>JAWMAG010000014.1:5000-1205000 GCA_037013455.1 Ceratitis rosa | reverse complement strand
TGTGCGTAACAACAACTTTTCACCACGAACTAAACAAGTTGGCATACCATAAAGGTGAAATTCGTACTAGAGAAGCTGGTGAATAAATCTGTAAAATTGATATACATTTCTACGAGCGAGATGTTGGCAGATGGTTTAACGAAAGCGGTACCAGCAGTTAAGAATGAATTTATTAATGCCAAATTGGGCCTAAAGTAAAAATCTGTAAATTGTAACTTAATTTCTAAATGTCAATTATGAGTAATATTAATAGTACTAAAACTTAATATACTTTTGTAAGTTTGCCAGATGTTCTATTAAAGGGAAGTATTGTAAAATAATATAAATCTGGCAACTACAATTATAACTTTTCTTCATTCCACTATTCCTTTGTAATACATGCTTATTTTACACTGAATATATGCTGAATAAAGTTAGTCGTCTTATTGAACTCAAACTGTGCGCATTTATCTTTGCTCAACACGAACTCGCTCGAAATCCCAGGCGGAGGAAGAGGAATTCTCCCAATTGCATACAAAATTTCTATATGAGCTATCCAGAATGGAAAAATTCTACGGTAAATGATGGAACACTTCTGAAAAGACTCACTCCTGGCCACTCGAGTTGGCAAATCCCAATACCATCCAACAATTTTTTAATCTGCAACAAAATAAAAAATTATGTGAAAGTTTGGTTAATATTTTGCAAGTTATTAATCATTAGTGAACATTAAAAAGCCCTTACTTACCAATTTAGCACGATGGCACGGCGCAGAATCGTCCTGGAAAACAAACTCATTACTGTGGGATAAATGCTCCTCAATGGCTGGCAGAAGTTGGTCCCTAATAATTTATCCATACTTTTCAGCGTTCACAGTTCCTTGGATATGGAATAAGGGACCCCGGATAAAGTAGGAAAAACAGCCCCACACCATCTGGCTTTCTGGAAAGTTCACTGTTTTCACCACACAGTTATCCTTGTATTTTTCACCATCCGACCGACGAAATACGGAAGATTGTACGTGCATAGCAAATCGAATTTGCTTTCGTCCGACCATAAAACGTTTCTCCAATCCTCAAGGGTCCAGTTTCGGTATTTTTTGGCCCATGATAAGCGGTTTGCTTTCATCCGCTTTGTCAATAGAGGTTTTTTGGACGGTCGTCTTCCATACAGTCCACAGTCCCGAAGTCTTCTACGTAAAGTTTCGGCACTTAAGTCCGCATTGTGATAACTCTTCATCTCAGTCCTTATTGTTACTGCACTTTTAAATCGATCCTTTAAACTTATTGTACGAATAACGCTGTCTATCCGGGTGTTAGTCTTACGAGGTCTTCCTGATCCTTTCGTCCTTGCGTACGGGTCCAAATAATTTTTTTTTTCATGAGTCTTACAATAGTGGAATGTGAGCATCCCACTTTATGTGCTATGCGACGATAAGGAACTCCCATATCCTTTAAAACAAAAATTTCGACCTTTTGGTCACGCTTATAACTGGTAGACATTTTTGACATCTTTTACAAAAAAAAACATTTACAGCCAATGCGGTGCGGTAAAAAATGACAGTAGCTTAAATCAGTTACATAAATGTAAAAAGGGAAATCCCCATTATAATAAGGAAAGAGTTGCCGCGGTGTTCTGAAATTTTATCGAAATTACTGCAGTATTGCCAATGGTGCGGTTTTTATGACCGCTAGTGTATATAAATATAAATAAATATTTTATATTAAAATTTAATACAATCAATATCTTACAATGGAGGACAAACTGGAGCAGTTCCGGTCTGTACAAGATTACGTCCATGAAGTGGTAATGACTTCAATTAAGCTGCAGAATGCAGGTCTTAACATCGGCGACGAAGTTGTTGCTTCATTATTGCTCGCTGGGTTGCCTAATGAATTTCAAGCACTCGTTATGGCAGTGGAAAATTCCAAAGCAAAGTTAACGGTCGACAGCGTTAAAAGTTTTTGTTGCAGGACGTCAAGTTTGACTGCGGCAAAGAGTCAACAGATAATGCTCTATATTCGAAGAGAGACAAAAATTCGAACAAAAAAAGTTTGGATGTTTTGGTTGTGGTAAAGAAGGGCATATGCGTAAAGATTGCCGCAAGATTATGCAGTCCAAAGAAGGTACTGAGAGCGAATGTAAGAGTAAGACGGCAATGGTTTCCAACTCGTTGTCAGCAAGTTCGTGTTTTCACTCTCAGAGTGGTAAATGTTTGTGGTACGTCGACTCAGGTGCAACGTCACATATGACGAATGATCAGCGCTTGCTTTCAGAAGAGAGAGCGGCAGAGCATAGCGAAGTAATTTTGGCAAATAAGGAACGAGTGCATGTCAAAAGCGTTGGTGACGTCAGCATCATTCTAAATGTAAACAAAAGAAAAATAGCAACATATGTTAGAAATATGGAATATGTTCCTGACCTTTGCGCTAATCTTTTATCCATGCGGCTAATAACAAAGCAAAACAAAAGAGTAGTTTTTGAAGGTAATTCGGGCAAGATATTTGATTCGAACGGCAATATAATATAACAGCGCATGCAGAGGACAACGATTTGTGTAAATTAGACTGCGAAGAAACTCCGGTAGGCAGAGCAATGACAACGATGGATAATTTTGAAGTTTGGCATCGTAGGCTGGCGCATATATGTAAGCAAAGCATGCAGCAGGTGCAGAAAGCAACAGTTGGGGTGACTTACAGTGGAGTAACCGATGAAGGATGTATTATATGATGTAAAGGTAAACAAACGAGAAAGATTGAGAAATCTTGTGAAAAACGCGCACAAAATGTATTGGACTAAAGTCATTTAGCGGTACAAGATTTTTGTTAGTGTTTGTTGATGAGTTCTCCCGAAAAGTTTCTGTCTTACCAATCGAGCGAAAATCGGATGTATTTGAGAAATTTATGCAATTCAAGAGTGAAGTAGAAACACAATGTGGACGTAAAATTAAAATTTTTAGATCAGATAATGGCACAGAGTACTGCAATGAGCAATTTACGAAATTTATGCGTGACTGCGGTATTGTTCATCAGAAGACTGCTCCATATACGCCCGAGCAAAATGGGGTGGCTGAGTGGATGAACCGAACATTAATTGAGCGTGTTAGGTGCATGCTTTAGATTCTGGTTTGGGTAACATATTTTGGGCTGAAGCAGCGAATACAGCAGCCGACTTGATTAATCGAATTCCGTGTAGAAGCAATGATCGATGCCTGGAAGAAATGTGGTCTGGTGTAAAGCCGAATTTAAAGCACTTACGTATATTTAGTTGTACTGCGATGGTTCACATATCGAAACAGAAACGAACGAGTTTGATTCGAAATCAGATGAATGCATATTTGTAGGGTATTGCACTGTTTCCAAAGCATACAGATTGTATAGAAAATCTGATTACAAGTTTAATGTGAGCCGTGGTGTTACATTTTTAGAAAACACAAACAACAAAATAAAGCGAGCGGAACCGAACTTGATTGTTGATATTGGTGATATAAAAGAAGTTTATGACATTAACAATTCTGGGGAGACAAGTGAAAGAGAATTGTTAGATATCGACAAATCTTTTGACAGTGAGTATGATACTCCTGATGAAAGCGAAGCAGCTGTCCAGTTCGTCGGTCAAAGCGTATTGCAGACAAAGCCAAAGAAAATTTGTTAATAAGTGTGGTGTGTGATTTTGATGATCCTGTGGATGTTAAGGAGGCATTAAGTAGTAGGTGCTATGCAAGAAGTCATTTGGTTAAATTGGCTAGTATCTGAGTTGGTTCCAGGTAGTCCAAAGGCTACAACACTTTATGGTAACAATAAGAGCGCAATCCACGTTGTGCGTAACAACAACTTTTCACCACGAACTAAACAAGTTGGCATACCATAAAGGTGAAATTCGTACTAGAGAAGCTGGTGAATAAATCTGTAAAATTGATATACATTTCTACGAGCGAGATGTTGGCAGATGGTTTAACGAAAGCGGTACCAGCAGTTAAGAATGAATTTATTAATGCCAAATTGGGCCTAAAGTAAAAATCTGTAAATTGTAACTTAATTTCTAAATGTCAATTATGAGTAATATTAATAGTACTAAAACTTAATATACTTTTGTAAGTTTGCCAGATGTTCTATTAAAGGGAAGTATTGTAAAATAATATAAATCTGGCAACTACAATTATAACTTTTCTTCATTCCACTATTCCTTTGTAATACATGCTTATTTTACACTGAATATATGCTGAATAAAGTTAGTCGTCTTATTGAACTCAAACTGTGCGCATTTATCTTTGCTCAACACGAACTCGCTCGAAATCCCAGGCGGAGGAAGAGGAATTCTCCCAATTGCATACAAAATTTCTATATGAGCTATCCAGAATGGAAAAATTCTACGGTAAATGATGGAACACTTCTGAAAAGACTCACTCCGAAGCAGCCCTTAAAATTTTCAAGGACTATCTGGAAAGGCACATGGAACTAGTGGAGGCAGCCAACCAAAATCTACAAATGAGCAACGTGGATCACGAGACCACAAATGACAACGCAATGTTCACGAATATCCGAATAAGTGAGCTACTTGGCCAAATCCAACAAAATATGGATTCTTCCTGGTCAAACACCCCCATCACAAAGAAGCCCCTGAAAATAGAAGAATCGTAGTGGATGGCCACATAAATACGTTGTTCAATATCCAACCCGCACACAGAGAGAACGGAGAAAGGATTCAACAGATCCCGATAACAATAAATAATTGTCTTTCTACCTTACAGGCAAATTGAGTATCTACAGAAAGCTGGGACTCAATGCTTGTCTACCTCTGCTCCTCAAAACTGCCGGATGAAACACAAGCTCTCTGGGAGCACTCACTCAACTCAAGGAAGGAGTTACCTCGATGGTCAGAAATGGACCAATTTCTGACAGCTCGGTACGAGGTCGTGGAGCGACTCAGCACATACAGACCCAATAAGCCGAAGATCAGTCAGCCCAGCTACCCCCAACGGACACCAGCGGTCCCTCCCCCCAACACCCAATTATCGGAACAAAACCCAATCGTTCCATACTCAAACAATAGGCAAGTTTCATGTAAACTATGTCAATCAAACCACTCGATGATAACGTGCGTCAAATTTCGAGAACTACCCAAAAGACAACAACTACTGGAAAAATTGTCTAGCATACTCATATTTGGAGAAAGATTGCAAAAGCAACTTGACGTGCGTTTACTGTCAAAGACGACACCACTCCCTCCTCCATTACACTGCGAACAACCACACGCCTTACCCCCCAAAACCTCAAAGAAACTTCACTACTTCTCAAGTGACAGCCGAGGAAGAACAGCCCTGCACCTCTAAACAGGCATCAAAAAACTCAAAGACAAATGAAAGCGGTAGAACAAAAACTCTATCCCACTATTCGAGTAACAAAGAAAGGACATTGCTTCCCACAGCAAATATTCCCATTCCCAACTACCAAATTCTTGGCATGGGCGGTAACACAGTCCAAAACTCGAATAGAATATGCTCTATTACGATATGCTCAGCTAATCAAAGAGTAAAAATCGCGGCTCAAGCGATAATACTGCCTCAATTGACGCACACTCTCCCATCCTTCAAAATAAAAGAAGTAGATTTAACAGAATATCTCTCACTTCCAATAGCAGACCCCAACTGCTTTACACCAGCTAGAATAGATATGGTCATTGGTAGCGACATAATCCCAAAAATACTCACCCCAGGCCTCAAAATTAATGTAGGCGGCAGCCTAATAGCCCAAAACACAATATTTGGGTGGATATTAAGTGGACCAGTTGTGGAAGAAATCTCATCATTCTCTACTCAGGTGATTGAAACCCCTTCAGAATCACTAGGAGAATTCCTCAGGAAATTCTGAGAACAAGAAGAGGTACCACCGGCCCCCACATACACAGACGATGATGAATATTGTGAGGCGCTCTATAAAAAAACCACTAATCGACGAGAAGATGATCGTTACGTAGTAAAGCTGCCATTCAAGCCAGCATTCTCGGACTCCATTGCAATCGAGCACTCCAGACCTGCAGCTCAGCAGCAATACCTCAGCGTGGAACGAACTAACGAAAAAAACAATGAACTTCGGAACACCTATTCAGGAGTCCTAGAGGAATACCTAACGTTAGATCACATGGAACCAACCAGTTCACGAGAAATCATACGCGACGGTAAATATTTCTTCTTTTACCTACCCCATCATGTGGTGATTAAACCTGGACGTAAAACTACTAAAGTTCGTGTAGTTTTCAGTGCCTCAAAAACATCGCATTCCGGTCTTTCACTCAACGACGTATTACATACTGGTCTCGTTCTCCAAAATGACTTAATGCTCATTATTCTAAAATTGAGATTATATAAGTATGTATTTAACGGCGACATTGAAAAAATGTACCACCAAATATACGTACATAAGGAAGACCAAGACTTCCAACGCGTTCTATTCCGATAGAAGACTTCAAACTAAAAACTGTCACATTCGGTGTCAACTGCGCTCCATACTTTGCAATAAGAACACTCCACCAATTAGCCGAAGACTCTAAGGAGACATACCCCCACGTATCAAATATATCAAGAGGTGAGACATACGTAGATGACATCCTCTCAGGCGGACACAATCTAGACTCAGCCGGCGAATCGATTCATCAAGTTATCGAAGTACTCAAGTCAGCCGGATTCCCGTTAAAAACAATAACAGCAAACAACAAGTCACTGCTGAAAGACTTCCCCCAGTCTGATATTTTAGATGAAAAATTTCTCCAATACCAAGGGGCAAGTTCCACAAAAACCCTTGTAATAAAATGGAATGCTCTCACTTATACATTTTCGTACTCAGACACTGCCACGAAACGACAGATCCTCTCATCTGTCGCGAAACTTTTCAACCCGGCAGGATGGCTATCGCCCATAATGATAGCAGCGAAAACTCTTCTTCAACAACTATGGATGGAAGAACAGACTGGAACGAAACCGTGAAGCCGATCTCACTCCACAAATGGAACACGTTCAGGAAAAATCTTGCCGGCATCGAAGAGATACGGATACCTCGATGGGTGCAATTCAGCCCAAACAGTTCCATTCAGCTACACAGATTCTCAGATGCTTCCGAGAAGGCATTCTGCGCTTGCGTATACTTACGAGTCCAGCAAGGTGGCCTCCTTACAAACCGTCTCTCTCTAGGCTGAAACCTTGCGGAGCAGTTTTACTAGCAGATCCGATCCTCCCTAAATCTGCCATCTCATGAACTTATTTTGAGGACAGACTCCTTAATTGTATTAGCATGGCTGGAAAACCCCTCATGGACGTGGAAAACATACGTAGCGAACAGGACATCCCAGATCCTTGAACTCGTGAACAATGCTACGTGGCGACATGTCTCCAGCGCTGACAACCCAGCTGATCTAGGTACGCGTGGAGTTAACCACAAGAGCTCGTCAACTGTTCACTCTACTGGAAAGGCCCCGAGTGGTTAACTAGGCCATCCCCTCTTTGGCCGAAAAGTTCACCAACTCATTCGTCCCCTACTGAACAACGACAAATTGAAGCATTCCACGCTTTAGAATCCCCTGATTTTCTAGACCGTTTCTCCTCCTTTTCCACCGCTCTCAGAGTAACAGCGTACATATTTCGTTTCGCACAAAAGGCTAGGAAGATGCCAAATCCGCCCTCTACCACTCTCACTCAAAGCGACTTAAAGCTCGCAAAAACTCGCCTTATAGCTGTCACCCAGCGAAAATATTTCGGAAAGACCATCACTGCACTGGAGTCGAAATGCCCGATAGAAAAAAAATATCCTCTCCGTACTCTCAACCCCTTCTTGGATAAATCAGGACTGCTGCGTGCAAATGAACATCTCACTCATGCCGCCCTCAGCTACGATGACTGTCATCCAATTATCATCCCCGATAATTCCCGATATTGCTCCCTCTTCCTCGAGTTCCTCCACTCAACTTTACTGCACGCAGAAAAGCAGCTGATGATTCGCGTGGTCCATCAGGGATACCATATTCCCCGAATCCGCCAGAAGGTAAAATCTTGCATTTTTCGGTGTAAGACATGCACGATATATAAGCAGAAGATGAGCTGGCTTTTCGAATGATGTCGGCTAGTGTCGGCTGTGCTACCGCACCAACTCATTGCGCCACTGTCGTGCGTTCCTGGCAATGACTCCAGACGAGCGATATGAGTCTGCGAAGGTGCATAAATATTGTATAATTGCAGGCACCCCGGCATGTAGAAGACATGAGCGAAGACCTCATCGAATTTTAAATTAAAAAATATATGTAGAAAATATACCAACATAATAATGAAATAATGAATTATACTTACCTTATTACTTTCCAATTGCGGCCGCCGCAGCCGAGTGGTTAGCATTGCGTACTGACATTCGGAAGGCTCGGGTTCCAATCTCGGTGCCACCAACATCCAAAAGTTATGGAAAATTAATTTAAATAAAGAATTAAGTTAAATTTTCTAATTGCGGTCGCCCCTCGGCAGGGAATGTTCTCCTCTCCGAGTGCATTTCGGACATGAAATAAAGGCTCCTCGTAAAAAAAACCATCAGCCGTTCGGAGGCGGCTTAGAATAAACTGTAGGTCCCTCCATTTGTTGGAAAAACATCAAGACGCAAAACCACAAATTGGAGGAGGAGCTCGGCCGAAAATCGCTTCAGCGGTTACAAAGCGCCAATTATATATATATATATTACTTTCCAATACTTACCCACCATGAATTTACTCCCAATTAAAATACTCACCAGCAACCCTACTTCCGTTACTATTTTAAAAGAGAAAACAAACAAAAAAATAAGAATAATATATATAGATATGTATGTAATTGTTACTTTGAATTGTTATTATTTCGCTTGCTAAAACTTGACGGTTGTGTCCCTAAAAATAATATAAAAAGAAACCTAAATAAAATAATAAATTTATGAATAAATTTTAAAGGAAAAGTGGTTTAATTAAATACGGAAATACGGAAAGTAAATAAATAAATACAACAAGTAGCTGATATTTATACAACTTGTAAACACAAAAAAAGTAAAGCCAATGACAAGTTTAAACATCAGGGAGATGGGGTGTTTGAATTAAATAATTAACATTTAGACATTATTCGAATTATGACTGATCTGTTGAATTGGCCTCAAATCCACAAACAAGCTTACCCCCATATCGAAATTGGCTCTACTGTGAAAGTCAGATAAGACGCCTTGCATTAAAATAAATATAAGGCGAGTATTTAATATTATTATTATTAGTCTTCCTTGCTATTTTTTTTTAATTTAACACATGTAAAATTTGGAAGTAAACCATAATTATTATTGCAGGCAGCAATTAATTGGGGATCGCGTAGTAAGGCGGAAAAATTTCTGTTAGTAGCTTCTATATTACTAGCTTTAATAGTTTCAACGTTGGTCATGGTAATACTATCAAATAAATCGGACATAAGTACGTGTGTACTCCACATAGAACCGCACACAAAAGGTATGTATGAATGATGCTTAATGAAAATTCCAAAATTTATTGTAGGTACGTAATACATAATAATATGAAGTTTCTCCATTTTCTTTCCTAAGGTATATGTACGCACATATATTAGGATGGTTTCTATTTACCAAGTTGATTTTTTTTCTAATGCTTAAGCTTATAGCCCGAAGAAAATATTAGATCAAAATTAATTAAATAAAAAATTAATTTTCGATTTAAACCTTACCTGTAAGGCGATAAATTTTTCATACAAAGTAGGGATTTTTTTAGTTTTACAATAATTTTTTTCAGGTGACAAAGTGTACGTACAGCTATGAATAACATATATTATTGTAGAAAATTGAACGCCCTACAAAAAAAAAATATTTTAATATGATTTTTTTGAAAATAAAACTGATTAGACTGTGTATTAGTGAAAGCAGAAAGGATGCACTGAGAAAAATTTCTTATGGAAAATACTTTAAGAAAATTAATAAAACTTCTTTTGGTAGAATATTCTTTGTAACTTTAAAACGTGATACAGCATAATGGAAAATACGTTAAGAAAACTAATAAAACCTCTTTTGGTTGAATATTCTTTGTAAAGCATAATTAACATTTCATGTCATTAAAAGCATTTAAAACAATAAAATATTTATTTCTGAAACTCTTTCGCCATCATTACAACCAAATTTCAAGTTCATAAAATGAAATGTTGTAATGCATATATGCGATGTTACCTAGAAATGCTCATGAACGTAAACGTACGTTCTGTGTCCACATGTAATAGCCTATTTCCACCAAGTACTTAAATGCATTTAAGGCCTCTGTTAAGTGAATGAAATGTCAAACGTTTCCACCGAAAGTGAGTTAACTCAAACAGCTGATTTTTGTTTACCTTTACAGTTTGCAAAATTTGTCACAAGTATTAAAATCATGAATTCAAGAGACCGCATCCATTTTATTTTGCTATTCATATTGGATGAGTGCATAAGTTCGTGCCCGATTTCAAGTGCAAACTAAAATTGAAATTTTTTGAAGAAAGCGCTTTTATTAATCAATTATGTATTCGCCATCATGTTCGGCAATCCACTCCTAACGTTCAATCAATTTACGGATGCCTGATTCATAGAAATCGCGCGGTTTCTCGTTGAAAAAGGTGTCAAGGTGGTTTTTGACGTCTTCCACATTTTTAAATTTTTTTCCATTCAAATTGTTCTGCAGCGATCGAAACAAATGATAATCAGAAGGTGCAATGTCGGGTGAATATGGGGGATGCGGCATGATTTCCCAATTCATCTCCTTCAGTTTGGCCAGGGTCGGTTTTGCAACATGCGGCCTGGCGTTGTCATGATGGAAAGGAACTCCTTTGCGATTGGCCAAAATCGGACGTTTTTCATCAATTGCTTTCTTCAATTCGACCAATTGCTGACAATACTTGTTGGCAGTGATCGTTTCTTTAGCTGGCAAGAGCTCAAAATAGATCACGCCTCGGATATCCCACCAAATGCACAGCAGTACCTTCATCGGATGCAATCCACCTTTCGACATCGGTTCCGCCAATTCGTGTGCCTGTTTCCATGTTCTTTTGCGTTGAACATTGTTGTACAGGACCCATTTTTCATCACCAGTCACGAGCCGATCCAAAAAAGGTTCGTTTTTGATCCGTCGAAGCAAAGAAATTGCTGTTGACATACGGTCCACTTTGTTCTTTTCACTCAATTGATGTGGCTCCCATGTATCGAGCTTCAAAGTGTACCCAACCTTTTTTAAACGACGAAACGCAGTTGATTTGTTGATGTTCAATTCACTGGCAACCTCTTCCGTCGAAATACGTGAGTTATTCGCAACTAAAGTCCTTAGAACATCGTCATCAAGCTCAGAAGGCCGTCCACTGCGAGGTTGATCTTCGAGGTTAAAATCTCCAGAACGAATTTTCGCGAACCATTTTTTTACTGTGCGGAGTGCTGGAGCACGGTCCAAATAAACTTCGCGAATATCTTTAGTTGCAGCGCCCACTGTTTTTCCTTTGCGGAATTCGTATAACATAATATGACGCATATGATCTTTTTCGTTGTTCATCTTCCATGCGTCTTTTCACTAAGCAACTCAAATCAAAATGAAGTTATTTTATGCTTGATCTACAGTTCGGACTGTCACCTTTCCAACGATATATAATATGTATATATTTCTTTCACGAGCGCCACTCTCAAACGATTCGTACGGCATCCAGCGGAATCGGGCACGAACTTATGCACTCATCCAATACAATATTATGATTTGCAAGAGCAGATTATTGCTGCACGGACAGACGCTGCTGAAAGGAAAATGCTTTTTTGCATGCTTACAACTTTGCCAACAATGCCATTTCTTTGTATACATGAGAGTTTTTTCGGCTACCTCTCAATTCCTGAGCTCTTCCTTCCCAGCAATCCAAGAAAGTTTGCTCATCCGTAAGGTTCCACTTGCGTCGTTTTGTTTCCATTTTCAGTTTAGTTTATTTTTTTAAGTAATTAAGTGTATTTTTCTAGAGAACCACAATTCGAGGAGTAGCTCGGCTCGCTTAACCGGTTACAAAGCGCACATTATATTTGTTTTGCGTCAATTATGCCTATATACATAATTATTTGTTTTGCGCAATCAGCTGATAGTTGCCAGAGTCGCGTATATTTTTATGTAGAGGGGATCGTTTTCTCTTCCACAATTGCTTTTTGTTTGTTTTTTAATTTTTATTTTATTTTATTTTTCAAAGAGGAGAAGCATTATCTTCGCCAATTACTTAATATATGTTTTTATGTCAATATTAATGCAAAAAAGTAACTTTTGCAGAAAAAATTTCACCAAGCAAAATAAAAGTCTGGCCCCTCATTAAATCTGAAAATACACGACTCCGGCAAGAAATATACTGAAACGTCCCAAATGTTTACATTAGTAGTAACAGAATCGACTGTTAACATAACATTTTCTGTTAAATTACCGAAAGTGAGTTAACTCACTTTTATAAGTTTTTTGTAAAGAAGTAGGTTGCACCAGATAGTAACTTTGGGAGTAAGAATGACCTCTCTTCACTTATTTGAAAATACTCAGAGCTCCAAAAGCAAAAATTTCGCTTATTACTTGTCCCATAAATAAAGAGTCACCGTAAGAAAGTTCCAGCACCTGGAAACATCGAGAAATAGACACATTCGGGTCTTGTTGTGCGAGATGCAGTAACCAATCGGTGTGGATCCTTGGGTAACGGCTAAATGAGAGAAAACTTCAGTGGAGCCACTCCGACTTAATCAGTTTAAAGGACCACTGAAGTCTAATTGCATCGTCTGCGGCTCGCAATATATGTAAATGTGTAAAAAAATTGAAACTTACTCGCCTGACGAGGTTGTTGACTTTCGCCCACGCTCCGACGGAAGGGAAAAACGATTTGGCCAAAGAGCTATGAGCTCCTGGAGCGTTGCGCCCGCCACGATGTCAAAATTGTTTTTGGCGACCTCAACTGTAGGAAAGTTCAGTCTCCATGACGAAATATCCCCAAACGGGTTGAGGCTGATCAGCTTCGCCAGGGCCCGAAATATGGCTGTCTGTGGCACAAGAAAATTCACCAAGGTACTTGGCTGTCTCAAGATCGAAAAACTCTCAACCATATCGATCAAGCTGTGATAGACGGAAGAAATGTGCGAACTTTACGAGGACCTTACATCGACTCGGATCACTATCTTGTAGTTGCGAAGACACGGTCACGCCTCTGTGTATCAAAGAACACCAGTAAACAAACACAAAGAAGGTTTGACGTCGAAAAGCTGCAATCACAACAAACAGTCGAATGGTTTTTTACTCGGCTTGCGCTCCTGCTTTCTGAATGCGTATACGGGAACTGTGGGACGGCATTTCAAGCTTCCTAAGGACAGCTGCTAACGAAACTGTAGGATTTCGGAAAAGTCGCAAAAACAGCTCCGTTCTGCAGTGGAAAGGAAACAGGCTGCCTATCCCGCTACATTACGACCGACCACTACCCATGCAGGATAGGATAGATACTGAGAATTGAATAGGGAAGCAAGACGCATGTGAGTATGAATACCTTGAGAAGCTGGCCGACAATGGTAATGCTCGAAAATTCTATGAAAGGTTCGAAGGCTTACAGAAGGTTTCAAGACCGGAGCAGACTCGTGTACTGAATTTATGGAGGGAACACTTCTCCAGCCTTTTGTATGTTAGTTAAAATGAAACAACCCGAGATGGTGAACCCTAAATCCCAATCGGTGACGTTGGAAAAGACGTTCCGTCAGCCGACTATGACGATGTTCGAATAGCGATTGTGCGCCTAAAGAACAACAAAGTGGCTTGGGCAGACGGCCAACCGGCAGAGCTATTCAAACATAGGAGTGAATAGCTGACAAGGTGCATATATGAGTTTCTTTGCAGAGTATGGCCAGATGAAAGCATGCATGAAAGGCGACCCTGCTTTTTGCGCCAATAACCGTGGGATATGCCTCCTCAATATCGCATATAGGATCTTTTCCATTGACGATGTATTCACCATGCGAAAAATATTGGGAAAGACACAAATCACCTTTTCGTGGTATCCCCGCAAAACTTATACGGCTATGTAAACTGACCTTAACCAACACTAAAAGCTCAGTCAGGGCCGGGAAGGACCTCTCCTAGCCGTTCGATACCAAACGGGATTTACGACAAGATGATTCCTTATCGTGTGACTTTTTTTATTTATTGCTGAATAAAAGAATACGAGCTACAGAGCTGAATATGGAAGGAACAATATTTTATAAGAGCGTACAGCTGCTGGGGTACGCCGATGATATTGACATAATTAGCATCAACAACCGTTCTGCTGTCTCTAGACCGGATAAGAAAGTGAAGGCTATGAGTCTGGTAGTGAACGAGGGCAAGACGAAATATTTCCTGTCATCAAAGAAACATGCATCGCATTCGCGACTCGGCTCCCATGTCACTGTTGACAGTTATAACTTTGAAGTCGTAGATAATTTCGTCTATCTTGAAACCGGTATTAACACCAACAGCATTGTCAGCCTGGAAATCCAACGCAGAATAACTTTTGCCAACAGGTGTTACTTTGAACTGAGTAGGCAATTGGAAAGCAAAGTCCTCTCTCGACGAACGAAAACCAAACTCTACAAGTCGCTTATCGTTCCCAAGTAAATTTAAATTTTTGTATGGTAAATCGATTTTTAAGCCGTCAATGTTACCGCGATATTTTCACGCTTTAGTGCGTACAGCCCGCTCAATCGACGGCTGACTTTAAAATGCAAACAAACATAACAAAATCTCATCATACAACGGGGAGGGGGTAAGAAACAAATTACTGGTGTTAAGCAGTTTTAAATTTTAACAATATTTATATTGGTTTAATTTTAGATACCTAATGCAAGACCTAAACGAAAAAGACTGAATCCGTCTCATCGATGGGCAGGATCGGGGATGGACTGCTTTCTGCAATTCGTTGCAGACGCAGTCAGAATTAGTCCGGAGTCTTTCGAGGTAGATACTGTTATTAAAACAAAGTTAGAAGCAACATTTTAGTCGTTTTCTTCTTCAGAATTCGGCTGCACAAAAATTTTATGAAAGGTTGCGGAGTAACTTTTATCGATACGATTTGTCGGACTTGTCGCTTCCACAAACGATTATGCGATTCGCTAACTAATTTTTAACGATAATCGTAACCACAAAGAGGAATTGTAAAAAAACAAAACGAATTCGTGATAGCGCAAAGTAACAATGTTATGCAAAGTTTATCAAATCAAAAACATTATTTCTGGAGCTCATTGACACGTGAGTGCAGTCAATAACTCCAATAGTACCTTTAAAGTTAGCTATCAAGTTGAGAAACGATTTCTTCAATTAAATCTTGCGTTAATCTATACAGATTCCGAAATTCACTAGCGTTTTATTGGCAAGAATCATCCACTTCCCGAAGCAAAGCGTATGCTAAATACACAAATGCTCTTTTTGTATAGCAACAAATCAAAAAAACTTGTTGCTTAGTTAGCGATTTGTGAAGTACTCGTAGCTTACGACAATAGCTGAGGCGGGATTCTTTAGCGATTTTGCTATTCACTACACATATTTTAATGATTTTCGAATGACTTAACGGTAATTTTAACGATTTAGCGCCATCGACAAAAGATGGATATTTTATTAAAGTTAAAGTAAAGTAAAGTAAATTCCATAAGCAATATAAATCATTCTATAGACGTCTGCTTCGTAAACTGCAAGATGCTTTCCACTTGAATGCAACTGAGTTCCTTGTTAGGCAAAGAAAAGACAGAAGAATAACAGCAATATCTACAGAGAAATAGATAATAATGTTTAAAATGTTTTTCAGTTTTAGCACTTTTAAAATGGTTAAAGGTTCTAACCGCCTTGCGATTCTTTGACTTTATGCTATCAACGCCCCGTTGGATAGCAATCGGGAATATACATGAGTCAGTCATCCGGAAGCCATAGTAACCATCGTGCAACAGACACAATCAAATGTTCGATGTTTTCTGCGAAGGTTGGATTTCCCATGACCCAACCCAAATAGAGCAGCAAGCTGCAAAGTAAGGCACAGAAATCATGATTAAGCCTATATAAACCACCATGGACACTTTTCTATCAATGTGCAGAGGGTGAGAGTAATTTTTTTTATTGTTACTTTAGTAACTCAGTTCACTAAATCATCATCTGAAGATTTGGCAATAAATTCTAAGTATCCATGCAGCGTAGTTTCGAAAGTGGAAGCCATAGCCTATTCTCAATTTGGTAAACTTTGTAATACATTACAATTCATTTAATAAAAATAGTTATTGTTGAAGCCAAAAGTCTATATTTATCAACACTTAAGCAGGAAAATTACCGGGAAAATTTCTTTATCATAGGGTGCGTTCAGCGAAGTGAGCGTTCAGTAAACATGTTTCGTGAGCGGACGCTGAACGCAATGATGCTACTAATGTGCTTATCATGACAACTTACCAGATTTTTTGAGTTGCTAAATAGATTTATTTCAGCCATCTGCACTAGATAAACAGTTTTTCAAAGAAAGGAATTCAAGGGAAAGAAGCAAACAATTTTATGAAGAAACTGCCACGGTATGTAGATGACCAGTTTCTGGAACTTTTCAGAATGAATAGAACAACATTTCAAGTACGACTTAATTACCCAAACGTTAACATGCATAAAATAAATTTACTTAATAACTTCACAATCAGTTGTTAATGTGGTCGTTTGGACGTTTTAAGTAGCAGTACGTTCATCAAAATGAATCGCTCAGTAAAAGCGCTCTCTGAACATGTTTACTGAGTGCTCAGTTCGCTGAAGGCACCGATACTTTCTTATTTTAGTCAGTGTTTTACTTAACACGTTCACGCCGGCGTGGCTCGCACATGTCTGCCTGATCGGGCGGCGCGTACCACCGGTGGATCGCATATGATTGTACTACCAATCAGTGTGCATCACCAAACATAACTAATTCAATGGTACTAATAACAAAAACATAAGTAAATGTTTCAATGATATAACATAAACATTATTATTTATGTTTTATTAGACCGTTTTCCCGTGCGATAATCTTTCGTTGAAACATTTAGTTCGGCGCCGTCTGATAGAACAAAAAGCTTTCAGCGCAACCGCCTATGGGCGCGAAACATGAATTGCAGCCCCGGCGTGAACGTGTTAAAACAGTAGTCACTTTTTTGATGACGTCTACACCATCAGACTCAATAGGGAATTAGCGAATGTATGTATAAAATAGGTAATTTTCATTTTCATGTTTATGCAAATGTATATGTACATATGTATATATATACATATATATTATTTAAAGACTATTACATGCATACATATACTTTAATATACATATGTATGTATTGGTAGTCTCCTCTCTTTGTAATCAAAACGATTTATTCCGATAAATATGTTTTATTATTATAAAATATTAATTCCACTGTTTTTAATTTCTTTTATTTGGAAAATACTTTGAGGCACACTGCCATTATACAATAGTTTATATTCTGATATAAGCAATTGCTATAACGAACTTATCTTATTGTTTTTGTCATTACTCTTTGTGCTTTTCGCATATTTTGACATTTTTTAAGCTGTGGTGCCACCTCTCTTCCATTCTATTAAAATGAAAATGTCCGTTGTCGGTTATCGCTAAAACTGTGTTAGCGAAACGCACCTGATTTCGATTCTTTACCCTATAAGACGGGTAAAAGCTATTTCACATATGGTGCATCGATTACCTTTCACTTACGCATTTGGTAGCAGATACGGTACTTTGGTTCTAGCATCGGAAACTGTTTTAACCGTTTCTCCTCTTTACCGCATGTTGGTGTGATTATCTTATTCACTCAATCTCATTACTTTACAACATAAAGAAAATATACCCTTCTGCTCTAATTGTATATTTGGTTTGGCAAAATGTGTGTTTTTATTTGGTTAACAGCGCCTTAACATAAGGTTATAACATTTGGTATTGTTGTACTCGTACAAACTCCCACTGTGCAGCCAGCGGCCACTCTCCCAACTTTGACGATGTTAAATTCTTCAACAAGAACAACTCTACAGCAAGCGGTACACATTAGAAATGCTTCACATTATAAACACACCAACAAACATAAGACTAAACTTCAAAACGGACACTGATAATTGCACTCATTTGTACAAACACTTGCTAACAAGCGATTCGACAGTACAAAACTCCACGTCATACTGTTAGGACGTAAATAATAAATGTATGTATGTTTATACAAAATTTATTAAATATTATATTGTAATTTATTAAGTTTGTTTAACGTTTGTATTGTCGATTAGTACCCCCGGAAGACGATTACCGATGTATAATCGAAATATATCGGAAAAAACAACAACTACATTGTGTTTTTGCTATTTTTTCTGACCTCAAGCCGCCAAACTTTTTCAAATTAAAATTATATATATAAATATTAATATAATATAAAGATATAATATATATAATATTTTTATGAATCAGCTGAGAAAAATAAACTTACTAAAATGTACATATACACGTATTTGAAACGAGTTGTTCGTTGTGGTATTTTCGGCCATTCTTGCACTTAGGAGCTTTCCAAAATACATAACTTCAGTTACAGATAGGTTATCTTTCTTGGCATTCACCTGGAAAAATAAAAAAAGGAATTAGCGGAAAATATATGGTTAGTTACAATACGTAGGCTGCCATATATATTTCCGGCCTAATAATGAAAATACGAATATTTATCAACGAATATGGTTTTTTTTTTGCTCATACGCATAGATCCATGATTCGGCACCTGTGACGTTGTTATAAACGTCTTTTGAAGCACCGCGAACGTATTTTTTCAGCATTTCTTTACACCAATCCACACGAGTCTTTTTTTGAGCGATTGTCAAATTGTGCGGGATCCAACGAGAACAAACCTTTTTTACGGCCAGGTGTTCATGCAATATCGAATGTATGCTGGTAGGAGAAATGCATAGGCATGCCTCTATCTGAAGGTATGTTACATGACGGTCTTGCATTATCAGTTCACGTACGGCATCGATGTTTTATGGCACAACGGCTGTTTTTGGACGACCTTCACGGAATTCGTCTTTGAGCGAGCGTCGGTCACGATTGAATTCGTTGTACAAGTTTTTCACAGTGCTATAGGATGGTGCTTCATAGCCATACAAATATTTTAGTTCATCGATGCACTCTTGTCGTGATAATTCACGTGGAAAATTGTAAAAAATGATCGCACGAAAATGTTCACGAGTTAATTCCATTTTTTGGCCGAGATGAATTTTTTAATTCCCTGTAAATAAAACAATTCACTATTAAATGACAAAAAGTTCTGAGCGATGTTATGCTAAAATATGTCAAACTATCCAATGGAAATATCAGATTGCACCTGGCAACACTTAGTGTTGCCTAGGCTAGACCTATATATAGCAGCCTACGTATTTGTTTATGTCGAAAATGCGTGTGATGTAAGCTAGCATATACATTCTTAACATTATGTTGATATTAATAGTTATCTTAAATTCTCTGTTAAGCAATGTTAAAAATTGTTTATGGAAATTCTAGCCTAAAAGCCTTTCCTTGGTTATTATAACAGAATTATCTATGTTAAAATAACCATACAAATGGTTTAATGTTAGATGTTGTGTAATTACATAACGAAATCACAGATCCGTCTTAAAAGTTCTTCATATAGCGCTTCTTCAAAGGGAAGGAATTGTTTTTGACACAGATAACGATGAGAAAACCTGAAATATTAAATATAAAAAGTTCGTTCGGTTTTTATCTAAGAGATGGCGTTATTGTCCATAGTAATAGTGTCACGTCTCGCATCTTATCATACTATACGGCGCTGAAAACGTGTTTATTATTTGACAGTTTTTCGATTGATTGACTCAGTACGTTGTGAGTGCTCGTCAAAGATAGACACCAGCAGAGAGAAAATTCGATAAATTTAACAATTTTTCTTTGATCAAGGAGAAAAAACAGCCAAAGCGGCTGAACAAATTAATTTAGTTTATGGACCCAATACTGTAAACGAACGTGTAGCACAAAAGTGATTTGCTAGGTTCCGTTCCGGTAATTTCGATGTCAAAGATGCACCACGCGTCGGGAGGCCTGTCGTCGAAAATTGCCATAAAATCATGGAAATAGTGGAAACACGCCGTCCCATGAGCACTTATTTAATTGCTGAGGAACTAAAGATAAGCCTGAAACCCGTTTGGAACCATTTGCATAAAAAAAAACCGAACGAACATTTTACTGTACCTAATATAAGTGGTACATGCATAACAAAAGTGTAAATTTTTCACAAAAAATGTGATTTTTTTGAAACAAATTTAATTAAATAAACTTCCTTCTAAAATTTTCATTATTCAAAGTTAAACAATTATTAAAAAAAAGAACTCTCCATACCACATTGCTATTTGCATACATTATATGTGTATGTAGGTACATACGTAAAAAAGTGTAAAATTTTCGCTAAAAAACTAAATTATTTTTAATAAATTTAAATGAGGAAAAATATAATTAAAAAACTTTTTTAGGACATATTTTCATTATTTAAAGTTAAACAATTAATCCCAATAAAAGTTTTGCTATGAAATTCCTATTTACTTATACTTGATTAGACTAAGAGATAATTAAATAAAATTTCGTTAGCCGTAAAAAACTTTTCATACAATATTGCCAATTGCTACATAAACTGTTAAGTTATCATAAAATGTAATAATTTCTTTGAAATAAATTTGATCAAGCTAAAAGATGATTAAAAAAACATGCTTTTTAAGCTTACTTTAATTAATTTAAAAAAGAACTTTTCGTACAACATTGCCATTTGGCACACATACACGTATAGATACATATTTAAATACGTATGGATCGTATATGCACAATTGGTATGCATTTTTACTGCACATTAATTTACACTTTAAACTACGGCCAAACACACTTTTGCAATTTGTTTTATATGGCTGTAGGTTCAATCACTAAACAATTAAAAACTTTCATTTGGAATCTTCTGGTTTCTGGAAAATTAAATGCTTATTGTTTCGAATGATCGTTAAGATGCCGTGAAGTGGAAGCCGTTGAAAATGAAGAATAATGTTGAAATTAGCAATAATATTATTATTATGTTAAACATAAAATAAAATTTTAATTTCATACATACAATATGTACATATGCACAACGCATCCAAATGTACGTCCATACATACATACATATGTACATATCTGCAAATGCTAACATACCTTATTCTTAATTTTTCGGGGCTTGAAATCTTCAACTGCGACGGAATACGAGTATTTGTTTATGTCGAAAATGCGTGTGATGTAAGCTAACATATACATTTTTAACATTATGCTAATATTAATAGTTATCTTAAATTCTCTGTTAAGCAATGTTAAAAATTTTTTATGGAAATTCTAGCCTAAAAGCCTTTCTTTGGCTATTATAACAGAATTATCTATGTTAAAATAACCATACAAATGGTTTAATGTTAGATGGTGTGTAATTACATAACGAAATCACAGATCCGTCTTGAAAGTTCTTCATATAGCGCTTCTTCAAAGGGAAGGAATTGTTTTTGACATAGATAACGAAGAGAAAACCTGAAATATTAAATATAAAAAGTTTGTTCGGTTTTTATCTAACAGATGGCGTTATTGGCCATAGTACTAGTGACACTTGTCGCAACTTATCATATTATACGGCGCTGAAAACGTGTTTATTCTTTGACAGTTTTTCGATTGATTGACTCAGTACGTTGTGAGTGCTCATCAAAGATAGACACCAGCAAAGAGAAAAAAAAAACCGAAAGAACTTTTTACTGTACCTAATATAAGTGGTATATGCATAACAAAAGTGTAAATTTTTCACAAAAAATGTGACTTTTTAAAATAAATTTAATTAAATAAACTTTCTTTTAAAATTCTTATTATTCAAAGTTAAACAATTATTAAAAAAAAGAACTCTTCATACCACATTGCTATTTGCATACATTATATGTGTATGCAGGTACATACGTAAAAAAGGGGAAAATTTTCGCTAAAAAACTAAATTATTTTTAATAAATTTAAATGAGGAAAAATATAATTAAAAAACTTTTTTAGGACATATTTTCATTATTTAAACTTAACAATTAATCCCAATAAAAGCTTTGCTATGAAATTCCTATTTACTTATACTTGATTAGACTAAAAGATAATTAAATAAAATTTCGTTAGCCGTAAAAAACTTTTCATACAATATTGCCAATTGCTACATAAACTGTTAAATTATCATAAAATGTAATAGTTTCTTTGAAATAAATTTGATCAAGCTAAAAGATGATTAAAAAACATGCTTCTTAAGCTTACTTTAACTAATTTAAAAAAGAACTTTTCGTACAACATTGCCATTTGGCACACATTGTAAGGACCCCAAAATCCGAGGCTTTTGGAGACCTCTCAACAATACATTTTTATATACATTTTTCATATTTATATACATACATAAATAATAATAATAATTGAATTTATATACATGAAATCATTAAACAGTACATATATATACATATATATTTATTATCCAAACATGCATACTTAAATTATTGAAGCGCTGATGCCGATAAGCATGTTCGAACATGAATTTATTCGTATGCACATACACACATACATATAGAATAAGTGAGAAACTGTACGCAGCAATCAGTTGTTATTATAAAATAACATTCTGCCTGCGTGCAGAATAGTATAAAAGGCGACGAAAACGCAAAGGAAATTAAGTAGCCTTTGTGTTGTCGATAGGTATACTTGCCCGTGGGATCAATACCACCGGCAAACGTAGTGCACCTGAGGGTTTACACCTCACGAGCATTTATCTATATTCTACTGAGGGTTTACACCTCACTGGAACGAGGGCTGTTAGAGGGTTTACACCTCTACAGCACCATACGAAAGAAGTACTATCTGTGTTATTATTAAGCATACTTGCCCGTGGGTTCAACACCACCGGCAAATGTAGTGTACCTGAGGGTTTTCACCTCACGAACACTTATTTACTTGTCATAGAAATAGCGAGTAACGTATTAGAAACCGTGTAGATAGAGATTGTTAAACTAATAAATTTGTTGTAACGTACACAGCGTGTTTTACTTTAGCAAACCCTTGGCAAGGCTGAGCTTACCCCAGCCAAGTGGAAAACTCCGTTACAACTGGCGCCCGAGCAGGGACTCTAAAGTAAGAAGAACGAGATAACGAGGTAAGCCATGGTCAAAGTGACATGGGTGTACTACCTCAATCGAGAGGAACTATTGAGATACGCAGAAGAATTTGGGTTCGAGAACTACGGAACAGTGGAGGAGCTGCGCAAACGCTTTGCGAGCTTCATCCAGAATCAGGGTGAAGGAGAAGGCGTACAAAGACGCTTGACGGAGTTGGCCCTCCGACATACTCGGCCAAATATCACCATAAATCCAGCGACACCAAGAGAAGGCGTTCCATCATCAGACGTGTTTTATGAGGGGGCTCACGGCATGCTTCACGAAGAAGAGCAAGCGTAAGTACCTGCGACACCATCTTTTGCGAACATTATGGACAGGGTGCGAAAATGGGGATTCCGCTACGACGGCGGTAAAGATCCCTTAGGATTTATCGAACGGGTAGAGGAATTAGCGGACGGTTACGGATTAAGCCGTAACTCAATCCCACGAGCGTTACCAGAGCTACTGAAGGAGAAAGCTCTAGTGTGGTTCCGGAATAACAATCGGCACTGGCAGGAAGGGACGAGTTTAAAAAGGATTTCCTGAAGTTATTTCTGAGCTCGCGGTACTTTGAACAACTGGACGACGAGATACGCCGACGCGTCCAACGACCAGGTGAGCGATTTAAAGATTATGTCCTGGTACTACAAGGGCTTATGTGGCACGCGAACTACACAGCCGAAGAGAAACTAAGCCGTATTTATCGAAATTCGCGCAGATAGTATCAACTTTACGTTAAACGGAGTAAGTTCAAGAGTCTGGAAGAGTTAGTAGACTGGGTAGAAGACTTCGAAAACCTTCCCCCTGAGAGAGAGCCATTAAGAGCCGCAGCGCGACCATTTGTACCTCGACGACCGGAAGAGCGGTACCAGTCTATGCACGTGAACGAAGAGAGCTATAGGTACCCACACAGCAGCGAAAGTCGGGAACAACCAAGGAGGTTTGAGGGCGCTACAAGACCAGATCGAGCAGACAGAGCAGAACGCTACCAGCAATTGCGTGAAGAACGGAATCCCAACACACCAAGGAGAGCAGAGAACCAACCAAATCAGCAAGGGAGGTACGTAGACCCCCGAAACGCATGCAGACGATGCGGTGGAGCCGGACATTTCGCCCACGGCTGTCGCAGTCCAAAAATGGAATTTTGTTGGAAGTGTGAACGTTGTGGAATACACACCCGAAATTGCTGCCCAGATCTACAGGGAAACGACCAGGGGCCTCATCAGTATCGAGGGGTGGGGTCCACAACACTCCCTCGAGAACAGCAGCAGCACTAAACCAGACACAAGGCCGGATCCTGGCCAATGTGACCATGAACGGCGAAAACATAGTAGCGGCAATAGATACCGGAGCAACGAGGAGTTTCGTGAGCGAAGAAGTGGTGAGGAGATTTGGTACGGAAAGAACGAAACCCGTAAAGACACGAGTGGTAATGGGAGATGAAAGGCGCGAGGACGTCGAGGAAGCAGTAGAAGCAGAAGTGAAGTTGGGGAACGAAGTACATCACAGCGAGTTACTTGTTCTACCAGGCCTGGTCGATGAAATGGTACTGAACGGACTACCTTGCGAAGGCCAACACAGAGTTGAGATGCGGCGGAGAGTCACTAAGATTAAGGGTAGACAAGAGAGAAGACGAGATAATCACGTGCACCGCCATAGTTGAGAAGGGAGAGAAGGAGTACACGGCCTCAGAAGGCCCAAACCAAACCACACCACAAGCAGGCAACCCAGCGGATAAGAAAGTGACTCACTCACCTGCAAAGTGAGTTGAAACAATTTGAGGAGATGTCAGGACCGTCCAATGTCGCCACACATAAAATAATCATGCGAGACGATCGACCAATAAAGCAAAGGTACTTCCCCAAGAACCCAAAGATGCAAGAGGTCATCAACAAAGAAATCGACGAACTACTTGAGAAGAGCTACATTGAACCATCCCATAGTCCGCACAGTGCACCAATAGTATTAGCAAAGAAGAAAAACGGAAAGTGGAGACTCTGCGTCGACTACCGCCAATTGAATGCCAAATCCGTTCTAGACGCATACCCGTTGCCGCGCATCCAGCATATACTCGATCGGCTCAGAAGCGCTAGATTCATCAGCAGTCTGGACTTGAAGAATGGTTATTGGCAGATCCCCATGGAGGAGGACAGCAAACAGTACACGGCATTCACAATACCCGGACGTGGCTTGTTTCAATGGAAGGTAATGCCTTTCGGCTTACAATCCGCACCAGCGACGTTCCAGAGGGCACTTGATAGAGTTATCGGCCCAGAACTAGAACCGCACGCATTTGCCTACCTAGACGACATCATAGTCACGAGAACAACGCTAGAAGAGCACGTGAAGCACCTAAAAGAAGTATTCCAGCGGCTAAGAAAAGCCAACCTCCGCATCAACCCCGAGAAGTGCGAGTTTTTTAAGAAGAAGCTGAAGTATTTAGGCCACGTAGTCAGCGAGAAGGGCATCCATACAGACCCAGATAAGGTAGCGACCATAAGAGAGCTCACACCTCCAACGAATCTACAAGAGCTCAGACGATTCCTGGGAGTGGCATCATGGTACCGAAGATTCGTCCCCGACTTTTCACAAGTTTCGCATCCGCTCACATCAATGTTGAAGAAAGGCAAAAAGTGGGAGTGGTCCGAAAAACAACAGTCAGCATTCGAAGCCCTGAAAGACGCCCTCACACAAGCACCGGTATTGGCGTGACCGGCGATGGCACGATGCTACTGGCCAGGAATGTTTCGCGACGTGAGGAAGTATGTACAACAGTGTTACCAGTGCCAAATACATAAGCCCGGCCAACAACAAGCTGCAGGCAAAATGCTCACCCAAAAAGCGGAAGAACCATGGGCAACAGTGTGTGCAGATTTCGTCGGCCCGTTACCCCGATCAAAGCATGGCAATACAATGGCTCTCGTCTTTCTGGACCGATTCTCTAAATGGGTAGAGATCGTTGCAGTCCGCAAAGCCACAACCGAAGGCCTCGTGCGAGCATTCCGAGAAAGGATCTTAGCGCGTTTTGGCGTCCCAAAAGTACTAATCACCGACAACGGAGCACAATTCACCAGTAAGCATTTCAAAAACTTCTTACGCGAGCACGGAGTGAAACACCAGCTAACCGCACCTTACACACCGCAAGAGAACCCAACCGAAAGAGCAAACAGGAACATTAAAAGAATGATAGCGCGATTCGCCAGAAGAGAACAACGTGATTGGGACGAACTACTCCCAGAAATAACACTCGCACTCAATACCTGCGTAGGCGAATCCACAGGATACAGTCCGGCATACATAGTCCAGTGAAGAGACCCAAGAATGCCGAATAATCTCTTCGACGAACACACCTTCGGAACCGCGCAGAAGACCCCGACACCAGCAGAGAAAGCAACAGTGATGGCAGAAGTTTACAGAATAGTTCGAGGTAACCAACAACGCGCAACAACCGATCAAGCGCGTCATTACAACCTGCGAAGGCGAAATTGGCAACCTGCTATAGGCGACTTGGTACTAGTGAAGGAACACCACCTCTCAAAGGCGATAGAAAACTTTGCCGTCAAACTAGCTCCCAGGTACAGCGGCCCGAATCGAATAACCAACTACGTATCTCCAGTAATAGTGGAACTGGACAAAATACACAAAGGAAAGAGGAGAACGGTACATCTGAGTGAATTAAAGCCCTACCACGGTGATGGGAAAAACATTCCATAAAGGCAAAAAAAAAAAAAAAAAAAATAGTGAAAAAAAAAGTAATGAAGTAAAGGACATCATAGTATCAAGAAACAAAACAAAAAAAAAATAGAAAAAAAAATTAGTGAAAAAAAGACATCATAGTGATAAGAAACAAAAACAAAAAAAAAAAAATCAAGAGTGAAAAAAAGTTTGCTATGGACGCACCCTAAAAAGGACATAAAAGGGAGTCGTAGTGTTAAGAAACAAAAACAAAAAAAAAAAAAAATTCAAGTGAAAAAAGTTTGATATGGACGCACCCTAAGTCACATACTGTATGAAGGTGGCAGCACCCATCAACAGCAGAGCCAGCGGTAAACAAATGAACATACATATATACAAATGTACTTACATATAACTAAGTGAGAGAAAAAATATATAATATACATACATACATACATGCAATGAAGTGAATATATATATGTACATACAAGTGGAAAAACAAAAATATACATAATACACATACATACATAAAGTAAAATATATGCAAAGTGAAACTATACAAGCAAAAAAAAAAAAAATAATAATAATAATTATATATACACAACGCACAAAAAAAAAATAAATATATACACACAAAAAAATAATAATAACCGAAATACTCCTGCAAAAATTCGAAGGAGAAATTTGCATTAAAGCATATGCAGGAAAAGCACAGTTGGTCGAGCGATGAAAAATCAAAATAAAAGCCGGCACCACGACCAAACTCACATCAAGTGTGCTAACAACTGAAGCGAGCGATAAACAAATTGTGCTAGCAAGGTATACGAATGCTAAGCCAAACGCGAAAAAACGAAGTAAGGAGTATAAGCAAGCAGCAGAGATGGCAGCAACAAATGACTGGCCACGCGTACGATTACACAGGCTGACAGAGGAGGAGATACGTTCTCACCTACCCGAAGCGCAACAAAAACGAAGTAGAGCAAAGAGCACTTGTACCAGCGAGGCTACAGTAATATTCGTACGGAGTGAAGATACAGATAGCGGCAGTGCTGATGAAGGAGAATGTTTGGTACGCGCATCCACACCAATCACAATCTCGTCAGAGAGTGATGATGAGCAGCCAGCGAAGCGACGAGGAGAACTCGATATATCCGAGGAGGATGGTGAAGTGCGTGGCAGAGGCTTCATCGAATACAACAAGCGTATCAACATGCGCTTACGTATATATAGTGAAGGAGCAGCAGCAAGAGAAGAACCACAACCACAACCGGCTAAGCTCCTCATATGCGATGCGGAAGAAAAGGATGATGAGATAAGCCTAACAGCAAGCGGCGGGATGCTAGATGTCGGCGATTGGAGTGCGTACGCCAACATGGCAGGTGACGTAGAGCGGTGGCTACAGGACACTGAGGCTACAACAACGAATACGTGGACTAATCAGACAGGGGTCGAACCACTGCCCAAGGCTCTGATTGACGACATCGAGGCGCACATGCAGCAGTCACAGCAGCGACGCGTGAGGCGATCTTACAAGCGGCACGTCGAAGGCAACTACTACCGCGTGAGGATCACACGGACTGGCCTGGTGACCATAAGTCTCGCAGCTGGAAGTGAGGGGAGGGTGTAAGGACCCCAAAATCCGAGGCTTTTGGGGACCTCACAACAATACATTTTTATATACATTTTTCATATTTATATACATACATAAATAATAATAATAATTGAATTTATATACATGAAATCATTAAACAGTACATATATATACATATATATTTATTATCCAAACATGCATACTTAAATTATTGAAGCGCTGAAGCCGATAAGCGTGTTCGAACATGAATTTATTCGTATGCACATACACACATACATATAGAATAAGTGAGAAACTGTACGCAGCAATCAATTGTTATTATAAAATAACATTCTGCCTGCGTGCAGAATAGTATAAAAGGCGACGAAAACGTAAAGGAAATTAAGTAGCCTTTGTGTTGTCGAGCATTTATCTATATTCTACTGAGGGTTTACACCTCACTGGAACGGGGGCT
Organism: Ceratitis rosa; assembly: GCA_037013455.1. Classification (NCBI taxonomy): domain Eukaryota; kingdom Metazoa; phylum Arthropoda; class Insecta; order Diptera; family Tephritidae; genus Ceratitis; species Ceratitis rosa. The sequence continues at coordinate 1,176,072 of JAWMAG010000014.1, read as the reverse complement.
GTTAGAGGGTTTACACCTCCACAGCACCATACGAAAGAAGTACTATCTGTGTTATTATTAAGCATACTTGCCCGTGGGTTCAACACCACCGGCAAATATAGTGTACCTGAGGGTTTTCACCTCACGAACACTTATTTACTTGTCATAGAAATAGCGAGTAACGTATTAGAAACCGTGTAGATAGAGATTGTTAAACTAATAAATTTGTTGTAACGGACACAGCGTGTTTTACTTTAGCAAACCCTTGGCAAGGCTGAGCTTACCCCAGCCAAGTGGAAAACTCCGTTACAACATATAGATACATATGTAAGTACGTATGGATCGTATATGCACAATTGGTATGCATTTTTACTGCACATTAATTTACACTTTAAACTACGGCCAAACACACTATTGCAATTTCTTGTATATGGCTGTCGGTTCAATCACTAAACAATTAAAAACTTTCATTTCGAATCTTCTGGTTTCTGGAAAATTAAATGCTTATTGTTTCGAATGATCGTTAAGATGCCGTGAAGTGGAAGCTTTTGAAAATGAAGAATAATGTTGAAATAAACAATTATATTATTATTATGTTAAACATTAAATAAAATTTTAATATCATACATATGTACTTATGCACAACGCATCCAAATGTACGTACATACATACATACATATGTACATATCTGCAGATGCTCACTTACCTTATTCTTAATTTTTCGGGGCTTGAAGTCTTCCACTGCGACGGAATACGAGGGCTGCTAGATATATTTATGTCCTAATAATGAAAATACGAATATTTATCAACGAATATTTTTTTTTTTTTTGACTCGGCTTGTTGTGGAAGACCTACACGGTCGATTGCTGTTTTGTTTCGGGCTCATACGCATAGATCCATGATTCGTCACCTGTGACGATCTTATAAACGTCTTTTGAAGCACCGCGATCGTATTTTTTCAGCATTTCTTTACACAAATCCACACGAGCCTTTTTTTGAGCGATTGTCAAATTGTGCGGGATCCAACTAGAACAAACCTTTTTTACGGCCAGGTGTTCATGCAATATCGAATGTATGCTGGTGGGAGAAATGCATAGGCATGCCTCTATCTGAAGGTATGTTACATGACGGTCTTGCATTATCAGTTCACGTACGGCATCGATGTTTTATGGCACAACGGCTGTTTTTGGACGACCTTCACGGAATGCGTCTTTGAGCGAGCGTCGGCCACGATTGAATTCGTTGTACAAGTTTTTCACAGTGCTATAGGATGATGCTTCATAGCCATACAAATATTTTAGTTCATCGATGCACTCTTCTCGTGATAATTCACGTCGAAAATTGTGAAAAATGATCGCACGAAAATGTTCACGAGTTAATTCCATTTTTTGGCCAAGGTGAATTTTTTAATTCCATGTAAATAAAACAATTCACGAATAAATGACAAAACGTTCTGAGTGATGTTATGCTAAAAAATGTCAAACTATCCAATGGAAATGTCAGATTGCACCTGGCAACACTTAGTGTTGCCTAGGCCAGACCTATATATAGCAGCCTACGTATAACCTATCAACCTGCAACAAAGACAGCCGGTTTTACGTACCGGAGTTGACCCGGATTTTATCCGGCCAAGGGCTGTCACCCTTTCGGCGACCCAACCCCGTTTAGGTCAACAGGTAAAATTAGTTTAAGTTCGCCATCGGAGCAATACCTCCTAGCTGGGTTGCTTCAAATCCTTCTCATCAGGGCTGGCGTCGAAACCAACCCTGGTCCGACGGATTACTTCTGCTGCGTGTACACCAGAAGACTCCACCACTCCTCCACCTGGGTTAGGTGCAACCAGTGCAATGGTTGGAGTCATCTTAAGGTCTGTTCTGGACCACACGTTATGTGGCCCCATGTTGCCAGCGCCCAAGTGCGACCCCAGCCACCACGGCAGTGCCTTCAGCACCCTTACCCACTTTGGGTAACCAGCAGACCTCCACGGTATCCCGGAGCTCCCCGCAGCATGACTCCCGCCAACCCTCACCCCTTTCCCCTCCCACAACCAGCTCCTCTTCCTCCTCCCGTGCGAGGGCTACCCAGCAGCTCCTAGTCCCCCGCACAGTCTGTTCCGTGTGTCAGACCTTAGTACGTCGGAATGTAACCTCAGTCAGATGCAATTCTTGCTCCGGCTGGTGTCATTTTCGGACGTGCTCGGGCCTGCGCACCACCCGTGAGTGGAGTGATGCGTACGTTGCCCCTTGCTGTAGGAGTCTGCCCCCGCCTGTTAATACGACAAGACCGCCAACCAACACCAACGTGCGGAACCAACCTCAGCGGGTATTACAGCAGCAACACACGTCTTCCATGCACCACTCCCTCACCCCCCGTATCACGAACGTTCCCCCGAGACGGACCCGACTCCTTCAATTCAACTGCAACGGACTCCAGGGGAAGATCGACGAGATAGTCGACTATATGAGCCTGGAGCATCTGTCAATTGCTGCGATCCAGGAAACTAAGCTGACCGCCCGCTCGGATCTTCTGAGTCGGGCCGGATACAACATAATCCGCAAGGACCGCGAGCGAGACCATGGAGGGGGTCTGGCGTTCATCTTGCACAACACCGTGCAGTATCGTCTCATCGATGGCGGCATCGACCGCAGGGATACTACCCTAGAATGTGTGGGCATAGCTATCCCGCAGGCGATGCCGAGCTCGAAATATTTAATATATACATACCTCCCGTTACAAGTTGCCCAGTTGGATATAGCCCTGATATAGGTGCGCTACTCAGAGGCGAAAACCGTTTGGTTTTGGGCGACTTTAACGCGCACCACGATCTTTGGCATTCTAGCCTGTCAAATGACCCTAGAGGAATGGAGCTGGCGAAACAGATAGACGATTCGACATTCTGCACAATGAACGACAACACCCCCACCAGAGTTGTGGGTAATTACCAAAGCTCGCCCGACATAACAATTGCGAGTGCTGGTCTGATAAACAGTATAGTCTGGCGACCTATACTGACGCTAGCATCGGACCACTTACCCATACACATCTCGATTAACAGACCTCCCGACTTTATTTCCGCGGACCACCGGACCTTCGTTAACTTCAAAAAAGCTAACTGGACCGGCTTCACGGAATTCACCGAGAACGCCTTCAGTGCTCTCTCCACTCCAACTGACGTCACCTCTGGTGAACGTTCATTCCGCAGGATAGTTGTGACCGCTGCCGCCCGCTTCATCCAGGCAGGCCGAATTGCGGAAATCCGCCCTAACTTCCCGTCCGAAGCGGCGGCTTAAGCAGCAAGGCGCGACATTCTCCGTAACTCCGATCCCGGGAATCCCTTAATCAGGGACTTAAACGCGGAGATTCGGACCGTTGTAAACAAACACAAGCGGAAAAAGTGGGAGGAGCACTTAAGGTCCTGCAATCTCTCCTCTGGGGCAACCAAGCTCTGGGCTACAGTCAAGTCGCTGTCTAACCCGACGAGACGCGATGACCGGGTGGAAATTTCATTCGGTGATCGCGCCTCGTCGGACCCGAAGAGATGCACGAGCTATTTTAGCCGGCTTTTTACACTGCATCCTTCGGTAGACAAAGCGAAAAGACGTGTAACCCGCCATATGCGCAAACTGCCAAACACAAGCGCGGTGCTTGATTTCTCCAGAGAGGAGGTTCAGGGGGTTATCGGGAAGGCGAAAGCCTCCAAATCCATCGGCCCTGATGGAATAAGCATGCTGATGCTAAAACATCTCGGACCAGCGGGAGCAGAATACCTCACCAAGGTCCTCAATTTGTCTCTGACCATCCTAATCATACCAGATGTGTGGAAAACCGGTAGGGTGGTCCCGCTACTTAAACCGGGGAAACCAGCCAACAGAGGAGAGTCTTATCTCCCCAGTAGCGAAGACGCTTGAGGCCTTACTGCTCCTGACTTTCACTCACCATCTGCGTCCAGCAGCACATCAGCATGGCTTCCGAAAAGTGCACAGCACCACAACAGCACTTAACGCCATAAACACCCAGGTGGTCAATGGCCTGAACCAAAACCGACCCTGCGCGAGAACTGTCCTGGTAGCACTGGATTTGTCAAAAGCTTTTGACACTGTCAATCATTCAGTGCTACTCAGTGACATTGAGGAATCCTCATTACCGCCGGGGTTGCAGAGGTGGGTCATGGGCTACATGAGTGGTCGTCAATCATCGGTCATATTCCGAGGTGAAACATCTAAATTGAGGAAAATTAAACAGGGGGTTCCGCAGGGTGGTGTACTCTCCCCGCTACTGTTTAATTTTTACATCTCGAAGGTCCCTCCTTCACCGGAAGGAGTTTCCTTAACCTCGCATGCCGATGATTGCTCGATATTGGCGTCTGGCCAGGATATTGATAGCCTATGTTCGAAAGTGAACGGGCTACCTCGCCGATCTCTCCCGTTTCTTCACTGCACGACATCTGAACATACAACCGACGAAATCCTCGGCTACCCTTTGCACCAGCTGGACGAAGGAGTACCGGCTAGAACTCGATGTGAAAGTTGATGACGAAAAAATTCCAACTATAAACAACCCTAAGATTTTAGGGGTCACATTCGACAGCCTGCACTCCTTCACTCCGCACACGACCGCAATTGCCGCAAAACTCCAGGGCCGCAAATACTCAAAGCGCTAGCCGGCAGCACATGGGGTAAAGATAAAGAAACCTTGCTTGCAACCTACGAAGCAATTGGCCGGCCGGTCGTAAATTACGCTGCACCGATTTGGGCACCGGGGACGAACGAGACGCAGTGGAGAAAGTTACAGGCCTGTCAAAACACCGCCCTTAGGACTGCGACAGGAAACCTCCTGATGTCACCGGAGCACCACTTGCACAGCGAAGCATCTATGCTACGAGTTAAGGAGCATAATGCTTTGCTGTGCAAGCAGTTCCTGTTGGGGTGCCACCGCGCGGAGCACCCCAGCAGGCACCTCTTAGAAGCCGAGCCTCCGCCTAGGCACATCAAGAAGGGAGTACTTGACTACAATAGCACCATACAGCACCATGTAAAACAACCGCTGGACAGGACGGCGTACAGACAGGCGCTGAACACCATTCACCAGGAGTCAGTCTACACTTTCCTAGACTCCCTTCCAGTGAATGGTGTACTCGGAATCAAACCACCATCAATAGCAGACAGTGAGCTCGAGAGACCCGTGTTACACTAGCACAACTTAGATCTGGATATTGCAGCAGGTTAAACTCCTACATATCCAGACTCGACCCCAGCATACCCAACGTATGCCCTGCATGTGGAGAGTCCCCGCACGACACTAACCACCTCTTCACATGCCCCCTTAAACCTACCCATCTAACCCCCCTCTCCCTTTGGTCCAACCCTGTCGAAACAGCACGTTTCCTGGACCTTCCGTTAGATGACCTCGGCGACTTAGACTGATTATGCCTGCCCTAAGCGGGGTTAGCGAACCGCTACAACAACAACAACAACAAAGAAATATGCTATTATTATAAATTATATTAATTAAATGTTGTAAAATTTCCAATCTTACCTCGTAGCATCTGAAAATTGAAAAAGTTAATGGCGTAAAATTTTCAAAAGGCATATTTGAATTAATGCGTATACGCACATCTCTTTCTAGCAAGCTAAATAATGATATATGGGAACGAAAAAATAATTTAGAATGTAGTGGTAATGCGGCAAAATCGTACGATTGTAGTAGTGAAATGGTTACCTCCGTCTTGTAGGGTTATATCAGAGAACGTATAACATAGAGAAGGTTCAATTTCACCACCGGCAGAGAAATCAACAGAATTCTCAGTGTTTAACTTACAATGTTATATGTGAACTTCTGAGAACGAATTTTTATATGTTTGTGATCAAAATAAACTTAAATACAGATATATATGCATGTGCAAAAACATACAAGCACATGATTTGCGTGAAAACATACTTCGACTACTCCGTCCCTATAAATACTTTTCTTGCCAAAAAGCTCAGAACTGAAATCAAATAAAGGGTGGTTAAATTTTCAGGGGCCGATGTTGATTTTGAATAAAACACAAACTATTTAGGAAATTATTGAAATTTTATTTTATTATGATATATTGGTATTACTCAATTATGTATGTAACAAAATATCGGCCAAATGAGCGCCGCGACCTCGGCGGCACACCTCCATACGATGGTCCAAATTTTCGATGACGCTGAGGCATAATGGAGTTTCTATGCCGTTAATGTGCCGAATTATCTTATCCTTTAGCTCTTGAATTGTTGCTGGCTTATCGACGTACACCTTTTCTTTCAAATAACCCCAGAGAAAAAAGTCCAACGGTGTCAAATCACATGATCTTGGGGGCCAATTGACATCGCCATTACGTGAGATAACACGGCCATTGAATTTGTTGCGCAAAAGAGCCATTGTTTCGTTAGCTGTGTGGCAAGTGGCACCGTCCTGCTGAAACCACATATCGTCCACATCCATATCTTCCAATTGTGGCCATAAAAAATTCGTTATCATCTCACGATAGCGAACACCATTCACAGTAACTGCCTGACCGGCCTCATTTTGGAAAAAATACGGCCCGATGATGCCGCCAGCCCATAAACCGCACCAAACAGTCACTCTTTGTGGGTGCATTGGTTTTTCGACAATCACTCTTGGATTCTCATTCGCCCAAATGCGGCAATTCTGTTTATTGACGAATCCACTGAGGTGCCTCATCACTGAAGATGATTTTCTTCGAAAATTTTCATAATAAGTCTGGATAACTTTAACACGTTGTTGGATTGTGTATCTCTCCATGGTTCAAATTGAATAAGTCTGAAATAGACAAATGTCAAATTAAATTCGGAAAAAAACTTGGCGTTTAGGTGTGGTTCACATTCAACATCGGCCCTTACAATTTAACCACCCTTTACAACAATAACATTTTCATTCATAGACGCCTGCGCCCTGCAACAAAGCAAAGTGTTTTCATTCATAAACACCACCGCACGCCATACCAACAACTTGCTTCATCGTGACGGTGGCAAACTGAAACTTGAAAGGAAGACTAAACCAGAGAACTTTTAATATAAGTTCTAAAGTTCTTAACTTATTATAAGTTCTCTGCTTGATTTAGAGAATCCGACATAAAGAAATAAGTTGCAAAAATATTTGTTTTAATCAAAAATTTTGAAGTTGTCCTTATATATATTTATGGACTGAAATCATAATTGCATTTGTTTCTCATCATAGTTCATATATCGATTTAAATATGGTCATACACACAAGTATTTCTTTTGAATATTATTTGAGATTTTGTCAATACTGTTGTCAGCGATCTATATAAAAACCTATTATGCCAACGAAACTTCAAAGTGATCAGTGGCGCGATGGTTTACGTCGATTGACTTTTGTCCAAGCTGCGCGGGTTCAATTCCTTCTCTCGCTTCTTTTTCGCGTTTTATTTTTTGAAATTGCCAAATTTTAAATCGTCGCCAAGGAATTGCTTGTTCATTCGGGGTACGAGGGAAAAGAAGTTGGCATACTTTTGTGTATGTATGGGTCTTTCGTATACATGCAGATACCTTTGAATGTGTTTGTAATTGACTTCATCTCAACTAAAATTTCTGATTTTTGTAAATTTTACTGTCGTCGAAATGAAACTGCTTGTAGACGACGGGTTTAGGGGAAGGGAATAGGCAAGTTTTTGGGCATGTGTGTGATTTTACGTATACACATTGGTCGACGGGGTGAAAGAGGGAAGGGCATGCGCATTATTAAGATTGTGTGCGTTTGTCGTATACATATTAAAAATGCTAGAATGTATGCGTTTTCACTTTGAGTTGAACACCAATTTTTGATTTTTAGCAATATTTGACTTCGCTTGAGGAAATTGTTTGTTGATGAAGAGTAGAAGGGAAGAGGGTTTGTATGTGGTAGTTGTTTTTGTTGCATTTATGCTTCTTCTTATAGCAAATAGATTTTTGAATAGAGAAGTGCGCAGAGGAGTCAAACGAGCTGCGCGTATGGAGCTGTTTTTGTGATTGATAGTATGAATGAATGGCTTGTGGTTATGATTGAATGGACATATTTGAAGTTATTTGCTTTTAAATGACTTTATGCATGCTATAGATATTACATATAAATGCTCATATTTTCTGTTCATAAATACATATGAACATATGTATAATATATATAAAATATTTAATATAAAATAGCTATTTAATTTTCTAATTTCATTTAATAGTATTTTCCAATTTATTTTATGACTTGGCTTAAATGTTATATTTATTTATAACTATTATGAATTATTCAATCCAAACATCAAGCATATTTTATCCACCGACAAACATGCATACATACATTTGTATGTACATATTATGTCTTCATTTGTAAACACACATCGTTACCATGACAACATACATACATGCATGTATGCCGCCTAGTTGAACTTGCAAAAAATATTCTTCACATCGTCAACAAAGCGTATGCCGCAAGCAATACCTCTCTCAGCTCTTCAACAAGCCACAGCTCACAAAAATCACAAGTTGAAGAAATTTCTGTACCCGCTGCGCACGAACATACTCTCGATAAGGCGAACAAATATACTACAATTCAAAAATGAATATTCTTTAAACGTCCGAAAACCAAATGATTTTAATAAATATAATTCGGAATGAGATCTAAAAGAATTTAGTAATTAATACAAAATTACAAGTATTTCAAAATGTGGGAAAATTTGGCAATACCACATCTTTAATTCACATAAATTAATGAGCATAATCATTTGAAATCATGTACGCATTGTTCGCCTACACGCGCGACTTACGAGTCCGAGGGTTTTCCTTATTAAAAAAAAAACAAATTTCTTTTATTTTATTTTTCACGTCTTAACTCTCTCTTTATTCATTACAGACTGATTAATTTTTAACAATTTACAATATTTATTATTTTAGAGGTTTTCAGCTGACGTCTGTTGAAAAAGCTTGTTTGTCAATTTTTTATAAAAAAATGAAACAGTTAATGCTGATTATTATGTTGCGAAATATTATTAATACAAATTATTCTACACCATTGTGAAATATAGAAAGGTAAGCAGTTTATTGACTTTAGTAATTTGATATTGTTTTTAGTTAAAGAAAAGTTATTGCAAAATATTCTCAAATTAAACGTAAGCAGTTTATTGACTTGTCTACTGTTGCCAATTAATGGGAAGTGAATGTGATGAGTTATTGGAATGGGTGGTTGACGTAACTCCTCCCCTATTTGATTTAAAACTCTCCTGAGTTTTAATGATAATTTCTGTTTTGATATTTCTTCTTTTTTTACATATGTATAATATGGCAATTGCACTTAGGGTTAACAGACTGACTGTCAATGCTATGCTATTAAAAGTGTAGTTGAGTTTTTTGTGAAATCTAATTTCTTAAATTTTTTTAATATTTTCGATCTGGTTGGACACTATTTCATCAAACGTTAGCTGAGATGTAATATTACTTAGATTAAAATTATTGTTTATTAAAATATGTTGTTCAAACTTATCGTCAGAGTTATGATAAATGTCTCCGTTTATTTCTAGTTTACAATCATTAAATGTTATAAGTTTATTCCCTTTTAGATTGAACTGGTTGTTATTACAAGTACTATTAACTATGGAGTTTACATGGTTTTTTATGATTATTAAGCCTGGTTTTATTTCTATGGTTTCCATTTGTTTATTATTTTGCTTTAAGCAATTATTTACGAAGATACAGAGGTTCGATTTTTTTAAATAGCTTCTTCTTACTTGGTTATTAAAATCATTCATTGTATTGTTTATGTTCAAAATTTTTCTGTTTTCAAAAATAAGTTCTTGGTTTTCATTAGGCACAGCTACAAAAAATGATCTTTTTACTTTTCGTATATCTTTAGGTATTTGAATTACAAAAATTATTTTATTTCTTTGTATTGAGCTGTGCTTAGCTTAATATTTTTCATTTTATAAAGATCAATACTGTAACGAACTATTTCTTCACTTGTCAATACATTATTATTCATAGTGTTTGTTTTTGCGGAAAGAAAATTATTCTGTGTGTGTTCGACATTATCCAGCAAGATTTTAATTTTTAGCAATATATCCAAATATAGAAGCTTATTTTCTATTTCTTCGTTATTTTTTGATATTTGATTTAATGTTGAGTAAATCTGTGTTCTATCGCTTTCTATTGCGTTCTTTAGCTTCGAAATTGTATTATTAAATGCGTTATTTCTTTCAATATTTTTGTTTAAACCTTCTATTACTACATGATTGTTGTCATCGATTGTTTGTAAATGTCGCTCTATTTCTGTCCTGTCAAAGTCCATTGTACCGTATAACCATTTCATTCCTGTCCCTATGAAGTTTATTAGTCCTCTCGGGTGTCTAGTCGGGATGATAGTTTGAAGTTTTGCTTTTTCTAGTTCTAAATTTAGAAAGTGTTTGTCATTGATATTTGATACAATTCTTGTGTTTTCCTCTAGTCCTTCTATGACATGTTGAATTTCTTTAGGGTCGATGATGTGTAGAATAGTATTGTAGCTATATGTTGTATCAACGTCTTCTAATGTAATTTCAGCGAAACCATTGGGGCTATTGATGTCTTCAATTATTAAGTTGGTGTTGCTCATAGCAAAAAGCATTAATATTATTGTCATTTGCAGTGTTATATGTACCTGAAAATTTGGGAGTTCTTTTTATTCTTGTTGGATGGATATTATCTAGCTTCATTTTTCTGTACCTAGGTTCTTGCTTATATCTAACAGCTTTATAATTTTTTACGTACCCTTCCTGGTTGATATTCTGATATTCTTCTCTGTTTGGATATAACTATGTAATTTGCTTTTCTTTTATAGCTTTTAGCAAATTATAAATCTTGTTTTTGTTGACTTTTCCATTTGTTATATCTATTGGTCTTGCTTTAATTACGGAATGTAAAGATTTGTTTTACCATTCAGTAAATTTATATACTTTTCCTTAGACTGTTAAGTCTGACCTTTCAATTTCTAACATTCTAAATCTTTCTCCTAAGGTGTTGTGAAATCTTTCGATATCTGCATTTCCCGTGTGGGAATTCGATTTTGTGAAATGGATTTCAACTTCTTCTTGTCTAAAATATCTTTCACATTTGTTGAATTAAATTCGTTATCGGCGACAATTCTTTTTGGTTTTGGATTGACAGAGAGATACATGTGAAGTTTCTCTATAAGTGTTATGCTGTTTCTATCTTCTAGGTAAATAGCTGTAGCTTGTTTCGAAAATTTGTCTATTATAGTGAGAAAACTATGTTTTTTAATAACATAGGTGTCTATATGTATTATTTCATTTATGTCTTCTATGGGTGTTTCTGTTATAGAGTATTGTGGTTTATATGGTTTCCTGTCGTATTTACCTCTACAACAGATGTCGCAGTTATTTATAAATTTTTGGATAAGAGTTTTAAGATTTTTGAAGTATATTGTGTTTTTTAAACCTTGATAATTTTCATTTATTCCAGCATGGCCCGTTTCTTCTTTGTGATATTTTTGAATATATCTGAAGGCTTCCTCTTCATTTCTCATATCTTTAGCATGATATGAACACCAATAAAATTTTACACTAGTATTGAATAACTCTATTAGTTTTTGTTGCACTATATTGTAGTCGGTAGTGAGATACCTGATACCCTACTTTTCCTGTTTTTATAAATCTCCTAAAAATGTCTGACATGAATCCACTTCTAATGTCGTCTAGGCTTATAAAAATTTTTCTTTTGGTATCAACTATTTTAATTTCCTCTGTCTTACTTTCTGTTAAGATTATTTGAGTATGGAAACGATTTACGACGGAATCTAGTATAGGAATATGATCGTTTAATTCTTCTATTTGGGAATGGATAGTAGCAGTTGTGCTTATGTTGTCTAGATCGATGTCACCTGTATTATTGTTTATTGCACAAATTTCTCCAGTGTCTGCATTGATTCTGCTAAGAAAATCAGCCAGAGTGTTTTCTTTACTTTTGATATACCATATGTTGATATAGTATTCGCCAAGTTTCAGTAACCAAGGCTGAAGTCTTGGGTTTATGTATTTTCCTTTGTGTTTGGTTTGTAACCATTTCAGTGGTAGGTGATCTGTCATGAGGTCGAAGTTCCTTCCATATATGTAAGGTCTAAAATAGTTCACGTCCCAAACGATGGCCAACAGCTCTTTCTCTGTAGTGGAATATTTTCTTTCATGTTCATTTAAAGTTCTACTTGCGTAGCTGATGGGATGGTTGTCCTGCATAAGTATCGCTCCAATTGCGAATTCGCCGGCATCGGTTGCTAGCTTAAATTTTTTTCTTAAAATCCGGATATTTTAGTATTGGTGTGTCGATCAGTAGTCTTTTGAGCTTGTAAAATTCATCCGTATACTGGGGGTCATTTTTATTTATTTTTGTATCCTTTTTAAAATATTTTGTTAAACCGTGGGCAATTTTGGCATAATCTTTTATGAATTTTCTATAATAGCCAATTGCACCCAGGAATGATTTTATTTGCTTTTGGGTTTCGGGAAGTTTGAGTTTCTGAATGGTTTCGACTTTGTTTGGGTTAGGTTTAATGCCATCAGCAGTAAGAATATGTCCTAAATATTCGGTAGATTTTCCGAAAAATTTGCACTTGTCAACTTGAATCTTAAGATTATGTTTTCTAAGCATTGAAAATTCGTTGTATATTATCATTGTGTTCTTGCACTGTGGTGCTAAGAATTAAAATATCATCGAAATATGCAACACATATTTTGTTGATATATTCTCTTAGAACCGCATTTATGAGCCTTTGAAATGTGGCAGGGGCGTTTTTTAGCCCAAAAGGCATACGAACAAATTCGTAATGTCCAAGTGGGATAGAAAACGCTGTTTTTTTTCTGTCCTCTTCTTTAATGAGGATCTGATGAAAGTCTTTGGCTAGATCGAGCGTAGTGAAATACTGTGCTCGACCCAATCTTCCTAGGATAGTGTCGATGTTTGGGATAGGAAATTTATCGCTTACAGTTATTTCGCTTAAGGCTCTGTAGTCGATCACTATTCTCCATTTTTTCTTCGTCGAATTGTCCGACTTCTTCGGTACAATCCATAAAGGAGAGTTATATGGAGATACACTTTCTTTTATTATTCCCTGTTCTAGCATTTCTCGCATCTGCCTATTGATTTCCTCTTTATGGATTTGAGGATATCTATGTATTTTTGAATATACAGGTTTGTTGGTCGTTGTTGTGTTCTGATGTTGTACTTCATGAGTATGAGTAAGTAAGTTGCCCTCTTGGAAAAATAGATCAGAATTCTTCGAGATAAGCTCTGTTAAAAATTATTCTTCTTCTTTATTCATGTCCTCGCGTATTAATTTTTTTAATATATATTATCTGATTGTGCTTCTAAGGTTTGTATTTCTTCTGAGTTGTATGACAGATTCCTGAATTTAAGTTTGTTCCCATTTATTTCTTCAAAATATATATATATATATATATATATATATATATATATATATATATTTTGCCCTATTAAGGGGTTAGGGGTAGTCAGGATTTTCAAAAAAAAAAATTCGTTTTTTTGCATTTTCGTTAAGTATAATATCTTAAAAATAATCTCTGAAAATTTCAAGTTAATCCGGTAATTCGTTTTTAAGTTATTCGACAAATAACAAAGAGAGCTCGGGCCTTTCAAAGCGCTGTGTGAAACTTTAAACGCGTTTTTCTCAAAACTATGTTTTTTGAACTGGTGACAACTGTAACTCGAAAACCGCTCAGTTGATTTTAATGAAATTTATACAGCTTGTAGAATACATAATAAACTCGGGCCTGATCGAAGGATTTTTATTTTGTGAAAAATTTCGATTTTTTAAGACCAGTTAACTGTTGATTTTTTCCCAAAAATCTAGAAAAAAATTTCCTGAGACCGCCATTTTGTTAATTTTTGAAAAAAAATAAAATCCTTCGATCAGGCCCAGGATTATTTATTTATAAAACTATTTTTTTTTATCCGATTGATTTCAGATGAATCTCCAAGGACTTATGATTGTCACCGCAAGGACCTTTTTTTGGAACTGGGTTAACACAGATAGCTGTAACTTCGGAAAAAATTTTTTTTTTTTTCGAAATTTTCGTGACTTCAAGTCAAAACATTGTTTAATAATACCATATCACTACTTTTGTAAAATAAAATTATTTAATAGCAAAAAAAATACTGAAAATTCTCATTTTTTCGTGCCTCTGACTACCCCTAACCCCTTAAGCCATCAAAATTTTTTCCGTTGAAATTGGTTATTTTCCAACACATACGATTGTTTTCATTAAATTCGTTTGGAAGGGGTGTGACAACTTTTTCATTAATGCAGAAGTTCCCATTTATTGTATTAAAATATAATGGTTTCTCTAATTCTGTTTTTTGAAATTGAGGTAATAGTTTTTTTGTTAAGTAAATACGTTGTTGACCCCGTATCGATTAAATTTTTGTATTTCTTAACTTATTTCAATTATCGGTAGACGAATGTTTCGGCGGGACATTGAAAATTTACTTCCTCCGTGTCATTATTTCCAATATGATCTACTTCCATTGGAGTATGACCATTATTATTACCAAAAGTTCTGTTTAGGTGTTGACTATATCTAGATTGTTGGGAATTGCCTGTATTAAAAAAAATTTGTCGAGATTGAGTGGATTTACTGTTTTGACGAACTGGAGGAGGACAATTATCGTACGAGTTTTTAAATGTCTGTCCCTGAGATGTCTGTTGATATGTCCTGTTCTATCGGTTTCCGTTGTAGTCTCTTTGTTGTCGAGGGTGTACGTATTGTGAAAATTTATTGTCATATAGTCTTAGTGTTCCTGTTTCTTCTAAAACGTAGTAAGCTTCCCTAAGTGTAGATATATTCCTACTGTAAATTATGCTGAATAAATTTGGGTGGATGCCGTTTAGAAAAGTTTTGAGAATAATAGATTCGTTCGTAGGAGGGGAGTTTATATCAAACTCATATTTAATATTAAGCTTATCTAATAAATATCTTAGATTCTTAAAATATTCGCTTACATTGTTGTTCTTCAAATTTATAGCCTGATGAAATAGATTGTGGTAGCTCTCCCTGATGCCGAAATTCTTCACAAGTTCCTCTTTTATTTGGTTCCACGTTGCTTCTGATCCTAACGCTCTATCGACGTGTAAGGCTGGCCCTTGGATTTTGTGTTTTACGTTTCTTTCGAAGACAAACCGGTGTAGTATGGCATTTTCTTGGAACAGCGGCAATATTAATTCAACTTCTCTGATGAAGGATGATAAATCGTAGTCTTTTGTACCGAGGAACTCCTTGATACGAGCTGCTTCCTTCAAGAGGTCGGATCCAGATAGTAAAGCGGGTTGATGTGGTTGTTTTCGACGGACATATGTAGGTATTTACGTTTGCTGGGGTTTTCTACTTTTTTTTGTTTATTATTGTCTTTAGGCACTTTTCTTTTCTATTATGTTCCAGTGGTTTGTTATCTTTAGATACAATGTACTGTTTTTTTATTTTGTGTATTTTTCCTAACTATACCTAGCTCTTTTGTGCTATATTGTCTTTTAGACGTTTGAGGGAAAATTTGCAATGAAGTCTTTTGACCTTTCACTGTCACTTCGCTTTTTACAAGGATATATATATATTTTTTTTATTTTAACGGTTTGCAATGAAGTCTTTTGACTTTTCACTGTACGTTATTAGGTTCTTTAATCGACTGCGCCACTTACGAGTCCGAGGGTTTTCCGTATTAAAAAAACCAAATTTTTCTTATTTTATTTTTCACGACTTAACTCTCTCTTTATTCATTACAGGCTGATTAATTTTTAACAATTTACAATATTTATTATTTTAGAGGTTTTCAGCTGACGTCTGTTGAAAAAGCTTGTTTGTAAATTTTTTATAAAAAAATGAAACAGTTAATGCTGATTATTATATTGCGAAATATTATTAATACAAATTATTCTGCACCATTGTGAAATATAGAAAGGTAAGCAGTTTATTGACTTTAGTAATTTGATATTGTTTTTAGTTAAAGAAAAGTTATTGCAAAATATTCTCAAATTAAACGTAAGCAGTTTATTGACTTGTCTACTGTTGCCAATTAATGGGAAGTGAATGTGATGAGTTATTGGAATGGGTGGTTGACGTAACTCGCACACTGTGCAAATCAGCGAAATCGATTGTGGGCGAAGTTAGCGCGGGCAGAACGTATTCTTTTGTACTTAACTGAATAAGAAGAAGAGAATCCGATGTTCTATTTATTTTATTCAGTATAAGTGCAGAATATGCCACAGTGTTTTCATGTTGTGCTGTTGCACTGTTGGTAGCGCCCAAGTGCTACATGCAATTTTGGTATTTTTGCTTCTGACGCAAGTTCAAATTCCCTTCGAAGGAGCCAAAAACATTTATTCAAAATAATTAATTTTTTTATTTTTATGTATTATATTTAATATTTTCATATATTAATAACAAATTAATAACGTAACAAACATAAAAATAAAAAAACATCATTTATAAAATTTATTTTTATGTGATGCTGTGGCGTAGTTATTAGCGCGTGCGATACATACATATACATACTGTATTTTTGGTGTTTTGTTTCTCAATTTTATTTTTGTTATTTCTAGTTATAATTATTTATAAATAAATATTTATATAATAAATAAATCTCTTGTAGATTTGTAAATAATGAATATAAAAATAAAAAAATATCATATAAAAAATAGATTGTTAGAAAAATTCTAAAATATTAAATTTTTTTTACATTTTTTTATTAAATAAAAACAAAATGCTGGTGAAAATACAATTAAAAAATACAATTAGAAAATTAATGAATCATTGGTTTTCATTATATTTCTATTCTATTTCCATTGGTTTTATTTAATTTGTAGGGAATAACAGTTTTTCCTTATGTTAAACCATCAAATCTGTTAGTTTACAGCCAAAATTTAACAGAGGGGTGAATCCCTTTCCCGATATTTTCTAGCTCTGTAGAAACTTCAATCGAGCATCGAACCAAAAGTCAATTGCACCTTCTCGTTATTATAAGTTCTCTGCTCAAGCAAGCAAATGTTTGCATGCTATTGCGTATACATTAGTATATATTCAAATTAGTATGTACTCGTATGTATGTCCATAAAAACAAGTGTGGATACAAGCAGCATAAAGAACAACTATGCAGTTATGATAAGAGGTATGGTATTTAACAAGGCATAAGTTTGCACTATTAGTAGTAATTGGTACTAGACGTAGTAGTAGTGGCAAATTATATTACTTAATGCTATTATATATAGAAGAAACCTGTACCAATTATGTTACAAATAACTGCGAATTATATAATTTTGTCTAGGAGAGTGAATAGGAGTTATCGGTGAAACAAATACCTCAAAAGCTACTCATCTTATAACATTTTCGGCCTTTGTAACTTGGATTTTTTCGGAATCGGGTTTGATTCCGTAAAAAAACTCAGCTGATTGCTCGCTGGTAAGCGATTTATATAAACGATATATTTATAAACGATTTTTAAATGAACTTAGAAAATGGAAAATTTCTTCAAAATAAATGAAACTTAATTAGTAATTATTTACTTATTGCCGTATAGGTCATGTATATTTGATAACCGTTAACATTCGAATTATGAAATTTGTTGCCGAAAATTATATTGAAAATATGCAAGCACTCTCGTGTATGCATATCCCTCTTCCAGTTGGGTTGTACGGCTGATAGGTATGTAAAATGGCTAGTTTGGCCATAATAGGGAACAGAGAACATGAAAATGAACCATAACCAGAGAACGTATACTATAGAGAAGAACCGGTGCAGAGAACCAGAGAGTATTTCACCACCAGCGCAGAAATTAACAGAATTCGTCTATAGTGCTCAACATTTTGAGCACAGCAATAAAAATTATGCTTTGAAATGAAATATGAAATATGAGAACTTCGGAGAACGAATTTTCATATGTTTGTTATTAACATAAAGGAAAATATTATTTTAAATTTTTTTTAACTTGAGAAAAAGGATGAAATAAACAAATTTTACAAATATATTTCTTATGTTTTTTTTTTTTGAATTTTTGATTTCTCTTATTGCAAATATTGAATGTTTACCATCAAAAAGTATTGATTTGCCGTAGGCATTTCGCTATAGCGTTTATTTACAATAAGGGTTATTTAATTAATTAAGATAAATTATTTTATTAATTTATAAATATCTACGTATGTATACCTACACTATACAAAATACTGACCTTCCGCAAGAAATACATGCATACATACATATGAATAAACTTAAATACATACCTATACGCATGTGCAAAAACATACAAGCACATTATTTGCACGAAAACATACTTCGACTACTCCATCCCTCTACATACTTCTCTTTCCCAAAATCTCAGGACTGAAATCAAATACAACAATAACATTTTCATTCATAAACACTACCGCACGCCATACCAACAACTTGCTTCATCGTGACGGCCGCAAACTGAAACATGAAAGGAAGACTAATAGATAATCGGCTGATACTTTTATGTCACGCTGTTTCAAACATCCCAATTCTTACGAAAGCTATCGTCTATAGAGAAGGATGGACAGTCATTTTTCTAAATCTATTAATCTCATAATTTCATGAAGTTTTTTACATAGAGTCTTTACCTACCTACCTCGATTATTTTAAAACCGTTAGCAGAACAAACCAAATGTACTCTGTTCACATAGTACAGTCGGGTATAAAAAATCCCGTAACAAGCATGCTGTATGAACTAGCATTGCTTAAAATTCTTGTGCCGCTGACTAAAATTGTCCACTCAATTGAAGCAAATCGGCATCGTGCTACTAAATTTGCTGTTCGCCTATTAGCTCATATTACCCAGCAAGCATTTCCTTGCCTTCCCGCATCCACGTTGTCGACAAGATGAATTGTGGTGGCAAGGATTTTGTGCTGAAATTCTAAAATATTCTAAAAGTTCCAGAAAACTCCAGAATATTCTAGAACATTTGATTTCAATGAAGGAAAGTAGACGAAGCATAGAAGCAACAAAAAATCTTCATCAACAAACAGATTCCTCAAGTCCAAGTCAAATTTTAGCAATAATCTAAAAATTGATGTTGAAGTCACGACAAAGTGAAAACACATACATGCAAGCAATTTAATATGTATACGCAAAACGCACACAATCTTAATAAAGCCTGAGCCCTTCCTCTTATACCCCGCCATCAACAAGCTATTGTATTTCTTCGCGAAAAGCACAAAATTTTTGCTAGATTTCATATTTTTCGCCTTTTGGTGTACGAATTCAGGTACAGTAAAGTTTGTGCATCACGAATATATCAATCACTAATCAACAGACTGGATTTTAAATTGTTACTAAAAATCTTTAATTGTTTTAAGTTATTATACAGTTTTAAATACTACTCCTATATTTTTCATAATTAAATATATATTCATTTAATAATAAAAGAAGTGATAGAAGTTTTAGGAGACATTTGTATTTGTTATAATTAGTTCATCATTTCTACTAAATTTTACATTTTCTCGAATCGCTAAACTTAAATTAAACAAAAAAATTCATGTTTAAAAAGAGACCTTTTTTCTAAACATTTGTTTGGCATTCATTAAAAATACGTTTTGTAATTTTAAAGAAAAAGTTCACTCTATCGAGAGCGCGATTTGCTGTTGTCGAAAAAGACACAAATTTGTTCAACTTCCAATTTTTGGCACTTTGGTTTGTAGGCGAGTCGCATGCGGGGAGATGTGTGCTGGTGCGCAGCTCGTTTAGTAGACGGTGCGCCGGCGTTCGTCTTGAGAAGGACTTTTTTGTAATTGAACTAGCAGCGGCCATTAAAATAATGTCTTCATGGTGATGGCGTGGTTTTTTTTGCTAGATGTGTACGTTTTTGCTTGTTCTTACTACACTTATATGTGCATATATATATATATGTATATGTACTCACTCTTATACGTTATTGTATGAATGAATTTTAACATGCTTACTTATTTCGATACTCAGCCCGAAAATATATAATATTTATAGAATTTAATAAAATATTTTTAATATGTCTAAATTATCGTGACTACCATTGACTTTTATTAAAAAATTAAATTATTTTAAAATTAATAAAATTCCGAAATATGTAAGCATATTAACCCTTATGTTAGTAACCGGGTACCCGGGTACCCACCGCGGTGTATCCGTGTGAATAGTTTAAAGAAAGTTCAATATTTCATTTTAATCTCTCAAATCGTCGTTTTTTAACATAAAAGAAAGCTAGTTGCGAGTTCATTTAATTGATTTATTTTTTATTTATTTTTTTTAAATAAGCTAAGACTCCAGCCATGCCCATTAGCAACCGGGTACCCGGGTACACACAGTGGAAAGCATAGGAAATAAATTGAATACAAGTTCTTTCAATGCATGCAACTAAATTTTATTAAAACATGTTACATTTTTTTATAATTAATGACATTGAACACATTCTACTCGATTAACTGAGTGCTCGTCACATACAGGTTGGTGACAATTGGCACAAGCCTTACGTGTCTTTCGTCGTCTTCTTATTGGCAAAGCATTGCAGACATGGCATCCTATAACTATTTTCCTTCCGGTTTTATCTTTTGGAGCCTGTGGACCAGGATTTACCACGACTGGTTCTGTCAGTGCATTTCCCAAAATACTTTGAATGGCATTCTTTGTTGAGAAATGGCGCATTATTTGTGGATTCGCGGTAAGATGTTCAATCACCGGCAATGCTAGTTCTTCACTTAGCTTACGCATAAATTGACGACGTTCTGTCGTTTTTTTTGACATTCATTTTATTATTTTCATAATAAATTGTATATGCCGCAAGTGCAGAAATGTCTAGCATGTTGAAAAACATTGCCATTGGCCATCCCGAAGATCGTCGTTGACTGGTGTATCTCCGCACTATTTGGTCCATTGTATCGACGCCAGCTTTTTATTTGTTATAAAAATTAATTATTTCTGGTTTCTTTTTAGCATCATCACCAGCTGATTCATCGGAATACATCGTAGACATCAGAATGACAGCTTTATTTTTTTTAGGAACGTAAGAACACATGGTAACCTTTTCATGAAATCCAAAAACTGTGGAATACTGCTCCCTTGTCTTATTTACTCCGATAACACTAGGTATGTAAGATTTATTTTTTTTTTTACCGTGCCAACAATAGAAATTATCCATGCAGATATTTCTACCACTATTTCGGTACGGAGCCGCCAATTCTTTCACTACTCTTTCACCCTGATTCTTTTCTCGGGTGTTATCTGTTTTACCAGTGTACACTATCCCTTGCAAAGGATATGCGTTTTCTGCATCACAAATCCACCAGATCTTTATACCATACTTAGCTGGATTCGATGGTATGTATTGAGTAAACCCAGTATGGCCACGGTATGGATATAGCTGTTCATCAATCGTTAAGTTTCCGGTTGGTTTGTACATCTGAGCTAGATTAGAATTCAGCATTGTCCACACATCACGAATTGGAGCTGCCTTGTCTTCTTTTTTACGTTGACTTCGAGTATTACTGTCGTCTTAATCTAATAAATTAAATATTAAATAATTTTATTATACAAAATTATAACTAAAACATTTACAAATATTGAATATATATAACGGTTATTTACCTAGCATATTCAGCTCTTGTTAGTTGTTCCATAATCTTATTTTTCACTGTGAAGAGAGCACCATAAATAAAACACGTCTGAACTCACCAAAAATCTGTTACATATTAAAAAGTACTCGAATCTAGTGCGCGGTAGAAAATAAAGAAATAACCTTGAGTTTTTCTCTCTCTCCAACGGCATCTGCTCGGCTCCGAACAATAAAAACTGGTCGACTACCTGGAGTGCCCCAATACGTTTCAGATGTCATTCATTACTCTACGTTGTTATTATTATTTTTTTCTTTACTCTGTCACTTACTATTAATATTTCAAGAAAAAAATAATTTGGAAAAAAATTGTTTAACAAAATAAACAAAATTTTTAATACTCAGAAATGCTAAAAGACGTTGGTAAAGTTGGTTACTAACATAAGGGTTAAAATAATATGTTTTGTTATACTGCAAAGGCTTATCAATTTTACATTTATTTTGCATGTATTTTCTCATTTTATTTTGAGCACGATTTCTGCCTGCTCACTATTAAAGTGCGGTGAAATGCGCTTTTAGATTTTCGTGTTGAAATACGCTTTCATAAAACGAGCCAGCGGACCAATTTGGTAATCGGCACGCCCTGGCGCTTCTCGTTATTCTAAGTTCTCTGTCCTACGGGATTACTAGGAGACTATTTCACCTCAAGCAAGTTTATTATTGTCTTGCTCAGAAATGTTGACAAACAGAGCCAATTCTGATAATTTTTGGCGGCAGTGGTGAAATAGTCTCTTATTTCTTTTGTCAATTCTGGCAGTTCACACGCCTGTCCGCAATCGGTCCTTCTCGTTATTTGACGTTCCCTGCCATAGCTTGTAGACTTTGCAGAGAACGTAGAATAGGTGCAAAGCCAGCGTTTTTCTCATTTCTGACAGAAAAATTTCGTTTGAGGTAATCGTCATTTCCTTCTCGTCTTGAATTTCTGTTTCACCTCGATGGGAGAAATTAACGAATTGAGCGTATTCAAACATACCAGAGAACTAAAATCCATGCAATTGTAAATTAGAAGCCACTTTTATTTACTTTTATCATATATAAATAATCAAATTGAATTCAAATTTGAAATCATCAATTATTTACTGATAACATTTTAACAATTTTTAATAAATACATACATATGTATGTATTTCTTAAAACAAATGATACTTTTTAATTTCTTTTAGATGACCTTTTGCATATATGTACATATGTACATACATATACTCACACCTATTATTATGTACAAACATTTACATATGTATGTATGTAACTCTTATAAATTGTTATCAGTCATAGTTGCAACTCTCATTAAATATTTTTTTTATCAAATCACTTAATTTTAATTGTGTCTTCATATTTAATGGTAAATATGAAAACTTAGGCATAATAAAAATATTTGAGTATTAGATTAAATTCTATTAAAAATTATTTATTTTGAGAGGTAATTATCGAAACAAGTCAAAATTCATTATAAAGTCATTTTAGCGTATGAGGCTACGTACATATGTACATATATAGTAAGTACGCATGCACGCATGAACATACATATATACATAAATTCACATATACGAATGTTTGACTTCAGCTCAACTTGAATTTCGGAATTTTTCAAATTCTGTCATCGTCGCGAAGAAGTCATTTATGGGCGCCGGGTAGAACGGAAAATAATGGGCAAGTTTTTGTGGATGTATATTTTTTTCATATACACACATTGCTCGCTTTGAATGTGTGTATGGTATGTGTCTTCAACCTCAGACCAACCAAAATTCTAATTTTTCTGAAATTTTGTGGTCGTCACGAAAAAGTCGTTTTTAAGATTGTGTGCATTTTTCGTATACAAATTAAAATGCATGAATATATGTGTTTTAACTTTGTCGCAACTTCAACATTAATTTCTGACTTTTGACAAAATTTCTGACCGAAACAGTTTGATGGCGGAGGGAGCGAAGCGAAAGGGATCGCACAAGACTTTGTGTATATTGGTCTTTTGTGTACATATAGAGAGCTTTTAATGTATGGGTTTGCGATTTTTGCTCAACTAAAATATTTGATACTTGGCAAAATTTGACTTCGTCTTCAGGAAATTGTTTGTTGATGAAGAGTAGAAGCAAAGGGGGTTTGCAAGCGGTAATAGTTTTTGTTGCTTTTAGGATCTTCTTCTTTTCTTTCTTGAACAAAAAATAAAATATTCCTAAATTTTAGGATTTTGCAATTCTCGCCAAAATTCAGTTTGTAGCAAAATCATGCTGGAAGACAATGAAATTCTTGCTGGGCAATATGAGCTAATAGGCGAACAGCAAATCTAGCAGCGCGATAGCGATATGCTTCAATTGAGTGGACGATTTTAGTGCACAGAGTATTAGCTTTGTTCTGTTAACAGTTTTACAACAATATAGGTAGGTATACCCAATGTAAAAAGCCTCATGAAATGATGAGATAAAACGATTTAGGAATGTCTGTCCCTCCATCTCTATACTCGATAGCCCGAGTATCTATTGTTCTGTTCCATTCGAATTTAGTCTACCTTTCACGTTTTAGTTTGTGACCATCACGAAGAAGCAAGGGTTGAGACGAACAAGCGGGGTTATATGTTCGACTGTTTTTATGATTGAACGCATTTTGCTTTATTCTATGGCGCATGCGTTTATGAATGAAAACTTTTTCAAATATTTTACTATACCTGTATATACATATGTATAATATATATATAATATAAATCACCCTGTCTGAAACCTCGTTTGGTATCGAACGGCTCGGAGAGGTCCTTCCCGATCCTGACGGAGCTTTTAGTGTTGCTTAACGTCAGTTTACATAGCCGTATAAGTTTGCGGGGATTCCAAATTCAGACATAGCGGCGTAAAAGCAGCTCCTATTCGTGCTGTCGAACGTGGCTTTAAAATCGACGAAAAGGGGGTGGACTTTAGTCTTTCAGACGATATGCTTGATAAGACCTTATATACGATATTAAGAAGGCTTATACCACGGTAATTGTCGCAGACTGTCGGATAGCCTTTTTTGTGGATCGGGCAGAGCACACTTAAATTCCAATCGTCGGGCATGCTTTCATCCGACCATATTCTGCAAAGTAGCTGATGCATGCATCTTGTCAGCTCTTCACCGTCATGTTTGTATAGTGCTGCCAGTAGGCCGTCAGCTCCAGCTGCTTTGTTGTTTTTAAGCGGACGATTGATATTCGGACTTCTTCATAGTCGGGTAACGGAACAACTTTTCCATCGTCATCGATTGGAGTTTCGGGTTCACCATCTCCGCGTGTTTCCTCTTCAGTGCCATTCAGCAGGCTGGAGAAGTGCTTTCTCCATAAATCGAGTGTACTTTGGGCATTTGGTACGAGCTCACCTCCCTGGGTCCTACAAGAGTTTGCTCCGGTCTTGAAACCTTCTGTAAGTCGTCGTATCTTTTCTTAGAATTTTCGAGCGTTACCTTTGTCGGCCAGCTTCTCAAGCTCCTCGTACTCGCGCATCTCAGCCTCTTTCTTTTTTCGTCTGCAGACGCGTCTTGCTTCCCTGTTCAGTTCTCGGTATCTATCCTACCCCGCACGTGTTGTGGTCGATCGCAAGCTTGCGAGGTAGGCAATCTGTTTTCTCTGCACTGCGACACGGCAGTCCTCATCGTACCAGCTGTTTTAGCGACCTTTCCGAAATTCAATGGTTTCGTTTGCAGCTGTACGCAGGGAGTTTGCAATGCCGTCCCACAGTTCCCTTATACCGTGTTGCTGATGAGTCGAGTAGAAAATCGCTCGGCAGTCTGCTGTGATCGCAGCTTTTCAACGTCGAACCTTCCTTGTGTTTGTTGACGGGCGTTCTTCGATGTACAGAGGCGAGTGCGTATCTTCGATTCGACGAGATAGTGATCCGAGTCAATGTTGGGACCGTGGAACGTACGCACATCTAAAACACTGCATACATGTCTTCCGTCTATCACAACATGATCGATCTGGTTGGAAGTTTTCCGATCTGGAGACAACCACCACCAAGTAGCTTGGTGAATTTTTTTGTGCTGGAATCTAGTGCTACAGATAACCATATTTCTGGCCCCGGCGAAGTCGATCAGCCTCAGCCCATTTGGAGATGTTTCATCGTGGAGGCTGAATTTTGCGACAGTCGTACCAAAGATACCTTCTTTGCCCACCCTAGCGTTGAAGTCGCCAAGCACAATTTTGACGTCGTGGCGGGGGCAGCGCTCATGAGTGTGTTCGAGGCGCTCGTAAAATGCATCTTTGATCAAGTCATCCTTCTCTTCCGTCGGGGCATGGGCGCAAAATAGAGTGGTGTTGAAAAATTTTGTCTTGATGCGATACTTAAAACATTTGCGGGGCTCGTCATCAAAAAGGGGGTCTCTCATTCGAGGCTTAAAATGGTTTTTCATTGGGTTGTTTTTTCATGTGGTGGGTTCCAAACCCTACGCACAATCGCATGGGATTCGCCTTCTTACTTTAGCTCGCCTCCAAACGTATGTTCGTTGGTCTAAGACCGGATGTCGTGAGCTGCTTGAGCCATATACGAATAGTGTGAGTATATTTAGAGAGTATCGTGTCTGAAGCGTCTGTATGTATGGCGTTTGGTTATTAGGTAGCGAGTAGCGAAACGCCTGTCCTTATGACGGCTTGATACAGGGAATAAATGTTCGAAATAAAAATCCTTGATAAAGAAAAAGAGTGAATAAAGACCACTATAAAGTTCAATAGCTTTTCAGAAGAAACAGTTTTATCTGGAGTTGAACGAACTTGAGCTAGAAAGAGGATAGGAAGAGAATTATGATATATTATACAACAATTGAGGTACAAAATGAAATGGAAACAAGGACATTTGAAATTCATTCGAAATTAGAAGAAAACTTGTATGCTGAAATATTAAAATTAGAGAGTGAGGATCATTCAAAAAAATACGAAATAGAACCGAAATTAGAATTTATTTATTAAAATTTATTTAAAGTTGTCGTCTTTCTCTAAAATAAAATGTGCTAAATCGCACAAATCTAAAGCCACTGTTGTGCAAGTTTTATAGAAAAATTGACTTGAATTTTTAACTCTTTAAAAAATCGTTTTACTAAAAACTCTGTTGAAAAGGCTAGGTTCTTGTGCATGACCATCGGTTGAATTTGCTCTAAAAGGAGTAATAAGACATCTTGTTAGCTTGTAAGCGCTATCACCTGCTAACAATTGTGAACCTGATAACAACTCTGATGGCTTCGTAGACAAATCGCAGTTTTGTAAATACGCGTCATATACACTACCGGAATAACCCAACACTAAGTGACGATCACCATTTCAGGGCATCCAGCTATATGACCAAGGTGGGCAAAGAAGGTACTTGTGCACAACATTCGTGAAATTCAGCATCTATGACGAAACATCCCAAAAATTAGGGCGGTTGTTAACATAATTAATAGAAATAAAGTGCCGCAGCCTATGTTTAAAGTGTTCTTATCGCCAAGTTTAGCTCAACTTAAGAAAAACGAAACGCATCCAATTTACCGTTTAAAATACCTTTTACACCGAAGAATCACGGTGGAAGAAGCGCTTAAGCGTAATGGTCCCGTGCAATGCACAAACTGTCAGGAATTTGGTCACACAAAATCCTATTGTACTTTACGTACCGTTTGCGTAGCATGTGGTGATCTTCACCATTCTACCAAATGCCCCTTGAATAAAACGGATGCAACACAAAAAAAGTGTAGCAACTGCGGTGGCAATCACACCGCTAATTATAGAGGTTGTCCGGTTTACAAAGATTTAAAATCTAAACTTTCTCAGGGTATACAAGCCAATACCCAGCTCAAATATTGGTCAAATGTCCTATGCCAACGTAGTAAAAGCCAATGTACAGGCCCCACCAGTCACCCCATCCAGTACTGGAGTTGAGACCATGATTCTTAATCTAACCCAGTGCATGACACAATTTATGTCAACCATGCAAAGTATGGTTCAAGACCTAATAAAGGCGCAAAACCAAATGCTCCAAACCCTGTTGACCAAAAAATGAGTGAACTCAGGATTTGCTTATGGAATGCTAATGGTGTAAACCAGCATAAATTAGCACTCAAATTATTTTTACAGACCCACGAAATTGATGTTATGCTTATATCTGAAACACATCTCACCCAGAAGTATAATTTTTACATCCCTGGGTTTAAGCTGTACAATACTAACCACCTAGATGACAAAGCACAGGTGGCACAGCTATACTCATAAGGAACCGTTTAAAGCATAACTTTCTTAATTCCTTTTCAACAAATTGGTTGCAGTCAACCTCGATCACCCTTAAAAATAGGGGGGTTGACCTTACTTTAGCTGCAATTTACTGTCCGCCACGTTTCGTAATAACAGGAAAAACAATTTAGCGACTTTTTTATAACTCTAGGAGATAGGTTTCTAGCTGGAGGTGATTACAATGCGAAGCATACTCATTGGGGATCGAGGCTAATTAACCCGAAAGGTCGTCAGTTATATAACACGATCATAAGTACAAAAAATAGTTACGATTTTATCTCCCCAAGACAACCAACTTACTGGCCTACGGACTCAAGGAAATTACCTGACCTGATTGACTTTGCAGTCACTAAAAACGTAGATAGGAGTTTAGTACTTGCTGAAACCTGTGCTGACTTATCTTCTGATCATTCCTCAATAATCATAAAATTGAACGAACAACCAATTGAAAGTGAGCATGCTTTTCGACTTACTACATCAAGAACTAACTGGCTTAAATATAAAAAATACATTAGCAGTCATATACAGACCAATCCGCAAATAGGGAGAGGAACTGACGTTGAAAATGAGTTACTTGTATTTAACAGTATACTAGCAACAGCAGCAACTATAGCCACACCAGAGCAGAAAACAAAAGCAAAGGCATTGATAACTAATAGTGGAATAGAATTACTGCTCCGTAATAAGCGACGTTTGCGTCGCGACTGGCAAGCCTGCCGCTCTCCCGATGCAAAAATTCGTCTTAAGGCGGCAGAAAACAAACTAAAAAAAGCATTAGTATACGAAGAAGAAAGAAATATCAAACATCTTATAATGTCTTTGTCTCCCAACGTTTCTACTAAAAAATCTCTATGGAAAGCTAGCAAAAACCTTAAGCAGCCAGTAAGCACTGAAGTACCGTTGAGAATGCGTAATGGTTCATGGGCGAGAACGGATGAAGAAAAGGCGTCTTGTTTCGCAGAGCACCTCAGCACAGTATTTCAACCAAATACTTCTACATATAGTGCACCTTTGTCACCGACCCATACTGCTCCTAGATACACTGTTGCTTGCGGAGCATCCGTGTCTGATCTAAAAAACACCATTGCCGCCTTAAATCTAAAAAAATCTCCAGGAGACGATCATATCTCACCAAAAATGCTAAAAGAATTGCCAAGCATTGCTCTCGTTTTTCTTGCAAAGCTTTTCAGTGCCATTTTGATGCTGGGATATTATCCACAAATCTGGAAAAAGTCGCAGATAATTATGGTAGCTAAACCAGGTAAAGACGCAACCCTGCCGTCATCATATAGACCAATCAGCCTGTTGCCTTGCCTATCAAAACTTTTCGAAAAAGTGCTGCTATCAAAAATTACTCATTTTCTCCATCAAAATGATATTATTCCTACACATCAATTTGGTTTTCGGGAAAAACACGGCACAATTGAACAAGTAAATCGTATAACAAATGAAATAAGGAAAGCTTTCGAAATGCGAGAGTATTGCTCGGCTGTTTTTCTTGATGTGGCGCAAGCATTTGACAAAGTGTGGTATGATGGCCTCATTCATAAAATTAAAAAATCATTACCTGACACGTTCCACAATATCCTTGAATCATACTTATCCAACAGGCGATTCACAGTAAAAGTAAATGATTACATAACAGAAGAGTGTCCGATTACGGCAGGTGTTCCGCAGGGTAGTGTTCTTGGACCAATATTGTACCTACTGTTTACCGCAGATATCCCTACAAGTGACGAAGTAATTACGTCAACATTTGCGGATGATACTGCTATACTAAGTCGACATAAATGCCCCATTACAGCCACAAAGGTGTTACAGCAGCATCTTAAACAAATTGAAGAATGGCTAGCGAAATGGCGTATAAAAGTGAATGAAAACAAGTGCAAACACATAACTTTTATATTAAGGCCAAAAACGTGTCCTACTGTTAAGCTCAACAATGTATCAATACCGCAAGCTGACGAAATTACATACCTCGGAATCCACTTGGACAGGCGCTTAACCTGGAGACGACACATTGCAGCTAAAAAGCTGCAGCTTAAACTCAAATCTGCCAGTTTACATTGGCTTTTAAACAAGAAGTCTGGACTTAGCCTTAGCAACAAAGTCCTCTTATATAATGCAACAATAAAACCGATATGGATGTATGGGATCCAGTTATGGGGCACAGCTTGCGCAACGAATATAGATATAATTCAAAGATTCCAATCGAAAACGTTAAGAGTAATAACGGGCGCACCATGGTACATGAGTAATGAAAATATTCATAGAGATCTAAATATACCTACCATCAAGGAAGAAATTGAAATCGCAGCAAAAAAATACTTAACAAAACTACGTAACCATCCGAACCCTTCGGCTAACACCTTGGCCTATGCAACAAGTCAAACCCGCCTGCGGAGAAAAGACAAAGCAGCCTTCTAAAGAGCAACGTCAAGCCAGCAGCCCATTCCTACTAATGGGCTTTATGTTTTAATTTAGTTTAAGATTTTATTACTTATTGTTAGGCTTCCGAAGTCGAAGTAGATTCAATAAATAAATATTAATGTTTCAAAAAAAAAAAACAAAAAAAATGGTTCGACTTTGTTGTAGTTCGGTACATAGGAGATTTATTACTTAGATATTTACGCTACTTCTGTGACGTTTTCTTAAATGTCAGTATGTATCTATTTTTTTTACTTAACAGAGGCTATGGTTGGGTTTGTAATGAAAGAATAATATCTTTGTCCTTTGAAAAGAGATTCCACTCCGTAGAGGTTAATTATTATATAATTGGCGCTTTGTAACCGCTGAAGCGATTTTAGGCCGAGCTCTTCCTCCAATTTGTCGTTTTGCGTCTTGATGATTTTCCAACAAATCTAGGGACCTACAGTTTATACTAAGCCGCCTCCAAACGGCTGATGGTTTTTTTATGAGGAGCTTTTTTATTTCATGTCCGAAATACACTCGGAGGGGTGGACATTCCCTGCCGAGTGGCGACCGCAATTAGAAAATTTAACTTAATTTTTTATTTAAATTAATTTACTATAACTTTTTTTTCATTGGATGTAAGTCCGACACCAGGATATCAACCCGAGGCTTCCGAATGGCGGTACGCAGTGCTAACCACACGGCTACCGCGGCCGCCAAAGTTAATTATTATAGTAACTAATTATGCTCGTCCGCCCAAGATATGAAAAACTCCGCTCAAGAGAGGTGTCCGTTAGAAAAGGTTTCTCTATATATATATATTATATTTACAATATATAAACTAGCGGACCAGGCTTAATGTTTTCGAGGCTTTCTTAAGTATTCTTCAATTTACGTGTAATAATTGGTATAAAAAAGGAGGTGATAAGCAAGAATTGAATAAACATTCATATTATGTTTCAACTAATGCAAACTATTAAAGTTATTGATCTATATTTATTATATAACTCGTATATTTGAATCAATGCGCATGCAATGTTTGGCGTTCGCAAATTGCAGCTGCTGATAATGTTTACCTACTTAAGGAGATGCATGTTAGAAATACTGCTCCAAGTCTCCTCCGAAAATGCGAATATGAATGCCTTGTGATCCGAACATCACTATTCTAATAAACGTTTATGGCAGCACCATCAAATTCAAAGCAATACATAGCTGCAGTATACATATGTACGTATATCATACCAGAAAAAATTATTCTATATATTAATGCAAAAGCCACCTATGTACCAAATTTTAAGCAGATCGAACTTGGTCCCGGACCCACTTCTGAGTAAAATATTAAATAATTTTGTTATATTGATCTACAAATATATATTTTTACGAAACCTTAAACTTGATTACTCACCATACTTGTTTATAGCAAACATGTAAAATATCATCCAATAATTTGAGGTCATTAACAAAAGAAGAAGAAAATTTTTTTTTTCGTTTTTAGACACCATTACCTTTTATAGTATATAAAAATCTTATGTCCCGTTGGTAAAATCCAGTAATCTCCAAAAATCTCCAAAAGTCACCGACCGATTGACTGCAAATTTTGTCAGATAGTTTCTATGGTACCTGGGAAGGTTAACACGAAAAAAAAATATTCGGGAAGTGGGCCAAGGACGAGGAAAAACTTTTATGTCCGTTTGAACGAAACAGGTGTTCTCCAAAAGATATCCACCGACTGACTTGAAATTTCGTCGGAATGCTTCCATGATTCCTGGGAAGGTTTTTCGGAAAAAAACTTACGGAACACGGACCACGGATTGCCCTGTTAAAAAATCAAAATAATTTGCTCTTCGGGAAGTGGACCAAAGACTAATTTATTGGAAAGCATTATATTTATTGTTTGATTTACTTGAAATTCCGTGTATTTAACTTGCCTTGAGTTCCGGTGCCACTCGGCCCGAAATAATTAAAAGAGATAGGTGGTTTTAGTGCACAAACACGAATTTAAGTCTCGATTCACTTTAGTTTTATTTTTGTTTTATTTTCACAATTTCTTCTTCGATAGGTTTAGAAATGATTTCGATTTCATGTATATTTTTTTATATAGTTTTACACTTTGTTTTGTTTTTTAACTTCTAGAGATAGTTTTACAGTTTGTTTTTTTTTTTTTTGACTTCTAGAGATGCCGCGATAAGAGATGCCGTGCGCGAGCGTAGGTAGTTGGATGATAAGTGATTTTTGCATACCCTTCTTCGTTAGCTCGAACTACCGCGGCTAAACGATAGTTCGGCTAACGGAGTAGGGTATACACGGAAAGAAGGACAACCGCGTGAAAGGAGACATGGGAGAATGGGATACCGGAAGTTGGCGCGCACGGCATTTACAATTGTATTTTATGTTGCGCGCTTAAACATCCTGCCCGCCTGCAGGGATGCGCTGGCTAGCGCGTTCTGCAGCTTTTGCAGGGCGCGTATTGCTTCGCCTGTAGCGCTCTTGGTGGTCCGATTTCGGAATGCTTTGGTTTGCAGCCCGGTGGTCGTGTGCTTGATTGACCGCAACCTTTCACCGCTGCTTTTCCTTGTGTTTTGCTGGTTGGTGGCGCGCTGCTGCGTGGCACGTTGTTGGGTGGCACACTGTTGGATGGCACGTTGCTGCGTGGATTACGCGCTGGTGGGTTACGCGCTGCTGTTGTACGCGCTTTTGTTGTCGCTTCTTTTTGTTGGTTGCGGCGGGTGCTGGTGCTGGCTCGCTATGTTGCGGCTCTGATGGGTGCAGCATAGTGTGATGCGCCTTTTTGCATCGACTGCACTTTCCTCGTAAGTCACACTCTTTCGTGACGTGGGTGAGCGCCAAGCAGTTGCTGCAATACCCTTGCGCGTTGGCCACCGCGATGCGCTGAGGAGGCCGCATTGCCCGGAAAGCGGCGCAATTACGCAAGGCGTGGTAGCGATGACACAGCCGACACTGTAGGCAGTTTCTGGTGTCTGCCGTCGGCGCGAGGGGCACTGCACTGCGCGTTGCCATTGTTGTCCTTCGTCTGGAAATGGAAAGAAACGGAACAATCGGTAGTTTTCATATGTAGTAAGCAATTGTATTAAGAGGGGAATTTCTCATTATTGTTGTGCTTTGAGCGAAGGTTGCTCATTTGGAATGAAGCACAGTTTTACTAAGGGCCGCGTGATAATCCCGTTTTGCGTGCGGAGGTCCACGACCCGGATGTGATTATCAGGCCCACGATGAACGTTTTGGATTCGTCTGAGGCGCCAATCGGTCGGCGGTAGACCGTCGTCTCGGATTACGGCGCAGTCGCCAACTTGAGGCTCCTTCTGTGGAAATTTCCACTTGTACCTCTTTTGGAGATCTTTAAGGTACTCCTCTTTCCAGCGGCGACTGAATTGATGGTGAAGTGGTTTGACTTTCTCCCATCGGTTAATAAACGAGAGGGTCTCTGCATTTGGCTCGGGAATGGCTAATAGCGGAGCGCCTCGAATGAAATGACCCGGAGTTAATGCTGTGAAGTCAGCTGGGTCCTGTGGTAATGCCGAAAGTGGCCGAGAGTTGAGTACCGCCTCAATTCGAACTAAGAGTGTCGTGAACTCTTCAAATGTAAATTTATGGGATGCAGCGGTTTTCTTGAAGTGAATTTTAAAACCCTTTCCCACAGGCCGCCCATATGTGGGGCGCTGGGTGGTATATATTGCCAATTGATGCCTTGGGGAGCATACTTCTGGGTGATGTCTGCTGAACATTCGTTAAGGAATTTAGCGAATTCGCGTTCAGTTGCTCTCTGTGCTCCGATGAACGTTTTTCCATTATCGCTCATCATTGTGGCGGGATATCCTCCCCTACCCACGAATCGGGCGAATGCTGCTATAAATGCCTCAGTGGTAAGATCAAAGCATAACTCAAGATGTACTGCCTTCGTCGCGTAACAAACGAATACGGCAACGTACCCTTTGATGAGTGAAGTGGATCTTAAAATTGAGACCTTTATTAAAATCGGTCCTGCGAAGTCCACTCCAGTTACAGAAAATGGTAAGGACATTGTGCACCGCTCAGGGGGTAGAGCGGCCATTAGCTGGGAGCGCGTTTGTTGCTTGTATAGAGTGCAAGCTTTGCATTGAAAAATGCACCTTTTTATTAAAGGCGTTAGCTTCGGCGCTAGTCTGCCATTGACGCGGAGAAGTCCGTTTTTATCCAGAAATGGATTCAGGTTGAGGAGTGAACTTTTTTTGTCAATTGGCTTTTTGTTTGTAACGCATCTTTTTCGCCAGGAAAATAGCGGGATTGCGATACTTCGATTAGACGCTGCTTTGCGAATTGGCATTCAGCATGAGTCAGATGTGGCATGGTAGTTGTTGGTTGCATTCTTAATTTATTCGGGACATTTTTCACGAAACGGAACATGTACGCAGTCACGCGAGTTGCTCGAGGGAGTGAAGAGAATCGATCAAGAAAATCGAGTTCTTTTTCGAGTGCATGAAAAGCCTAAATTTTCCGCTTTTCTGGCGGAGAGGCACTGCGTGCCTTTGAATTACGCCAAGAGTCGATGTGGTGTATGAGCCACTTTAGTCCGTGCCACCAGAGAGAATTGGTGGCTAAGTCTTGGGGTTTGCAACCACGTGTGCCGAGATCAGCGGGGTTATCTCCGCTTGCTACATGACGCCATACTCCGCTTGGGATATATTCCCGAATTTGGGAGGTGCGATTAGACACGTTTGTCTTCCATGTGCACGGTGGTTTCTCGAGCCATGCCTGGGTTTTGAGTATTGGTGTGGTCAGTGGAAACTTCGCTTTTGTATCTTCTGCCAATTGATGCAGAGTACGGATAGCGAGATATGGCGCACAATTAACCCCGAATGTCACTGTTTTAAGATTATAATCAGAGATGGGGGAATCCTCTGACTCACGAACAAAATTCATGGATGAGGATTTGCCGAAAAATTTTTTCAATGTCTCCATTGAACACGTATCTGTACATGCGTCATTGTAAAATTAGCAACATGAGGTCCGGTTGGAGTGAAGGACCTGTATGTAAAACATCATTTAAGGAATTACCGAAACTTGATGTTTTCGATGCGTTGAAAACCACTCGCACTTTTGTCGTGATTTTATCTGGTTTTACAACCGCATGATGAGGCAAATAGAACGAATGGTAGTTGGTATTGGAAGTGATTTCACGGGGATTTGTGAGTTTCATATAGCCCAACGTTACATATTCTTGCAACACATCGTTGTACATTGTCTTTAACTCCCCTTTCTTTTGAAGCGTGCGTTCCATGCTAAGAAATTGCCGCAGACCGGGAATGGCCTAGGGTGTGTTTTTCTGGAAATGCTTCTTTAAATGGAAGCCTGACAATGTAGCGCCCGTTTGAATTACGGGTCGTTGTAGCAACATAATAATCTTCACACGCCTGATTTTCAGGCGTACTTTGTGGAGGTATATGGATTTCCTCCTGTTCCCAGAATTGCCTCAGTTGTGCACTGAGCGTTTCATTGGAAACTCGTTCTATTTGGGTGGAAAATGAGGATACCTTTTCGGTCATCGAACCACTAAGTATCCATCCAAATATGGTATTTTGCGCAAGAAGATTGTCGCAAACTTTTTGCAGCCCTTCCACTAGGATTTGTGGAATAAGATCGCTGCCGATAACCATATCGATTTGAGCTGGAATGTGACAATTTGGGTTAGCTAGTTCGAGACTACTCAGTTCATGCCATTTTTCATGACTCGTTATAAAGGTCGGAAGAAGCTTTGTTAACTGAGGTAATACTATTGCACAAGCCTTAATTCTTTGCTTGGTTTTGGAAGAAACCAGCGCCAAAGAACAACGCTTAGAGGAATTTTGGACCACTCGGCCACCCATGCCTGAAATTTCGAACCTGGAATGTTCGAACGGTAATTTCAATTTTTTCTGGACCTTTGAGGAAATAAAAGTATTTTGGAAACCTTAGACAATGATGGCCCGTAATTGAAATAATTCTCCTTCATGTTCAACTGCCACCATGGCTGTTGGAAGAAGAACTTTGTTTTCAATGTTTGAATGTAAAGACTGTATGTGTGTATGTTTTGAACAGCACGGCTGCTCGTCGGGATTGGGGCTGGTTTGCGGCTGTCGAGCGGGAATTGTCGACTTTGCCGTTGTATGTTGTACTGTAGCTTCGTGGGGTCGGCTACTTGTACGTTGAGCTGGTGGTTTAACATCTATGTGCAGTAGAGTATGATGCCTTTGTTGGCATTTCGCACATGTAAATTTGCTCTGACAGTCTTTGACGTTATGGTTGTAAGCAAGGCAGTTTTTACATAGATTGTTTTTCTGTACAACCTTAAAATGTTCTTGTTCTGACATTTTTCGGAATTTTTGGCAGAATTTTAGGGGGTGGCTGGAGTTGCACACCTGGCAGGAATATGCCTTCTTTGGTTCTACCATAAAATTATGTGTCCTAAATAAAGGTTTTTGCTGAGCGGCATATGGAGCACTGGGTTTAGGCTTATTAGGATGAAGCCTATTTAGTCTTTCTACAACTTCCTACCGAGAAGTTAGAAAGTCGTCTAATTGAGACCATTGGGGTAGATCTCGTCTTGATGAGAGCGATTGTTCCCAAAGTGACAGTGTTGTTTCTGGTAATTTTGTTGAACAAATGTATACCAGGATAGGATCCCAACTGTCTGTTGAAACGTCTTGAGCATGCAAGACAGACAGACAGTTGTTAATGCTTGTTTGCAGCCTTTGTAATTGTTCGCTATTTTCGGATTGAATAGCAGGCAAGTTCATTAAAATTTTGACCTGATTATCTACTAAAATGCGTTTGTTTTCGTATCTAGACCGAAGCGCTTCCCAAGCCAGTTCGAAATTATCATCACTCAAAGGATATTGTTTGAAAATACCACTGGCTTTTCCTTCTGTTTTATACCTGAGGTGGTACAGTTTTAGAGCACGAGAGAGCTTTGGGTGGTTAATGTACACGGCTGTGTACGGAAAGCCGTCCATTCTTCGTAACCCCCATAAAATGTCTCTGTGTCGTATGGAGGAACTTGTAGGAAAACATTGGAAGCACTTGATTGCTCTGAAGTGGGTTCCACACGGGATGGTGTACTCGGAGCATCGACTAGTTTGAGCATTTTTAGCTGGTCTGACATCTTGATTTGTGTAATCTCGTAGATGTCAAGGCATGCGTCGTACTTGCCTTGAGCTGACTCTTTGAACCCGTCAGGCAAGCAGTCATCCGTTTTGGAAAAAACGTTATCGCAGCTTGCAATCGTACAAAATAGTCATTTAGACTTTTGTGTTTGACTTCGAGATACGATTCGGTATGATCTTCAATCGGTGAATTACCGAATTTTGCACAGTATCTCATTAGGCTGTCACTTTCTGTTATGAATTTTTGTGCACAGGGGTCGTACGCTTTACTTCTTGAGCGTGTTTGTGAGGATTCCTTCTTCGCACTTGCGGAATCTAGCGAAGTAGTTTTCGCTTTACCATCAGTATCTGACATCTTGACAAATTTCGTTTCTTGCTCTAGAGATTTTTTGGGACTGTATCCAATTGGCATTGAGGGATTTTAGGAAAAATAACCTTTTTAAGGCCGAAAAAAATTTAATAAAGCAAGAAACTTTGAGAAATACCCACACAGCAGGTAGTGAAATTAATCTTTGCACTACTGCCCACAGAAAATTTTTAAATTCGGAAAATGAATTTAGTATATGTGCGAGTGTGTGTGCATTTTTCTTTTTGTCGGAAATGGTAATTCAAAATAGGAATTATAGAAAATCGTTAAGCTATTGTTTTGAAACAAACAAGATATGAAAACGAAATTTCAAAACTATTATTTTTTTTCTTTAATTTAAAATAAAAGGAAATCACACACACTTGCACTTATGTATATACATGTATTGAAATATACGTGTAAAAATATATAGTATAAGTAATATATAATATACTAGCTGACCCGGCAGACTCCGTACTGCCTCATCGATAAATAAAAGACCTAATCTTTTGTATAAAATGATTTTAAAACAAACAAATCGAATCCGTATTTAATAAAAAAGCATTTATTGAATAAAGTATGAAGTTTTATTATTATTTTCGATACATCATGTTGCTTACTTACAAAACAGAGTTTTCCTGAAATACTGGCTATTTATAAGGTTTAAATTTGATATTCACAGACACACACTGTTAAAATACAGTCTGTTAATTAATTTAAAGCTTTCTCATAAACTATATTTTTTGTTTTGTGGTACGTAAATAAACAAAGAAGACGGTTTTCCTACGCGCGAACACGCGACGTATAATTGTCCATGCGCGAAACAGGGAAACTCCAAGTTGATTCCACAAACTTCTAATGACTGTCCTTGCGATTTATTTATGGTCATCGCAAAGGCCGGACGTACTGGAAATTGTAAGCGTTTAAAATGGTAAGCCCGTTGGAATCATCGGTATCCGCGGGATCAAGACATCATCTCCTTTGTATTTTCCTTTTATGATTGTCGCCTCAATGACGTTATTCATCAGTCTTTTCACAGCCAGTCTTGTTCCATTGCATAGTCGAGGTTGTTTAATGTTGCGCAGCATGATGACAACTGATTTTACTTTTAACTGCAAATTTTGAGGTGGTAATCCAGGCAATTCCAGTGAATTTAAAAACTCAGTGGGATAGTTGACTACGTCATCCTGGTTCACTGCGGTGTCGACTGATTTGAATGAAACCAACTGTCCTGGAAGAAAATTATGAATGGTCGCATTAAGATCCTCGACATTTTTATTTTTCGCTGCTAATATTGCTCGTTTACCCAGCCAATTATGGTTATTGAATTTTTGCGCTATATCTGGGAAAACTCGGTGAATAAGCTCCACTTTTGAGTCTGTGATGTGACAGAAATCTGTAGGTAATGTGATGAATCCGATCGAGGTGTCCACTGCAACTTTATTATTTCCAATGTCTAACAACTGCTTCGCAAACACATTTGCATGTTAGTTGTTAAGTGGAGTGTCTTTACATACTGCCACAAATTTGATGATTTTAGGCATGCATTTAGTTCATCAGCAACAGTTGATCGGGGAATAACTGGAAGAGTCTGACGAAAATCACCTGACAACGGAATCATAGCCCCACCAAAAATATTTTGGTTGTCACGAAAATCTTTCAACGTTCTGTCCAGTGCCTCCATTGACCTCTTATGGGCCATTGTGCATTCATCCCAAACAATCAATTTGCATACCTGTAGGATCTTGGCCATTGCGCTATTTTTGGCGATGTTGCAAATTGGTGTTTCGGTGATTTGCATGTTTAGTGGTAATTTCAAGGCAGAATGTGCAGTTCGCCCGCCTTCTAGCAGAGTCGCAGCTATTCCAGTGAAGCCAATGCTAGAGCAACAGCATTTCGCGATCTGATCCTCGCCGAAAGCAATGAAATTAAAAACGTTTTTCCGGGTCCTCTAGGAGCATCAAGGAAATAAATTCCACCGGATCCACTGTTGACAGCTTCTATCAAAGTGTCGTACGCAATTCTTTGTTGTTGATTTAATTGTGGAACATTTGTACGAACTGTTTCGGCCAATGCTTCAATGTCGTACTGATGTTCTCTTTGCAACTCGTGGTTTAATGCATCGTGCATATGTCGATTGGGTGCTGTCATTCCCAAACTCGACAATACATTTGTAGTGTAGTGCACACAACCCAAAGCAAATACATTTGGATGTCCTTCAACTGGTGTTCCTTGTTTTCGACGCTGAAACGATTTCGATGATGCGTTCCATGTGTAATAGCGTGTCATGTCAGCATACAGCAAAGTGCGAGCAAAATCATCAGTTTGACAGACTGTGAAGAAACTTGTTAATGTTGTCGACGGTGGATGTGCCGCCCTGTCTGCTGCGATAGATTCATTAAAATAAACTCGTTGACCATTTTCTAAATGGACTGCCAAATGGACTACTGTAGGGTGTCTTTCATGTATCGCAAATGAAAAGATACGCCAAATAGCTTCTTTGCTACTTACATAGCGACCCATCTGGTACTGTGATATTTCATCATTTGCATTGGTTACACCGAAGACTACCTTTAATAACATATTTACATATGTACGTTATCGACTTCACAGAATTACAATATTCCACATTGATGTGAGTCTCAAAAGCTTTGGACAATATTGGCGAGTACGGCACAATCCAACGATTGTCTACATCAACATTTTGTCCTCTTACCTTCCCAACTACCGATCGCCCATTGTTCGCAACTGATCGCCGACGATACAATGGGTATCCATCATTTCCCGTTATGGTTTCGGCAAGCAGGTCTCTTGGGTATCGCTTGGAACACCTACCGTCGAACATACAGGGTGAATTGTAGTTGAAATGTTCGCAAGGTCCATGTATCATGTGTTTGGTAACTACTGCATGCGATTTTGGGTCAACTATTTCATCTGGAATTTCAGCTGAAATTATGGAATCAATCTCACCTGGCCTTATTTTGTCCACTAACCAGACTAAAATGTGCGCATGTGGCAATCCACGTTTTTGCCATTCTACAGAGTACAGCCAACAACGGACTCGGCCATACACACAATGCTTTATTAAGAAATTCATGAGAGATTTTAATTTTTGTTTAAAAACTCTGGCAGATATGTCTGCGGATTCGCTCAATTTCATTATGTCTAGCTTGCTGTTGTTGTGTTTGATGTGCACGAACTCGTTGCATTCTAAGCGTATCTCCTACATTATCACTCACTAAAGAACGCAATTCTGACATAGCAATTTTGTTGATCTGTCTGTCTCTGGTCATCAGTGCGGTTAGCACGTGAGGTAGCTCTTCGAACATTTGATTGACTACGACGACCTAAGTCAGGTCGTCTTCTCCTCGGCATCGTAAATTGTAATTAATCAAAGTGAGAAAATTTCCCGCTCATTTAGCAGTAAAGTGTCACTATCACAAAAAAGAGCACATTACTTGGAATGTCACTATCACAAAGGATCACCAAAGTAAAGAAAGTTCTCATGCACATAGCCATAGAAGAATGCACTCATAGATATCGTAACTCGTAACACAATATAATATCGTAATACTTTTTTCCGTGCTCTGAAATGCGACAGGATGGATTGGCACATTAGTTGGTTGTCAAATCTAATGTCAAATATGATTGCGTTCAGAAATTTGACTTAAGATTTATAATTAAATTTGTGACAAAACTTAAGATTTATCTTTCGATTTCTTTATAGTCTTATTAAAAAAATAATCGGACAGATTAACAACTGAAGTTAGCTAAAATTAAGTTTCTCGAAGCCGACCACTATTTATGTACTATTTTTTTTGTGACTATGCAATTTTGTCGCGTTCGCGATTCACTCTCACTTTTGTTGAGTTTCGGAACGCGGTATTAGATCCTCCAACGCGCACGCGAATTTGAACTTTATGCAGCGGATTACAAATTGACTCTCCATTTTATTTAGAAAACGTTTGTATGGGAAATAGAAAAATGCTGTTTTGAGGATTTTCCCGGCAATTATTCGAATTTTTCTCACCTTTTAAACCTTCCCTAGACCTCCACGAATAATTAAAGACCAAGATAAGATAAATCCGTTCAGCCGTTCTCGAGTTTTAGCGAGACTAACGAACAGCAATTCATTTTTATATACATATATAGATAATATTTATGTAAATATGTAATATATTTTTAAGTCGATGACAAGATATTAAGAAATCTATCTTTAATTGTTATTTCATGCACGCATTCGATTATGTATGTTTTTGTGTGCTAAATATGTAAACAAGATACACCAGCTGTTCTAGTACAGCTCATATTAGAATAAATATGTTTATATGTACAATATGTTGGTGTGTCAATGTTTTGATTTATTGTCTTTGCTGCCAAAGAGAATTGCAGCTGACCAATGCTGAGAAATAGCAATGGTAAAGAGTGTTAAACTATGAGCGTGGGAGTGTGCACAAGGCTCTTGAATTAGTTTGATGCTGTAAAGTGCACTGCTGCTCTATTGCAATAAGTGGATATCGCACAAAGGAGAATGGTGGATAATGGTTTAGTGAGAAGATCACTTGTTGTTATAACACTATTTTTTTATGCGCTCAGTGTATGTATGTAAATTCTTTGCTTTGATGCGCGTTCGTTCAACTCGGTAACCGCTACCAAAGTTGTTGACAAGTCGCTCTTTTAAAGGTCTTTGAACTTTACATTTACTGTAGAGTAAGTAGGTTAATAACGCAATGACCTTAGAGCCTGCATTAGGAAAATTGCTAAGAGCCGTAAGTATGCAAATTAAAAGAACTGCAATTTGATGTATGTAAATATATAGTTAAGTTTGTACGGAATATGCATACATATGTACGGTATATGAAAAACAGATTTGATTTACCGGAGTTAAATAAATTTATTAGCGGCAAGAAGAACCGCTTTCCGCTGGAATTAGCGGATTAAATTTTCTAATATAATGTTTTTGGCGGGAATGAAGATCCGTCTAAAAAAACCTCATTGCAGTTAAAAAAAAAATGGAAACAGGCCAATAAACATATGTGTTTGGTGTCTTTTTAAAGAAAATTGAAAAGTTTGCCTACTTACTACTTATTGGCTTCTTTGCTTTCCTTTTTTTTTTTTGTTTGTATGGCGGCTTCTTGTATGGGAGGGGGCTTCTTAAGTTGATTTCCTGTAGCTGGTGTGGTTTCCGTTTCCTCCTGGCTTGCTGTTGATTGATGTTGATGTTGTGGCCAACACTCTT
Organism: Ceratitis rosa; assembly: GCA_037013455.1. Lineage (NCBI taxonomy): Eukaryota > Metazoa > Arthropoda > Insecta > Diptera > Tephritidae > Ceratitis > Ceratitis rosa. The sequence continues at coordinate 1,133,080 of JAWMAG010000014.1, read as the reverse complement.
TTGGCTGTTGTTGTTGTTGTGATTGATTTTGTGACTGGAAATTTTTCGTTTATTTATGTGTGTGTGTACGTATTTGTGTTAAATTAATTTTTTTTTGATTTACGTTGGTGCACTTTATATATACATATATAGTATTTTTTTTGTATGTATTTTATGTGTTAAGATTGGCATTTTCGTTGGCTTGTGTGTGTTTATACACTTTCTGATTTTTTTTTTGTATGTATGTGTGGGTGTTGACTCTTTTTTTTGTTTTTCAAATTATATTTGCATGTATATGTTTGTTTGTTTGATTTCGCACTTTATATGTATGCTTTATTATTTTCAAAATTTAAAAAAATTTTTTGTTTTTCCAAATTTGGTACTTTTTATGTTTGTCACTTTAACTTTGCTTAATTTTTTTGTATTAAAGCGAACACACGGTTGTGGACTGTATGTTAGTTATTTTTTTTTTTGTTTTTATATTTTTTTGTTTTTTATGTATATAGGGCTGGTCAAGTTTGGCCTCGAAGGACCATATTTAACTTGCCTTGCGTTCCGGTGCCACTCGGCCCGAAATAATTAAAAGATATAGGTGGTTTTAGTGCACAAACACGAACTTAAGTCTCGATTCACTTTAGTTTTATTTTTGTTTTATTTTCACAATTTCTTCTTCGATAGGTTTAGTAATGATTTCGATTTTATGTATATTTTTTTATATAGTTTTACACTTTTTTTTTAACTTCTAGAGATAGTTTTACACTTTGATTTTTTTTTTGACTTCTAGAGATGCCGCGATAAGAGATGCCGTGCGCGCGCGTAGGTAGTTGGATGATAAGTGATTTTTGCATACCCTTCTTCGTTAGCTCGAACTACCGCGGCTAAACGATAGTTCGGCTAACGGAGTAGGGTATACACGGAAAGAAGGATAACCACGTGAAAGGAGACATGGGAGAATGGGATACCGGAAGTTGGCGCGCACGGCATTTACAATTGTATTTTATGTTGCGCGCTTCAACACCGTGAATAAGTGGCATTTTGCTTAAATGAACAGGAAAATTAACCTTCTCTCCAAGAAGTGGACCAGGGACAGACCTATTTGAAAAATCTTATTTATGGTTCGATTTGCTTGAAATTCGGTACACAGGTGGCCTTTTGCTTAAGGGGTTAGGGGTAGTCAGAGGCACGAAAAAATGAGAATTTTCAGTATTTTTTTTTTGCTATTAAATAATTTTATTTTACAAAAGTAGTGATATGGTATTATTAAACAATGTTTTGACTTGAAGTCACGAAAATTTCGAAAAAAAAAAATTTTATTTCCGAAGTTACAGCTGTCTGTGTTAACCCAGTTCCAAAAAAAGGTCCTTGCGGTGACAATCATAAGTCCTTGGAGATTCATCTGAAATCAATCGGATAAAAAAAAATAATTTTATAAATAAATAATCCTGGGCCTGATCGAAGGATTTTATTTTTTTTTCAAAAATTAACAAAATGGCGGCCTCAGGAAATTTTTTTCTAGATTTTTGGGAAAAAATCAACAGTTAACTGGTCTTAAAAAATCGAAATTTTTCACAAAATAAAAATCCTTCGATCAGGCCCGAGTTTATTATGTATTCTACAAGCTGTATAAATTTCATTAAAATCAACTGAGCGGTTTTCGAGTTACAGTTGTCACCAGTTCAAAAAACATAGTTTTGAGAAAAACGCGTTTAAAGTTTCACACAGCGCTTTGAAAGGCCCGAGCTCTCTTTGTTATTTGTCGAATAACTTAAAAACGAATTATCGGATTAACTTGAAATTTTCAGAGATTATTTTTAAGATATTATACTTAACGAAAATGCAAAAAAAAAATAAATTTTTTTTTGAAAATCCTGACTACCCCTAACCCCTTAAATTAACAGGAAGACACTTCTCTCTAGGAAGTGGATTCGTGAGTGGCTTTTTCAAAAAGTCAGACTTTTCCTGTTTCCGGGAAGTGGAACACTGTCAATGTAAAACCAAAAATTTTGTATACCCACATATGTTGAGTTAAAAAAATTATGGCGAAAAGTTATCCATAATGAATTTTTCATACATTCAGCGAAGCGTTGCAGGGTACACCTATTTTATCTTCTTATATTTAAAAATCGTATGGCCGTTTGGAAAAATCTAGTAATCTCCAGCCGATTGATTTAATTTTTGGCAGATTGTTTCTATGGTTCCTGGGAACGTTTCTTTTAAACAAAATTTCGGGAATTGGACGGGAGACTGACCCATTCAAAAAATTTTATTTATAGTTCCATTTGCTTGAAATTCGGTAAATAGCTGGTCTTTTGAAAACATCTTTTTAAAAGTTCGGCTTACTTTAAATTAAGTACAGGTGGCCTTCTGCTTAGATTAACAGAAAGAATACACTTCTCTCCGCGAAGTGGACCAGGGACTGAACTTTTCAAAAAAAAACCTTTTCTATGGTCTGATTTACTTGATATTCGGTACATAGGTGGCATTTTGCTTAGATTAACAGGAAGACTCTTCTACACTTCTCTTCCGAAAGTGGGCCAGGGACAGATCTATTCAAAGAAACTCTTATGGCAGTTTGTAATGGGCGTTCTCCAAAAGTTATAGACCGATTGTCATGAAATTTCGGTAAGTGGTTCAGGGACTGACCGAATCGAAAAAAGTTTATTTATGGCTGGATTTACTTAAATTTTCGCACTTATGTGGCATTTTGCTTAGATTAACAAGAATATTTTTCTTCTCTCCGGGAAAATTCTCAATTAATTGAAATTCGGTATATACGTGTACCTATGTGTCTTTTTACGTAGATTAACTGGGAAACTCTTCTTTAATGCGAGAAGTGAGACTGACCTATTGGAAAAATATGTATTTGGTATTGACTAAACTAAGTATTATATATATTTTTCTGCAACTACTTATGTAAACATTATTTAACCTGAGTAATTCTAAAATTTTAATATCTGTATTAATATAGGAACTTTTCAAACAGAACGAATTTTTCTCTTAAAAAAAACTATAAATTTTAGTGAAGCGTTAATTTTTTTTAAACTGTATACTATCTCTTTCGACTTCATTTTGAAGCGAACGTTTGAAGGAATCATACGAACGAGTAAGATCTTTACTCAAATTAAATTCAATTTCGTTTAACTAATACCAATTGTAACTATAAAACGCTTTCTTTATTGGTACTCCTTTACCACAATAAATGTGTTAAAAATATACGTGTTTTCTTCAAATGTCAAAGTTGCAGCCGCAACATTTTTTAATATTTGTTCCGAGCTGACGTCGAGTGCCTCAAAAGCCTCGCACGAAATGAAGCGCTACAATCTTCGGAGCTACAAGCAATTGAAAATATCCGATCTCTCGACTAACGCCATGGACACATCAGGTTGCAGCACCGAAATGAATTCAGTCAGCGATGGAGAAATGGATAAGACTCTTACCTTAACAGATAAGTCTATTTATGATTTAAGAAAACAAATTGAAGACCTGTAACGCTCATTAGCAGCGTCAGAAGAAGAAAAGATACATTTGTTACAAACAACCGATTTACAAGCGAAAAATTGTTCTGTAAATACCACTTCTGTAAGTGATGGCTCTGCCAACCCTCATAGTATCATCAGCAATTGTGTTAATTGTGCAATTAAGCACTGCTCATAAAAATAAAATAAAATAAAACAAAACATACAGTGAAAAGTCAAAATAAGTTAGCGAGTGCCTTAAGTGTAATCTGAAGAACACTTGAAAAAAGGAAAACATTAATAAACTCCAAATTAAATAATAGAACATAATATTAATAAACAATACGTGCAAGCGGGAAAAATAAACAAAAAGCTATCCAGTGAGTACAAAAACAAAAATAAGTGCGTCGCGGTCAAACCCGCCGGATCGAAGGCTCTCAAATGCTTATTTTTTCCTATTTTGAACAAACAACGCCAACACAATCAACGACAAAAGAAAGCAACATACAAGCAGAAGTCTCTTAGTAGTACTCAGCTAGCGCTAAACAGACGGCGAAGTCGGCAGAAAAACAAGAGAAAAAAGGTAACAGCAAGCAAACACCCAGTAGGAAATCGCCCACCAATACAAATGAAAAGGAACAGGCAAGCGGTAAGCCCAATGAAATAAAAAAGACACAAAAATACAGACACGACTAGATCGACATATATATTGTCAAGAGGAAATCGAGTCCTATTAATAACACTAACAACAAAAAAGTGCAAATGAGTGGAACCAATGTAAAAATTCAAGAACCCTCCAATAGCAACCGATTTACTCTATTAAGTGAGGAGAGCGCAAAGGGTACTACCGCAGTTGCAAATGCCAAACCACCGCCAATTCACTTGTGCGAACGGGTCTCAAGCACGTTAGTTGTAATCAAAGGTATTGAATCCTAAGTCAAGTCAGACGAAATAAAAGAGGCTCTCGAAGAAAATGGTTTCAGTACTAAATCGGTCATAAATATACTTAATAGAAACAAAGTACCCCAGCCAATGTTTAAGGTAGAACTAGAGCCCAATGCAAGTCAGTTAAAGGAAAACGAAACCCTTCCCATATACAATTTAAAATATTTGCTACATCGTAGGGTAACAGTGGAAGAGCCACACAAAAGAAACGGCCTAGTGTATTGAACCAACTGTCAAGAATTCGGCCATACTAAATCCTACTGCACATTGCGCAGGGTTTGCGTAGCATGTGGGGACCTACATCCCACGTCTGAATGCATGTCAAAGAAAGATTATGCCACCATGAAAAAATGTAGTTATTGTGGAGGTAATCACACTGCTAATTATAGGGGCTGCCCTGTAAATAAAGATCTAAAAGTTAGGTTGGCAAACAATATACAGACTCACCGAAGTCAAATGGTAAATACACGTCAAATCCAATTTGTAGAAAAAGCTACGGATAAAACTGTTCCAAACGTGCAAAATATGAATCCAAATAAATTATCTTATGCGAATATACTGAAGAATGATTCAGATAGTATTCCACAGAACCAATCTAATGGAGGTATTGAATCGATGATTTTAAACCTTACGCAATGCATGACACAGTTCATGTCAACTATGCAAAGTATGATCCAAGACTTGATCAAAGCCCAGAATAACATACAAATCTTCATACAAAAAAAAATGAACGTGCTAAACATTTGTTTTTGGAATGCAAACGGTGTGAACCAACATAAATTAGAATTGGCACGATTTTCATCAGAGTATGCTATAGACGTAATGCTATTGTCTGAAACGCACTTGACGGATAAATATAACTTTTATATACCTGGGTTCATATTCTAATCCACTAACCACCCTGATGGCAAAGCGCACGGCGGCACTGGAATACTTCTAAGAATCCGCCTTAAACACTGCGTCTTACAGCCTTACGCCACGAATTATCTACAAGCTACCTCTGTAACTTTGAATAATTATGGCAAAGAGCTAAATCTCTCAGCCATTCATTGTCCTCCAAAATTTAAGATCACAGAAAATCAATTTAAGGAATTTTTTGATATTCTTGGTGATAGATTTATAGCAGGAGGAGACTACAATGCAAAGCATGTATACTGGGGATCCCGTCTAATAAACCCCAAAGGCCGTCAGCTATACAATACCATTATAAACAAGCGTAACAATTTAGATTGTATTTCCCCAGTTCAACCAACATACTGGCCTACCGATCAGAAGAAAATACCTGACTTAATAGACTTTGCTGTCTCAAGAAAAATCGACAGGCAACTTGTATCAGCCGTGACAGTTGCTGAGTTGTCTTCAGACCACTCACCAGTTCTAAAAAAAATCTATGAGCGCCCGACGATAGTTGCACAAGAACCAAGACTGACAAACAGAGAAACAAACTGGCTAAAATACAAAAAATATACTAGTAGTCATATTAACATCAACCCAATATTGAATTGTGAAAACGATATTGATGACTACATCAATGAGCTCAATAATGTCCTAGTTTCCGCCGCAACCATAGCAACTCCAAACAGTAAAAAGCCTATTACGTGCCCAAAAATACTAACAAATACGGAAATAGAAAAATTAGTAAAAAATAAGCGCCGTTTGCGGAGAGAATGGCAAGAATATCGCTCTCCAGCCGCAAAGTTACGGTTGAAAGCAGCAGAGAGGAAGCTGAAAAGTGCACTGAAACAAGCAGAAGATCACAATGCCAAGGCATACATAGAAAGACTAGCGCCAATTTCTGCCAAAAAATACTCACTCTGGAAAGCACAAAAGAAATTTAAGCCTCCAATAGAAGTGAATATGCCAATCAGGGACCCAAATGGTAACTGGACACATAGTAACGAAGAAAAGGCAAAATGCTTTGCAAAGCATTTAAGTAATGTATTCCAGCCAAATGACGCAACTAATAATTTTAGTTTGCGGGAAGTTGTTGTTAACGGGCAGGAAAATCAGGTGGCAATTAAAATGTCAAGCCTAGAAGTGGTATACGCGATACAGAAACTGAATCCAAAGAAATCTCCAGGCCACGACTTTATTACAACAAAAATGCTAATAGAGCTTCCAAGAGTTGCACAAGTATTGCTCTCTGAACTCTTTAATGCCATTCTAAAACTAAATTACTTTCCAAACGCGTGGAAAAAGTCGCAGATATTAATGATAGCCAAACCAGGCAAAGACCATACATAGGCGTCTTCTTACAGACCAATAAGCCTACTACCCAGTCTTTCCAAATTATTTGAAAAAATTCTGCTATCAAAAATATCTCCCACATCCCACTAAACCGAAAAGTGCAGACATCTACCTTTGCGGATGACACAGCTGTTTTATGCCGTGATAAATGCCCTAAAAGAGCAGCAAAAACGATTAGTGATCATTTACTCCTCATCGAAGAATGGCTAGAAAACTGGAGAACCAAAGTTACTGAGCAAAAGTGTAAACACGATACACTTACTTTAAGACCGCAATCATTTCCTGCAATTCGCTTAAATGGTATAAACATTCCCCAAGTAAATGATGTTACATATCTCGGTATACACTTAGGTAGACGTCTCACTTGGAAGAGACATATATGGTATAGGCAAAAATACTACACATGAAATTAAAAGCAGCTAGTTTAAATTGGCTTTTAAATAAAAGCTCCGTTCTAAAACTAGACTACAAAGTCCTTATTTACAACGCAGTGTTAGAACCAATTTGGATGTATGGTATTCAACTGTGGGGTACGATCTGTGCAACTAACATTGATAAAATACAGAGGTTCCAGTCCATCATTTTAAGAGCACTAACGGGCGCACCATGGTACGTTCGTAACGTAAACATTCACAAAGACCTTGGTATTTTACTGGTTAAGCCTAAAATCGAAAGAAGCAGGAAGAAGTACTTCATAAAGCTGAGAAATCATGCAAACCCGCTAGGTAATGCTTTATGCAACCCAACAAGAAATTCCCGCCTGCAGCGAAGAGATGTTCCCGCCTTCTAAGGAGAGCGCCGTAGTTTGAAAAGGGCTCAGAGTTACATAACTCGAGCTATCATGTTTGTAATTTAGTTCTTAAGATTTTTACACTTACTGTTAGGCTTATATTAAAGCAGATCCTGTAAATAAATGAAATGTGTATAAAAAAAAATAAAAAATCTATTCCAACGGCCGATGTACCGAATTTTAAGTAAATTGAGCGTTAATAAAACGCTCAGTCCCTGGTCCAGTTTCTAGAGAGGAGTGTAGCCTTTCTGTTGATCTAAGCAAAATTCCACCTATGCACCGAGTTTTAAATCAAGCCATAAAAAAACTTTTTTCTAATAAGTCAGTCTCTGGTACATTTTCCGGAGAGAAGTGTAGCCTTCCTCTTTATTTAAGCAAAAGGCCGACTATGTGCCGATTTTTAAGTAAACAGAACCATAAAAAGGGTTATTTGAAAAGGTCTGTCTTTCGGTCCCATCTGGGAGAAAAGTGCAGCCTTCCCATTAAACTAAGCAAAAAGCCCCCCACTATGTACCGAATTTCAAGTAAATCCAGCCATAGATAAACTTTTACGTATAGGTTAGTTCCTGGTCCAGTTTCCGGAGAGAAAAAGAGTCTTCCTGTTAATCTGAGCTAAAGTCAACCTTCTCGGAGAGAAGTAAAGTCTTGCAGTTAATCTAAGCAAAAAGCCACATATCTACCGAATTTCAAGTAAATAGAACCATAAATAAACTTCTTTCGAAAAGATCAGTCCCACATTCCGGAGATAAGAACGGATTTCGCATTAATTAAAGCAACAGGCCACCTATTTACCGAATTTCAATTAAGCCGAACCGTAAGTAAGATTTTTTAGAATAGGTGAGTGCCTTGACCACTTTCCGGAGAGAAGTGTAGTCTTCTTATTTATCTTAGCGAAAGTCGGACTATGTACCGCATTTTAAGTTAATCGAGCCATAAATAAACTTTTTTCGAATAGGTCAGTCCCTGGTCTACTTTCTGGTGAGAAGTGTTGTCTTTCTCTTAATCTAAGCAAAGGCTACATATCTACCGAATTTCAAGTAAATCGAGCCATAAATAAACTTTTTTCGATTAGGTCAGTCCTTGGTTCACTTTTGGAGAAGTAAAGTCTTCATGTTAATCTAACCAAAAAGCCACATATCTACCGAATTTGAAGTAAAGCGAGCCATAAATGAACTTTTTTCGGATAGTCCCTGGTCCGCTTTCCGGAGAGAAGTGTGGTCTTCAACATATAAAGGAGAGACTAACGCTCAATTAAACGTTCCTGAGTCTCAATGTTGTACTGATCTGGCTACTCCACCACACGAGCCGGTTAACAAAACCTGGTTGTTGTCCCCTCAAAAATACCTGTTTTTGTTTCCAGATTTGCTAGAAATACCACCAGCGAAGAGGTTAAGTCTTAAATCACTTTAAATATTAAATCTGATGACGTAACAGTGAGAAAGTTTGATTTCAAAAATGAAAGAAATATTTCTTCGTTCAAAATCGATGCTTCAATCGAATGTTTTAATCAACTTCTTGCTAGTACATTCTGGCCTCCCGGAGCGTTTGTGCGCGAATTTCAGCATACAGGTATTAAACTCAATGAAGAAAATATTGCTAAATTTCTTCACAAAAACGGGGAGTCAAAAAACTAGACAAAGAGCTCTCTATAAGTTTATTTTATCAAAATGTTCGAGGTATTAATAGCAGTCTAATTTACTTGTATCTAAATAGTGTACATTGTATATTTAACATTATATCATTTACCGAGACATGGCTTAAACTTCACGTTTTTGATAATGAAATTTTAGGTAGTGATTATCAAATTTATGGAACTGATCTATTAAACAGAATCGGAGGTGGGGTTCTACTCGCCGCCCATTCTTCAATTCCTTCTGAAGAAGTTATTGTTCCTGGTTTAGATTCCATGAAATTTAAATGCATATGAGTGCTTTCAGCTAGAAGTTATAAATATATGTACATACAGCGCTATCTTATATACCTCCTCGATCGGACATATGGTACATATCTGTATACATGCAGCATGCTTGTTTATTTAAAAATGTTATCTCGTTGGTAAAACAAAACGATTCCTTGATTCTTTTGGGTAACTTAAATTTGGCAACGTTTGGAAGTAAACATGCGGCTGATGATTCTACGCTTAGCTCTAGTTTTCGATTCAACTTTGCGAAAACTAATTTTAATAAATAAAATTAGGAGCTCTCTAAATTTACTTGGCCACTTTTGGAAAAATGTCTACCTAAAAAGCCTTGGATTAAAATAAACACATGAAATCGTGGTTTACACAGGAGTTATGTTATTTAAAGAATAGAAGGTTATAAGCTTCAAGACTTTCAAGAAAAGTGGTTTACACGTATATTACTTAAAATACTTGTCCCTTCGTCGAAAACTTCTTGAACATAACAAAAGTGTTCTAATGATTACATAACTACAGTTAAGAAGAATAATTTACACAATCCAAAGCTTTTCTACGATTTTGTTAACTCCAAACGTAAGCCTTCTACTTTTCCGTCCGCCATGAAATACAAATCTACTATGTCATGTGATAGTCTAAGTAGGTATTTCAAATATGTTCGCGCAATTTTTTAAATCAAATAATTCAACTAACTCTCGAAATGACATGCCCGTCTGTAAGCATTAAACTTTAATGTTCCAACTCGGGTATCTACCAAAAAGGCCGTTTAGGCCTTTATTATTAAAGTCATGTAAAACAAATTATGGATTGAATAAACCCTTTCTCCGATTATGTCATAATTTTAATTTTCATACCAGCACCTTCGATCTCTCAGACTCACTTTTTAGCATCAAAAAACTATTCTTACCTCTCTCAACAATTAAATTTTAAAATTTCATATTTACTAAATTTCAGCTGTTGAATAACTATTTTTTCTGTAGTTGAACAGTATTAAATCTCGACGCTTAACAAACGCTTCCCAATCATGACTTGGCCATGAAATACAAATCTACTATGTCATGTGATAGTCTAAGTAGGTATTTCAAATATGTTCGCGCAATTTTTTAAATCAAATAATTCAACTAACTCTCGAAATGACATGCCCGTCTGTAAGCATTAAACTTTAATGTTCCAACTCGGGTATCTACCAAAAAGGCCGTTTAGGCCTTTATTATTAAAGTCATGTAAAACAAATTATGGATTGAATAAACCCTTTCTCCGATTATGTCATATTTTAATTTTCATACCAGCACCTTCGATCTCTCAGACTCACTTTTTAGCATCAAAAAACTATTCTTACCTCTCTCAACAATTAAATTTTAAAATTTCATATTTACTAAATTTCAGCTGTTGAATAACTATTGTTTCTGTAGTTGAACAGTATTAAATCTCGACGCTTAACAAACGCTTCCCAATCATGACTTGGCCATGAAATACAAATCTACTATGTCATGTGATAGTCTAAGTAGGTATTTCAAATATGTTCGCGCAATTTTTTAAATCAAATAATTCAACTAACTCTCGAAATGACATGTCCGTCTGTAAGCATTACTTACGTTCAACAACAATAATTAACTCACCAACTATCTCTGAGGAATATGTATTATATCATTTGATGAATCTAAATTATTATTTCAGTTATGGTACATTTATGATTCCTACATGCTTTCTGATAAGTTGTGCGAAAAATCTGTATTCGCCTTTAACTCACCTTTTTAATTCCTCTCTCAAAAAAGGTGTGTTCCCTACAATATCGAAGCCGTCTTTTATAGTACTCTTACATAAGAGTGGTTATTGGTCTGATATTGATAATAATAGAGGTATTGCAAAAATATCCGCTATACCAAAGGTTTTTGAGGTAATCATTACTAGTCTGATAACGTTTTCGATCTCCTCACTACTATCCAATTCCCAACACGGGTTTTGTAAACGAAAATCAACACTCACAAATTTGCTTTAATTTGTGACACATATGTATCTCTAAAGTCTTTAGAGATAAGAAGCAAGCTGACGTTATCTACACCGACTTCAGTAAAGCATTCGATAGGGTTAATCACTCAGCATTCAACCAAGATTTATTCAATTGGTTTCCTCGTATCTCTGCAATAGAACACAGTGTCACATTTAAAGACGCTTAGCCATCTCGGCCCGAACGATATATCGTTGGTAATAAAGCATTCAAATAACTTGTTATATGCCGATGATGTAAAACTTTTCATGTCATATACCTCATTCGACGAAAGGCGTTTGTTACAAAACGATCTAGACAATTTAGCTATTTGGTGTGATAACAACGACATGCCTTTGAACCTTAAGAAGTGTAAAACCATGTGCTTTTCACGAAGACTTGTTAAACCTTCTCCTCATGTAATTAATAGTTTCCATCTTCATATCAATACCACTGTCCTAAAAGCTAAGAATGTGTTTCCCTTTGTCAAAAGATGGCCAAAAGAATTTAAAGACTCTTTTGTAACTACCTAAATAACTTTATACGACTTTGGTGAGGCCAATATTAGAATATGGCTCACTGATATGGAACACCAATTATGAGGTTAATTCCGATAAGTTGGAGTCTGTTCAAAAACAATTTTTACTTTTTGCATTAAGACATATCCGATGGAAATCTACGAGAAATCTTCCTCCCTATACCAACCGTTTAAAGCTTCTAAATTTACCTACTCACGCAAGTCGCAGAGAAATGTTAGGCACATTGTTCGTAGCGAAACTTCTTAACGGACCAATTTGTAGTTCATGGCTTTGATCTGAGGTAAACTTTAATGTTCCAACTCGGGTATCTACCAAAAAGGCCGTTTAGGCCTTTATTATTAAAGTCATGTAAAACAAATTATGAATTGAATAAACCCTTTCTCCGATTATGTCATAATTTTAATTTTCATACCAGCACCTTCGATCTATCAGACTCACTTTTTAGAATCAAAAAAACTATTCTTACCTTTCTCAACAATTAAATTTTAAAATTTCATATTTACTAAATTTCAGCTGTTGAATAACTATTTTTTCTGTAGTTGAACAGTATTAAATCTCGACGCTTAACAAACGCTTCCCAATCATGACTTGGCATATTCCATACGTTATACGGATGTCGCCTTTTGTGTCGGTTGGGCGGGTGGAGGGTATTCGTTGGGCTTATTAGGATTCATATTAATCTAAAGAAAAGGCCACCAATGTACCGACTTTCAAGTAAACCGAATCATAAATAAGATTCTCTTGAATAGGTGAGTGCCTTGCCCACTTTCCGAAGAGAAGTGTAGACTTCCCATTAATCTAAGCAAAAGGCCATCTATGAACAGAATTTCAAATAAATCGAGCCATAAATAAACTTTTTTTAAATTAGGTCACCTACCGAAGAGAAGTGTAGCCTTTCTGTTAATCTATGCAAAAAACCACATATGTACCGATTTTCAAGTAATTGGGCCTTAAATAATTTTTTTTCGAATAGGTCAGTCCCTTGTCCACTTTCCGGAGATAAAAGATTATTCCTGGTAATCTAAGCAAAAGGCCACCTATGTACCGAATATAAAGTAAATCGAGCCATAAATAAACTTTTTTCAAATAGGTCAGTCCCTGTTTCACTTCTCGAAAATTTTTTTTCGTAAAAGTTTTTGCAAGATTCATTGAAGCAATCTGACGAAATTTCAAGTCAATCGGTCCCAATTAAAAAGGGAAATATTCAGGAAGTGAAAGTGCAAACCTACGGAGAAGATAGCTATCGCAAGGTGGCAGATAATTTCGAAGAGGAAAAGAAGTCCTTCTATACCTTCCAGCTCAAAAGTAGTCGTAGATTAGCAGTCATCGTAAAGGGCATTGAACACAGTGTAAGTCCCTTGGAAATAGAAAGTGCCTTGAAAGAAGAAGGTTTCAGGGTTAGAAACGTATTCAACACCAAAAATAAGGCTAACATACCTCAGCCAATGTTTAGGGTTGATATTAAGCCAGATTTCCAGCTCTTAAAAAAGGGAGAAGTTCATCCCATTTACAAACTGCGGTACCTTCTTCACCGTCGTATTTCCGTGGAAGAACCACATAAGCGAACAGGTCCTGTTCAGTGCCATAATTGTCAAGAATTTGGCCATACGAAGCGATATTGCACTTCACAAAGTATATGTGTCATTTGTGGAGATTTACACAGTTCAAAAGACTGTATGAAATCTAAAACAACCCCTGAGTCTAAAAAATGTAACAATTGCGGTGAAAATCACACCGCCAATTACAGGGGTTGTCCAATATATATTTCTCTAAAAGGCAAGGGCAGTAAAAAGGCTTCTAGCAACTTTCCTGCCTCTCAGCATCACCCTCAGCATCAATCAAAAGCTACCGAAACAAAGCCTACTAATACCAACTTAATATCCTACGCCCAAGCTTTAAAAGGTGTACCTCAGCTCACAACACAAGAAACGTCCATCCCGTCCGTTCCGTTTGTTAACTCACTTGAAAATACGTTAAACTGCTCTATACGCATGATGCAAGAACATATGACATCAATGCAAAGTATGATGCAAGATTTAATTCGAAATCAAAATCTCCTCCTTCAAGCGATATTGTCTAAGCCATGAACGACCTTAAGATATGTTATTGGAATGCCAACGGCTTGGTCCAACACAAAAATGAACTTCAACTCTTCTTAGAAAATCAAGCAATAGATATAATGCTAATCTCCGAAACTCATTTGACCAAATTTAACAACTTCAATATTGATACATTTCTGTTTTATGACACCAAACACTCTGAAGGGAAAGCGCGCGGTGGAACTGGAATACTTATCAGGCAAAAAATAAAACATTATATAATGGAAGAGTACTTTAAAGACTACCTTCACGCTACCTCAGCTCATACTATATATGATAATTCTGGTGGAATAAACATTTCCGCCATATATTGTCCGCCCGATACAACATATCAGAAACTCAATTTACTGATTTCATCTCTAAACTTGGTAAACGGTTTCTAGTAGCAGGTGATTACAACGCAAAACATTCCTTCTGGGGATCTAGGTTAATATCTCCAAAGAGTAGAAATTTATATAAAGCCATTCAAAATAACGGTTTCGACGTTATATCTACCGGTTAGCCAACATACTGGCCAACTGATCTCAGCAAAACCCCAGATTTGATTGACTTTGGAGTAACTTGTGATATCAGTAGAGCACAAGTAAGCGTAAAACCCCTTTTCGACTTATCATCTGATCACTCGCCTTGTCTATGTTCCATTAACATAATTCCAGTTTTCAATGACTTACAGATAGGCTTAACCAATAAATTTACAAATTGACGACAAATAGAAGACAAATTTTCAACGGTCTTAAGGGTAAAGACATTACAAGTCTGGTAACCAAAAAAAGACAACTAAGGAGAGATTGGCAGAGGTTTCGTTCCCCAGCCTTAAAAAATGAGCTCAATATATGCATAAAAATGCTTCGGGATGTCCTGAAACAAAAAAAGGAAAACGAATTTCAAAAGTCCGTACAATCTCTGTCAGCTACATCTGATACCAACTACTCTTTGTGGCGAAAAGTTAAGAGTTTCAAAAGTCCCGTCACTTTCGACCCTCCATTGAGAACTCACAATGTTGAGTGGGCTCGAAGCGACCAGGAAAAGGGTATCTCATTTGCCATGCATCTTTCCACTGTATTTACATCAAATATTGGATACAAATCTCTTCCAGAATTTCGTGCAGATCCAGATAAAAATTTTATTCAATTTAATTTTAAATCACTTAAAGATGTTATTACTAACGACATAAAGAAAAAAGAAGGCTCCTGGATACGACAGGATAACGGGTGATATGATAAAAGAGCTTCCAAATGTGGCAATTAAACACATGCTTTGTATATTTAATAGTATATTGAGACTACACAATTTTCCTAAATCCTAGAAGCTCTCGGAGATTATTATGATCCCTAAACCAGGTAAAGATCCATCTTTGGTGGGCCACTATAGGCCTATTAGCTTAATTACGGTATTCTCAAAAATCTTCGACAAACTTTTATTAAAAAAAATATTATCGATTTTGGAATCGAAACAGACCATACCATGCCACCAATTCGGGTTTAGAGAAAAACACAGCACAATAGAGCAGGTGCATAGAATCTTAGTACACATAAGATCAGCGTTTGAAAACAAGCAATATTCTACGTGCAGTGTTCCTCGATGTTGCTGAGGCATTTGATAAAGTTTGGTTAGATGGTCTATTATACGAGCTGAATGTTACGCTTCCCGTAAAAATTTATGATGTCTTAGAAAGCTTTCTTATTGGCAGAAAATTTCGTGTTAGACAAAAAAGTTACACCACCGAATCCTATGAAATATTTGCCGGTGTTCCACAAGGAAGTGTTTTAGGGCCCGTCTTATATTTAATTTATACGAACGATCTTCCCACAAACCGAAACCTCATCACATCAACTTTTGCGGATGATACAGCAATACTTAGTGTCCATTCAAACACCATGACAGCCAGTTACAGATTACAAGAACATTTAAAAGTAATAGAAGAGTGGCTAACAACTTGGAGAATTAAAGTCAATGAGTCTAAGTGTATACAAGTAACATTTACCCTAAAAAAAAGACACATGTCCTTCAATCTCTATAAAGAATTCGTTACCTACCTGGGAGTTACATTGGATAATAGACTCACCTGGAAAAACCACATAGACAAAAAGATTACTCAAGCCAAATTGAAATTGCGAACTTGCATTGGATTGTAGGCTCTAAGTCCAAACTAAGTCTAGAAAACAAAGTTTTACTTTTTAATATGCTAATAAAGCCATCTTGGACGTACGGGATCCAAATTAGGGGCTCAGCATCTAAATCAAGCCTGGATAGAATTCAAAGACTGCAGTCTAAAACCTTAAGATCAATATGCAAAGCCCCTTGGTATGTAAAAAACTCCGCAATTCACAAAGATCTCGGGATTAAAACCGTCACCGAGGAAATAGAGAAACTGCTTAAAAATACTCATTAAGGTTATCTAACCACCCAAACTTTCTAGCTAAAAAATTATTACAGCAGAACTACCCTAAGCGATTAAAGAGAAAGGATTTACGTTTGAACTGTGACTAAGGGCTCTGCCGCATCCAATTATTCTACATCGGAATTGGGCTCCGCATATATCCTTCATGATATTATAATTTACTTCAAATTATCCTTTATGATATATCTTTTGTTATGAGTGTTTGGTATACCTAATGATATCTATATAAATAAATATTCTTTGATAAATCTAAGTTATATTCGTAATTTATTGTACTTTGCTTACTTTGTTAATCTATACAGTGGTAATGATTAACTTGTTCTAGGAATAAGAATTAGCTTTAAGATTTTCGAAATTATTGTTAGTTTCCAAAAAGGAAAGATTCAATAAAACATTATACAAAAAAAAAAAAAAAAAAATCGGTCGGCATATTTTGGAGAACACCCATTACAAACAGACAAAAGAGTTGCTCATCCTCGGGGCGAATGGGGCAAGTATAGCAAATTCGCGCAACAGATGATTGATTTAAAAAAAAGAAAAATAACAAGCGAAATTATTATAATTCAAAGCCTTTATTTATAATGAAGATATTTCTACTGACATATAAATGAATTTGTGGTATAATCGACTTATTATTACCTGGTAATACTGCAAAAAGATGGATATTTGGCGGTTGGCACGTCTTCCTAAGCTAAGGTTTGAAAATATATTCACCGGTTTTAACTTTTTATAATTGCTAGCTACCGTTTATTTAGCGAAAGTTAACAGCTCGGTAGCGTATTTATAATGGCAGGTCGACAAAGTTGAATAAATTTAGGTCCTTGGCCTAAACATGCCGGCCCCTTGCGATATGCAAACGCTTCTGGTCGTCCAACCACCATGTTTCAGGGTTTACTTAAGTATTACTTATAACTGGAACCATCGGTTTCATCCGGTATTGAGGTTTCACCATGTTTCTAGAATCTAAGATGTGAGTTTAAAATATACGTGGTTTTAAAAATTGCATAGCACTTGGTGCGTACTGGCCGTAACCAAACTTCTTTTGTGTTTGTTTGTTCATTTCCTTTGTTTTGCTTAATATTCCTATCACTCCAAGCGTTGGCAGTGGCATCTGTCGGCAAATAGTTGTATAATTCAAAGCCATGAATTGTTGGCACGGTTGCACTCGGTGTGTGCCTACCCAGTGATAAGCCTCCAACAGCAGGTGTTCGACAAAGGGACTAACAAATATTAGAGAAACGGAATGCTTTGCGCGGGTATTCCGTAAAAAAGGGTGTCGCCTTTCTCTTTAAACGGCGAGTAGAAAATCATCCCAGTGTACTTGGTGTGCCATGGTGGCGTGCGCTATACAACTCTGTCCCTTTGGGTAATGGGGGCGGCGCCAAATGTTTGGGCACCAATACACACTCGCCTGAGAATTCTGAAGGCCGACGCGTAGCTTGCGGCCTGGCTCGTAAGTGCGTGTCGGATCAGATTCTAGCAATCTACGAAAGCGTTAACACCTTTTTGCGCAGACGTGAGAGTAGTGATTTTAGAAAAAAAATATAAATAATAGAGTGCAACAGACATGGTTTTTGTGTCGAGCCAAGAGAGGCAGAGAGGGCAGTTGAAGCCGAAAAATTTATACAAGTGCATTGGATAGTGGTGGAGCTGGAGTTTGGGGGCATCGTCCGGAGGAGCACCGAAGTTGGCTACCCACACTCGACCAATTAACTGATAAGTATAATATTGTTAATTTAATGTTTGTCCACTTTTGTCGTGCCGACAGTGTTGCTTCCTTCGTTTTCCATATACCCATCCTTGTAGCATCCCGCACCCAGAGCCCAGTCATACAAGCGGGTTAAAGTTACCCCCGGCAGCACGGGAGTAGTGCGAGTGGATTCGTAACCAGTTTGGTTGGACCACACCTCGGGTGCACCCCAAAAACATATTTTGTTTATTTTATGTGTGTAGGTACATCTATTTTTGATTTTGCTCTGGTGTGTAACTATTGTTGCGCGATTTTCGTTTATCTCAGTCAGCGTTAATCATTTCACTTGGTTTTGTTCTTGCTGGTAGTTGTTGTACGTGCACTTAGCTGTTGACCCACGCCGTCTGCACTAAAATGGCCGGTGGCTTTGTAAGTTTTGTCATTTCCTTTTTGTGCGGTAGTTTGTTTTGTTGACGTATGTGGTTGTTGGTAAGAGCTTGACCAACAGCCACTGTAGGTATACATACGTGTATGTATGTACGTATGTACATACGCACATACGTATGTACATACGCACATACGTATGTACATACGCACATACGTATGTACATACGCACATACATATTGTTAATAAAAAAAAGTGGAGGTGACAAATTGGCGCCCAACGTAGGGCCCACTATTTAAAGATAAAAATATTTTTCAGAAAAGGTTGTGTTTTGAAAAACTGTTTCGAGTGGCGTTTTGTCCTGTTGGTTTTTGTTTTTAATAATTATTAACAGTTTTCTATTTTTCTGTATTCTTATTAGTGGAGTGAAGAAAGATTGGGAGTCAAACCATGCCCAGAGGAATATTGTACAGAATTTTCTTACTATAAAGGAATTTTGTGAGTTCGTTCCGTTTTGTAAATTAGAAGTTTTCTTTCCTTGATGTGTGTTTTATACTGGTCGGAAAAATTGTACGTTAAGTGTTTTGAGGCTGGACCGATAGTGACCACTAGTGGTTGTTGCGAATTTAGTTGGTGTTTTTACCTGGTTTTGTTAGTTAAAGATTTTTTTGTTATAAAATTTTTATATGACTTAGATATTTTTTATATTTAAATTTTTTTTTTGGATTTGTGTGTTGTTACATAAAAGTAGTTTGTGTTTTAATTCTGTTTTTTTTTTATTTTTTTTACACCATAGTTTTTTGTTTCTTGTGGTAAGGCTCTTTTGTTGTTTTCGTGTTTAGGTCTTTTGTTGAGCCAGTATAGGGCAACGCGAAAACTATTAGGGTAATAGCTTTCTTTAATTTTTAACAAATTTTAAAATTTTTTTTTTATACGTCTATTTTTAGGGCTTTTGCTTTCTTCCTTTTTCTTTTTCTTTGGAAATTGTTTTTTTTTTTCTGTCATGGATATTAATCGCTTAGCGCAGGACTACGTTTCAGGACTACCCCTTCAGTTTCGAGTCGAAACTGGAAGAGGTAGAAAATTTAATTGCATTGATTTCGGGTGGAGGCAAGCCATCGCATGGAGCGAAAGCGATGGCGAAAATCGAATAGTGTTTATTGCGAAACGGACGGGCACAACCGGGAAGCGACGGCGAGATGACTCAGCAGATGGAGCTGAAGAGCAAGTTGTTGCTCCATCCCGCCGAATTACAAGAGGTAGTCGGCAGCGAAGAACCCAAAGAAGAGGAAATCGTTTCGGTAGAGCGCTCGGGTGCCACTCGTGCGGACCCGATAGGACCCCGCCCGTAGAGGTACGACGCGTGGTTGAAGTCGAGTCTCAGAAACCAGTAAATTTGTCGAAGTGGGACGTCCACTAGGTAGCTGGGAAGAGCTGGTAAGATAGTTGAAGTTGGAGTTCTTGCACACCAACTACGACGATCTCTTACTAGACGAGATTAGGCGAAGGACTCAGGGAGCGAATGTATATGTTGCGGCTATGAAGATCATGTTTGGTAGACTTCAGGAGCCTTTATCGGAATAGAGGGTGTTAGGCCCAGTTGGGACTGGTAACAATAGGGTCGATTACCGAACTAGTTGCTTTAGGTAGGCAACTAGAAGCGGTTAGGTCATCGGTGGATGCGTTTGTCCCTCCTCCGAGTCATAAGGCCAAAGGTTTGTTGGAACCTGACTTGGCTTATGTCTCGGCTGGTGTAGAGGTCGCGGCGGTAGCGGAGCCTTACCATTCAGATAGCTTTAAGCCTGGGTCGAACACCCGGTGCTTCAATTGTAAGCGGTTCGGTCATATTTCGGCGGATTGTAGGAAGGGGATTAAGTGCTTCGGTTGCGGTAGACTTGGAGTCATGAAGCGGGACTGCCCGGCGTGCGCAGCGAAATCACAACCCCTTCAGGTCAGGGCTCCTCAGAGAAAGTAGATCGGATGACAGAATAGGAAACTGTCATTCGAGCGATAGGGTTGTCAGGTCGGACAACAGATCGGGAAACGGGAGATAGACCCCTGGGACAGCAGGACAGGCGGTCTAGTAGGGCGAGTTTGTGAACCTGCTAACTCCCAGCTGGCAAGTGTAGGTGTCGAGGTTGAAGAGGTTAGGTTGGCGTTTTCGTTGGTGACGGACGGTCATGACGAACGCCCGTATTTGGATATTAGGATCCATGGTTTCGCTTTTAGGGCTTTGTTGGATTCTGGTGCGACCAGAACAGTAATAGGTCGGCTAGGGTGGCAGAAATTGAGTTCGTTTGGTATTAGGGTGAGTTCAGTTTCGAATTTTTTGAGAGTTACTCTCGCAGATGGAGGTCATACCTCTGTGTTAGGTTCGGTTTTGTTGCCAATCGAGATGGAGAGCAAGTCGGTTCTCCTGGAATGCCTCGTGGTTCCAGAGTTACCTTAGCCAAGGCGGGTATTATTCCGGATATATCGAGAATGAGGTGGCCGTTTTCTCGGCCAGAACCAGAACCGTTGGTGGCAATAGTGGACCAGAGTTAGCGATGGGCATTAGGTAAATTAATAGCTGGGGCGTTCCAAGCTATGCCGGAAGGGCTAGGCCGGACCCATTTGATCGAACATAAGATCAGGGTAAAAGTAGGAGTTGAACTTGTGAAGCAGCGTTATTATAGGTAGAAACGATGCTTCGGATTGAGGTCCCGAAGAACGTAAAGCAGATGCGGTCTTTTATAGGAGCAATGTCCTGGTACCGCAGATTTATCAAAGATTTTGCAGAGTTAGTTAGGCCTTTCACCGAGTTAACAAGAAAGAACCGAAAGTTCAATTGGACTGAAGATTGTGAAAGGAGTTTTAGAGAAGCGAAGGAACGCTTGGTGACAGCTCTGGTTTTGAGTTGCCCGGATTTTGATAGACCTTTCACAATCCAGACAGACGCGTCTGATTTCGGTATATGTGCGGTGTGAACGCAAATGTTTGACGACGGTGAGAGGGTGATAGCGTATTTGAGTAGGTCTCTGAACAAAGGAGAACGAAATTACTCGACGACTGAAAAAGGAGTGTCTAGCGGTTCTGTGGGCGCTTGAGAAACTGCTGTTGAAGGATCCGTGTGGTAGGTTAGCTAGATGGGCTCTGAGCTCCAGCAGTGCGATTTTGATATAGTGCATCGGAAAGGCAAAGAACATGTGGTTTCGGTCATGCTATCCCGTAGTGTACCGGTTATTGCTGAAGTTAGTACTACCCACCCTTGTTTGGCAAGGATGGTGCGGTTAGTAGGGAAAAAGCCTTTGTCGTATCCAGCCTTTTGCGCGTGTTTCACAAAAGTTCTACTGGCCAAGGATGAAGTCGGACATTGCGAAATATGTTAGGGCGTGTAAAACTTGTCTGCAGGTGAAACCTGAGAATTCACAGCCAGCTGGGTGTATGATAGAGAGTACCAAGGCAGTCGAGCCCTGGGAGATCATTTGTGTGGATCTGGTGGAACCTTTAGTGAAGTCGTCACTAGGCTACCAGTATATTTTGACAGTAGTAGACTAGTTTTCCAAATTTCCCCTCCTATACCCTTTGCGTACTGCCACGGCCCAAAGCGTATGCAAACAATTGGAGGACAATGTATTTCTTTTGTTTGGAGTTCCTCGGTCGGTTGTGTGTAACAATGGACCCCAATTTAGGAGTCGAAAACTTCGGGGCCTCTGCGGTGACTATGGCGTCCAACTCCGGTACAGCGCGCACTATCACCCACAGGCTGCCCCGGCCCAGAGGATAAACCAAATAATTAAAACAACACTTAGGGCTTATATATCAGAGAACCAGAGGACATGAGACCAACAGTTAGCGAGGGTAGCATGCTGTATTAGGACAGCGCAGCACGAAGTGTTAGGACCTACGCTATATTTTGTGAAATTCGGTAGGGAAATGGCGGTAGAAGGCAGTAGAGACTTCATAGACAGTTTAGGAGATCAGGAGAAATTAAATTGTCAGGAGCGAGCAAAGAGGCTCGAAGAGATTAGGGCCAACATTAGAACCAGATTAGAACTGGCGAGTGAGAAGCTTGCGAGGCAGTACAATCTCAGTCGTCGAGATGTACAGTACATGCCTGGAGAATTAGTCTGGAGGAAAAATTTTATGCTGTCAGATGCAGCGAATTTTTATGCAGCGCCAAAGTATGTAGGGCTGTTTATTGTTAGGAAGAGAATGTCACCGTGAACATACACACTGACCGATGACTTATATATAATTAGCGCGCTGTAACCGCTGAAGCGATTTTCGGCCGAGCTTCTCCTCCAACTTGTGGTTTCACGTCTTGATGTTTTTCCAGCAAATGGAGGGACCTACAGTTTATACTAGGCCGACTCCGAACGGCTGATGGTTTTTTACGAGGAGCCTTTATTTCATGTCCGAAATATACTCGGAGGGGCGGACATTCCCTGCCGAGGGGCGACCGCAATTAGAAAATTTAACTTAATTTTTTATTTAAATACATTTTTCATATCTTTTTGGATGTTGCTGTCACCGGGATTTGAACCCGAGCCTTCCTAATGTCAGTACGCAATGCTAACCACTCGGCTACCGCGGCCAACAGATGACTTAGGCAAAGACAAAGGCAATTGGAACGTTAAAGAGTTGGGGCCATATAGGGATTGATAGGATACGGTAGGATATTTCCGTTCCTTGACCAAAAGGAAGATTCCTTCCTTTTCTTTGAGGAAGGGGTGGAGTTGTCGCGTACTGGCTGCAACAAAAAGTTCTTTTGAGTTTGTTTGTTAATTTGCTTTGTCTTGCTTAATATTCCTATCACTCCAAGCGTTGGCAGTGGCATCTGTCGGCAATTAGCTGTATAATTCAAAGCCATGAATTGTTGGCACGGTTGCACTCGGAGTGTGCCTACCCAGTGATATAGGTCTCCAACAGGTGTTCGACAAAGGGACTAACAAATATTAGAGAAACGGAATGCTTTGCGCGGGTATTCCGTAAAAAGGGATGTCGCCTTTCTCTTTATGCGGCGAGTAGAAAATCATCCCAGTGTACTTGGTGTGCCATGGCGGCGTGCGCTATACAACTCTGTCCCTTTGGGTAATAGGGGCGGCGTCAAATGTTTGGGCACCAATACACACTCGCCTGAGAATTCTGAAGGCCGACGCGTAGCTTGCGGCCTGGCTCGTAAGTGCGTGTCGGATCAGATTCTAGCAATCTACGAAAGCGTTAACACCTTTTTTTGCGCAGACGTGAGAGTAGTGATTTTAGAAAAAAATATAAATAATAGAGTGCAACAGACGTGCTTTTTGTGTCGAGCCAAGAGAGGCAGAGAGGGCAGTTGAAGCCCAAAAATTTATACAAGTGCATTGGATAGTGGGGGAGCTGGAGTTTGGCGACATCGTCCGGAGGAGCACCGAAGTTGGCTGCCCACACCCGACCGAGTAGCTGATAAGTATAATTTTGTTGATTTATTGTTTGTCCACTTTTGTCGTGCCGACAGTGTTGCTTCCTTCGGTTTCCCCATACCCATCCTTGTAGCATCTCGCACCCAGAGCCCAGTCATACAGGCGGGTTAAATATACCCCCGGCAGCACAGGAGTAGTGCGAGTGGATTCGTAACCAGTTTGATTGGACCACACCTCGGGTGCACCCCAAAAACATATGTTGTTTATTTTATGTGTGTACATCTACGTTTGATTTTGCTCTGGTGTGTAACTATTGTGGCGCGATTTTCGTTTATCTCAGTCAGCGTTGATCTTTTCAATTGGTTTTGTTCTTGCTGGTAGTTGTTATACGTACACTTAGCTGTTGACCCACCCCGTCTCCACTAAGCTGGCCGATGGCTTTGTAAGTTTTGTCATTTCCTTTTTGTGCGGTAGTTTGTTTTGTTGACGTATGTGGTTGTTGGTAAGAGCTTGACCAACAGCCACTGTAGGTATACATGCGTGTATGTATGTACATATGTACAATACGCACATACATATTGTTAATAAAAAAAGTGGAGGTGATTTCATTTAAATATTAAGAAGACTTAAATGTAAATTAGGGAGTTTATTAACATGTGCCAGAAAGCATCGATCCAAAAATAGTGTTCTGCGCCAATAATGGACCAATTGTCCTGGCTGGTAACATTAATAACATTTTGGAATAGACATCCGCGCCTAGTCAGACTGGTGCCGAAATGTAAAATTGGGGATCCGCTAGCTTTATGTTGTAAGAGGGAGCCACTACCGTTGCATCAAGAGAGGGGTTTGTTTATGGTAATTACGTATCA
The DNA here is from genome assembly GCA_037013455.1 of Ceratitis rosa. Taxonomy (NCBI): domain Eukaryota; kingdom Metazoa; phylum Arthropoda; class Insecta; order Diptera; family Tephritidae; genus Ceratitis; species Ceratitis rosa. The sequence goes on along the minus strand of JAWMAG010000014.1, from coordinate 1,108,398 downwards.
AAACTGCGTGCGTTGTTACCGACGTGGAATGTCCATAATTTCTCCGAATTTCAATAAAGCATAAAGCAGCCCCATTGCTTGTTGACTTCTGCTTCTCCCAGTCGTAGCTCGTTAATAAGGTCCTCCGAAATGTTTGACGTTGAAGCGCATGGGTTGATAAGTTCACAGATTTTATACAGGTCCAATCTTGCCTCTATTTTTATTAAAGCTGTTGGTGCGACCGCATTAAAAAATTGTAGCATATATGCAGCTACTTCTCGACTTTGTGCTAGGGCGGTTCGGAAGTTGCCACTTTTTTGAAGGTGGAATGCTTGGGATTGCACTCTTTCTTTACGCTTCAGACGCCGTTGACGATGATTTCGGCGTTGGTTGTTTTTCGAGCCATGACCGGACATGAAGCCGTAAGAAAAGATTTGCAGCAAGTGCGTCTCATCTTATAGGGTCATGAAGAAGCACGTAAACGTGCACTAAATCTTTACAGAGGTATCGAAAAATTATTTATATTGTTAAGGACTATGACACACCCAAATCGGTGGAACAATGTCGTGCTAAGCTACGTGAAAAATTTTAGAAACATCGTAGTGTTTCTGATGTGTGTGTCATTGTTATGCAGTTCATAAAAGGTCATATGAATTGAAGGAGACCGTTGAAATCTGAAAGCAAAACGGCCACATAATGTGTAACTGGAGAGAGAGCCAAGAACCAAAGGAACCCAATATGATGCTGAAGTTTACACAAGGCGTTGAGTAGGAATTATAAAAAATGTGAAATTGTATTACTATAATTTTTACTTAAAATCAGCAATTGCATAAATCAAAAATTGAAATAATCTAACTAGTTTGGCATTTACGAGTATGATTTGGAAACGTGTGCTCCATTTTCAGCGTAGTCGCTCCCGGGCAAAAGTAGTAGAGTGTTAACGATGCATAATTTAATTATAGGAAAGTATGGAAGAATATTTTGTGTTATGGAAGATGAACTACTATTTCCCGGATTGGCTTACTATTTTCGCAGGACACGAGGAATCCGTAGCTGTTTCATTTGCGTAAGTATATTCGTCATTGATTTGTTGGAATTGTATTAAAATTTTTTTTAGTCTTTTCTTTTTTACGCTTCAACTAATTCGTTGTGATCGTTGGCCGGGTAAACTATTCAATCTACCTAAACCACATACCAAAAAGATCGTGATCTCGCTGAGGAACGTCATATTTGAATACAGAATGTTGTTAGGCACATGCTGCCTTTGCAGTTGACCAAGCGCTTTGCTCAGGAACTGAATATTGATATGCATAATAATAAATGCAACGAATTTTAAAATGAGCATACAACGGGGCGTTTTGTTGGAAGCGCCATTTACTAACATAAAAGATACGATTACATCCAACGGCTAGGCCGTTCAAAGACCTACCTTGGTTTGAAATGACTATATCACGCCCAATTTGGCTGTGCTTTCCTTTAATGGACCAATGCTTGTTTCAGCCAAACTAATTGACCAATCCTAATAAAATTTGCAGGAATTGTGGCTGTTTCTCGTTTATGTTTACTTCTTATATTTTACACATAAATGTTACTAAATTGTAAGTAATTTGTTAAAATATTTAGATTTGCATAACAACTTTTTACTTAGCGCGTGCACTTACTAAATATATATGATGCAAAATAGTAACTTTAATCTGTTTACATACGATTAAAAAGATTGTTGTATTTTTATTTTATTTGGTAATACATCTAAACAAAATTTCATTACTGTATATTATTTCCAAGCGAATTGCAAGACAAATTCCAAATAATGACAATAAGTTGGTGTTGCCATTGCCATGGTTGTTTGTACACAATAATATTTTAATGGAACAATTTTTATACGTCATAAAAGGAATGACATACAATATTGTGCAAGACGCAGCCGGTGTTGGTCCGCCTCAGAGTCACAATCTAAAGCACGGCCGAAGGCCCCAACCTACAAGGGCGTTTCGCTTAAAAATGCTGTGCAAGGCGAAGCCGGTGTTGGTCCAGCTCAGGGTCACAATCTAAAACGCCGCCTAAGGCCGCCAACCTACACATACGTTTCGCTTAAAAATACTGTGCAAGGCGAAGCCGTTGTTGGTCCGGCACAGGGTTACAATCTAAAGCGCTGCCGAAGGCCTCCGACCTACAAAGATGTTTCGCTTAAAAATACTGTGCAAAGCGAAGCCGGTGTTGGTTCAGCCCAAGGTTACAATCTAAAGGGTGGCTGAAGGCCTACAATCTACAAAGGCGTTTCGCTTACAAATACTATGCAATGCGAGGCCAGTGTTGGTCCGGAACAGGATTACAATCTAAAGCGCGGCCGAAGGCCTCCAACCTACAAAGGCGTTTTTCCTTAAAAGTTACAATCTAAAGCGCCAACTTACAAAGAAATTTCGCTTAAAAATACTGTGGTATTAATAATAATAATAATCCTGTCGGAAATCGTTAAAAAAGACAGAGATGGCCCCTTATTAAATTGTAAGATGCAATTAAATATATTTATAAAGTGCAAAAGTTGTATTTTAGTTGTTTAATTATGGAAATTGTTTTTTATACGTGGTAATTGCTTTTTGTACAAAATAATAGGGTCAAAATCGAAATTTTTGCAATTTCAATTTTGAACATCACAAAACTTTAAGTCTCCGGTAGGTTTGGTTTTCGGTGTCTAGTAGCGGGTGGAACCCCCTATAACTCATTTTTCCCCAAGCCTGGTCCACTAAAGGAAAAGCAGGAAATGCATTACGTAGAAGAACGAAGTGTTTAACCCTAGAATTGCTTTTTAATGTTTTTTGGCACGAAGTCATTGCTGTAAATGTTTTTTTTTAATTAATTGTAAAAAAAGTAATCAAAGAAAGACTTCCTTAGAATTTTTCTAATATTTCTTATTTGAAAAAAGGTGTTTTGTTATTACTATTTGTCTCAGCCAATATTTTAATTATATTAACGAGTGCATCTTGAATTTAAAGTCTGAGGGAACATTCTATTCAATGAATGCAGTTTTAAATTAATTGAACATGATTTTTATATACGAGATAAAATAATGGTATTACGAATTGAAATAGTTTTTAAGAAATAAATATGATTAAAAAATGAATATAGAAGTTTTCTCAAGAAAGCTGGACTGATGGGTAAGCGAACAAATAAATGATACATGTATGTATAATCATAAAATCTAGCAAAGATATGTTCTAGCAGTAGAAAACCTGATCTTCTATTGACATTGTCCAAGTCTATATAAATATTATAGCCGGAGTCAAAAGAAGAATATTTAACTTTTTGGTCGTTGTGCTAGAATCTAACTTTAAGGTTTCTTTTATGGTTATTTTTGTCGTAGCTTATAACAATACTTTTTGAATCTAGTTCAGCTTCAAAAGTGGAATGGAATCTCAATGTTGATGTCATCACGCATTGCATAAGTTGCTAATGCCTACCCTAAATATGACGCTATGAATTCTAAAAGGACATTAAAAACGACATGTTATTACTTTCATCCAGGGAACGGAGAGTCAGAGCCCTATTTAATGTATGTATATAGTGCTATAAGTATGTACTCATATATGTTCGCTTGTTCTGCATTTCTCTTTCGAGTGATCGTAAAATAAAAGACCTTTTATTTTGACATTTGGACGTTCCGCATTTTACATAATTAATTTCAAAGCTATGATGGAAGATCAAAGCAGTTGAATGATAAAATCCTCCATCTAGCATGCCCTACGTATGCCTTATAAGGACTTCAAGTACCTGCTCGATACTAACTACTTATTTGTCTTATTTTTGTAAATTCAGACGGTTTTGCATTTTACTGATTTTGAAACATTTATCTTGGTTACTATATTTTAATACTCGTAAACAAAATTGCATTCGTGGTTTGCTACGCTCAAATTCTTAATTCTGTCAACTGATAGTTCAATTCCGATTACTGCTTTGCAAAAACAAAACCAAACTGATAAGTTTAATTTTCAAGTTTAATGTAATTCTGCATTGTACTACTTTTTTAGAACATGGGTGAAAAAAACGTATACCGTATATGTATATGTAAGTTAACGGCAGCCTACACACAGCTTCTTTACCATAATTGTAAACAAAATCATAATTGATTCTTCTCATAAATTATATTGGAAGTCATTCTTTAAAACAACACACTTTGTTTACACAAGTGGCTATTGTTGACATTAACAAGCCTTCTGCATCTTTGCAGCTACAATAAAATGTTCTTATTGTATCTTCATTTCAAGATTAAACTATTTCACAATTCTGGGAAACTAAAAATAAGTAAACAATTTTGTAAGCCTATAAATAAGCTTGGATTTATATTTAGGTCAGTCTTTTGAGAATTACTGTAATAAAGACACGTTCGGTCGAAGCGAACTAAAAACTTCAAGGATCAACGTGGGAGAAAAAATCAAGTACCCCGATCCTTGAAATTTTTTTTAAAGTAAACGCGAAAGGGGAAAAGTACAAGTACCCTAGTTCGTTTTACAAAAAAATAAAAATAAATAAAAGTGTTAAAAAGTAAGAAAACACTAAAAATTTTTAACCACCCTTACAAAGGAAGAAAGTGAAAAAAAAAGAAATCATCTGGAAAGGAAAGGAAAAGGAGCAATTGGAACAAGGACCAGCAGCAGAAAGCGTAACTGGGAACCACAGGATTAAGTAAGAATTCGCCGACAAGTTAAGTTAGCTTTAAATAGTTCCGTGATTTTGAAAAAAATTAAATTAAAAAGAAAAAATGGGTAATGACCTAAATAAACCTCAATATATTAGGTTGTATTATTGTGATTATTGTGGAGGAGACCACGAGATACTAAAATGTCCTTTATTAAGAAATGAAAATTAAATCTGAAGTTGATACCTAAATAAAAATGACATATTCTCCAAATCGCTCCAAAAAATTAAATTTTGAAGAAGAAAAGATAGAAAATGAAATAAATAAAATTTTAGAAACTTTAGACTTTCAAGGAAATAATCCTTCTTCTTTGGACCAGGACTCTCTTCAAGATCCTGATGAATTAGATGAAATTTTAGAAGCGTTACACAACGAAGAAATTAATTAAAAACTAATTTAATAAAGGAAAATAAAGTAAATTACAAAAATGGCTCACGGTGAAGCATTGACCGTAGACTTGATCACTAGATTAATCGCGGATAGCAATTTGGAATTGAGACAGGAAGTTCAAAGGTTAAAATTACTACTCGGAAATAATAATAGTAGGGCTACTGAATATGAGGTTGAAACAATTGATGATTCTGTTCAATGTCAAGAATCATTGGACGTTATTAAATCCTTATTAGAATTCAGTGGAAAATTGAATGCCTATGTAAGCTGGCGTGAAGCAGCGCCTAACGCGATGAGCTTATATGTTAGGAAGAGCAGGAAATATTTTGCTGCTTTAACAATTTTAAGAAATAAAGTGACTAATGAGGCCAATGATGTTCTAACTAATCATGGAACAGTTTTAAATTTTGATGCGATAATCGCACGTTTAGATTTCGCATACTCGGACAAACGTCCAATTCATATAATTGAACAAGAGTTGAGTGTCAGGGCACAATGACAGTGATCGAATATTATAATTTAGTCAACAAGAAGTTGACTCTTCTAATTAATAAAACTATAATGACTCATGGTAATTCAGCGGATATTACCAAAGAATTAAATAAAAGAAATAGGAATCATGCCCTTAGAATATTTATAACTGGGTTAAATGAACACTTAAGAGATATAATTTTTTCCTTGAATCCTCAGGACCTCCCTGATGCTTTAGCAAAGGCTCAAGAGCTTGAGTCAAATAACCAAAGATCGCGTTTGCGAACGAACAATTAAGGGTGAGACAAAATTACCCAAGCAACAACTTAAGATTTCCCCGGCGGAATAATTATTCAGGGGAGCAACAGAATGCTTTTCCCAAAACTCAAGCAAATAATTTTGTTAAAAATCAACAGAGAAGTTACTCAAAACTTGAACCGATAGACGTAGATCCATCCGTTTCCAGGATCTATAATGGAAACTAAAATGCCCGAGTACACCAAAACGCAAATACAACTAATAAAAATACGAGGCCCTCATGGAATAATTCAAATCTTAATGCAAATAGTCCTCAAACCCAAAATTACCATGGAGTAAAACGCGCTAGAGAAAGCGAAAATAGTTATAGGCCGCAAGGAAAAGCTCAAAGGATTAATAATATCCGGGAAGATCATTTTTTAGAAGAAGAGGGGATACCCTCCCCTACATCACAGTCTGCGATTATAAATTAAATAAAAAATTTAAAACTCTTGTCGATACAGGAGCAACTTCTTGCTACATAAAGCAGGGAATTTATAAAAACAAAAATGAATTGGCAATTTATAAAAGAGTAAAAACCATAAATGGTTACTCAATAATAAAATATTATCATATAATATCTTTGTTTGGGGTAAAACAGGTTTTCTATGAAATAGACAACTTGGGATCAGATTTGCTCCTAGGATATAATTTTTTGAAAGAAATAGAAGCGCACATTGATTTGAGCAGTGGAAAAATATTTTACAAAATACAACAAGGTCAGAAATTAGTGGAAAAAAATATAAAAATAAACTTTCATGATGAAAGTCAAGAAAATGTAAGCCTCTTGGAACACAAAAGTTCTAAGGCGCCCGCCGATGGTAATACCGGCAGTAACGAAAGCAAAGTTAATAAAAAATTAAAAAATATTGTGGAACAAAAAGTTTCCACAAAGCCAGCCGAAGATTTTTCCGGCAATATTATATTAAATAAATATTTTTTGTCGCAGCACAATGAGTGTAATGCGAATATAACTGAAAGTTTTTCGATGCTAAACGAGAATGGTTCGGATATACGTGAGAATAGTGACCGGAATAGCGGCAATGGAGAATTGTCGAATTATCAAAAATATGTTAGGAATAAAATTAATAATAATAACGAAGATGAAAATTCAGAAATTCTTTTTAAAGAATCTCGTCATGATTTTTTCGACGAAAAACTCCTAGAATTTAAAAAACATATTAAAGGAAAAATTTTAAATACACACTCAAATATAAATACCAGTTTTCCGTTTATGACAAATGTAAAAGCAGAGATTAGAACGAAGAGTATTGAACCTGTCTGGAGTAGGCAGTACCCATATCCTTTATCCGTAAATACCTTCATAAATAAGGAAATTGACAAAATGTTGAATGAAAATATAATAAGACCCAGTAAGAGTCCTTATAACTCACCAATTTGGGTGGTACCAAAGAAAGGATTAAATGAAGATGGCTCACCAAAACTTAGAATGGTCATCGATTATAAAAAAATAAATGAACATACCATTTCTGATAGATATCCCATTCCGGATACCAATATAATTTTGTCGAATTTAGGCAAATCAAAATATTTTTCAAGCATTGACTTAGAATCAGGTTTTCATCAAATTTTAATGTCAGAAAATGACATAGAAAAAACGGCTTATTCCGTTAATAATGGTAAGTACGAATTTTTACGAATGCCATTCGGTTTGAAGAATGCGCCCAGAATTTTTCAAAGGGCAATGGATGATATATTACGTGAACATATAGGTAAAATTTGCCAAGTTTATATGGATGATATAATTATTTTCTCAGAAAATCTAACCCAGCATTTGCAGGATTTGGGAACACTTTGGAAATGGATAACAGGAACATATTTAGTTACATTTGAAAATCAAACAATAATAAGTAATATAACTTATGTGAATATTGAAACTAAGATTTGGAACTATCTAACGCAAACTCATGTTAATAATTTTGAAATACTAGAATATATGGAAACTACAAATGAACATTTAAAATTAGAAAATATAAATTTTCAAAGTAAGAAAAATGAAGATATTAAAAGACATTCAATCTATTTCTATACTTTTATAGCTTTTTGCATAATTTTGACAATTTTTTTATACAAAAAGTTGATCAAATCAAACAAAACTAAAAAACAGAATGAAAATTCCGAATTTCAACAAATTTCATATAATGTAATTTTGGATCAAATTCATAATTTAACAAAAAATAAAATTGAATCGGGGACGATTCATCTTAGAGAGGAGGCAGTTAACGGCAGCCTCCACACAGCTTCTTTACCATAATTGTAAACAAAACATAATTGATTCTTCTCATAAATTATATTGGAAGTCATTCTTTAAAACAACACACTTTGTTTACACAAGTGGCTATTGTTGACATTAACAAGCCTTCTGCATCTTTGCAGCTACAATAAAATGTTCTTATTTTATCTTCATTTCAAGATTAAACTATTTCACAATTCTGGGAAACTAAAAATAAGTAAACGATTTTGTAAGCCTATAAATAAGCTTGGATTTATATTTAAGTCAGTCTTTTGAGAATTACTGTAATAAAGACACGTTCGGTCGAAGCGAACTAAAAACTTCGAAATTTTTAAAAATTGTTTTGCTTGACGCAAAAACATAATTTGTATACGTATATACATGTATTTTATTGAAGTCATTATATACCAAAAAAATCAGTTAAGCCTTATTCCCTGAGAGGATGCCGACGCATTCGTTTCCGCATTATTTCGTGGTAACCGAATTAATTTTATTAGAGGTTTCGGTCATAAGATCGACTACCCGCACTCGGTTTTTAGGACCGTGATGCAGCTTGATCTCTCTTCCTAACCTCCACTCGTTGGGAGCTAGGTTGTCCTCTTTTATGACGACCAAGTCTTCCAGTGGTAAGTTAAACTGGGGCGTTTCCATTATATGCGCTTATGTAGTTCCGTGAGATATTCGGCAAACGGTTAACTATCGAAGCAGGGGTCTCGTTCACATCGATTTCTGGTGGAGCTAATAGATGGCCGCCAATTAAGAAGTGGACGGAGTAAGAGGCTCTAAGTCTTTTGGTTCGTTTGAAGCTGGGCTCAGAGACCGGCATGCCTCAATTCTACACAAGAGCGTACTGAGTGTTGCTGCGAGCATTGGCTATGACTTCAGTTTTGTTTTAAACGCTCTTGATGCTTCAAAAAAATGTGTTCCATTACGCTGAACTCAAGTAACTCGTGGCTTCTAAGTGAATGGCTTTAGTAGCAAAACAAACAAACAGACAGACGTACTCTTTGGAAATACGGCATCCGCTGCCGCGATAACGCGCGCTAATAGGTATACCGTTTTTGGGGAAGGATCCCCATAAGCTGACTTTCCGCGCGTTTCTTAAAGATTGTGCAAATCTTGCAGTTGAAGATGATCGACCTTATCATTGTTTTCACTTTTGGAATCCAAAATTGAGTTCGAATGAGCCGCAACATAAGTTGGTTTTCATCGTGAAGAGAAATCTCATGTACGAATTGGACCGCAGAGGGAGTATTTCATTTTTGGTATTGATAGGTTTTCCAGTTTTCAATTTTGAGATTTCCGCAACGTAATGTTGCCTCTGAACGATATTTAATTTAATCTGCTGAAATTAAGAAAGATTTCGGCTGTTCTGAAATTAGAGTATTAGGATGGGTTCTTTAAAAGAATCTCAATAAATAAGATAACACTCTCAAAGCCCTTGGAAAACTGGAAAATCCATCTAGAATGTCGTCTGAATTGCAACTAATTGCTATTGTGTGAACATTAATGGGGTTTTCTTCAATGTTTGTAGTAAAATCTATATACCGAGTTGGCCATCTTTCTTTGCTTTCCTGCAACCCAGCAGTACCCTGCCACCACAAGGAGTTGCCACCCACGCTTTTGCTGCTTCTGCTTCTGGTTGTTTAACGCGTAAGTAGACTGCATTTCCTTTTTCGAACGCATCGCAGAATCCATGTATTTCCATTTTCTCTTTGGTGAGAACTCTACACATCGTGGTATACGAATATTGTTTATTTAAAAATAGTCCTTGTAATATTTTTCCATTTTTTTTCTATTGCTCGAGGTACACTCTCTTCCCAGTCGGTGCTCTCTAGCCAAGTGTTTTGCATCAATACTTTTGCGATTATAAAAACAGGAGTTAAGCAACTGAGCGGATCAAATAGTTTTGCGATATTTTCGTAAAGGAAAATCGGCTGATAGTAGAACGGTCATGACTACATATATATATATATATAATTGGCGCTTTGTAACCACAGAAGCGATTTTCGGCCGAACTACTTCTCCAATTTGTGGTTTTGCGTCTTGATGTTTTTCCAACAAATGGAGGGACCTACAGTTTATACTAAGCCGCCTTCGAACGGCTGATGATTTTTTTACGGGGAGCCTTTATTTCATGTCCGAAATACACTCGGAGGGGTGGACATTCCCTGTCGGTCATGACTACATCCCTCGCTTTAATTGCTGTATCAATTGTACGCCCTCCAGCCAAGACGTCATCGACATACATGTGATTGCGTAAAATGTTTGCTGCGGCTGGATAAGAGCTTTCGGAATCATCCGCTAGCTGCAATAATGTCCTTATGTGGCACAATTTACACCGAAAGTCACCGTTTTCAGTTCATAGAGAGGAATTCTTGGATATTCCGGTGTAAAAGGCAAAGATGTAATGTATTTCCCTTTTTCGTGGCGCCTAGTTGTGCGTTTGTAGAGCTCCTAGCAATGGGCTTCGCCTTCTCGTAAAGTCTTGCCTTTTGAAATATCCTCCAGTTCCCACAAGTTTCTCAACTGCCTATCTAAAGAAACATCGTTGAAATATGACACACGTTTTTCGACTGCGTTGATTGCCTCAACGCTACCAGCTAGTATCTATCCAAACACTGTTTCTTGGGTGAGAAGGGAATTTAAAATATTTTTTTTTAATTATGTGTGGATAAATGTCTCCACCAAGAATTAAATTGACCTGCTCGTTAATAAAGAATCATGGAGAAGTGAGTGGTGTCGAGAATGGCAAATAGCACAATTGTATTTGTTTTTGTTTTTGTCATTGTTTTTTACAAAGACCGTTCTTTTATGAACGGTTGATTCGTGAAACTTTGGACATAGATGCATTCTGTGTTCATTGCTTTGACATTTTGCAAGGATATTTGGCGACACTTGTCTGAAATGCCCCAATTCTTTTATGCATTGGTTTGAACCTGTGATTCCTCTTAAACCCGAAACTTATTCTAGAGTTTGGAACCTATTTGGCAGGAGTCGATCCATGTCTTTCCATTTTGAAATTTCAATCTTGTCTTCAACTGATTATTCCCACAGGGAAAGAGTTATCTCTGGAAGCCTTGTACAAGTATGAGATTATTGGATCCGAACTTGAAATATCGATCTGATGACTCTCTAGTGCTGATATGCAGTTGCTGATATCTCTCAGAAGTCGTTTGATCGAGTTACCACATTCAGTTTCAACCGATTTTAAAATGAAGATAATCTTCAATTTAGTATTGATTAGTATTCTTTTATTTTCATATCTATCATAGAGATGCTGCCACGCCGTGGTAAATCTTTTATCAGTTAAAGGGCACTTGCTAACGATTTCCAGCGCTTCACCTTGTGCTGTTTGCCTTAGGTGATAAAGTTTTTACACAGGTGTGGCTCTTCTATTCAAGATGTAAATAGCGTGAACATGTCACGAAAAGTTGGTCGTGTCAAATATTCTCCCTGAACATATCTGTACCGCAAGGTGGGAGATGTATGTCGTACGAATATAACAAAAGTTAATTACTTTCTTTCTCTGCCTTTTCGAGCTTTTCGCACAGATCACCTATTTTTGACATACATCTTAAGAAGGCTGAATAGCTTAATTTGTGTTTTTTTCTAATCGAAGCGAGTGTATGAAATGTTCATGGGTGGCAATACTCATGAAATCTATGTCAAACTCTACTACTAAATCAGTTGAACTATTGAATGTTTCCATTTTGACTGCTATACGGCTTTGTACTTTTACGGAAAATATCTACTAATAGTGAAGCAACGCAACAATAATGCAAATAAAACGTTTGAAAAAATTAAAAGAAAAGTGAATATATTATTAACAACCCAATTTGTTAGCAATGTGTACTGCCTAAATATATATATGACCGCAACTCGGATTGTATAATCCTTGAAATCATGCGTCCTTATAAATGAAAAATTATCGACGCTGAGTATATTTATTTTTATTTGTCAATAACTAAAACATGAAAGAGATTTTATGAACCAGAAATTTAGTGGAATGTAACTAATTAATTTGAAGCAAAGACATAAGTGCAATATTGAACATTGGGTTAGAGAAACCGAAGTAAACAAAAGTGTTGGTGAACTGATATAAAATGCAAGCAGCGTAGAAAAGGAAAAGGAAATGATTATGTAAAAATAGTTCTGAATAAATCTTATACTAGTGTTGTAAATTATTTTCGCTCGAAATTTAAGAATATGTAATATTATTTAAAATGGCCGAATAGCGCACTTGTGCATACTCGCACGTGTATGTATGTGTTTGTGGTGAATTGTTTTTGCAATCAAACTTCGCTTTTTCATTTTTGTTTACTTAATTTCACAAAATCACTCTCGTTTTAGGTATTTACGTAAATTTACTATTTTTATTATTAAGAAAACTCCAAAAACAAAAATAATTTTAAAGCACAGTGAAATTTTTTCAACCACCTACCTATATGACTGCCTTCTTGTTGTACGTGATTTTGTGTGTAATGTTTTAAAATCGGTGGAACTTGTGTTTCGGTAGTGGCTCCTTCTTGCTTAATTTTTTTCTAGTAACTGCGGAGCTTTTGCTGCTTAAGACAAAGCTGCTTATTTGTGCTGTTGATAACTACTTGTAATATTGCATTATCTGGCTCGAAGGGCCAAATGCTAGTATAGCAAATTCGCGCCACAGATGAGTGATTTAAAAGAAAGAAAAATAACAATCGGAATAAGCACAATTCAAAGCATTTATTTATAATAAAGATATTTCTAATGACATATAAATGAATTTGTGGTATAATCGACATATTATTACCTTGTAATACTGTAAAAAGCAGGATATTTGGCGGCTAGCACGCGGGCTCATATCCCGGTGTCGTGCTTATATCCAAAAATGTATAGGAATTTAATTTAAATAAAAAACTAAGTTAAATTTTCTAATTGCGGTCGCCCCTCGGCAGGGAATGTCAAGCCCTCCGAGTCTGTTTTGTGAGTTAACACACTTTCATAAAACAACAAACACATGGGAATTCACGCATTTAAATGCGATGTTTAAATGCATTTAAGCTAATTTAAGCTAAAATGCATTTAACGTCCGGTGGAAATAGGCTATTAGACCCATTGACTTTAATTCTCCAAGTTGTTAGCCACTCTTCTATTACTTTTGAATGTTCTTGTAATCTGTAACTGGCTGTCATGGGGTTTGAATGGACACTAAATATTGCTGTATCATCGGCAAAAGTTGATGTGATGAGGTTTCGGCTTGTGGGGAGATCGTTCGTATAAATTAAATATAAGACGGGCCCTAAAACACTTCCTTGTGGAACACCAGGAAATGTTTCATAGGATTCGGTGGTGTAACTTTTTTGCCTAACACTATATTTTCTGCCAATAAGAAAGCTTCCTAAGACATCATAAATATTTACGAGAAGCGTACCTTTCAGCTTGTATAATAGACCATCTAACCAAACTTTATCAAATGCCTGAGCAACATCGAGGTGCACTGCAATACAATATTGCTTGTTTTCAAACGCTGATCTTATGTGTGCTACGATTCTATGCACCTGCTCTATTGTGCTGTGTTTTTCTCTAAGCCCGAATTGGTGGCATGGTATGGTCTGTTTCGATTCCAAAATCGGTAATATTTTTTTTTTAATAAAAGTTTTTCAAAGTATTTTGAGAATACCGTAATTAAGCTAATAGGCCTATAGGAGCCCACCAAAGATGGATCTTTACCAGGTTTAATAAAGAATCATGGAGAAGTGAGTGGTGTCGAGAATGGCAAACAGCACAATTGTATTTGTTTTTGTTTTTGTCATTGTTTTTTACAAAGACCGTTCTTTTATCAACGGTTGATTCGTGAAACTTTGGACATAGATGCATTCTGTGTTCATTGCTTTGATATTTTGCAAGGATATTTGGCGACACTTGTCTGAAATGCCCCAATTCTTTTATGCATTGGTTGAACCTGTGATTCCTCTTAAACCCGAAACTTATTCTAGAGTTTGGAACCTATTTGGCAGGAGTCGATCCATGTCTTTCCATTTTGAAATTTCAATCTTGTCTTCAACTGATTATTCCCACAGGGAAAGAGTTATCTCTGGAAGCCTTGTACAAGTATGAGATTATTGGATCCGAACTTGAAATATCGATCTGATGACTCTCTAGTGCTGATATGCAGTTGCTGATATCTCTCAGAAGTCGTTTGATCGAGTTACCACATTCAGTTTCAACCGATTTTAAAATGAAGATAATCTTCAATTTAGTATTGATTAGTATTCTTTTATTTTCATATCTATCATAGAGATGCTGCCACGCCGTGGTAAATCTTTTATCAGTTAAAGGGCACTTACTAACGATTTCCAGCGCTTCACCTTGTGCTGTTTGCCTTAGGTGATAAAGTTTTTACACAGGTGTGGCTCTTCTATTCAAGATGTAAATAGCGTGAACATGTCACGAAAAGTTGGTCGTGTCAAATATTCTCCCTTGAACATATCTGTACCGCAAGGTGGGAGATGTATGTCGTACGAATATAACAAAAGTTAATTACTTTCTTTCTCTGCCTTTTCAAGCTTTTCGCACAGATCACCTATTTTTGACATACATCTTAAGAAGGCTGAATAGCTTAATTTGTGTTTTTTTCTAATCGAAGCGAGTGTATGAAATGTTCATGGGTGGCAATACTCATGAAATCTATGTCAAACTCTACTACTAAATCAGTTGAACTATTGAATGTTTCCATTTTGACTGCTATACGGCTTTGTACTTTTACGGAAAATATCTACTAATAGTGAAGCAACGCAACAATAATGCAAATAAAACGTTTGAAAAAATTAAAAGAAAAGTGAATATATTATTAACAACCCAATTTGTTAGCAATGTGTACTGCCTAAATATATATATGACCGCAACTCGGATTGTATAATCCTTGAAATCATGCGTCCTTATAATTGAAAAATTATCGACGCTGAGTATATTTATTTTTATTTGTCAATAACTAAAACATGAAAGAGATTTTATGAACCAGAAATTTAGTGGAATGTAACTAATTAATTTGAAGCAAAGACATAAGTGCAATATTGAACATTGGGTTAGAGAAACCGAAGTAAACAAAAGTGTTGGTGAACTGATATAAAATGCAAGCAGCGTAGAAAAGGAAAAGGAAATGATTATGTAAAAATAGTTCTGAATAAATCTTATACTAGTGTTGTAAATTATTTTCGCTCGAAATTTAAGAATATGTAATATTATTTAAAATGGCCGAATAGCGCACTTGTGCATACTCGCACGTGTATGTATGTGTTTGTGGTGAATTGTTTTTGCAATCAAACTTCGCTTTTTCATTTTTGTTTACTTAATTTCACAAAATCACTCTCGTTTTAGGTATTTACGTAAATTTACTATTTTTATTATTAAGAAAACTCCAAAAACAAAAATAATTTTAAAGCACAGTGAAATTTTTTCAACCACCTACCTATATGACTGCCTTCTTGTTGTACGTGATTTTGTGTGGTATGTTTTAAAATCGGTGGCACTTGTGTTTCGGTAGTGGCTCCTTCTTGCTTAATTTTTTTCTAGTAACTGCGGAGCTTTTGCTGCTTAAGACAAAGCTGCTTATTTGTGCTGTTGAAAACTACTTGTAATATTGCATTATCTGGCTCGAAGGGCCAAATGCTAGTATAGCAAATTCGCGCCACAGATGAGTGATTTAAAAGAAAGAAAAATAACAATCGGAATAAGCACAATTCAAAGCATTTATTTATAATAAAGATATTTCTAATGACATATAAATGAATTTGTGGTATAATCGACATATTATTACCTTGTAATACTGTAAAAAGCAGGATATTTGGCGGCTAGCACGCGGGCTCATATCCCGGTGTCGTGCTTATATCCAAAAATGTATAGGAATTTAATTTAAATAAAAAACTAAGTTAAATTTTCTAATTGCGGTCGCCCCTCGGCAGGGAATGTCAAGCCCTCCGAGTCTGTTTTGTGAGTTAACACACTTTCATAAAACAACAAACACATGGGAATTCACGCATTTAAATGCGATGTTTAAATGCATTTAAGCTAATTTAAGCTAAAATGCATTTAACGTCCGGTGGAAATAGGCTATTAGACCCATTGACTTTAATTCTCCAAGTTGTTAGCCACTCTTCTATTACTTTTGAATGTTCTTGTAATCTGTAACTGGCTGTCATGGGGTTTGAATGGACACTAAATATTGCTGTATCATCGGCAAAAGTTGATGTGATGAGGTTTCGGCTTGTGGGGAGATCGTTCGTATAAATTAAATATAAGACGGGCCCTAAAACACTTCCTTGTGGAACACCAGGAAATGTTTCATAGGATTCGGTGGTGTAACTTTTTTGCCTAACACTATATTTTCTGCCAATAAGAAAGCTTCCTAAGACATCATAAATATTTACGAGAAGCGTACCTTTCAGCTTGTATAATAGACCATCTAACCAAACTTTATCAAATGCCTGAGCAACATCGAGGTGCACTGCAATACAATATTGCTTGTTTTCAAACGCTGATCTTATGTGTGCTACGATTCTATGCACCTGCTCTATTGTGCTGTGTTTTTCTCTAAGCCCGAATTGGTGGCATGGTATGGTCTGTTTCGATTCCAAAATCGGTAATATTTTTTTTTTAATAAAAGTTTTTCAAAGTATTTTGAGAATACCGTAATTAAGCTAATAGGCCTATAGGAGCCCACCAAAGATGGATCTTTACCAGGTTTAATAAAGAATCATGGAGAAGTGAGTGGTGTCGAGAATGGCAAACAGCACAATTGTATTTGTTTTTGTTTTTGTCATTGTTTTTTACAAAGACCGTTCTTTTATCAACGGTTGATTCGTGAAACTTTGGACATAGATGCATTCTGTGTTCATTGCTTTGATATTTTGCAAGGATATTTGGCGACACTTGTCTGAAATGCCCCAATTCTTTTATGCATTGGTTGAACCTGTGATTCCTCTTAAACCCGAAACTTATTCTAGAGTTTGGAACCTATTTGGCAGGAGTCGATCCATGTCTTTCCATTTTGAAATTTCAATCTTGTCTTCAACTGATTATTCCCACAGGGAAAGAGTTATCTCTGGAAGCCTTGTACAAGTATGAGATTATTGGATCCGAACTTGAAATATCGATCTGATGACTCTCTAGTGCTGATATGCAGTTGCTGATATCTCTCAGAAGTCGTTTGATCGAGTTACCACATTCAGTTTCAACCGATTTTAAAATGAAGATAATCTTCAATTTAGTATTGATTAGTATTCTTTTATTTTCATATCTATCATAGAGATGCTGCCACGCCGTGGTAAATCTTTTATCAGTTAAAGGGCACTTACTAACGATTTCCAGCGCTTCACCTTGTGCTGTTTGCCTTAGGTGATAAAGTTTTTACACAGGTGTGGCTCTTCTATTCAAGATGTAAATAGCGTGAACATGTCACGAAAAGTTGGTCGTGTCAAATATTCTCCCTTGAACATATCTGTACCGCAAGGTGGGAGATGTATGTCGTACGAATATAACAAAAGTTAATTACTTTCTTTCTCTGCCTTTTCAAGCTTTTCGCACAGATCACCTATTTTTGACATACATCTTAAGAAGGCTGAATAGCTTAATTTGTGTTTTTTTCTAATCGAAGCGAGTGTATGAAATGTTCATGGGTGGCAATACTCATGAAATCTATGTCAAACTCTACTACTAAATCAGTTAAACTATTGAATGTTTCCATTTTGACTGCTATACGGCTTTGTACTTTTACGGAAAATATCTACTAATAGTGAAGCAACGCAACAATAATGCAAATAAAACGTTTGAAAAAATTAAAAGAAAAGTGAATATATTATTAACAACCCAATTTGTTAGCAATGTGTACTGCCTAAATATATATATGACCGCAACTCGGATTGTATAATCCTTGAAATCATGCGTCCTTATAATTGAAAAATTATCGACGCTGAGTATATTTATTTTTATTTGTCAATAACTAAAACATGAAAGAGATTTTATGAACCAGAAATTTAGTGGAATGTAACTAATTAATTTGAAGCAAAGACATAAGTGCAATATTGAACATTGGGTTAGAGAAACCGAAGTAAACAAAAGTGTTGGTGAACTGATATAAAATGCAAGCAGCGTAGAAAAGGAAAAGGAAATGATTATGTAAAAATAGTTCTGAATAAATCTTATACTAGTGTTGTAAATTATTTTCGCTCGAAATTTAAGAATATGTAATATTATTTAAAATGGCCGAATAGCGCACTTGTGCATACTCGCACGTGTATGTATGTGTTTGTGGTGAATTGTTTTTGCAATCAAACTTCGCTTTTTCATTTTTGTTTACTTAATTTCACAAAATCACTCTCGTTTTAGGTATTTACGTAAATTTACTATTTTTATTATTAAGAAAACTCCAAAAACAAAAATAATTTTAAAGCACAGTGAAATTTTTTCAACCACCTACCTATATGACTGCCTTCTTGTTGTACGTGATTTTGTGTGGTATGTTTTAAAATCGGTGGCACTTGTGTTTCGGTAGTGGCTCCTTCTTGCTTAATTTTTTTCTAGTAACTGCGGAGCTTTTGCTGCTTAAGACAAAGCTGCTTATTTGTGCTGTTGAAAACTACTTGTAATATTGCATTATCTGGCTCGAAGGGCCAAATGCTAGTATAGCAAATTCGCGCCACAGATGAGTGATTTAAAAGAAAGAAAAATAACAATCGGAATAAGCACAATTCAAAGCATTTATTTATAATAAAGATATTTCTAATGACATATAAATGAATTTGTGGTATAATCGACATATTATTACCTTGTAATACTGTAAAAAGCAGGATATTTGGCGGCTAGCACGCGGGCTCATATCCCGGTGTCGTGCTTATATCCAAAAATGTATAGGAATTTAATTTAAATAAAAAACTAAGTTAAATTTTCTAATTGCGGTCGCCCCTCGGCAGGGAATGTCAAGCCCTCCGAGTCTGTTTTGTGAGTTAACACACTTTCATAAAACAACAAACACATGGGAATTCACGCATTTAAATGCGATGTTTAAATGCATTTAAGCTAATTTAAACTAAAATGCATTTAACGTCCGGTGGAAATAGGCTATTAGACCCATTGACTTTAATTCTCCAAGTTGTTAGCCACTCTTCTATTACTTTTGAATGTTATTGTAATCTGTAACTGGCTGTCATGGGGTTTGAATGGACACTAAATATTGCTGTATCATCGGCAAAAGTTGATGTGATGAGGTTTCGGCTTGTGGGGAGATCGTTCGTATAAATTAAATATAAGACGGGCCCTAAAACACTTCCTTGTGGAACACCAGGAAATGTTTCATAGGATTCGGTGGTGTAACTTTTTTGCCTAACACTATATTTTCTGCCAATAAGAAAGCTTCCTAAGACATCATAAATATTTACGAGAAGCGTACCTTTCAGCTTGTATAATAGACCATCTAACCAAACTTTATCAAATGCCTGAGCAACATCGAGGTGCACTGCAATACAATATTGCTTGTTTTCAAACGCTGATCTTATGTGTGCTACGATTCTATGCACCTGCTCTATTGTGCTGTGTTTTTCTCTAAGCCCGAATTGGTGGCATGGTATGGTCTGTTTCGATTCCAAAATCGGTAATATTTTATTTTTAATAAAAGTTTTTCAAAGTATTTTGAGAATACCGTAATTAAGCTAATAGGCCTATAGGAGCCCACCAAAGATGGATCTTTACCAGGTTTAATAAAGAATCATGGAGAAGTGAGTGGTGTCGAGAATGGCAAATAGCACAATTGTATTTGTTTTTGTTTTTGTCATTGTTTTTTACAAAGACCGTTATTTTATCAACGGTTGATTCGTGAAACTTTGGACATAGATGCATTCTGTGTTCATTGCTTTGACATTTTGCAAGGATATTTGGCGACACTTGTCTGAAATGCCCCAATTCTTTTATGCATTGGTTGAACCTGTGATTCCTCTTAAACCCGAAACTTATTCTAGAGTTTGGAACCTATTTGGCAGGAGTCGATCCATGTCTTTCCATTTTGAAATTTCAATCTTGTCTTCAACTGATTATTCCCACAGGGAAAGAGTTATCTCTAGAAGCCTTGTACAAGTATGAGATTATTGGATCCGAACTTGAAATATCGATCTGATGACTCTCTAGTGCTGATATGCAGTTGCTGATATCTCTCAGAAGTCGTTTGATCGAGTTACCACATTCAGTTTCAACCGATTTTAAAATGAAGATAATCTTCAATTTAGTATTGATTAGTATTCTTTTATTTTCATATCTATCATAGAGATGCTGCCACGCCGTGGTAAATCTTTTATCAGTTAAAGGGCACTTGCTAACGATTTCCAGCGCTTCACCTTGTGCTGTTTGCCTTAGGTGATAAAGTTTTTACACAGGTGTGGCTCTTCTATTCAAGATGTAAATAGCGTGAACATGTCACGAAAAGTTGGTCGTGTCAAATATTCTCCCTTGAACATATCTGTACCGCAAGGTGGGAGATGTATGTCGTACGAATATAACAAAAGTTAATTACTTTCTTTCTCTGCCTTTTCGAGCTTTTCGCACAGATCACCTATTTTTGACATACATCTTAAGAAGGCTGAATAGCTTAATTTGTGTTTTTTTCTAATCGAAGCGAGTGTATGAAATGTTCATGGGTGGCAATACTCATGAAATCTATGTCAAACTCTACTACTAAATCAGTTAAACTATTGAATGTTTCCATTTTGACTGCTATACGGCTTTGTACTTTTACGGAAAATATCTACTAATAGTGAAGCAACGCAACAATAATGCAAATAAAACGTTTGAAAAAATTAAAAGAAAAGTGAATATATTATTAACAACCCAATTTGTTAGCAATGTGTACTGCCTAAATATATATATGACCGCAACTCGGATTGTATAATCCTTGAAATCATGCGTCCTTATAATTGAAAAATTATCGACGCTGAGTATATTTATTTTTATTTGTCAATAACTAAAACATGAAAGAGATTTTATGAACCAGAAATTTAGTGGAATGTAACTAATTAATTTGAAGCAAAGACATAAGTGCAATATTGAACATTGGGTTAGAGAAACCGAAGTAAACAAAAGTGTTGGTGAACTGATATAAAATGCAAGCAGCGTAGAAAAGGAAAAGGAAATGATTATGTAAAAATAGTTCTGAATAAATCTTATACTAGTGTTGTAAATTATTTTCGCTCGAAATTTAAGAATATGTAATATTATTTAAATGGCCGAATAGCGCACTTGTGCATACTCGCACGTGTATGTATGTGTTTGTGGTGAATTGGTTTTGCAATCAAACTTCGCTTTTTCATTTTTGTTTACTTAATTTCACAAAATCACTCTCGTTTTAGGTATTTACGTAAATTTACTATTTTTATTATTAACAAAACTCCAAAAACAAAAATAATTTTAAAGCACAGTGAAATTTTTTCAACCACCTACCTATATGACTGCCTTCTTGTTGTACGTGATTTTGTGTGTAATGTTTTAAAATCGGTGGCACTTGTGTTTCGGTAGTGGCTCCTTCTTGCTTAATTTTTTTCTAGTAACTGCGGAGCTTTTGCTGCTTAAGACAAAGCTGCTTATTTGTGCTGTTGAAAACTACTTGTAATATTGCATTATCTGGCTCGAAGGGCCAAATGCTAGTATAGCAAATTCGCGCCACAGATGAGTGATTTAAAAGAAAGAAAAATAACAATCGGAATAAGCACAATTCAAAGCATTTATTTATAATAAAGATATTTCTAATGACATATAAATGAATTTGTGGTATAATCGACATATTATTACCTTGTAATACTGTAAAAAGCAGGATATTTGGCGGCTAGCACGCGGGCTCATATCCCGGTGTCGTGCTTATATCCAAAAATGTATAGGAATTTAATTTAAATAAAAAACTAAGTTAAATTTTCTAATTGCGGTCGCCCCTCGGCAGGGAATGTCAAGCCCTCCGAGTCTGTTTTGTGAGTTAACACACTTTCATAAAACAACAAACACATGGGAATTCACGCATTTAAATGCGATGTTTAAATGCATTTAAGCTAATTTAAGCTAAAATTCATTTAACGTCCGGTGGAAATAGGCTATTAGACCCATTGACTTTAATTCTCCAAGTTGTTAGCCACTCTTCTATTACTTTTGAATGTTCTTGTAATCTGTAACTGGCTGTCATGGGGTTTGAATGGACACTAAATATTGCTGTATCATCGGCAAAAGTTGATGTGATGAGGTTTCGGCTTGTGGGGAGATCGTTCGTATAAATTAAATATAAGACGGGCCCTAAAACACTTCCTTGTGGAACACCAGGAAATGTTTCATAGGATTCGGTGGTGTAACTTTTTTGCCTAACACTATATTTTCTGCCAATAAGAAAGCTTCCTAAGGCATCATAAATATTTACGAGAAGCGTACCTTTCAGCTTGTATAATAGACCATCTAACCAAACTTTATCAAATGCCTGAGCAACATCGAGGTGCACTGCAATACAATATTGCTTGTTTTCAAACGCTGATCTTATGTGTGCTACGATTCTATGCACCTGCTCTATTGTGCTGTGTTTTTCTCTAAGCCCGAATTGGTGGCATGGTATGGTCTGTTTCGATTCCAAAATCGGTAATATTTTTTTTTTAATAAAAGTTTTTCAAAGTATTTTGAGAATACCGTAATTAAGCTAATAGGCCTATAGGAGCCCACCAAAGATGGATCTTTACCAGGTTTAATAAAGAATCATGGAGAAGTGAGTGGTGTCGAGAATGGCAAACAGCACAATTGTATTTGTTTTTGTTTTTGTCATTGTTTTTTACAAAGACCGTTCTTTTATCAACGGTTGATTCGTGAAACTTTGGACATAGATGCATTCTGTGTTCATTGCTTTGATATTTTGCAAGGATATTTGGCGACACTTGTCTGAAATGCCCCAATTCTTTTATGCATTGGTTGAACCTGTGATTCCTCTTAAACCCGAAACTTATTCTAGAGTTTGGAACCTATTTGGCAGGAGTCGATCCATGTCTTTCCATTTTGAAATTTCAATCTTGTCTTCAACTGATTATTCCCACAGGGAAAGAGTTATCTCTGGAAGCCTTGTACAAGTATGAGATTATTGGATCCGAACTTGAAATATCGATCTGATGACTCTCTAGTGCTGATATGCAGTTGCTGATATCTCTCAGAAGTCGTTTGATCGAGTTACCACATTCAGTTTCAACCGATTTTAAAATGAAGATAATCTTCAATTTAGTATTGATTAGTATTCTTTTATTTTCATATCTATCATAGAGATGCTGCCACGCCGTGGTAAATCTTTTATCAGTTAAAGGGCACTTACTAACGATTTCCAGCGCTTCACCTTGTGCTGTTTGCCTTAGGTGATAAAGTTTTTACACAGGTGTGGCTCTTCTATTCAAGATGTAAATAGCGTGAACATGTCACGAAAAGTTGGTCGTGTCAAATATTCTCCCTTGAACATATCTGTACCGCAAGGTGGGAGATGTATGTCGTACGAATATAACAAAAGTTAATTACTTTCTTTCTCTGCCTTTTCAAGCTTTTCGCACAGATCACCTATTTTTGACATACATCTTAAGAAGGCTGAATAGCTTAATTTGTGTTTTTTTCTAATCGAAGCGAGTGTATGAAATGTTCATGGGTGGCAATACTCATGAAATCTATGTCAAACTCTACTACTAAATCAGTTAAACTATTGAATGTTTCCATTTTGACTGCTATACGGCTTTGTACTTTTACGGAAAATATCTACTAATAGTGAAGCAACGCAACAATAATGCAAATAAAACGTTTGAAAAAATTAAAAGAAAAGTGAATATATTATTAACAACCCAATTTGTTAGCAATGTGTACTGCCTAAATATATATATGACCGCAACTCGGATTGTATAATCCTTGAAATCATGCGTCCTTATAATTGAAAAATTATCGACGCTGAGTATATTTATTTTTATTTGTCAATAACTAAAACATGAAAGAGATTTTATGAACCAGAAATTTAGTGGAATGTAACTAATTAATTTGAAGCAAAGACATAAGTGCAATATTGAACATTGGGTTAGAGAAACCGAAGTAAACAAAAGTGTTGGTGAACTGATATAAAATGCAAGCAGCGTAGAAAAGGAAAAGGAAATGATTATGTAAAAATAGTTCTGAATAAATCTTATACTAGTGTTGTAAATTATTTTCGCTCGAAATTTAAGAATATGTAATATTATTTAAAATGGCCGAATAGCGCACTTGTGCATACTCGCACGTGTATGTATGTGTTTGTGGTGAATTGTTTTTGCAATCAAACTTCGCTTTTTCATTTTTGTTTACTTAATTTCACAAAATCACTCTCGTTTTAGGTATTTACGTAAATTTACTATTTTTATTATTAAGAAAACTCCAAAAACAAAAATAATTTTAAAGCACAGTGAAATTTTTTCAACCACCTACCTATATGACTGCCTTCTTGTTGTACGTGATTTTGTGTGGTATGTTTTAAAATCGGTGGCACTTGTGTTTCGGTAGTGGCTCCTTCTTGCTTAATTTTTTTCTAGTAACTGCGGAGCTTTTGCTGCTTAAGACAAAGCTGCTTATTTGTGCTGTTGAAAACTACTTGTAATATTGCATTATCTGGCTCGAAGGGCCAAATGCTAGTATAGCAAATTCGCGCCACAGATGAGTGATTTAAAAGAAAGAAAAATAACAATCGGAATAAGCACAATTCAAAGCATTTATTTATAATAAAGATATTTCTAATGACATATAAATGAATTTGTGGTATAATCGACATATTATTACC
This sequence comes from Ceratitis rosa, assembly GCA_037013455.1. Classification (NCBI taxonomy): domain Eukaryota; kingdom Metazoa; phylum Arthropoda; class Insecta; order Diptera; family Tephritidae; genus Ceratitis; species Ceratitis rosa. The sequence continues at coordinate 1,083,498 of JAWMAG010000014.1, read as the reverse complement.
TTGTAATACTGTAAAAAGCAGGATATTTGGCGGCTAGCACGCGGGCTCATATCCCGGTGTCGTGTTTATATCCAAAAATGTATAGGAATTTAATTTAAATAAAAAACTAAGTTAAATTTTCTAATTGCGGTCGCCCCTCGGCAGGGAATGTCAAGCCCTCCGAGTCTGTTTTGTGAGTTAACACACTTTCATAAAACAACAAACACATGGGAATTCACGCATTTAAATGCGATGTTTAAATGCATTTAAGCTAATTTAAACTAAAATGCATTTAACGTCCGGTGGAAATAGGCTATTAGACCCATTGACTTTAATTCTCCAAGTTGTTAGCCACTCTTCTATTACTTTTGAATGTTATTGTAATCTGTAACTGGCTGTCATGGGGTTTGAATGGACACTAAATATTGCTGTATCATCGGCAAAAGTTGATGTGATGAGGTTTCGGCTTGTGGGGAGATCGTTCGTATAAATTAAATATAAGACGGGCCCTAAAACACTTCCTTGTGGAACACCAGGAAATGTTTCATAGGATTCGGTGGTGTAACTTTTTTGCCTAACACTATATTTTCTGCCAATAAGAAAGCTTCCTAAGACATCATAAATATTTACGAGAAGCGTACCTTTCAGCTTGTATAATAGACCATCTAACCAAACTTTATCAAATGCCTGAGCAACATCGAGGTGCACTGCAATACAATATTGCTTGTTTTCAAACGCTGATCTTATGTGTGCTACGATTCTATGCACCTGCTCTATTGTGCTGTGTTTTTCTCTAAGCCCGAATTGGTGGCATGGTATGGTCTGTTTCGATTCCAAAATCGGTAATATTTTATTTTTAATAAAAGTTTTTCAAAGTATTTTGAGAATACCGTAATTAAGCTAATAGGCCTATAGGAGCCCACCAAAGATGGATCTTTACCAGGTTTAATAAAGAATCATGGAGAAGTGAGTGGTGTCGAGAATGGCAAATAGCACAATTGTATTTGTTTTTGTTTTTGTCATTGTTTTTTACAAAGACCGTTATTTTATCAACGGTTGATTCGTGAAACTTTGGACATAGATGCATTCTGTGTTCATTGCTTTGACATTTTGCAAGGATATTTGGCGACACTTGTCTGAAATGCCCCAATTCTTTTATGCATTGGTTGAACCTGTGATTCCTCTTAAACCCGAAACTTATTCTAGAGTTTGGAACCTATTTGGCAGGAGTCGATCCATGTCTTTCCATTTTGAAATTTCAATCTTGTCTTCAACTGATTATTCCCACAGGGAAAGAGTTATCTCTAGAAGCCTTGTACAAGTATGAGATTATTGGATCCGAACTTGAAATATCGATCTGATGACTCTCTAGTGCTGATATGCAGTTGCTGATATCTCTCAGAAGTCGTTTGATCGAGTTACCACATTCAGTTTCAACCGATTTTAAAATGAAGATAATCTTCAATTTAGTATTGATTAGTATTCTTTTATTTTCATATCTATCATAGAGATGCTGCCACGCCGTGGTAAATCTTTTATCAGTTAAAGGGCACTTGCTAACGATTTCCAGCGCTTCACCTTGTGCTGTTTGCCTTAGGTGATAAAGTTTTTACACAGGTGTGGCTCTTCTATTCAAGATGTAAATAGCGTGAACATGTCACGAAAAGTTGGTCGTGTCAAATATTCTCCCTTGAACATATCTGTACCGCAAGGTGGGAGATGTATGTCGTACGAATATAACAAAAGTTAATTACTTTCTTTCTCTGCCTTTTCGAGCTTTTCGCACAGATCACCTATTTTTGACATACATCTTAAGAAGGCTGAATAGCTTAATTTGTGTTTTTTTCTAATCGAAGCGAGTGTATGAAATGTTCATGGGTGGCAATACTCATGAAATCTATGTCAAACTCTACTACTAAATCAGTTAAACTATTGAATGTTTCCATTTTGACTGCTATACGGCTTTGTACTTTTACGGAAAATATCTACTAATAGTGAAGCAACGCAACAATAATGCAAATAAAACGTTTGAAAAAATTAAAAGAAAAGTGAATATATTATTAACAACCCAATTTGTTAGCAATGTGTACTGCCTAAATATATATATGACCGCAACTCGGATTGTATAATCCTTGAAATCATGCGTCCTTATAATTGAAAAATTATCGACGCTGAGTATATTTATTTTTATTTGTCAATAACTAAAACATGAAAGAGATTTTATGAACCAGAAATTTAGTGGAATGTAACTAATTAATTTGAAGCAAAGACATAAGTGCAATATTGAACATTGGGTTAGAGAAACCGAAGTAAACAAAAGTGTTGGTGAACTGATATAAAATGCAAGCAGCGTAGAAAAGGAAAAGGAAATGATTATGTAAAAATAGTTCTGAATAAATCTTATACTAGTGTTGTAAATTATTTTCGCTCGAAATTTAAGAATATGTAATATTATTTAAAATGGCCGAATAGCGCACTTGTGCATACTCGCACGTGTATGTATGTGTTTGTGGTGAATTGGTTTTGCAATCAAACTTCGCTTTTTCATTTTTGTTTACTTAATTTCACAAAATCACTCTCGTTTTAGGTATTTACGTAAATTTACTATTTTTATTATTAACAAAACTCCAAAAACAAAAATAATTTTAAAGCACAGTGAAATTTTTTCAACCACCTACCTATATGACTGCCTTCTTGTTGTACGTGATTTTGTGTGTAATGTTTTAAAATCGGTGGCACTTGTGTTTCGGTAGTGGCTCCTTCTTGCTTAATTTTTTTCTAGTAACTGCGGAGCTTTTGCTGCTTAAGACAAAGCTGCTTATTTGTGCTGTTGAAAACTACTTGTAATATTGCATTATCTGGCTCGAAGGGCCAAATGCTAGTATAGCAAATTCGCGCCACAGATGAGTGATTTAAAAGAAAGAAAAATAACAATCGGAATAAGCACAATTCAAAGCATTTATTTATAATAAAGATATTTCTAATGACATATAAATGAATTTGTGGTATAATCGACATATTATTACCTTGTAATACTGTAAAAAGCAGGATATTTGGCGGCTAGCACGCGGGCTCATATCCCGGTGTCGTGCTTATATCCAAAAATGTATAGGAATTTAATTTAAATAAAAAACTAAGTTAAATTTTCTAATTGCGGTCGCCCCTCGGCAGGGAATGTCAAGCCCTCCGAGTCTGTTTTGTGAGTTAACACACTTTCATAAAACAACAAACACATGGGAATTCACGCATTTAAATGCGATGTTTAAATGCATTTAAGCTAATTTAAACTAAAATGCATTTAACGTCCGGTGGAAATAGGCTATTAGACCCATTGACTTTAATTCTCCAAGTTGTTAGCCACTCTTCTATTACTTTTGAATGTTATTGTAATCTGTAACTGGCTGTCATGGGGTTTGAATGGACACTAAATATTGCTGTATCATCGGCAAAAGTTGATGTGATGAGGTTTCGGCTTGTGGGGAGATCGTTCGTATAAATTAAATATAAGACGGGCCCTAAAACACTTCCTTGTGGAACACCAGGAAATGTTTCATAGGATTCGGTGGTGTAACTTTTTTGCCTAACACTATATTTTCTGCCAATAAGAAAGCTTCCTAAGACATCATAAATATTTACGAGAAGCGTATCTTTCAGCTTGTATAATAGACCATCTAACCAAACTTTATCAAATGCCTGAGCAACATCGAGGTGCACTGCAATACAATATTGCTTGTTTTCAAACGCTGATCTTATGTGTGCTACGATTCTATGCACCTGCTCTATTGTGCTGTGTTTTTCTCTAAGCCCGAATTGGTGGCATGGTATGGTCTGTTTCGATTCCAAAATCGGTAATATTTTATTTTTAATAAAAGTTTTTCAAAGTATTTTGAGAATACCGTAATTAAGCTAATAGGCCTATAGGAGCCCACCAAAGATGGATCTTTACCAGGTTTAATAAAGAATCATGGAGAAGTGAGTGGTGTCGAGAATGGCAAATAGCACAATTGTATTTGTTTTTGTTTTTGTCATTGTTTTTTACAAAGACCGTTATTTTATCAACGGTTGATTCGTGAAACTTTGGACATAGATGCATTCTGTGTTCATTGCTTTGACATTTTGCAAGGATATTTGGCGACACTTGTCTGAAATGCCCCAATTCTTTTATGCATTGGTTGAACCTGTGATTCCTCTTAAACCCGAAACTTATTCTAGAGTTTGGAACCTATTTGGCAGGAGTCGATCCATGTCTTTCCATTTTGAAATTTCAATCTTGTCTTCAACTGATTATTCCCACAGGGAAAGAGTTATCTCTAGAAGCCTTGTACAAGTATGAGATTATTGGATCCGAACTTGAAATATCGATCTGATGACTCTCTAGTGCTGATATGCAGTTGCTGATATCTCTCAGAAGTCGTTTGATCGAGTTACCACATTCAGTTTCAACCGATTTTAAAATGAAGATAATCTTCAATTTAGTATTGATTAGTATTCTTTTATTTTCATATCTATCATAGAGATGCTGCCACGCCGTGGTAAATCTTTTATCAGTTAAAGGGCACTTGCTAACGATTTCCAGCGCTTCACCTTGTGCTGTTTGCCTTAGGTGATAAAGTTTTTACACAGGTGTGGCTCTTCTATTCAAGATGTAAATAGCGTGAACATGTCACGAAAAGTTGGTCGTGTCAAATATTCTCCCTTGAACATATCTGTACCGCAAGGTGGGAGATGTATGTCGTACGAATATAACAAAAGTTAATTACTTTCTTTCTCTGCCTTTTCGAGCTTTTCGCACAGATCACCTATTTTTGACATACATCTTAAGAAGGCTGAATAGCTTAATTTGTGTTTTTTTCTAATCGAAGCGAGTGTATGAAATGTTCATGGGTGGCAATACTCATGAAATCTATGTCAAACTCTACTACTAAATCAGTTAAACTATTGAATGTTTCCATTTTGACTGCTATACGGCTTTGTACTTTTACGGAAAATATCTACTAATAGTGAAGCAACGCAACAATAATGCAAATAAAACGTTTGAAAAAATTAAAAGAAAAGTGAATATATTATTAACAACCCAATTTGTTAGCAATGTGTACTGCCTAAATATATATATGACCGCAACTCGGATTGTATAATCCTTGAAATCATGCGTCCTTATAATTGAAAAATTATCGACGCTGAGTATATTTATTTTTATTTGTCAATAACTAAAACATGAAAGAGATTTTATGAACCAGAAATTTAGTGGAATGTAACTAATTAATTTGAAGCAAAGACATAAGTGCAATATTGAACATTGGGTTAGAGAAACCGAAGTAAACAAAAGTGTTGGTGAACTGATATAAAATGCAAGCAGCGTAGAAAAGGAAAAGGAAATGATTATGTAAAAATAGTTCTGAATAAATCTTATACTAGTGTTGTAAATTATTTTCGCTCGAAATTTAAGAATATGTAATATTATTTAAATGGCCGAATAGCGCACTTGTGCATACTCGCACGTGTATGTATGTGTTTGTGGTGAATTGGTTTTGCAATCAAACTTCGCTTTTTCATTTTTGTTTACTTAATTTCACAAAATCACTCTCGTTTTAGGTATTTACGTAAATTTACTATTTTTATTATTAACAAAACTCCAAAAACAAAAATAATTTTAAAGCACAGTGAAATTTTTTCAACCACCTACCTATATGACTGCCTTCTTGTTGTACGTGATTTTGTGTGTAATGTTTTAAAATCGGTGGCACTTGTGTTTCGGTAGTGGCTCCTTCTTGCTTAATTTTTTTCTAGTAACTGCGGAGCTTTTGCTGCTTAAGACAAAGCTGCTTATTTGTGCTGTTGAAAACTACTTGTAATATTGCATTATCTGGCTCGAAGGGCCAAATGCTAGTATAGCAAATTCGCGCCACAGATGAGTGATTTAAAAGAAAGAAAAATAACAATCGGAATAAGCACAATTCAAAGCATTTATTTATAATAAAGATATTTCTAATGACATATAAATGAATTTGTGGTATAATCGACATATTATTACCTTGTAATACTGTAAAAAGCAGGATATTTGGCGGCTAGCACGCGGGCTCATATCCCGGTGTCGTGCTTATATCCAAAAATGTATAGGAATTTAATTTAAATAAAAAACTAAGTTAAATTTTCTAATTGCGGTCGCCCCTCGGCAGGGAATGTCAAGCCCTCCGAGTCTGTTTTGTGAGTTAACACACTTTCATAAAACAACAAACACATGGGAATTCACGCATTTAAATGCGATGTTTAAATGCATTTAAGCTAATTTAAGCTAAAATTCATTTAACGTCCGGTGGAAATAGGCTATTAGACCCATTGACTTTAATTCTCCAAGTTGTTAGCCACTCTTCTATTACTTTTGAATGTTCTTGTAATCTGTAACTGGCTGTCATGGGGTTTGAATGGACACTAAATATTGCTGTATCATCGGCAAAAGTTGATGTGATGAGGTTTCGGCTTGTGGGGAGATCGTTCGTATAAATTAAATATAAGACGGGCCCTAAAACACTTCCTTGTGGAACACCAGGAAATGTTTCATAGGATTCGGTGGTGTAACTTTTTTGCCTAACACTATATTTTCTGCCAATAAGAAAGCTTCCTAAGGCATCATAAATATTTACGAGAAGCGTACCTTTCAGCTTGTATAATAGACCATCTAACCAAACTTTATCAAATGCCTGAGCAACATCGAGGTGCACTGCAATACAATATTGCTTGTTTTCAAACGCTGATCTTATGTGTGCTACGATTCTATGCACCTGCTCTATTGTGCTGTGTTTTTCTCTAAGCCCGAATTGGTGGCATGGTATGGTCTGTTTCAATTCCAAAATCGGTAATATTTTTTTTTTAATAAAAGTTTTTCAAAGTATTTTGAGAATACCGTAATTAAGCTAATAGGCCTATAGGAGCCCACCAAAGATGGATCTTTACCAGGTTTAATAAAGAATCATGGAGAAGTGAGTGGTGTCGAGAATGGCAAACAGCACAATTGTATTTGTTTTTGTTTTTGTCATTGTTTTTTACAAAGACCGTTCTTTTATCAACGGTTGATTCGTGAAACTTTGGACATAGATGCATTCTGTGTTCATTGCTTTGATATTTTGCAAGGATATTTGGCGACACTTGTCTGAAATGCCCCAATTCTTTTATGCATTGGTTGAACCTGTGATTCCTCTTAAACCCGAAACTTATTCTAGAGTTTGGAACCTATTTGGCAGGAGTCGATCCATGTCTTTCCATTTTGAAATTTCAATCTTGTCTTCAACTGATTATTCCCACAGGGAAAGAGTTATCTCTGGAAGCCTTGTACAAGTATGAGATTATTGGATCCGAACTTGAAATATCGATCTGATGACTCTCTAGTGCTGATATGCAGTTGCTGATATCTCTCAGAATTTGTTTGATCGAGTTACCACATTCAGTTTCAACCGATTTTAAAATGAAGATAATCTTCAATTTAGTATTGATTAGTATTCTTTTATTTTCATATCTATCATAGAGATGCTGCCACGCCGTGGTAAATCTTTTATCAGTTAAAGGGCACTTACTAACGATTTCCAGCGCTTCACCTTGTGCTGTTTGCCTTAGGTGATAAAGTTTTTACACAGGTGTGGCTCTTCTATTCAAGATGTAAATAGCGTGAACATGTCACGAAAAGTTGGTCGTGTCAAATATTCTCCCTTGAACATATCTGTACCGCAAGGTGGGAGATGTATGTCGTACGAATATAACAAAAGTTAATTACTTTCTTTCTCTGCCTTTTCAAGCTTTTCGCACAGATCACCTATTTTTGACATACATCTTAAGAAGGCTGAATAGCTTAATTTGTGTTTTTTTCTAATCGAAGCGAGTGTATGAAATGTTCATGGGTGGCAATACTCATGAAATCTATGTCAAACTCTACTACTAAATCAGTTAAACTATTGAATGTTTCCATTTTGACTGCTATACGGCTTTGTACTTTTACGGAAAATATCTACTAATAGTGAAGCAACGCAACAATAATGCAAATAAAACGTTTGAAAAAATTAAAAGAAAAGTGAATATATTATTAACAACCCAATTTGTTAGCAATGTGTACTGCCTAAATATATATATGACCGCAACTCGGATTGTATAATCCTTGAAATCATGCGTCCTTATAATTGAAAAATTATCGACGCTGAGTATATTTATTTTTATTTGTCAATAACTAAAACATGAAAGAGATTTTATGAACCAGAAATTTAGTGGAATGTAACTAATTAATTTGAAGCAAAGACATAAGTGCAATATTGAACATTGGGTTAGAGAAACCGAAGTAAACAAAAGTGTTGGTGAACTGATATAAAATGCAAGCAGCGTAGAAAAGGAAAAGGAAATGATTATGTAAAAATAGTTCTGAATAAATCTTATACTAGTGTTGTAAATTATTTTCGCTCGAAATTTAAGAATATGTAATATTATTTAAAATGGCCGAATAGCGCACTTGTGCATACTCGCACGTGTATGTATGTGTTTGTGGTGAATTGTTTTTGCAATCAAACTTCGCTTTTTCATTTTTGTTTACTTAATTTCACAAAATCACTCTCGTTTTAGGTATTTACGTAAATTTACTATTTTTATTATTAAGAAAACTCCAAAAACAAAAATAATTTTAAAGCACAGTGAAATTTTTTCAACCACCTACCTATATGACTGCCTTCTTGTTGTACGTGATTTTGTGTGGTATGTTTTAAAATCGGTGGCACTTGTGTTTCGGTAGTGGCTCCTTCTTGCTTAATTTTTTTCTAGTAACTGCGGAGCTTTTGCTGCTTAAGACAAAGCTGCTTATTTGTGCTGTTGAAAACTACTTGTAATATTGCATTATCTGGCTCGAAGGGCCAAATGCTAGTATAGCAAATTCGCGCCACAGATGAGTGATTTAAAAGAAAGAAAAATAACAATCGGAATAAGCACAATTCAAAGCATTTATTTATAATAAAGATATTTCTAATGACATATAAATGAATTTGTGGTATAATCGACATATTATTACCTTGTAATACTGTAAAAAGCAGGATATTTGGCGGCTAGCACGCGGGCTCATATCCCGGTGTCGTGTTTATATCCAAAAATGTATAGGAATTTAATTTAAATAAAAAACTAAGTTAAATTTTCTAATTGCGGTCGCCCCTCGGCAGGGAATGTCAAGCCCTCCGAGTCTGTTTTGTGAGTTAACACACTTTCATAAAACAACAAACACATGGGAATTCACGCATTTAAATGCGATGTTTAAATGCATTTAAGCTAATTTAAACTAAAATGCATTTAACGTCCGGTGGAAATAGGCTATTAGACCCATTGACTTTAATTCTCCAAGTTGTTAGCCACTCTTCTATTACTTTTGAATGTTATTGTAATCTGTAACTGGCTGTCATGGGGTTTGAATGGACACTAAATATTGCTGTATCATCGGCAAAAGTTGATGTGATGAGGTTTCGGCTTGTGGGGAGATCGTTCGTATAAATTAAATATAAGACGGGCCCTAAAACACTTCCTTGTGGAACACCAGGAAATGTTTCATAGGATTCGGTGGTGTAACTTTTTTGCCTAACACTATATTTTCTGCCAATAAGAAAGCTTCCTAAGACATCATAAATATTTACGAGAAGCGTACCTTTCAGCTTGTATAATAGACCATCTAACCAAACTTTATCAAATGCCTGAGCAACATCGAGGTGCACTGCAATACAATATTGCTTGTTTTCAAACGCTGATCTTATGTGTGCTACGATTCTATGCACCTGCTCTATTGTGCTGTGTTTTTCTCTAAGCCCGAATTGGTGGCATGGTATGGTCTGTTTCGATTCCAAAATCGGTAATATTTTATTTTTAATAAAAGTTTTTCAAAGTATTTTGAGAATACCGTAATTAAGCTAATAGGCCTATAGGAGCCCACCAAAGATGGATCTTTACCAGGTTTAATAAAGAATCATGGAGAAGTGAGTGGTGTCGAGAATGGCAAATAGCACAATTGTATTTGTTTTTGTTTTTGTCATTGTTTTTTACAAAGACCGTTATTTTATCAACGGTTGATTCGTGAAACTTTGGACATAGATGCATTCTGTGTTCATTGCTTTGACATTTTGCAAGGATATTTGGCGACACTTGTCTGAAATGCCCCAATTCTTTTATGCATTGGTTGAACCTGTGATTCCTCTTAAACCCGAAACTTATTCTAGAGTTTGGAACCTATTTGGCAGGAGTCGATCCATGTCTTTCCATTTTGAAATTTCAATCTTGTCTTCAACTGATTATTCCCACAGGGAAAGAGTTATCTCTAGAAGCCTTGTACAAGTATGAGATTATTGGATCCGAACTTGAAATATCGATCTGATGACTCTCTAGTGCTGATATGCAGTTGCTGATATCTCTCAGAAGTCGTTTGATCGAGTTACCACATTCAGTTTCAACCGATTTTAAAATGAAGATAATCTTCAATTTAGTATTGATTAGTATTCTTTTATTTTCATATCTATCATAGAGATGCTGCCACGCCGTGGTAAATCTTTTATCAGTTAAAGGGCACTTGCTAACGATTTCCAGCGCTTCACCTTGTGCTGTTTGCCTTAGGTGATAAAGTTTTTACACAGGTGTGGCTCTTCTATTCAAGATGTAAATAGCGTGAACATGTCACGAAAAGTTGGTCGTGTCAAATATTCTCCCTTGAACATATCTGTACCGCAAGGTGGGAGATGTATGTCGTACGAATATAACAAAAGTTAATTACTTTCTTTCTCTGCCTTTTCGAGCTTTTCGCACAGATCACCTATTTTTGACATACATCTTAAGAAGGCTGAATAGCTTAATTTGTGTTTTTTTCTAATCGAAGCGAGTGTATGAAATGTTCATGGGTGGCAATACTCATGAAATCTATGTCAAACTCTACTACTAAATCAGTTAAACTATTGAATGTTTCCATTTTGACTGCTATACGGCTTTGTACTTTTACGGAAAATATCTACTAATAGTGAAGCAACGCAACAATAATGCAAATAAAACGTTTGAAAAAATTAAAAGAAAAGTGAATATATTATTAACAACCCAATTTGTTAGCAATGTGTACTGCCTAAATATATATATGACCGCAACTCGGATTGTATAATCCTTGAAATCATGCGTCCTTATAATTGAAAAATTATCGACGCTGAGTATATTTATTTTTATTTGTCAATAACTAAAACATGAAAGAGATTTTATGAACCAGAAATTTAGTGGAATGTAACTAATTAATTTGAAGCAAAGACATAAGTGCAATATTGAACATTGGGTTAGAGAAACCGAAGTAAACAAAAGTGTTGGTGAACTGATATAAAATGCAAGCAGCGTAGAAAAGGAAAAGGAAATGATTATGTAAAAATAGTTCTGAATAAATCTTATACTAGTGTTGTAAATTATTTTCGCTCGAAATTTAAGAATATGTAATATTATTTAAAATGTCCGAATAGCGCACTTGTGCATACTCGCACGTGTATGTATGTGTTTGTGGTGAATTGGTTTTGCAATCAAACTTCGCTTTTTCATTTTTGTTTACTTAATTTCACAAAATCACTCTCGTTTTAGGTATTTACGTAAATTTACTATTTTTATTATTAACAAAACTCCAAAAACAAAAATAATTTTAAAGCACAGTGAAATTTTTTCAACCACCTACCTATATGACTGCCTTCTTGTTGTACGTGATTTTGTGTGTAATGTTTTAAAATCGGTGGCACTTGTGTTTCGGTAGTGGCTCCTTCTTGCTTAATTTTTTTCTAGTAACTGCGGAGCTTTTGCTGCTTAAGACAAAGCTGCTTATTTGTGCTGTTGAAAACTACTTGTAATATTGCATTATCTGGCTCGAAGGGCCAAATGCTAGTATAGCAAATTCGCGCCACAGATGAGTGATTTAAAAGAAAGAAAAATAACAATCGGAATAAGCACAATTCAAAGCATTTATTTATAATAAAGATATTTCTAATGACATATAAATGAATTTGTGGTATAATCGACATATTATTACCTTGTAATACTGTAAAAAGCAGGATATTTGGCGGCTAGCACGCGGGCTCATATCCCGGTGTCGTGCTTATATCCAAAAATGTATAGGAATTTAATTTAAATAAAAAACTAAGTTAAATTTTCTAATTGCGGTCGCCCCCCGGCAGGGAATGTCAAGCCCTCCGAGTCTGTTTTGTGAGTTAACACACTTTCATAAAACAACAAACACATGGGAATTCACGCATTTAAATGCGATGTTTAAATGCATTTAAGCTAATTTAAGCTAAAATGCATTTAACGTCCGGTGGAAATAGGCTATTAGACCCATTGACTTTAATTCTCCAAGTTGTTAGCCACTCTTCTATTACTTTTGAATGTTCTTGTAATCTGTAACTGGCTGTCATGGGGTTTGAATGGACACTAAATATTGCTGTATCATCGGCAAAAGTTGATGTGATGAGGTTTCGGCTTGTGGGGAGATCGTTCGTATAAATTAAATATAAGACGGGCCCTAAAACACTTCCTTGTGGAACACCAGGAAATGTTTCATAGGATTCGGTGGTGTAACTTTTTTGCCTAACACTATATTTTCTGCCAATAAGAAAGCTTCCTAAGGCATCATAAATATTTACGAAAAGCGTACCTTTCAGCTTGTATAATAGACCATCTAACCAAACTTTATCAAATGCCTGAGCAACATCGAGGTGCACTGCAATACAATATTGCTTGTTTTCAAACGCTGATCTTATGTGTGCTACGATTCTATGCACCTGCTCTATTGTGCTGTGTTTTTCTCTAAGCCCGAATTGGTGGCATGGTATGGTCTGTTTCGATTCCAAAATCGGTAATATTTTTTTTTTAATAAAAGTTTTTCAAAGTATTTTGAGAATACCGTAATTAAGCTAATAGGCCTATAGGAGCCCACCAAAGATGGATCTTTACCAGGTTAGGGACCATAATAATCTCCGAGAGCATCCATGATTTACGAAAATAGTTTAGCCTCAATATACTATTAAATATACAAAGCATGTGTTTAATTGCCACATTTGGAAGCTCTTTTATCATATCACCCGTTATCTTGTCATATCCAGGAGCCTTATTTTTCTTTATGTCGCTAGTAATAATTTCTTTAAGTGATTTTAAATTAAATTGAATAAAATTTTTATCTGGATCTGCACGAAATTCTGGAAGAGATTTGTATCCAATATTTGGTGTAAATACAGTGGAAAGATGCATTGCAAATGACATACCCTTGTCTTGGTCGCTTCAAGCCCACTCACCATTGTGAGTTCTCAATGGAGGGTCGCAAGTGACGGAATTTTTGAAACTCTTAACTTTTCGCCACAAAGAGTAGTTAGTATCAGGAGTAGCTGACAGAGATTGTACGGACTTTTGAAATTCGTTTTCCTTTTATTTATTTCAGGACATCCTGAAGCTTTTTTATGCAGATCCTGCAAACCTCTACTAATCTGTCCTAAGTTGTCTTTTTTGGTTACCAGACTTGTAATGTCTTTACCCTGTGTTGAGGACATGGATCTCCTTTCGTTTTCGGAGTGATCCCCCTCAGGTAGCAACGCCGCGATGTGCTGCCCAATGTCGCCCAATGTTGCTAACGTTCCGCACCAGCAACACCGTTTGAATTAACTAACCCGCTAAAGTAGCCAACAGCGACACATTCAGCCTTAATCGCTTTTCAACCCCCAATGAATCGACATCGCGACCACGGACCGCTCTTCGTCATTTGAATTCCTAATCTTATATTTACTTAAATCTTTTTAATTGTAGTTTCAAATAATTTCAAAGACCTAGTCTTGTAATAATTAAATGGTCTCAAAGACACTAAGACAATTTGTTTCTAAAAACCAGCACAACGAATTATAAATCTAAACTGTTCTTATTTTTTCAATAATCCATCTTATAACTTAAGAAATTGAATAAACTTGAATTGATACAGTTTATAAACCCAAAAGATCTAGACTTCTTCATTTCATTGGAAACGGCCCATTTTTTACCCCCACTCAAAGCTATACATGGTCCTTCGGTGCCGCCAAAACGAATTGGCAACACTGATCTACCCAACGGCAACAGCGGCCATCATACATAATAGAGAAAATCAAACGGATTCAACAGTGCAAGCGATCGGGTGTGCATGTCGGTATTCGGAATTAGTAAAAATAAATAAATAAGTGAACAAAATGTATACACAATATAGACAATTTTCATTTTTACAAAAATAAATTATAATAAAGAAGTGAGAAACAAAGAGGTACGTGAGAAAAAACTTAAATAAAAATCAAAGTGTGTACTACGCGCATAAAAATTTCATTCTAATTAGTGACCCATATTTTCGACTTAAAATAATCCACAAATATCTGATGACAAATTAATACGAGCATTCGCAAAAAAAAAAGAAAAGAAAAGGTGAAAATTAAAAGCCTGTGGTGACAAAAACAAAAACAACAGCAGCGACAAGTTCCAGTTCCAGACTGTTAATAAAATATATATAATTTAACATAAAAGAACCAAAAAAGCATAAATAAAAATCTTATCATTGAATACATACATATATTAAAAGGATATAAAAAAGGAAATTACAATAGACCGACCAGCAATAAAAACAGTTAGTTAAATATACAGTTGAACGTATAAAAATAAATTCAATTTTAAAGAAACAAAATAAATAAATCACCGCACCAATACATATATACAGTTAAGTGCAGTAAATTTAGTATGCATATAAAAATAACTACAATTATAAAATTTCAAGCTAAAGTAATAAATAAAACTAAAAATTTAATAATAGCACCATAACAAAAAAAAATATCCCAACAGCAAAAATGTTCTAAAAGTATACCAAAAAGAAAAAATAAATAATTGGAAATAACACAACAACAAACATGGTGTAAATGATATAAAAATGCAAAAAAAAAGAACAGTGCGCCAGATAAGTGTGATTTTAGTATAACATCGACAAAATAAATAAAAATAAATTAAAAAAAAAGTAAAGGTAATAAATAATAAAAATAAAAAAAAATAGCAATAATAAATAAAAGCGTACGCTTCCTACCACCACCGCCAACAACAACAGCAACGAAGTCCCATCACCAACAACAACTAAGTCACACCACCACCAACAACAACCAAGTCGCACAACCACAACAACAACCATCAAGGCTAAGTACAACCCATGACGGAGTAAGAACCACCTAATTTTCACCCAATACATACATACATATACACGTATACTCGCATATAATAATTTTTCTAAAGCCCTCAAAAATTATATAATTATACAAGCTTGTATAACACCAAAAAATCCCGTTAGCCACTCCCTCAAATTTGCAGTAGCTAAAGAATACATATCATACATCTCAGTACCATTAGTACCGTACTACATACCTGTATACGTATATGCAAAATCTCAATCTCGTTACAGCGCAGCACACACATTTGATTCCCACTCAAACGCGCTCACAAACATCGAACATATTGCACTCAGACGAGCTGAGGAAAAATAAACAAAAGGAGTCGTAGCATAAAACACAGTGGACCACGACCAAGGAATTATTACACTTTTGTACAGTGGGACAAAAGTGAATAGTTTTAATCGAAAATCCGACACTAAAACCCCAATAAATAAATTTATTTTGAATAAATATACACTCGAAAAAAAAATTTTTTTTGAAAATTTGCATACCCACCCAAATATTTGCACTCAGACGCGCTGAGGCAAATAGACACATTAAAATTTGCTGCTGGTTAATATATACCAAATAAAAGCAATTTACAAAAAAAAAACAAAAAAAAAAACCAATTTTTTTTTTTTTTTCAAAACTCACCCAACTTTTTTACAATATTAACCCAATTATTTTTATAAAACCCACTCTATATCAATTTAATTTTTTCATAAACCCCATTAAATCAAATCCCAAAAAATTCCACAAATGCCACAGGTACTTGCAAAAGTTCATTTTTGAATCCAACAGGCTGGTGGTCTTCCGCGCAAAATGGTCAACGGACATGGCGAGTGACCAAACGGAAACCCTACTCAGCGCAAAAATACAGCAGCGGGACAAAAATTGGGATAGTCTCCTAGAAGCACATGAGACTATTTTCATGGCGCCCAGTGAGTCAGTGGAGCAGAAGTACGCTAAATGTTCAGAAAGCTTCCAGAACTGTAAAGCGCAAAATCTAGAAGCATTGCAGCTTTTTACAACTCCAACACCCACCCAAACCCAGCAAACAACGAATACAAACACAAGCTCAGTTTCCAGTGGGGTATGTCTCACAGTACCAGCATGCGATACTGAAGCATATTACGGAGGCTACGAAGACTGTCCGACATTCCGAGACATGTTTCGGGAGTCTATATAAATCACCACCAATTAACACCCGCCCAAAAAATATTTCACCTGCGTCATAAGGCTAAAGGTCCAGCAGGCCTTATTGTAAAATAATACCCACTCAAAGATGAAAGTTTTCCGCCTGCTTGGGAAGCATTAAAATCTCGCTATGAGAACCCAAGAACTCTGGTAAATAACCAGCTCAAAACTCTCCTTAATCTACAACCCATCTATGCAGAGAACGGGGAGCAGCTGCAAAAACTGCAGACTACAATAAATAACTGCCTTTCCAATCTCTCATCACAAAAGATTTCCACTAAGGATTGGGATCCCATCCTCATTTATATATGCTCCTCGAAACTCCCGAGCGAAACACTCGCGCCTTGGGAATAATCTTTCAGATCGAGGAAAGAACTACCAGTCTGGGCCGAAATGAACGCGTTCCTGACCAGTAGATACGAGGAAGTAGAACGACTGGGAACATACCGCCCAGGTAAACCCAAACCCCACATCAATACATTCACACCCAGAGCTGGCAATCAAAGCTCCCCATTTGCGAATAAAAGTCGCACGCAAACCTATCACACAGAGTTCCCAAAACCCGTTTCCTGCAAGTTATGCAACTCTAGTGACGGGATGAAAATGTGCATCCGATTTAGGAACCTTTCCGTCCCAGATCGACAAAAATTCGTTCGTGAAAACAATTACTGCGAAAATTGTCTTTCCTGTTCACACCAGCGAAGTCAATGTCAAAGCAAATTCACCTGCGTTTACTGCCAAAGGCGTCATCACTCACTACTCCATTATCAAAACACAACCCCATACTCAAAACCCCTCTCATCAACAGCACAGGCAGCGACCGCAGTGGAAATAACAGACGACAGACCATAAACATCAACAGGAATCAGCCACACCCCCCGGGCTCAGAAGAAGACAATAAAGGTAACAACACACCATGCAAGCAGCAACGAAGTCGCACTTTTGCCCACGGCTATAGTCTCGATATATCTAGCAGGACAACACCACAAAATCCGAGCAATGATAGACCAAGGTTCACAAAAAACCTTTGTCACATCTCAGATTCAAAAAACACTCAATCTACCCACGGAGGAAACCCATTACGAAATCTCAGGAACGGGAGGAACTTTCGTCCAGAACTCAACCAAAGACTGCGAACTAACTCTATGTTCGTCAGACTTATTACACCATGTAAAAGCTAGAGCGATAATATTACCCAAGCTCACCCACCTACTCTTGGAAGAATACTTGACCTTGGACCACATGGAACCCACTTCACCTCTCGAAGTAATCCACGAGGGGAAGTACTTCTCCTTTTATCTACCCCATCACGCTGTCATAAAACCCGGCAGTAAATCCACAAAAGTCCGAGTCGTATTCAACGCTTCCAGATTATCACAATCAGGGAACTCATTAAACGACGTACTACACACAGGCCCAACACTCCAGAACGACTTAATGCTAATAATCCTCAATTGGCGACTCTATAAGTACGTATTTAACGGTGACATTGAGAAATTGTACCGTCTAATACTCGTTAACCAGGAAGATGAAAACTTCCAGCGAATACACTTTCGCAGAACCCCCGACTCTCCAATAGAAGATTTCAAGCTAAAGACAGTTACGACACAAGCTCAACAAAAACTCTAGGAATACGCTGGAACGCGCTTACAGACACCTTCTCATACTCATACGAACCTCAGCCCGCAGCAAAGTGTGGTACGCAACGCCAGATTTTATCGGCTGTGGCGAAATTATTCGACCCGGCAAGATGGTTATAACCAATTATGATATTAGCCAAGGTACTACTCCAAACAATTTGGCTAGAAGGAACGGATTGGGACGAAAACGTAAAATCCGGATCCCTACATAAATGGATATCGTTTCATGGGAATCTCCCGGCAATCAAACACATTCAAATACCCCGATGAGTGCAGTACTCCCCCGACAAACCTATTCAACTCCGTGGATTCTCAGATGCCTTAGAGAAGGCATTCTGCGCTTGTGTGTACATGAGGGTACAACACGGCGAAAACTCCTTCACCTCACATTTACTGGCTGCAAAAACAAAGGTAGCTCCTCTCCAAACGATAAGTCTCCCCCGTCTAGAGCTCTGTGGAGCAGTTCTACTGGCAAGGTTGGTAAACCAATCGTCCTAGCATGGCTAGAGAAACCACCACACTCTTGGAAAACATATGTAGCAAACAAGATATCCCAGATCCTGCAACTGATAAGTAATGCTACGTGGCGGCACGTATGCAGCAGCGACAACCCAGCTGACCTAGGCACCCGTGGATGTCAACCTCAGGATCTCGTTGAAGACACCAACTGGTGGAAAGGTCCTGAATGGCTCGTCAAACCCGCCAATGAATGGCCTAGCTCTCGCCTCCAACACCAGCCTCCGGAGCAAAGGCTCATCGCCGCATTCCATACCTCGCCATCCGAAGATATCTTGGAGAGATTTTCTTCCTTTCCCCGAGCCCTTAGAGTACTTGCATATGTATATCGTTTTATTCACAGGTCACGAAAATTGTCATCTCGGATGAGCATGACTCTAAGCCACGAAGAGATGAACGAAAGCAAAAACGCGACTCATAACCCTAACTCAACGAAGGCATTATGGTGAAACCATCGCTCAACTGGCAGCCTCAAAACCGATCAGCAAGAAGGACACGTTGCTGGCATTAAATCCTATACTCGACAGCAAAGGCGTACTGCGCGTAAACGGGCGGCTTAAATACGCAGCCCTTAGTTACAACGAAAGTCATCCCATAATCATCCCAGGAAATTCGATATTCTGCACTCTGTTGCTGTTAAAATTTCTACACACCACCATGCTGCATGCTGGAAACCAGTTAATGATGCGAATGGTACAACAAGAGTACTACATTCCCCGACTCAAACCTAGAATAAAAAAGTGCATCTTTCACTGCAAAACATGCACCATCCACAAGCAGGAGTTGAGATCGCAGATCATGGCAGCACTACTCTCCGAGCGAGCCACATATACCTTACCGTTTCACACGACTGGGGTGCACTTCGCCGGCCCGTTCATAGTAAAAGTATCTACCCATCGGCGAGCTTCATATTCAAAAGCATACGTTTGTGTGTTTGTATGCTTCTCCACGAAAGCAATACACCTCGAAGTCTGCTCTGACTTGACTACGGAGGCTTTCCGAGCAGCCTTCGCTAGATTTGTTGGACGTCGCGGTCTCCCCTATAAGATTATGTCCGACAATGGGAAAACTCGGCTTCTATTGGGAGTTTATTCCACCGTATGCCCCTCATATGGGTGGACTATGGGAAGCAGCAGTGAAGAGTTTTAAGCTGCACTTCACTAAAGTCGCCGGAAATCATAAATTTAGCTTCGAGGAACTCACAACCCTGGTGGTAAGAATAGAAGCGGTTCTCAATTCCCGACCGCTCTCAGCCATGTCGCAAGACCTACTAGCACTCACTCCTGGACATTTCCTCTGCGGTGCTCCATTGTTATCGATATCCGAACCCAATGCCGAAGACCTCTCTCTGGTTCCCAAATGGCAGAAACTCAAGGTGCTTCATCATCAATTTAGTACCAGATGGAAGAACGAGTATCTCAGAGAATTACACAAGAGGTACAAATGGCTGAAAGCCCCGTAAAGGAAGGAGATCTAGTTGTCGTCAAGGATGACCTCCTCTCCCCGAATGAATTGCGCCTAGGACGTATAACCAAATTGTACCAAGGTGCAAACGAAAAGATCCGTGTGGTCACGCAGAACGGAACGATAACCCGAAATATAGCCAAATTGTGTGTGCTGCCCGCTGTAGGAAACCCGAACCCTATGACTTAATCCCAATATTTTACATTTACATATACCAACCTACAACTCATATAAAATCATCTCATGAAATCTCTTCATATACCCTTTCTCAACCATATACTAAAGTCGTATATTTTCACTCTTCGCTCCTAGGTCACGACGAGAGGCGATATCGAGGAAGGGCCGTTTATGCGGCCGGTTGCATTCGCTGCGCCATTGCCCTGCTTTCCCCGCCATGGCACCGGAGGACAGGTATGAGTGTGAAAGGGGGCACCGGTACTGCATCAACTGCCTAGCAACCTCCCATACGACCGGCGAATCTAGTTGCCATCAGTGCACTCTCGGGCATCATACTCTGCTTTACCGGGCGAAGTTAAAGAGGGTAAGCGGTGCAGCGAATGCAGCAAATTCCAGGCCAGCTTTATCCAGCCGATCTGCCCAGCAGCGGAAGAAGTTGCAACAATTGGTGAAAGATGTCCGGAGTCTGATTGGCAAGCTGGAGAGGGAGATACAGGCACCAATGCCGGGGGAGCGCCATGTTGAGGACATGGATCTCCTTTCGTTTTCGGAGTGATCCCCCTCAGGTGGCAACGCCGCGATGTGCTGCCCAATGTCGCCCAATGTTGCTAACGTTCCGCACCATCAACACCGTTTGAATTAACTAACCGGCTAAAGTAGCCAACAGCGACACATTCAGTTTTAATCGCTTTTCAATCCCTAACGAATCGACATCGCGACCACGGACCGCTCTTCGTCATTTGAATTCCTAATCTTATATTTACTTAAATCTTTTTAATTGTAATTTCAAATAATTTCAAAGACCTAGTCTTGTAATAATTAAATGGTCTCAAAGACACTAAGACAATTTGTGTCTAAAAACCAGCACAACGAATTATAAATCTAAACTATTCATATTTCTTCAATAATCCATCTTATAACTTAAGAAATTGAATAAACTTGAATTGATACCGTTTATAAACCCAAAAGATCTAGACTTCTTCATTTCATTGGAAACGGTCCATGTTTTACCCTTACTCAAAACTATACACCCTGAAGACCTTTGAAAATTTGTCTTCTATGGGTGTTAGATAGGCCATGCGTTGAAACTTTCGCTGCCAGATGTAGTAATGTTGTAAAGCCATCAACTGCATTGTCGACATCTGCTATCGATTTTAGAGGAATGAGCGATTTTAGATGCGCACTTATGAATTTTCTGTATTTAAGCCAATTTGTAAATTTATTGGTTAAGCCAGCTGTAAGTCATTGAAAACTAGAATTATGTTATTGGAACATAGACAAGGCGAGTGATTAGATGATAAGTCGAAAAGGGGTTTTACGCTTACTTGTGCTCTACTGATACCACAAGTTACTCCAAAGTCAATCAAATCTGGAGTTTTGCTGAGATCAGTTGGACAGTATGTTGGCTGACCGGTAGATATAACATCGAAACCTTTATTTTGAATGGCTTTATATAAATTTCTACCCTTTGGAGATATTGGCCTAGATCCCCCTAGTTTAGAAAAGAAATCAGTAAATTGAGTTTCTGATATGTTGTATCGGGGCGAACAATTTATGGCGGAAATCTTTATTCCACCAGAATGATCATTTATATGAACTGATGTAGCTTGAAAGTAGTCTTTATAGTATCGCGCGCTTTCCCTTCAGGGTGTTTGGTGTCATAAAACAAAGATGTATTAATATTGAAGTTATTAAATTTGGTTAAATGAGTTCCGGAGATTAGCATTATATCTATTGCTTGATTTTCTAAGAAGAGTTGAAGTTAATTTTTGTGTTGGACCATGCCATTTGCGTTCTAATTAAATATCTTAAGGTCGTTCATGGCTTAGACAAGATCGCTTGAAGGAGGAGATTTTGATTTCGAATTAAATCTTGCATAATACTTTTCATTGATGTCATATGTGCTTGCATCATACGTGTACGTATAAAGTTGCGTTGTGAGCTGAGCTACACCTTTTAAAGCTTGAGAGTAGTACATAAAGTTGGTATTAGTAGGCTTTGTTTGGGCAACTTTTGCTTGAGGCTGAGGGTGAGGCTGAGAGGCAGGAATGTTGCTAGAAACCGTTTTAGTGGCCTTGCTTTTTAGGGAAATATATAATGGACAATCCCTATAATTTGCGGTGTGTTTTTCACTTTTTTTAGGCTCAGATGTTGCTTTAGCTGTACTACATTCTTTTTAACTGTGTAAATCTCCACAAATGACACATATACTTTGAACCATAAATAAAAATTTTTCTAACAGGTCGGTCACTGATCCACTTTCCGGAGAGAAAAGTAGTATTCCCAGGGATCTAAGAAGCAATCTAACGAAATTTCAAGTCAATCGGACAATAACTTTTGGAGAACACCCTTTATAAACGGACATAAGATTTTTTTCGAATAGGTCAGAACCCGGTCCCTTCCATAGCGAAGTGTAATCTTCCTGTTAATCTAAGCAAAACGCCACCTATTTGCCGAATTTCAAGTAAATCGAGCCATAATTAAAATTTTTTCGAATAGGTCAGTCCCATCTCCACTTTCCGAAGAGAAGTGTAAGCTTCATGTGAATCATTCTTCCCGCTAATCTTAGCAAAACACCACCTATGTACCGAATTTCGAGGAGGCCGGACCATAAATAGGATTTTTTTGAAAATATCAGTGTCTGGTTCACTTCCCGCAGTGTAAGTTTTGTTCGTAAAGCTTTCATACGAATTGTTTATGCATGCAACCCTGCTTAGCAGTAAACGCCTCATACACAGATGCCGCTTTTGTATTGGAAAATGAGATGACGAATCATTTACGGAGTGGGTCCTGTTATCCATTCCGGTTTGGATTTCCACCTTCGGGGAATTTACAAAGGCCAAGCTTACCACACAAACGGTCTTCTTTTGGATACCAGCCTTCACCCGGTCCACTTTCCGTAGAGAAGTGAAGACTTCCTGTTAATCAGTCTTCCTGTTATACTTAACAAAAGGCCACCTATGTTTCGAATTTCAGGTAAGCCGAACCATAGAAAAGACTTTTTCGAAAGGTGAATCCCTGGTCGACTTCCCGCAGAAAAGAGTACTTTCCGTGCTCACCACATATGTAGATCGAAAAATAAATAAAATTTTTTCGAATAGGCCACTATCTTTTCTTCCTGCTTATTTAAATAAAAAGCTACTTATGTACCAAATTTCAAGTAAATCCAGCTATAAATAAAATTTTTCAAATAGGTCAGTCACTGGTTCACCTTCCATAAAGAAGTATAGTCTTTCTGTTAATTTCAGCAAAAGGCCACCTATGAGACGAATTTCAAGTAAGCCGAACCATAAATAAGATTTTTTTGTAAAGGCCAGTTCTTGGTCCGATTCCAGAAATAAATAAGCTTATCGAGTAGCTCAGTCCCGGAGAGAAAAATCAGTCTTCTTGTTAACCTAAGCAAAACGCCACCTATGTATAGTCTTGTCTTCATGTTAATCTAAGTAAAATGCTTGTTATGTTCCGAATTTCAAGTAAATCCAGCCATAAACAAACTTTTGTCGAATAAGTCAAACCCTGGTGCTCTTTCGGGAGTGTAGTCTACCTGTTAATCTTAGTAAAAAGCTGCCGATAAAGCGAATTTCAAGTAAATCGAGCAATAAATACATTTTTTTCCTAATAGGTCAATCTCTTGTCTTCCTGTTAATCTAAGTAAAAAGCTATTTATGTTTTGATTTTCAAGCAAATCCAGCCACAAGTAGAAGTTTGTGATTAGGTCAGTCCCTTCTCCACTTTCCGGAGAGAAGGGTAGTTTTCCTCTTAATTAGTCTTCCTGCTAATCTTAGCAAAGCGCTACCTATGTACCCAATTTCAAGTAAGTCGAGCCATAAATAAGATTTTTCCGAAAATCTCCCTGATCCGCTTCCCGGAAAAGAGAGTAGTTTTCCTGATCACCACTTATGTACCGAATTTAAGGTAAATCGAGCCATTAATAATCTTTTTTCGATTAGGTCAGTCCCTGGTCTACTTTCCGGAGAGAGGTTTAGTCTTTCTCTTAATCTTAAGAGAAGGCCACAAATGAACTGAATTTCAAGAAATTCGAACCATAAGACAGATTTTTTGAATATGTCGCTCTCTGGCCCACTTCCCGGAGTGAGGAAAAGTCTCCTGGTAATCTAAGCAAAGAGCCACCTACGTTCCGAAATTCAACTAAATCGAACCATAGATAAAAAAAAATTTAATAAGTCAGTCTCTAGCCCACTTCCCGGAAAGTAGAAGGGTCTTCCTAGTAATATAAGCAAAAAGCTACCTATTTACCGAATTTCAAGTAAATCGAGCCATAAATAAACTTTTTTCGATTATGTTATTCTCTGGCTCACTTTCCGGAAAGGAGAAGAGTTTTCCTGTTAATCAAGTAAAACGCGACCTATGTACCGAATTTTAAGTAAATCAAGTCATAAATAAACTTTTTTCGAATAGGTCAGTCCCTGGTCCACTTCCTGATAATTTTTTTCGTAAAACATTCACAGGATTCATAGAGCAATCTGACGAAATTTCAAGGCAATCGGTCATTAACTTTTGGAGAACACCCTTTACAAACGGACACACGAATTTCTTTCGAATAGGACACTCCCCGGTTCACTTCCCTGAGAGAAGTTTAGTCTTCCTGTTTATCTAAGTTAAAAGCTACTTATGTACCGAATTTCAAATAATTCGAGCAATAGGTACATCTTTTTTGAATAATTCAGTCTCTTTTCTTCCTGTTGGTCTAAGCAAAAAGCTATTTACTTTCCGATTTTTAAGTAAAACCGGCCATCAAAAAGATTTATCGAACGGACCAGTCCCTGGTCCACTTCCCGGACAGAAGAGCAACCTTCCTGTTGATCTATGTACCGAATTTCGAGTAAGTCGAACCATAGATAAAACCTCTTGAATAGGTCAGTCTCTGGCCCGCTTCCCGGAAAGAAGAAGAATATTCCTGGTAATCTAAGCAAAAAGCCACCAATGTACTGATTTTCAAGTAATTCGAATCATAAATAAGATTTTTTGAATAGGTCAGTACGCGGTCCACCTTCCATAGCGAAAAGTAGTATTTTCATTTCATTTCATTTTTATTCAGTCAATGATATGCAAATCTTACAGACTACAAGTACAAATTAAATTAAAACAACTTAAAACTAAATAAGTATACTAAGAATAAACAGCATCAAAGTAGAGCCAAAACAAGAACTCAGGAATGCGAAATCAAGATCAAGGCATCTAGAAATTCTATTAAATTCAGAAAGCGGTTTAACAATAGGATCATATTATGATAATTGGCTTTAACTACATCTAAACAGAACGGATAATGAGAGCGCAAAGTTCTATAAGGAACATTAAAGCTGATTTGCTCAACCAGGTCTCCAGAGAGTGCTCTAACAATGGGATCATAGGTATATATGATAATTGGCTTTAATTACATCTTATTAGAACGGATAATGAGAGCGCAAAGTTCTACGAGGAACATTAAAGCTGATTTTCTCAAGCAGCTCTGGATCGTCGAAGAGCAAGAAATTTCAGATTTATTAGCATACATCTAGTTTAAGAATGTAGAGGATCAGAGAAATGAAGCGGAGCAAGAGCAAGACGATTAAATCTACGTTGGGCGGTTTTAAGTCTAGAGGAATGCGCAGAATAAATTGGATTCCAAATTAAGCTAGCATACTCCAGCTTTGAATGAACCAAAGAATTATATAAAATTTAGCGCGTGAAGGGATCTTTGAAATCACCACCACCATGTGATTAATGAAGGTAGATCTCACATCAAACAACACACCAAGATCCAAAAATTCATTTACAAAAGATAACTTATTATCAAATAGATAATAAGTCGACCTGAATACATTTGAATACACTGAAAAAGTTATGTTTAAACATTTTTTTATATTAAGGGGCAAATTATTCCAATGCTACAATTGGCTTAACTGTTAAGATCATCCTGTAAAACTAAAGCATCTGAAAAACATCGAATAGTTTTAGGTCGTCTGCATAAAGCAGAAAGTTTGAATTTCTAAAGCAAGATCCAATGTTATTTATAAAAAGAAGAAATAACAAAGACCAAAAAAGCTACATTGAGGTACCCCAGAGGTGGCCTCAATTCAACAAAAGAGAATCTATCTGAGAGATATGATCTAAGCCAAGATAGGAAAGAAGGGTGAAAACCTAGGCACTCTAGATTACGTAATAAAATGCTATGTGGGACAGCGTCAAAGGCTTTGGAAAAATCGGTATAGACGACATCAACTTGATATCCCTAACAAAACAAAAAATGCTGATGCGGGCTAATGGAGCCTTTAACCGCAAAAAACAATTTATCCTTTACTACTTTTCGAGAAGTTTCGAGCAAGTCGATAATTAAGATATAGGTCTATAATTTTTAACATCATTTTTGTTAACAGATTTAATCAACGGAGGTATAGAAGCAATTTTTCAATGATTAATGAAAACGTCAGACGACAACGAAAGATTTAAAATGTATTTTAAGGGAGCGGAAATAAATGAACCGCACTTTTTAAGTACATAAGCAGAAAGTCCGTCCAAATCACTACTCAGAGAGAGTGACTGCATTGCGAAATTCCAGGTCATTACAGATGGAAATTTCAACATTCCCGCCATAGTTATATCTGAAAAAATAGGCAAATAGATTTACAGTATCCAAAGTGCTTTCAGAACTCATCCCACTGGGAATGCAAGAGGGAATATTGGAACAACTTTTTTTAGAGCGGTTATGTTTCCAAAAGGCTTCATTTGGATTCATTTTTAACTCTTCCTCAGATCGGTAAATATATTGCGTATAAAGAAACTTATCGAGCACGTTGAAAGTTATCATGTAATGAATATATTTAACCTTGTGTATGTGATCATTGCTAACCCCAAATACATTATAAAATTTGTTCCAAAGATTTTTTAACATTTTTAAACGTTTCGTATACCACGGAAGCTTATGCAAACGAGGGCGAACAAAAGAAAGACAACTAGAAAATTGATCATTCAGTTTGGATAAGAAAGTTTTATAGTACTCCGTCACATTTTTAGAGAATAAAGCTAATTTTCAAACGATTTCCAGAATAGGTGCCTTCAAAACGGCAAAATCGTTTAATAGTATTGCTGGCTGAAACCGACATGAAATTAGGAAACTTTGGACTAAAGGACAACGGGACATGATGCATATCCGATTTGCAAATTGGGAAAGCACGTTCTATAAGCTCAAAAATTAAATTTTCTTCTACAGAAATGAGATCTAAGATATTATTATCTTATTCGGAAAAGAATTAATTTGAATTAGATTTGCACTAAACATGCTGTCAATAAAGTTAATTTCATTATTTTTTTTTTTTAAACATTAAT
This sequence comes from Ceratitis rosa, assembly GCA_037013455.1. NCBI lineage: Eukaryota > Metazoa > Arthropoda > Insecta > Diptera > Tephritidae > Ceratitis > Ceratitis rosa. The sequence continues at coordinate 1,055,993 of JAWMAG010000014.1, read as the reverse complement.
ATTTATTTATTGAATCTACTTCGACTTCGGAAGCCTAACAATAAGTAATAAAATCTTAAACTAAATTAAAACATAAAGCCCATTAGTACGAATGGGCTGCTGGCTTGACGTTGCTCTTTAGAAGGCTGCTTTGTCTCTTCTCCGCAGGCGGGTTTGACTTGTTGCATGGGCCAAGGTATTAGCCAAAGGGTTCGGATGGTTACGCAGTTTTGTTAAGTATTTTTTTGCTGCGATTTCAATTTCTTCCTTGATGGTAGGTATATTTAGATCTCTATGAATATTTTCATTACGCATGTACCATGGTGCGCCCCTTATTACTCTTAACGTTTTCGATTGGAATCTTTGAATTATATCTATATTCGTCGCGAAAGCTGTGCCCCATAACTGGATCCCATACATCCATATCGGTTTTATTATTGCATTATATAAGAGGATTTTGTTGCTAAGGCTTAGCCCGGATTTCTTGTTTAAAAGCCAATGTAAACTAGCAGATTTGAGTTTAAGCTGCAGCTTTTTAGCTGCAATGTGTCGTCTCCAGGTTAAGCGCCTGTCCAAGTGGATTCCGAGGTATGTAATTTCGTCAGCTTGCGGTATTGATACATTGTTGAGCTTAACAGTAGGACACGTTTTTGGCCTTAATGTAAAAGTTATGTGTTTGCACTTGTTTTCATTAACTTTTATACGCCATTTCGCTAGCCATTCTTCAATTTGTTTAAGATGCTGCTGCAACACTTTTGTGGCTGTAATGGGACATTTATGTCGACTTAGTATAGCAGTATCATCCGCAAATGTTGACGTAATTACTTCGTCACTTGTAGGGATATCTGCGGTAAACAGTATGTACAATATTGGTCCAAGAACACTACCCTGCGGAACACCTGCCGTAATCGGACACTCTTTTGTTATGTAATCTTTTACTTTTACTGTGAATCGCCTGTTGGATAAGTAGGATTCAAGGATATTGTGGAACGTATTAGGTAATGATTTTTTCATTTTATGAATGAGGCCATCATACCACACTTTGTCAAATGCTTGTGCCACATCAAGAAAAACAGCCGAGCAATACTCTCGCATTTCGAAAGCTTTCCTTATTTCGTTTGTTATACGATTTACTTGTTCAATTGTGCCGTGTTTTTCCCGAAAAACAAATTGATGTCTAGGAATAATATCATTTTGATGGAGAAAAGGAGTAATTTTTGATAGCAGCACTTTTTCGAAAAGTTTTGATAGGCAAGGCAACAGGCTGATTGGTCTATATGATGACGGCAGGGTTGCGTCTTTACCTTAATTTAATTTCATGACCATTATAAATGTTAGTTGGTGTTAAAGATTATCTAAAAGATTTAACTATTTAATTTTATTCAGATTGAAATCACCTAATATGCAGAAGTGACTTTCTTCGTTACAAATTCGCATCTAAAAGCGCGTTATAATTAGCTGAAGATACTCCAAGTTTAAAGTTAACTCTATTTAAGTCATTAACGCAAGTACCTTTCTTGATTAATGCAAAACAATACATAAATTTACTTTCAATATTAAAATGCTTAGTTACATAGGAAATAACATCATCAGCAGTAACAGATGGTTTAAAAGATGAAATATGCAGCCACTTCTTAGCCGCATCGGCAACATCAAGTTCGGAGTTAACATTACGGCCAACAACTATATTCTTTGATTTGGAAGAATTTTTGTTCTGTACCACAGCAGCACTATTATGACTTTTTGAGGTAGAATTGGTCGTCTAAGCAATTGACGAAGAGCAAATACGCGTAAAAGAAGTGTGAGAAACAGTAGGCGTCGTACTAATCGGTGTAGAAATTACTAAAGGCAGAGCAGCAATTGAGGCATAACTCGGATCTGTCTTTGATGAGATAGCAGCAGAGAGAGCAGTCGTAGGGGCATCGGAATCATATGACCGTCTTACAATAACAGCAGCAGCAGTACATACAGAAACGCCAGTATCTGAGGAGTGTCATGAGAGTGATGAGAGGAAGGTACAGTTCAAAGCGCGAGTGCAGGTTGTAGCGTAGGCATAGGCAAAGGCAGAGAACAAGAAGCAGCTGCAGTATAATAGCGGCAATCGTATTATCTGCAGGGCTAGCAGCGCATAACTTACCAGCTGACGTTTTTTGTAATTTCCTTGCAGTAGATTTACAACCACTACACTGAAGTTGTTTGACGTTCGATTGAATCAAGCCAAGCGTTGTGATTATCTCTTTACCAACAAGATTGTGTAATTTCATTATGTGTGAGTTAAAAGAATCTACTATTTCTATTAGACTGTTTTCATCATATTGAAATGCATGAATCATTACGACCGCGCACTTACATATGTTCAGCACGAAGCTCTTTGAGTTCATGCAGAATTGAAGAAAAAACCGAGTTATTATCATTAAAATTAGAATTATGCTGATCCAACTCTCTCACACGGTTTGGAGTACTCTGTTGATCTTACTGATGCACAGGAATGGTGGGCGAAATACGGAGAGCTGAATAATGCGAATTCACACTCTCATCTCTCGAAGCGTCAGCACACAAATCAAAAACATAGATGTTACACGAATTAGTGAAAATAGTCAAATCAGCAGGCGAGATACCGACTAAATTTAAATGATATAAATCTTTGCATTTTACATATTGCACTTTACTTTGAATACAATTAACTTTGTGAACACAAACACATGGCATAATGATGCAAAGTTAGATGAATAAAATAAAAAAATATAATGCAAATGTAGAGCTGAAAAAAAACACACGTCCGCACTCAAAGATAAATTGTTTGCTATGCTCTTCTCATTGCCTTCTTATCAATCTACCCAAAAGGCCACCTATGTACCGAATTTCAAGTAAATCCAGCTATAAATAAACTTTTTTTTTCGATTAGATCAGTACCTGGTCCACTTTCAGGAGGGAAGTGTAGTCTACCAGATAATCTAAGCAAAAAGCCACCTATGTACCGGATTTCAACTAAATCGAGCAAAAAATACAATTTTTTCGAATAGTTCGGTCCCAGAGATAATATAAGCCCAATTTTATATATATTTATTATGTCAGCTCCTGGTTCACTTTCCGGAGAGAAGAAGAGTCTTCCTGTTAAGCTAAGCAAAAAGCCATATATGTTTATACCGAATTTCAAGTAAATCAAGTTATAAATAAAATTTCTTCGCAAAGGTCAGTTCGAGGTCCACTTTCCGACATTTTTTATTTTTTTTTTTGTTAAACATTCCCAGAAATAATAGAAGCAATCTGAGGAAATTGCAAGTCAATCGGTCAATAACTTTTGGAGAACACCCTTTACAAAAGGACATAAGAATTTTTTCGATTAAGTCAGTTTGAAATTTTTTAATAGGTCAGTCTCTTGCCCACTTCCAGGAAAGAGGAATAGTCTTCCAGTTATTCCGACCAAAAAGCCACAATTGAACCGAGCTCCAAGCCAAATACCAGTTTCCGAATAGTTCAGTCCCGGTGATAAAAGTTGTACAATTTTTTTCAAAAGGTTTGCCTCTAGGCCACTTCCCGGAGAAAAGAACAGTCTTCATGTCAATCTAAGTATAAAGCCACATACGTGTATGTACTGAATTTCAAAAAAAAATCAGTCGTCAATAAGATTTTGTAGAATAGGCCAGTTCCTGGCCCACTCCCCGGAAAGGTATAGTCGTCCTGTTATTTTAAGTAAAAATCTACATTTGTATTGAATTTTTGTTTGAATAGGTCAGCCCCTCCTGTGGTTCTGTTAATTTTGGCAAAGGGCTATCTATGTTTCGAATTTCAAGTAAGCCGAACTATGGTTCGGTTCGGTCCACGTTCCGGACAGTCTTCCTGTTAATCTAAGTAAAAAACAACATATATACCGAATTCCAAGTAAATCAAACCATAATTAAACTTTCGAATAGCAGTCCCAGAGATAAAAAAGTTTTCTTGTTAATATAAGCCAAAAGCAATCTATGTACCGAATATCGAGCAATAAATAAATTTTTTCGAAGAGGTTCGTCTTTTGTCCATTTCCCGGAGAGAAGAAAAGTATTCTTGTTTTCTTAGAATAGTTAAGTTCTAGGTCCACTTCCCGGAGGTAACGTACACCGAATTTTTCGAATAGGTCAGTCTCTGGTCCACTTCTCGGAGAGAAGTGTAGTCTTCCTGTGAATATAAGCAAAATGCCACATATGTAACGAATTTCAAGTAAGCCGAACCATAAGTACGATTTTTTCAAAAGGTCTGTCCATGGTCCATTTTTCGGAGAGAAGTATAGTCTTCCTGTTAATCTAAGCAAAAGGCCACTTACGTACCGAGTTCCAGGTAAGCCGAAAAAAAAGATTTTATGAATAGGTTAGTGCTTTACCCACATCCCGAAGAAAAGAACAGTCTTCCTGTTAATCTAAGCAAAAAGCTACATGTGTACCGAATTTCGAGTAAGTTCAGTTATAAATAAACTCTTTTCGATTAGGTCAGTACTTGGTCCACCTTCTGGAGAGAAGTGTAGTCTTCCTGTTAATCTAAGCAAAAGGCCACATATGAACCGAATTTCAGGTAAGCCGAAAATAAATAAGATTTTATGAATAGGTGTAAGGCACTAACCACAACATCCTGTTAATCTAAGCAAAAGGCCACCTATGGGTGTATATAAAATTTCAAGTACATCGAGCCACCATCAAACTTTTTTCGAATAGGTCGGTCCGTGGACCACTTTCCGGAGAGAAGCGTAGTCTTCATGCTAATCTGAGCAAAAAGCCACCCATGTACCGAATTTTGAGTAAATCGAAATACAATTACCAGTTTTTCGAATAGTAAATAAATAAGGTTTTTAGAATAGGTCAGTCTCTGGTCCACTTCTCTGAGAGAAATGTAGTCTTCTTGTTTATCTATATAAAAGGCCACCTATGTATCGAATTTCAAGTAAGTCCAGTCTTAAATAAACTTTTTTTCGAATAGATCAGTAGCCGGTCCAACTTCCATAGATAAGTGTTGTCTTCCTGTTAATCTAAGCAAAAGGCCACCTATGTACCGAATTTCAAGTAAGCCGAAATATAAATAAAATTTTTTCGAAAAGGTCAGTCCGAGTCTTTTTACAAAAAACCTCCTCAGGGATCATAGAAATAATCTGACGAAATTTTAAGTCAATCGGTCGGTAACTTTTGGATAACACTCGTTCCGTAGGGACATGCGACTTTTTTCGTATAGGTCAGTCCAGGGTTCAGTTCCCGAAAATTGTTTTAACAATTTTATTTTGTGAATAATTCACTCCCTAATCCACTTTCCGGGAGAAGTGTAGTCTTCCTGTTAACCTTAGCAAAGGGCCACCTATGTACTGAATTTCAATCAATTCGAACTATAAATAGAAGTTTTTGAAAAGGTCAGTTCCTGATCCGATTCCCGGAAAGAAGAAAAGTATATTTGATCAGTCTAAGCAACATGTTACATAAGTATATAATGTCAAGTAAATCCAGCCGTAAATAAACTTTTTTCGATTATGTCAGTCCCTAGTCCAGTTTCCGGAGAGATTCCCATAAATTTGAAGAGTCACTTAGGTGAGAACATAAGACATCTCTAGGTAGAAGTTATGGTTGTTGCTCAGGGTTGAACGCGTAAACATGCTGCCCGCCGTGCAGCAACACTGCAAAAAATGGCTACATTACAAATTTCAATATATAGAATTCAAAATTTAATAGTTAAATTTAGAAAATAATTTAAATAATTCAAATACAATTTACTAATTAGAAATTCATTTTTTATATCGAATTTCATTTCTACAACTAACCGTTGTTTTTTTTTTACTCCCTCGCCGCCGTCTAATAGGGTGAGCAACCGGAGATCCCCATCCGAAAACTGTGTACTGGGCAGCTGGTCGTGTTGGGGTTGCTGGCATAAGCCCTGGCCGGAGAATCATGCCGCCAGCGTGCGTGCTGTAGTGGATTTTGGTTGTCCTTGGTCGATGAGGGCGCGGACAGCATGTACTCGGCCGCTTGCTACCATTCTCACCATCACCGTTGGCAAAAGGACAGACATATCCGAAACATTTCGAACGGGTCCATTGATCCGCTCTCGGGCGTCTCTCACTGCCTGATGCCGCTTCTGTGGCCTGTTGTTGCGCCTTCTTAATGAAGCACTTCTGTCTTCTCTCGGTGGGGGTGGCCGCTGGACCACTGACCTGCTACCCGACAGAGGTAGTCTGAGTACCGGGGGGTTTGGTGTTTTGTTTTGTTCTGCATCAATTTCCAGCACCTCCTCGTCACTGGAGTCGCCCAACAAGGCTTGGGCTCGGTACTTGTCATTCCTTCTGGTAGGCCTACTGTCTACCGCGTCCAAGGCCTGCGGTACGTCTTCCCCACCCCTGTTTGTTTCCCAAAGGTTTAGGAGACTATGCTGCCACTCCTGACAGCGATCGCAGTGCCTCGTCGTTGCACACAGGGCACCGGTGTTCCCTCACTTGGTTGTTGTTGTTGGGTTGCACCATTTTGAGTTTCTCTGAAATTAGATAATTCATTAGTGCATTTTTCGACGCGAAGCATAATCAATTTCACAATTGGACGTGTAATTATGCTTCGCGTCGTACGTATATCTACAACTCTAACTCGACTATCTGGACCTAAAAAAAGCATAACAACTCTGCCAAGTCGCCACTCATTCGGGGGTAAGTTGTCCTCTTTAACAACTAGGAAGTCGTCAATCTAGATCTCGGTGTGGGAGCTGTCACTTGACTCTCTTGTGCAGTTCATTTAGGTACTCCACCTTCCATCGCTGACAGAATCCTTGGTGAAGGGACTTTAGCTTTTGCCAACGGTTGATTATTGACATCGGGTTTCCGCTGATTTCTGGTTCAGCGATCGGGAGCAGCGGACTTCCAATTAAAAAATGTCCCGGGGTTCTATTTTGGCCAGTAACGTCGAGAATTCTTCCATCGTAAACCGCATCGCATCTTTTGGTAAATCGGCTAAAATTTCTTTTGAGTTTGAGGACCACTTACGTAGTGGAAATCCTGCATCTTTAAGAGCCTCGACCAATTCAGTCCGAGTGTGAATGGCGTTATCGCAAACATGTGCACCAGCAAGGACGTCATCGACATACATATACTGCTTTAAAACCCTGGATGCTAGAGGGTACTTCAGGCTAATATCTTCTGCCAGCTGAAGTAGTGTCTTTATCGCTAGGTATGGAGCACAGTTAACTTCGAAAGTCACTGTTTGGAGCTCATAGTACATTAATTCATCTTCCGCTGATTCCCTAAATAATATCCTATGAAACCAAGTGTCCTTTGGATGCAGCAAGATTTGCCGATACATCTTTTCAATATCAGCGTTGAGTACATATTTGAAAAATCTACATTCCAATATCAACGCGATAAGGTCGGATTGAAGAACTGGACCAGGATGAAGCACATCATTTAAACTTACCACATTGGATGGTGGGTTTGATGCATTAAACACTATGCGGACCTTTGTCATAGTGCTATCCGGTTTTACCACTGCATGATGCGGCAGGTAATATGATCCTGGGCCTTTGTTTCCAGATGTGCTGTCCACTAGTTTCATATGACCGAGAATTATATATTCTCGGAGTACCCCATGGTAATCTGCCTTTAGTTCCGGCTTTCGCACCATAGCTGCTTTGTTCTTCAAGAATTGCTGCCTTGCATCGGTCCTCGAATATCCAAGATTTGTGTTCACTGGGAAATCATGCCGAAATGGAAGTGTCACCATGTATTTTCCTTGGTCAGTTCTCGTTGTTGTGCTTACATACTGCCGCTCGCAGAATGTTTCTTCAGGAGTGATCTGTTTTTTACTTGGGACTTGTTCTAGCTCCCAAAACCGAATGAGCTCAGAGCTCGAAATTTCGGTGTACATCGAGATTTATGATTTTGTAATCATATTGGGGGTTTGAGGGATTGAACCTGTTAAGATCCAACCTAAGACTTTCTCCTGCGCCAGAAGAGATCCTAAAACGTTCTTCTTAACGTTTCCTATCATTATTTGCGGATACCAAATTACCACGTCCACCTGCTTACTTTTATTGAAGTTGACATCGTCTAAATTAATTGGGGCAGTAGACCAAAATCCACTTGATCCACTGTAAACTGGGGGAGGTTTCCTGTCAGTTGGGGGAGACTCAATTCTAATCTGGGGCTTGACAGAAGAACCTGAAACGAGCTGTGCGACTTCTCGCACCTTAGCCGATGCCGACGTCACCGCAAATCTGCATGTCAGCTGGCTGTGTAGGCAATTTGATACGTCGTTGCAACCGCTACGTTATGAATGTACCTTCTGATCCCGAATCAAGAAGGGCTCTTGCCTCATATTTCACTCCTGAGTAGCAGCTGTGTACCATTGCAGTACCTAATATCACGTTTTTTGCGTTTCTTGCTAAAAGTGCGCTGACGTTCCTCGATGTGGTTGGGGGTTGAGCAGGCCTGGCCTCCGTACTTCCTGATGCCTGCCGATTAGTTGACGTCGATGGATTATTCCCAGTTGGATTCCGGTGCAGCAGGGAATGATTCCCTTACAATCTCTTGCTAACTGGGAGTGTGCCAAACAATTCATACATAAATTGTGTGTTCTAGCCACTTTGACGCGATCGTCTACTTTCATGGCTAGAAATTTCGGGCAGGCTTTTAGCACATGCACTTCCTCTGGGCAGAGCCTGCAAGTAGGCTGTGGAAATTGAGTATGATGAGCAGCTTCATTCTTTCCATTTGCATTGTTTTAGACACTCTTGTGCTTTGAATATCTGAAACCGTTTCCAGCGTTTGGAACATGTTTGTTAAAAAATTATCTAGTTCCTTCCACCTCGGAATCTCGGTCTTGTGGACGATTCCTTGCTCCCACAGGGCTAATGTGGTGTCCGGCAACCTACTAGAGACTAGAAAGACAAAAATTGCATCCCAGTTGCTTATCTCAATACCATACATCTGAGCACTGAGATGCTATTATTTACTGCTCGTTGTTAGTTTTTTTATTTCCGCGCCGCGTTCGACAGTGACAGTTGGTAAGTTGAACAACGTTTTCAACTGACTGTTTACCATCACCCTTTTGTTTTCGTATCGCTCCGACAAGTTGTGCCAAGTGGTTATGAACCCATCATTTCTTCACGATGTCCTTTGCTTCCCCACGATTCTTATGGTTTAGATGATATAATTTCTCAACCTGAGTTAGTCTTGAATTATTTAAGTATATTGCTGTAAACAAATCGCGGAAAGATGGCCATGCCATGTAGTCAACATAAAAGATTTCGGTGTCACATGGGGGAGATTAAAACTTGAGCGTGTGATAGATTCAGGTTCCCGCGCTGCAGGATTAACCGTTGAGAAGCTTTGTTGTACAAAGGTCAGGTTGTGCATTGTTTCCCCCTTCAGTGCCGCACATGTCAGGTATGCTGCGTAGCAATCCTCAGCCGAACATATGGCTATACTACCTGCTTCGTCAGCAGACCAATTCCGTAAATAGCCATCGAATGACTCCTTGACTTTCAACCACAGCGCTTTCAAATCTTCTTTCTGAATTTCAAGAGAAAAAACTGAGTGATTTGCACTTGGAGTGTTGTTATACAACTCTTCGAACTCTAGCGTGAGTCATTTTCAGTAATTGAGAATTAAGTGAAAATTTTAGTTAGCGAGTTTCCGAACTCTCAAAACTTTCAAAAATCAATTTAAAAAGTAATAGGAAACCAGATGACTTACCCTTAGTTGGTCCTCACTGCTTAATAAGCAGTATCTGGAGACCTTGTTGCACAGTTCGGCTTTTGGTAGTGGCCCTACTGCGAAATGTTGGGCGTGATGGCCTTCCCGCTAACCACTGGGCCTTTTATGGTGGCCTTGCCGCGTACTGATGGGCCTTTGGTGGTGGCCTTGCTGCTTACTGCGCTCTTTTGGTGCTTGCCGCTTGCACTGTGCGCCTGCCGCTCATACTGCGCACTTGGCCGCTAATACTGCGCGCTTGGCCGCTAATACTTCGCGCCGGTTGCCTGCGCTACTGCACTTCGCGCTTGCCTCTTACACTGCGCGCTTGCCACTTACACTTACTCAATTTTTGCACTTTGTTTTTTTATTTTTATTTATAATTTTTTTTTAGACCTTTTATTGCTTTAACTTTTTTTTTGTTCACTTTAACTTTTCTTTTTAAGGCCTTTTTTTGGACTTTTACCTTCTTTTTTCACTTTATTTTTTTTTAAGGCTTTTTTTCAATATACCTTCTTTTTTCACTTTATTTTTCTTTTTAAAGCTTTTTTCAATTTACCTTCTTTTTTCAATTTATTTTTCTTTTTTTAAGGCTTTTTTCAATTCACCTTTTTTTACTTTATTTTTCTTTTTTAACGATTTTTTTTTTCAATTCACCTTCTTTTTTCCACTTTTATTTTTCTTTTTTAAGGACTTTTTTTTCAATTTACCTTCTTTTTTCCACTTTTATTTTTCTTTTTTTCACTTTAATTTTTTTAAGGCTTTTTTTGCACTTTTACCTTTTTTTCACTTTATTTTTCTTTTTCAAGGCTTTTTTTCAATTTACCTTCCACTGCTCTCCTTCTTATTTTTATTTATTAAACAAATTATTTTGTCGGAAGTGGTCGCGTTCCGTTCCTTTTCCACTGGATGGCGATGGTTTTTTCAAGTCATAGCTGATCGCGCCACTTGGAATGCTGGTACCTTGAGAGATGCCCACTGGAAACTGCGTTTGTATATGAATTTATTGTTTACTGGGTTTTTTTGGTGGGTGGCAAGGTAGTAAAAGCCAATAAACAGGCCCCACCAGTCACTCCTTCCCGTACTGGAGTTGAGGATATGATTTTTAATATCTCCCAGTGCATGATACAATTAATGTCAACCATGCAAAATATGGTTCAAGATCTAATAAAGGCGGCGAACCAATTGCTCTAAGCCCTGTTGACCAAAAACTTAGTGAACTCAGAATTTGCTTATGGAACTCTAATGGTGTAAACCAACATAAATTAGCACTCAAATTATTTTTACAGGCCCACGAAATTGATGTTATAGTTGAAAAACATCTTACCCAGAAGTATAATTTTTACATCCCTGGGTTTAAGCTGTACAACACTAATCACCCAGATGGCAAAGCACATGGTGGCACAGCTATACTCATAAGGAACCGTTTAAAGCATAACTTTCTTAATTCTTTTTCAACAAATTGGTTGCAGTCAACTTCGATCACGCTTAAAAATAGGGGGGTTGACCTTACTTTAGCTGCAATTTCGTAATAACAGAAAAACAATTTAGCGACTTTTTTATGACTCTAGGAGATAGGTTCCTAGCTGGAGCTGATTACAATGCGAAGCATACTCATTGGGGATCGAGGCTAATTAACCCGAAAGGTCGTCAGTTATATAACACGAGCATAAGTACAAAAAATAGTTACGACAACCAACTTACTGGCCTACGGACTTAAGGAAATTACCTGATCTGATTGACTTTGCAGTCACTAAAAACGTAGATAGAAGTGTAGTATTTGCTGAAACCTGTGCCGACTTATCTTCTGATCATTCCTCAATAATCATTAAGTTGAACGAACAACCAATTAAAAGTGAGCATGCTTTTCGACTTACTACATCAAGAACTAACTGGCTTAAATATAAAAAATACATTAGCAGTCATATACAGACCAATCCGCAAGTAGAGGGAGGAACTGACGTTGAAAATGAGTTACTTGTATTTAACAGTATACTAGCAACAGCAGCAACTATAGCCACACCAGAGCAGAATACAAAAGCAAAGGCATTGATAACTAATAGTGGAATAGAATTACTGGTCCGAAATAAGCGACGCTTGCGTCGCGAATGGCAAGCCTGCCGATCTCCCGATGCAAAAATTCGTCTTAAGGTGGCAGAAAACAAACTAGAAAAGGCATTAGTATACGAAGAAGAAAGAAATATCAAACATCTTATCACGTCTTTGTCTCCCAACGTTTCTACTAAAAAATCTCTATGGAAAGCTAGCAAAAACCTTAAGCCGCCAGTAAGCACTAAAGTACCGTTGAGAATGCGTAATGGTTCATGGGCAAGAACGGATGAAGAAAAGGTGTCTTGTTTCGCAGAGCACCTCAGCACAGTATTTCAACCAAATACTTCTACATATAGTGCACCTTTGTCACCGACCCATACTGCTCCTAGATACACTGTTACTTGCGGAGCATCTGTGTCTGAACTAAAAACACTAATGCCGCCTTAAATCCAAAAAAATCTCCAGGAGACGATCATATCTCACCAAAAATGCTAAAAGAATTGCCAAGTATTGCTCTCGTTTTTCTTGCAAAGCTTTTCAGTTCCATTTTGATGCTAGGATATTATCCACAACTCTGGAAAAAATCGCAGATAATTATGGTAGTTAAACCAGGTAAAGAAGCAACCCTGCCGTCATCATATAGCCCAATCAGCCTGTTGCCTTGCCTATCAAAACTTTTCGAAAAAGTGCTGCTATCAAAAATTACTCCTTTTCTCCATCAAAATGATATTATTCCTACACATCAATTTGGTTTTCGAGAAAAGCATGGCACAATTGAACAAGTAAATCGTATATTAAACGAAATAAGGAAAGCTTTCGAAATGCGAGAGTATTGCTCGGCTGTTTTTCTTGATGTGGCACAAGCATTTGACAAAGTGTGGTATGAGGGCCTCATTCATAAAATTAAAAAATCATTACCTAATACGTTCCACAATATCCTTGAATCCTACTTATCCAACAGGCGATTCACAGCAAAAGTAAAAGATTACATAACAGATGAGTGTCCGATTACGGCAGGTGTTCCGCAGGGTAGTGTTCTTGGATCAATATTGTACATACTGTTTACCGCAGATATCCCTACAAGTGACCAAGTAATTACGTCAACATTTGCGGATGATAATGCTATACTAAGTCGACATAAATGTCCCATTACAGCCACAAAAGTGTTACAGCAGCATCTTAAACAAATTGAAGAATGGCTAGCGAAATGGCGTATAAAAGTTAATGAAAACAAGTGCAAACACATAACTTTTACATTAAGGCCAAAAACGTGTCCTACTGTTAAGCTCAACAATGTATCAATACCGCAAGCTGACGAAATTACATACCTCGGAATCCACTTGGACAGGCGCTTAACCTGGAGACGACACATTGCAGCTAAAAAGCTGCAGCTTAAACTCAAATCTGCTAGTTTACATTGGCTTTTAAACAAGAAATCTGGACTAAGCCTTAGCAACATAATTCTCTTATATAATGCAATAATAAAACCGATATGGATGTATGGGATCCAGTTATGGGGCACAGCTTGCGCGACGAATATAGATATAATTCAAAGATTCCAATCGAAAACGTTAAGAGTAATAACGGGCGCACCATGGTACATGCGTAATGAAAATATTCATAGTGATCTAAATATACCTACCATCAAGGAAGAAATTGAAATCGCAGCAAAAAAATACTTAACAAAACTGCGTAACCATCCGAACCCTTTGGCTAACACCTTGGCCCATGCAACAGTCAAACCCGCCTGCGGAGAAGAGACAAAGCAGCCTTCTAAAGAGCAACGTCAAGCCAGCAGCCCATTCGTACTAATGGGCTTTATATTTTAATTTAGTTTAAGATTTTATTACTTATTGTTAGGCTTCCGAAGTCGAAGTAGATTCAATGAATAAATATTAATGTTTAAAAAAAAAAACTCGTCGTCTTTGAGGCATTGGCACGCATAGCTTTCACGGAGTAACGTCTTCACCATCGACCTGTCGTCATCCGTCTACATAAACTGCTTTCTTCGATCACGTAGTCCGGGAACTTCTCTGGAGCTTCTTCCACCTTCGTCTTCTTCTCTTTCAGCCATGCACATTCTTCGTTTTCTCCTTCCTGTAACACCATGCCCAACTGCTCTTCTTGTGGTTGCCTTGACAGCGCGTCTGCTACTACGTTCAGCTTCCCCTTCCTGTATTGCACCTCAAACGAATATTGTTGGAGTTCTAGCGCCCATCTCGCTATCCGTCCTGAGGGACTTTCGATCGCGTTGAGCCACTTAAACGCCAGGTGGTCGGTAATTACTGTGAAGTTGTACCCTTCTATATACGGTCTCATTTTCCTTATTGCCAGATTATCGCTAAACACTCCTTCTCCGTTGGTGAGTAGTTCATTTCGGTTTTATTCAGTCGCCGGCTCGCATATACTTTTACTCGTTTGCTACCATCTAATTCCTGTAGGAGAACAGCTCCGTAATCGCTCTCATCTGTCTGCAATGTAAATTTCTTTGTGAAGTTGGGGCAAGCCAACACCGGTGCTTGTGTGAGGCCTTCTTTTAGGGCTTCGAACGCTGTCTGTTGTTCCTCGGTTCACTCCCACTTTTTACTCTTCTTCAGCATCGATGTAAGTGGATGTGACACTTGTGAAAAGTCATCGACAAATCTTCGATACCATGATGCCACTCACAGTAACCGCCTGAGCACTCGTAGATTGGTAGGGGGTGTGAGTTCTCTTACGGCCGCTACCTTATCTGGGTTCGTATGGATGCCCTTCTCGCTGACTACGTGGCCTAAATACTTCAGCTTCTTCTTAAAAACTCGCACTTCTCGGGGTTGATGCGGAGGTTGGCTTTTCTTAGCCGCTGGAATACTTCTTTTAGGTGCTTCACGTGCTCTTCTAGCGTTGTTCTCGTGACTATGATGTCGTCTAGGTAGGCGAATGCGTACGGCTCCAGTTCTGGGCCGATGACTCGATCAAGTGTCCTCTGGAACGTCGCTGGTGCAGAGTATAGACCGAAAGGCATTACCTTCCACTGGAACCAGCCACGTCTAGGTACTGTAAATGCCGTGTACTCTTTGTTGTCCTCTTCCTTGAAGATCTGCAAATAACCGTTCTTCAGGTCTAGGCTGCTGATGAAACGGACGCTTCTGAGCCGATCGATTATATGCTGAATACGCGGCAGCGGGTAGGCGTCTGGAACGGATCGGGCATTCAATTGACGGTAGTCGACGCAGAGTCTCCACTTCTCGTTCTTCTTCTTCGCCAAACTATTGGTGCACAGTGCGGACTATGGGACGGTTCGATGTAGTTCTTCTCAAGTAGTTCGTCGATCTCTTTGTTGATGACATCTTGCATCTTTGGGTTCTTGGGGAAGTATCTCTGTTTCATCGGTCGATCGTCTCGCATGATTATTTTGTGTGCGGGATTATTAGACAGTCCTGAATTCTCCTCGAATCGTTCCAACTCACTGTGCAGGAACTCACTCACTTTTTTATCCGCTGGCTTGCCTGCTGGTAGTGTGGTTTGGTTCTGGCTCTCTGAGGCCGTATTCCTTCGATCTCTTCTCAACAATGGCGGTGCATGTGACTGTCTCGTCTTCTCTTCTGTCTACCCTTAATCATAGTGACCTTCCGCCGAATCTCACCTCCGTGTTGGTTTCTGCGTCTTCCAGTTAATCTAAGTAAAATGCCACTTATGTACTGAATTTCAATTAGATAAGAACTTTTGAATAGGTCAGTCCCTGCTCCAAAGAATAGAAGAATATTCTTGTTAATCTTAGTAAAAAGCCACTTATGAACTGAAATTCAAGTAAATAAGAATTTTTGAATAGGTCAGTCGCTGGTCCACTTTCCGTAGAAGTGTAGTTTTTCTGTTATTCACTTTTCCTTTTAATCTTAGCAAACTGCCACCCATGTACCGAATTCACAGTAAGCCGAACCATAAATATGATTTTTCCGAAAAGGTCAGTCCGTGGTCCACTTTCCGTAGATAAGTGTAGTCTTCCTGTTTATCTAAGTCAAAAGCTACCTAGGTACCAAAATTTAAGCAAAACTGCCTAATGAATACACTTTTTTCGAGTAGGCCAGTATCTTGTCTTCCTGTTAATGTAGGTAAAAAGCTATATGTATAATGGATTTTAAGTAAATCCAGCCATAAAAAGGATTTTGTGAATAGGTCGGTCCCTGATACACTTTCCGGAGAGTAGTGTGGTCTTCCTGTTAATCAGTCTTAATTTTAATCATAGCAACGGGCCACCCATGGACCGAATGTACAGTAAGCCGAACCACAAAGAAGATTTTTTCGAAAAGGTCAGTACGTGGTCCCCCCCAGAGTGTAGCCTATTCTAAGTGAAAAGCTACATATGTACCGAATTTCAAGATAGCCAACCCATAGAGAAGATTTTTTTGGAACAAGTCAGTCCCTGGTCTATTTCCCGAAGAGAAGAATTGTAATCTTGTTAGTCTAAGTAAAATGATACATAAGTACCAAATGTCAAGTAAATCCAACCATAAATAAACTTTTTTCGAATATGTCAGTACAAGGTCCACCTTCCATAAAGAAGTGTAGTCTTTCTGTTAATATCATATCGAATATCAAGTAAATCAGACCATAAATAAGATTTTCTCAAAAGCTTAGTCCTTGGTCCACCTTCCGGAGAGAAGTCTGTTTAGGGGAACAGTAAGCTTTTTCACTGACCCTTTTTTATTCAAATGAAGAAACGAACGTTTTCGTTATAATTAATAAGCTTTATTCACTGATTTCAAAAATGTATTTAATTTACAATATGCACAAGCAAAATATAAAAATAGCAACTATATGCTGCACCAGTCAAAAATCGAATGACAGAATTCCCTAAGCTGTACAATCAAAGAAGCTTGCAAATTTCGTCTATAAAGGGTGGTTAAATAGTAAGGGCCGATTTTGAATATGAACCACACCTAAACGCTAAGTTTTTTTCCGAATTTAATTTGACATTTCTCTATTTCAGACTTACTCAATTTGAACCATGGAGAGATACACAATCCAACAACGTGTTAAAGTTATCCAGACTTATTATGAAAATTTTCGAAGAAAATCATCTTCAGTGATGAGGCACATTTTCACCTCAGTGGATTCGTCAATAAACAGAATTGCCGCATTTGGGCGAATGAGAATCCAAGAGTGATTGTCGAAAAACCAATGCACCCACAAAGAGTGACTGTTTGGTGCGGTTTATGGGCTGGCGGCATCATCGGGCCGTATTTTTTCCAAAATGAGGCCGGTCAGGCAGTTATTGTGAATGGTGTTCGCTATCGTGAGATGGTAACGAATTTTTTATGGCCACAATTGGAAGATATGGATGTGGACGATATGTGGTTTCAGCAGGACGGTGCCACTTGCCACACAGCTAACGAAACAATGGCTCTTTTGCGCAACAAATTTAATGGCCGTGTTATCTCACGTAATGGCGATGTCAATTGGCCCGCAAGATCATGTGATTTGACACCGTTGGACTTTTTTCTCTGGGGTTATTTGAAAGAAAACGTGTACGTCGATAAGCCAGCAACAATTCAAGAGCTAAAGGATGAGATAATTCGGCACATTAACGGCATAGAAACTCCATTATGCTTCAGCGTCATCGAAAATTTGGACCATCGTATGGAGGTGTTCCGCCGAGGTCGCGGCGCTCATTTGGCCGATATTTTGTTACATACATAAATGAGTAATACCAATGTATCATAATAAAATAAAATTTCAATAATTTCCTAAATAGTTTGTGTTTTATTCAAAATCAACATCGGCCCTTGAAAATTTAACCACCCTTTACAATGTCTTGAATCCCTTTCGGTATAGGGATCACCTGATTTGGATTCTTTATATTTATATTATTTCGGTTAGGCTTATTTTGCTATATACGTCTTTATGTACATATGTATACATAAATATGACCAACATATTTCTCTTTTGCCCAATTCTCTTTCTTAACTTTGTTTTTATGCTTAATGCCTTATCATAATTGCGGGATTGCAGAATTTAAGCAAGCAAACATTTGCATGTTATTGCATATACCTTACCATATGTGAACATTAGTATGTATGTATGTACGTATGTATAAACAAGTGTAGATACAAGCAGCATAAAGAACAACTATGCAATTATGACAAGAGGAATGGTTTTTAACAAGGTATAAGCTTGTACTATTAGTAGTCATTAGTACTAGTCGTAGTAGTAGTTGCAAATTATATTACTTAATGCATAATATATACATAATAACTAAACACAGTCCCTGGTCATTTTTTCCGGAGAGAAGTGCAGTTTCCTGTTAATCTATGCAAAAAGCAGTCTATGTGTTGAATTTCAAGTAAATCTTCTATTCTTCGAATAGGTCAGTCCATGGTTCACTTCCCGGTTGAAAGAAGCGTCTTCCAGTTAATCTAAGTAAAAAGCCACTCATGTACTGAATTTCAAGTAGATAAGAACTTTTGAATAGGTTAGTCGCTGGTCCACTCTCCGGAGAGAAGTGTAGTCTTCCTGTTATTCACTTTTCCTGTTAATCTTAGCAAAGGGACACCTTTGTACCGAATTTCAAGTAAATCGAGCAATTAATACTGTTACGGCTGCAACTTTGACGTTCGAAGAAAACACGTTTATTTTTAACACATATATTATTGTAAACAAGTAACAATAAAGAAAGCGTTTTAGTATCTAAAAACAGTTACAATTGGTATTAGTTAAACGATATTGAATTTAATTTAAGTATTGATCTTACTGGGAGATGGGGCCATGTGTAGAAGTTCACGCAAGTGAGGAAAGTTTTTGACTGCCATTCACCTGGGAGTGGCCAGAAACGATTCTTGTGCATATGGTTCAAGCAGCTCACGACGTCCGGTCTTAGACCACGTATCCCCTGGGTAGCCAACGAACATCCGTTTGGAGGCGAGCTAAAGTGAGAAGGCGAATCCCATGCGGTTGTGCGTAGGGTTTGGAACCCACCACATGAAAAAACAACCCAATGAAAAAGCAACATAAGCCTCGGATGAGAGACCCCCCTTTTGATGACGACCCCCGCAAATGTTTTAAGGATTACGATTTTAGGGCATGCACCTGGAATGTCCGGTCCCTTAATTGGGAAGGTGCCGCTGCCCAGCTGGTTGATGTCCTCATAAAGTTAAAGGCTGACATCACTGCCGTCCAAGAATTGCGATGGACGGGACAAGGACGGAAGAAGGTGGGTCCTTGTGAGATTTACTACAGCGGCCATATAAAGGAGCGCAAATTTGGTGTCGGATTCGTGGTGGGAGAAAGACTCCGTCGCAGAGTACTGGCATTCACTCCGGTGGATGAACGTCTAGCCACAATTCGCATCAAGACAAAATTTTTCAACACCACCCTAATTTGTGCCCACGCCCCGACGGAAGAGAAGGATGACTTGACCAAAGATGCCTTTTACGAGCGCCTCGAACACACTTATGAGCGCTGCCCCCGACACGACGTCAAAATTGTGCTTGGCGACTTCAACGCTAGGGTGGGCAAAGAAGGTATCTTTGGTACGACTGTCGGAAAATTCAGTCTCCACGACGAAACATCTCCAAATGGTCTGAGGCTGATCGACTTCGCCGGGGCCCGAAATATGGTTGTCTGTAGCACTAGATTCCAGCACAAAAAAATTCACCAAGCTACTTGGCTGTCTCCAGATCGGAAAACTTCCAACCAGATCGATCATGTTGTGATAGACGGAAGACATGCATCCAGTGTTTTAGATGTGCGTACGTTCCGAGGTCCCAACATTGACTCGGATCACTATCTTGTCGCAGCGAAGATACGCACGCGCCTCTGTGTATCGAAGAACGTCCATCAACAAACACAAGGAAGGTTCGACGTTGAAAAGCTGCAGTCACAACAGACTGCCGAGCGATTTTCTACTCGACTTGCACACCTGCTCTCTGAGAGCACTCATCAGCAACCCGGTATAAGGGAACTGTGGGACGGCATTGCAAACTCCCTGCGTACAGCTGCAAACGAAACCATCGGATTTCGGAAAGGTCGCAAAAACAGCTGGTACGATGAGGATTGCCGTGCCGCAGTGGAGAGAAAACAGACTGCCTACCTCGCAACCTTGCGATCAACCACAACACGTGCGGGGTGGGATAGATACCGAGAACTGAAGAGGGAAGCAAGGCGCGTCTGCAGAGAAAAAAAGAAAGAGGCCGAGATGCGCGAGTACGAGGAGCTTGAGAAGCTGGCCGACAAGGGTAACGCTCGAAAATTCTATGAAAAGATACGGCGACTTACAGAAGGTTTCAAGACCGGAGCGAACTCTTGTAGGACCCAGGGAGGTGAGCTAGTGACAGATGCCCAGAGTATACTCGATTTATGGAGGGAGCACTTCTCCAGCCTGCTGAATGGCAGTGAACAGGAAACACGCGGAGATGGTGAACCCGAAACTCCAATTGATGACGATGGGAAAGTTGTTCCGTTACCCGACTATGAAGAAGTGCGAATAGCAATCGTCCGCTTAAAAAACAACAAAGCGGCAGGGGCCGATGGATTACCGGCCGAGCTATTCAAACACGGCGGCGAAGAGCTGATCAGGTGCATGCATCAGCTCCTTTGTAAAATATGGTCGGATGAAAGCATGCCCGACGATTGGAATTTAAGTGTGCTCTGCCCGATCCACAAGAAAGGCGATCCCACAGTCTGCGCCAATTATCGTGGAATAAGCCTTCTTAATATCGCATATAAGGTCTTATCAAGCGTATTGTGTGAAAGACTAAAGCCCACCGTCAACAAACTGATTGGATCTTATCAGTGTGGCTTTAGACCTGGTAAGTCAACCATTGACCAGATATTCACCATACGCCAAATCTTGGAAAAGACCCGTGAAAAGAGAATCGACACCCACCACCTTTTCGTCGATTTTAAAGCCGCCTTCGACAGCACGAATAGGAGCTGCCTTTATGCCGCTATGTCTGAATTTGGAATCCCCGCAAAACTTATACGGCTAAGTAAACTGACGTTAAGCAACACTAAAAGCTCCGTCAGGATCGGGAAGGACCTCTCCGAGCCGTTCGATACCAAACGAGGTTTCAGACAGGGTGATTCCTTATCGTGTGACTTTTTTAATTTAATGCTGGAGAAAATAATACGAGCTGCAGAACTAAATAGAGAAGGTACAATCTTCTATAAGAGTGTACAGCTGCTGGCGTACGCCGATGATATCGACATTATTGGCCTCAACAACCGCGCCGTGAGTTCTGCTTTCTCCAGACTTGATAAAGAAGCGAAACGAATGGGTCTGGTAGTGAATGAGGGCAAGACGAAATATCTCCTGTCATCAAACAAACAGTCATCGCATTCGCGACTAGGCTCCCACGTCACTGTTGACAGTCATAACTTCGAAGTCGTAGATAATTTCGTCTATCTAGGAACCAGCAATAATACCAACAACAATGTCAGCCTTGAAATCCAACGCAGAATCACTCTTGCCAACAGGTGCTACTTTGGGCTGAGTAGGCAATTGAAAAGTAAAGCCCTCTCTCGACGAACGAAAATCAAGCTCTACAAGTCGCTCATTATACCGGTCCTAATATATGGCGCAGAAGCGTGGACGATGTCAACATCTGATGAGTCGGCTCTAGGAGTCTTCGAGAGGAAAGTTCTGCGAACGATTTATGGTCCTTTGCGCATTAGCAACGGCGAATACCGCAGACGATGGAACGATGAGCTGTACGAGCTATACGACGATATTGACATAGTTCAGCGAATGAAGAGACAGCGGCTACGCTGGCTAGGCCATGTCGTCCGAATGGATGAAAACACTCCAGCTTTGAAAATATTTGATGCAGTACCCGCTGGTGGAAGCAGAGGAAGAGGAAGACCTCCACTCCGTTGGAAAGATCAAGTAGAGAGTGACCTGGGTGCACTTGGCATTTCCAACTGGCGCCAAACAGCGAAAAGAAAATATGAATGGCGCGCTGTAATTGCTTCGGCTATAATCGCGTAAGCGGTGCCAACGCCAATAAAGAAGAAGATTGATCTTACTTGTTCGTATGATTTCTTTAAACGTTCGCTTCAAGAAAACTAACGCTTCGTAAAAATTTACAGTTTCTTTTAAGAGAAAAGTTCGTTCTGTTTGAAAAGTTGCGTAGACTTCCGGTTGTAGTTTTAACAATCGCTGTTCGTACTTGTCCATCACCATCATCAACCTTCATCGGCTCTTCTCGTTGACACCACTTGCTTCGTCGTGCACGAGTCTGCTTCATTTGTTGCAGAATCTGCCATGACTTACGTAATGAAACGCCTTCGTTTGCGATTGGTGTTTGGACCTCATTTGAACAACCCCGTAAGAAATGATTAGGTGTCAAAGGTTCAGCGTCTTCATTGTGTAACGATAAATGAGTTAACGTTTCCACTTGTGGTACCTTCGCCTTTAGAGTGAATGAAAGGACTCTCGTAAAGCAACCTACCATACGCCTCCACGCCCCTCCGGATCATGGATTACCAGATGCATTAAACAACCATTCTACCCCATGCCTGACACCTTCATCGACCAACCTTCTCTCTACTAATACCCAGTATTTACTTTACTCACGCCTACAAAATTGGTACCTCTATCGCTACGCATTCTCAAAGGAACACCTCGCCTGTTAATAAAATTCCTTAAGCACAGTATCAATGAATCAGTGGACAGGTCCTTGGCGCTATCCCCATCTTTTCTCTTGTCGACGGCCAACAGCCGAAGCCGAACGAAGGAATCTACACCAGTGAAACTGAATACTCGAAGAAATGGAGTGAGCCGATCTTTTGGAATCTGTCCCCTAAGCGGTGATTTAGGTTTTGCATTTTGGGCTTTACATTTTTGTCACTTTGTTTTAGCTGAATGGACTAAGTTACGTACGTTAGTTATCCAAAATATTCTTTTAATGGCACAATCAATTGACTCATGATTTTGGTGCTTATACATTTCATGATAATGCCTTGCAATAAGTTTGGATAATGAATCTTCATACGGCAGCATTATCGGCTTTTTAGTACGCAATCAGCATTATCAATACGCCCTGATAATCTCAAAACGCCATCTTCATCAATTATATGCGTTAAATTAAGCAACACACTATTTCTCGGTAACTTTTCTTTGCCTGCTAACATACTCATCTCCTTTGGCCAAGTATTCTCTTGAACATAGCGACAGATATTTTTTTCAGCTTGAGCAATATCTTTTGCTGTTAATTGCGGTATAAAATTACCTTTAGCTCGATGTTTATGAACAGATCTAAATTTCCGTGCAGCATGTATTACCCAACAAATGACTCTGAGCAGCTTATTATATTTCGAATATCTATCAAAATCTATAAAATTTTCGTTGATATTCATCGCGAAGACACACTTTGCACGACTTTCTATGTCTACACTCTTTTCCGGAATACCTTTAGGGAGGCCTGGCTAAGTCATCTCAGCTTCCGTCAAGAAATCTGGACCACGTATCCATCGTGAATTCGCATCATCTGCTTACCAGGAATCCATCGCCACCAATTGACATTAGAAGAATCTAAAATTTCTGCGATTCTGTGGGCTACGAATTGTTTGTAACAACGACTATCTGAACTGATCCAACTGAGAACAGTTTTCGAGTCAGACCAAAACATTATCAGTTGAGGCTGTACATCATGACTTCTTATACAATAATAACATCTTTCAAACGAACTCCCAATACGGCAGCTAACATTTCTAGACGTGAAACCGAAAGTACTTTAATAGGACTGCATCGCGATTTTCTGGCTATAAAGGATACACTAACTTCGCCTTCAAAATTCACCCGCCAGTACGCGACAGCAGAATATGCAAGTTCGCTAGCATCTACAAAAATATGTAAATCAATCTTTGTATCTGGGTTAGTAAAATTAAAATTATAGCAACGGGGGATAGTGAGATTTCTAGCCTTATCAAGCTCTGTATACCAGTCGAACCATTTGTGGTATATCTCCTCTGGAATAGCACTTCTCCAATCTACGTTCAAACGCCATAGCTCTTGTAAAATATTTTTTGATTTTTGATAATTGTAACATTTGTCAAATAACCGAAGGGATCAAATATTGACATGGTAAGGCTTAGCACTTCAGCCTTCGTTGGTCCTCTTTCTCCTGTCAATACATCATTTGGTACTCTTGTAATTTTGAGTAAAAAACAAAATGAGTCATCTAATGGCCGCCAGTACATTTTTTTTTTCATCCCTTTTCTGTTAGCAAGTCGCTAGAACAAAGGCTATTGGTGCCATCAGTGAGAGTCAGCGGCGGTGATCCTTCTCCAAATGAATTTCTTTAACCGCATTCGAAATATTTATAACATATTTCACCGTATCGAAGCTATCAACATAATCGTCCACGTAGTGGCAGTCAATTATAGCTCGATCAGCTCTGGGGAGTAATGGGATGTAGCCAAGCAACTGGGTATGCTGTTACAGTTGCGAGGCTATACTCAATTGCTACTCTTGCGTCCACGTCGCGCACCCTGGAAACGTGAGCAACCCTTGTGCAAGGTAGGGTCACGGCTAATGAGAGGAAGCTTCAGTGGAGCCAATCCAACTTATTTGGTTTAAGGGTTCGCTGAAATCTAATTGCAACGTCTGTTCAACCAGAGGTGCGACTGCGAGGGGGCGTCGATCTTGTAGCAAGCCGCTGGCTATGTAAATGTGCAAAACCTTTAAACTTACTCGCTTAGCGGAGTTGTGCGCTAGGTTTGGGATCCACCACGTAGAAACCAGCTCCAATGAAAAGGTTAACACCGCCTCGAATGAGATACCCCCTTTCTGTTGACGACCCTCGCAAACGAATTAAGGATCACGATTTGAGGGCATGCACCTGGAATGTCCGGTGCCTTAATTGGGAAGGTGCCGATGCCCAGCTGGTTGATGTCCTCGTAAGAATCCGTCCAAGAAGTGCGATGGACGGGACAAGGACAAAAGCGAGTAGGTTCTAGTGACATTTACTACAGCGGCCATATAAAGGAGCGCAAATTTGGTGTCGGATTCGTGGTGGGAGAGAGACTTAGTCGTCGAGTACTGGCATTCACCCCTGTGGATGAACGTCTCGCCACAATCCGCATCAAAGCGAAACTTTTCAAAATATCGTTGATCTGCTCCTCGTCGGAAGAAAAGGACGATTTGGACAAAGATGCCTTTTATGAGCGCCTAGAGCATACTCATGAGCGCTGCCCCGACACGATGTGAAAATCGTGCATGGCGATTTTAATGCCAAGGTGGGCAAAGAAGGTATCTTGGTGCGACAGTTGGAAAATTCAGCCTCCACAACGAAACATCCCCTAATGGGTTGAGGCTGATCGACTTCGCTGCGGCCCGAAATATGGTTGTCTGTAGTACTAGATTCCAGCACAAAAAAATGCATCAAGCCACTTGGCTGTCCCCTGATCGAAAAACACAAAACCAGATCGATCATGTTGTGATAGATGGAAGACATGTCTCCAATGTTCTCGACGTGCGTACACTCTGAGGACCCAACATCGACTCGGACCACTATCTTGTTGCAGCGAAGATATGCACGCGCCTCTGTGTTTCGAAGAACGCCCGTCAAAAAACACATGGAAAGTTCGACGTCGAAAAGCTGCAATCGCAACAGACTGCCGAACGATTTTCTACTCTACTTACACTCCTGCTCGCACTGATCAGCATCTCGGTATAGGGGAACTGTGGGACGGCATTTCAAGCTCCCTGCGTACAGATGCAAACGAAACCATTGGATTTCATAAAGGTCGCAAAAACAGCTGGTACGATGAAGACTGCCATGTCGTGGAGAGAAAACAGACTGCCTACCTCGCAACCTTGCGATCGACAACAACACGTGCGGGGTGGGATAGATACCGAGAGCTGAAGAGGGAAGCAAGAGGCATCTGCAGACATAAAAAGAGAGAGGCCGAGATGCGTGAGTATGAAGAGTTTGAGAAGCTGGTCGACTAAGGTAATGCTCGAAAATTCTATGAGAAGATGCGACGACTTACTGAAGGTTTCAAGACCGGAGCAGACTCAGGGAGGTGAGCTAGTGGTAGATGCTCAGAGTATACTCGATTTATGGAGGGAGCACTTCTCCAGCCTGCTGAATGGCAGTGAAGAGGAAACACGCGGAGATGGTGAACCCGAAACCCCAATTGATGACGATGGAAAAGTTGTTCCGTTACCCGACTATGAAGAAGTGCGAATAGCAATCGTCCGCTTACAAAACAACAAAGCGGCAGGGGCCGATGGATTACCGGCCGATCTATCTAAATACGGCGGCGAAGAACTGATCAGGTGCATGCATCAGCTTCTTTGCAAAATATGGTCGGATGAAAGCATGCCCGACGATTGGAATTTAAGTGTGCTCTGTCCGATCCACAAAAAGGCGATCCCACATTCTGCGCCAATTACCGTGGAATAAGCCTTCTTAATATCGCATATAAGGTCTTATCAAGCGTATTGTGTGAAAGAATAAAGCCCACCGTCAACAAACTGATTGAACCTTATCAGTGTGGCTTTAGGCCTAGTAAGTCAACCATTGACCAGATATTCACCATGCGCCAAATCTTGGAAAAGACCCGTGAAAAGAGAATCGACACCCACCACCTTTTCGTCGATTTTAAAGCCGCCTTCGACAGCACGAATAGGAGCTGCCTTTATGCCGCTATGTCTGAATTTGGAATCCCCGCAAATCTTATACGGCTAAGTAAACTGACGTTAAGCAACACTAAAAGCTCCGTCAGGATCGGGAAAGACCTCTCCGAGCCGTTCGATACCAAACGAGGTTTCAGACAGGGTGATTCCTTATCGTGTGACTTTTTTAATTTAATGCTGGAGAAAATAATACGAGCTGCAGAGCTAAATAGAGAAGGTACAATCTTCTGTAAGAATGTACAGCTGCTGACGTACGCCGATGATATCGACATTATTGGCCTCAACAACCGCGCCGTGAGTTCTGCTTTCTCCAGACTTGATAAAGAAGCATAACGAATAGGTCTGGTAGTGAATGAGGGCAAGACGAAATATCTCCTGTCATCAAACAAACAGTCATCGCATTCGCGACTCGGCTCCCACGTCACTGTTGACAGTCATAGCTTCGAAGTCGTAGATAATTTCGTCTATCTAGGGACCAGCATTATTACCAACAACAATGCCAGCCTTGAAATCCAACGAAGAATCACCCTTGCTAACAGGTGCTACTTTGGGCTGAGTAGGCAATTGAAAAGTAAAGTCCTCTCTCGACGAACGAAAACCAAGCTCTACAAGTCGCTCATCATACCGGTCCTACTGTATGGCGCAGAAGCGTGGACGATGTCAACATGTGATGAGTCGGCTCTAGGAGTCTTCGAGAGGAAAGTTCTGCGAACGATTTATGGTCCTTTGCGCATTTGCAACGGCGAATACCGCAGACGATGGAACGATGAGCTGTACGAGCTATACGACGATATTGACATAGTTCAGCGAATGAAAAGACAGCGGCTACGCTGGCTAGGTCATGTCGTCCGAATGAATGAAAAGAAGAGATGAATGGCGCGCTATAATTGACTCGGCTATAATCGCGTAAGCGGTGCCAACGCCAATAAAGAAGAAGAAAGCTCTCGGATGACTTTCATGAAACTTTAATGCTTTTATATTCTTCACAAATTGCGCAGAACATGGTGAGCAAGCTGAACCAAATATCATTGCTTTCGTGATATAGACGTCTGGCTCCTTTGTGGTATCTCCATCACGCCAGAGGAATCGTTGTGCATCCTGATCTTCGTCGTGTATCTGAATTCGATGAAACATTACTCGTATATCAGCAGATACGCCAATGATACCCTATCTAAATTTAAATAGTATACTCAGTAAACGTTTTGGCTGGTAAATATTTAGACCTTTCATTAAACGTGAATTAAAAGAAACATTTTTTATGGATGTAGCAGCATCAAAAACTAAACGCAATTTATTTTCTTTGTTTACCATAGATTACAAACGGCAAAGTGAGGTATATACCATAAATGAGGTTTTAATTCTAATGCTTCTGTCACCGACAGCTTCTTGGCATATGCTTTGTTTACATATTCATTAATTTTGTCTTTATACCACTTTTCAAAACTACTACCTTTGGCAATCTTAGTTTCAATAGTTTTTAGGCGACGCAACACCATACTATAACTTTCACAAAAACGAACTTCATCAGTTCGCCATAACAAACCAGTTTCATAGTGACAACCAATATGTTTGGTGGCCTCTGATAAAATTGTTTCGACTCTTTTATCTGCTTCAGAGACGACCGGCTGCAAAGGTTTCATTCCAAAACTTTCTAGAGAAAAATATCTGTTACTTGCTTTTGAATGTCATCAACCATATCTTGTTCACAGTTTATACAGCAAACAACTCCTTCGGTTGTGTCTTCATTTGATCCGAACAACACACACCCTAAGTTTGACCTGTGGACAGAAAAACAATCGTCGAGATTTATAACTTCCACTGGGCGCACCAAGTATATATGCGATGAGTATCTGTTTAACAGCATCAACATAATTATCGATTGGCAAATTTTGTAACCTAGCATATTTCGATATAAAAATATTGAGATTCAACGTCTGAGCTGGTAGTTCAAATTTTGTTGTTGTTCTTATGTTTTCATATGAAAATTTCTTGCGTTTTTATTTACACCCAAAATTTCAACATCCAATCGCTGTGATAATTCGCTTGTAGTCTTTTCTCCTATCCATCGCAATGATAATTTATCGATTGGTCCTTTCGCATCGATGGGACAATCCCTTGCAGAGCAGTGCTTCGCTAATTTTGAAGAAGTCGAAAAATGGCTCGTCGAATGGCTTGCCTCGAAAGAGAAAAAGTTTTTTTGGAATGGTATCCATAATTTGCTTGAGGGATGGGCGAAATGTGTAGAAACCAATGATCAATACTTTGAATAAAAACATTTTGAGATTCCTCTGAAAATTAAGTATTTTCTTTATCGAAAAAATTTCAACTAACACCCCTGGTAAATTGCTGTTGATTCTTTAAAAGATGCTTAGAACATTCTTCCAGTGATCCAGTAAATTCTGGCAGATCGTGTTTTTTATGTGTATAAGACTATTGCGTTGAAGTTAATTGTGGCAAATAATTTGACTGCGTACTTGGCAGTCCGGATGGAATTTGACTAGTGGCAAATGATGGATTAAATCTGTACTAATTGGGCGCGTTGTTATTATACCTGTATAAATATTATCATACGATAAATATATATTTGGGTTCACAGAATTCTTTACCCTGGGGTTCATAACGTCGGTGTAGGTGATGTAGGCTGGCTGTGCACTAGAATGTGATGCACTAATGGCTGTGGCGGTATTTGAGACACTGGATATGTCGGCAGAAGTGGGCTTAGCAAAGATCGTGTCGACAGAGGGGAGACTGGCAGAAACAACATTTTTTTTTGTACACAATTCATTTATTTACCTGATCTGCTTTAATATAAGCCTAACAGTAAGTGTACAAATCTTAAGAACTAAATTACAAACATGATAGCTCGAGTTATGTAACTCTGAGCTCTTTTCAAACTACGCCGCTCTCCTTAGAAGGCGGGAACATCTCCTCGCTGCAAGCGGGAGTTTCTTGTTGGGTTGCATAAAGCATTAGCTAGCGGGCTTGGATGATTTCTCAGCTTTATGAAGTACTTCGTCCTGCTTCTCTCAATTTCAGGTTTAACCAGTAAAATATTATGTGGACAACTTTGCTTCCGCCGTTTTCCGATAGGTGGATGTACCTGCTGAGGCTGGTTGAAATACATAGATGATAATGCCTTTAAAGTGAGTGTGGACAGTGCCTAACGAATTGTCATCGCCGTTTCAGTGACAGTTGTTCCTGTTTTCGTATTATTCACGCTCGAAAATGTCCGTTTATGTGCCCAATTCTCGCCATTTGCGGGAAGTTTTACTTTTCTGTTACAATTCGAAAAACAATACAGCTGAAGCGCATCGAATGCTCTCAGAGACTTACGGTGATGCCGCTCTGAGTGAAAGAACGTGTCGGGAGTGGTTTCAACGTTTTAAAAATGGTGATTTCGATGTCGAAGATAATCATGGTGGTGGAAGAGAAAAAACCTTCATAGATGAACAACTAGAAGCATTGCTTGATGAAGATTCGTGCCAAACCCAATAACAGCTTGCCGAATCGTTGGGAGTGAGTCAGCAAGCCATTTCAAAACGTCTCAAGGCCTGGGCTTTTAATTTTGGAAAAAAACGGCGGAAGCAAAGTTGTACACCTAATACTAAGGTCTTTGTGAATGTTTACGTTACGAACGTACCATGTTGCGCCCGTTAGTGCTCTTAAAATTTTGGACTGGAACCTCTGTATTTTATCAATGTTAGTTGCACAGGACGTACCTCACAGTTTAATACCATACATCCAAATTGATTTTAACTTTGTAGTCTAGTTTTAGAACGGAGCTTTTATTTAAAAGCCAATTTAAACTAGCTGCTTTTAATTTCATGTGTAGTATTTTTGCCTATACCATATATGTCTCTTCCAAGTGAGACGTCTACCTAAGTGTATACCGAGATATGTAACATCATTTACTTGGGGAATGTTTATACCATTTAAGCGAATTGCAGGAAATGATTGCGGTCTTAAAGTAAGTGTAACGTGTTTACACTTTTGCTCAGTAACTTTGGTTCTCCAGTTTTCTAGCCATTCTTCGATGAGGAGTAAATGATCACTAATCGTTTTTGCTGCTCTTTTAGGGCATTTATCACGGCATAAAACAGCTGTGTCAACCGCAAAGGTAGATGTCTGCACTTTTCGGTTTAGTGGGATGTCTGCAGTGTATATAATATATAAAATAGGCCCAAGGACGCTACCCTGCGGAACACCAGCTTTTACCGGATACTCCTCACTGATAAATTCAGATTGTTTAATAGTAAATTGTCTGTTAGTCAAATGTGACTTAAGTATCATATAAAATTGAACAGGTAGAGCTTTATGTATTTTGTATAGTAAACCTTTATGCCAGACTTTGTCGAACGCTTGTGCTACGTCAACATTTCATTAGTTATTCGGTTAACTTGTTCAACAGTACTATGCTTTTCACGAAAGCCGAATGTGATCTGGTATCACATTGTTACGGTGGAGAAAAGGAGATATTTTTGATAGCAGAATTTTTTCAAATAATTTGGAAAGACTGGGTAGTAGGCTTATTGGTCTGTAAGAAGACGCCTATGTATGGTCTTTGCCTGGTTTGGCTATCATTAATATCTGCGACTTTTTCCACGCGTTTGGAAAGTAATTTAGTTTTAGAATGTCATTAAAGAGTTCAGAGAGCAATGCTTGTGCAACTCTTGGTAGCTCTATTAGCATTTTTCAGCTTCCTCTCTGCTGCTTTCAACCGTAACTTTGCGGCTGGAGAGCGATATTCTTGCCATTCTCTCCGCAAACGGCGCTTATTTTTTACTAATTTTTCTATTTCCGTATTTGTAAGGATTTTTGGGCACGTAATAGGCTTTTTACTGTTTGGAGTTGCTGTGGTTGCGGCGGAAACTAGGACATTATTGAGCTCATTAATATAGTCATCAATATCGTTTTCACAATTCAATATTGGGTTGATGTTAATATGACTACTAGCATATTTTTTGTATTTTAGCCAGTTTGTTTCTCTGTTTGTCGGTCTTGGTTCTTGTGCAACTATCGTCGGGCGCTCATAGATTTTATTTAGAACTGGTGAGTGGTCTGAAGACAACTCAGCAACTGTCACGGCTGATACAAGTTGCCTGTCGATTTTTCTTGAGACAGCAAAGTCTATTAAGTCAGGTGTTTTCTTCCGATCGGTAGGCCAGTATGTTGGTTGACCTGGGAAAATACAATCTAAATTGTTACGCTTGTTTATAATGGTATTGTATAGCTGACGGCCTTTGGGGTTTATTAGACGGGATCCCCAGTATACATGCTTTGCATTGTAGTCTCCTCCTGCTATAAATCTATCACCAAGAATATCAAAAAATCCCTAAATTGATTTTCTGTGATCTTAAATTTTGGAGGACAATGAATGGCTGAGAGATTTAGCTCTTTGCCATAATTATTCAAAGTTACAGAGGTAGCTTGTAGATAATTCGTGGCGTAAGGCTGTAAGACGCAGTGTTTAAGGCGGGTTTTTAGAAGTATTCCAGTGCCGCCGTGCGCTTTGTCATCAGGGTTGTTGGTGGAGTAGAATATGAACCCAGGTATATAAAAGTTATATTTATCCGTCAAGTGCGTTTCAGACAATAGCATTACGTCTATAGCATACTCTGTTAAAAATCGTGCTAATTCTAATTTATGTTGGTTCCCACCGTTTGCATTCCAAAAACAAATGTTTAGCACGTTCATTTTTTTTTGTATGAAGATTTGTATGTTATTCTGGGCTTTGATCAAGTCTTGGATCATACTTTGCATAGTTGACATGAACTGTGTCATGCACTGCGTAAGGTTTAAAATCATCAATACCTCCATTAGATTGGTTCTGTGGAATACTATCTGAATGATTCAGTACATTCGCATAAGATAATTTATTTGGATTCATATTTTGCACGTTTGGAACAGTTTTATCCGTAGCCTTTTCTACAAATTGGATTTGAGGTGTATTTACCATTTGACTTCGATGAGTCTGTATATTGTTTGCCAACCTAACTTTTAGATCTTTATATACAGGGCAGCCCCTATAATTAGCAGTGTGATTACCTCCACAATTACTACATTTTTTCATGGTGGCATAATCTTTCTCTGACATGCATTCAGACGTGGGATGTATGTCCCCACATGCTACGCAAACACTGCGCAATGTGCAGTAGGATTTAGTATGGCCGAATTCTTGACAGTTGGTGAATTGCACTGGGCCGTTTCTTTTGTGTGGCTCTTCTACTGTTACCCTACGATGTAGCAAATATTTTAAATTGTATATGGGAAGGGTTCGTTTTTCTTTAACTGACTTGCATTGGGATCTACCTTAAATATTAGCTGGGGTACTTTGTTTCTATTAAGTATATTTATGACCGATTTAATACTGAAACCATTTTCTTCGAGAGCCTCTTTTATTTCGTCTGACTTGACTGAGGATTCAATACCTTTGATTACTACTGTTAGGCCTTTCGAGCTCTTCAGCTGATATGAGTAATATTTTTTTTATTCGACGATAGAAAGCTTGCTACTTGCATGAAGCTTTTTTCACTGTAAGTTTGGATTTTTGTTTCATCGATGGTACCTTTTATTAAAGGCACAACGTGAAAGTTATTAGTTCCGACTATTTTAGTAATATTAACTAACGTGCTTGAGACCCGTTCGCGTAAGTAAAATTGGCGGTGGTTTGGTATTTGCAACTGTGGTAGTACCCTTTACGCTGTCCTCACTTAATAGAGTAAATCGGTTGCTATTGGAGGGTTCTTGAATTTTTACATTGGTTCCACTCATTTGCACTTTTTTGTTGTTAGTGTTATTAATAGGACTCGATTTCTTCTTGACATTTATATATCGATCTAGTCCTGTCTGTATTTTTGTGTTCTTTTTTAATTCGTTGGGCTTACCGCTTGCCTGTTCCTTTTCATTTGTATTGGTGGGCGATTTCCTACTGGGTGTTTGCTTGCTGTTACCTTTTTTCTCTTGTTTTTCTGCCGACTTCGCCGTCTGTTTAGCGCTAGCTGAGTACTACTGAGAGACTTCTGCTTGTATGTTGCTTTCTTTTGTCGTTGATTGTGTTGGCGTTGTTTGTTCAAAATAGGAAAAAATAAGCATTTGAGAGCCTTCGATCCGGCGGGTTTGACCGCGACGCACTTATTTTTGTTTTTGTACTCACTGGATAGCTTTTTGTTTATTTTTTCCGTTTGCACTTTCGGTTTTTTAATATTATGTTCTATTATTTAATTTGGAGTTTATTAAGGTTTTCCTTTTTTCAAGTGTTCTTCAGAATACACTAAAGGCACTCGCTTACTTATTTAGAATTTTCACTGTATGTTTTGTTTTATTTTATTATATTTTTAATAAGGAGTGCTTAATTGCTCGTGTGCTCTTACAGCTCTCTACAATTAACAGGAAGACTTAAAAAAACTCCCACGAATTATCGTGCCGGCAAAACTGAAAGTTATCACTAAAACATGAAAAGAAGAAAAATTTCTAAAAAGCAAAACGAATTAGTTTAAATATACGTAATAAAGTTTATACATACTTACCTTATACTTACTACTTTATTCTTTGTGCGGTGAAAGAGAAAACCACAAAATTGAAAAAAAACATATTTATAAAAAATAACCATGCACATATAAGAGAGTAAAGAGGGCGAAAAACGGAAAATTTAAATAATAACATGTGAAACATCAAATTCATAGAAATAAAAGTGATAACACTTGTACCATAATTCCATATATCCATATTTCCATATATCGAGCGCCCCACGCTTTTCTCTTAATTATACAAGTATTTTTTACATACTATTGTCTTAAGTTTATTTTCAAAATTATTTTCAACTTTTTAGTACAATATTCTTTAAAAGCGTGTTTTTTAGTTTTTTAAACTATATTTATTTTTAACTTTTTAGTTTAATATTCTTTAAAAGCGGGTTTTTTTAGTTTTTTTAAACTATATTTATTATATACTATTGTCTTAAGTTTATTTCCAAAATTATTTTCAAATTTTTAGTTTAATATTCTTTAAAAGCGTGTTTTTTTTAGTTTTTTTTTAAATATATTTATTTTATATATTTTTCTAATTAACTCTATTTTGATTTTTTTTTCTCTGAATTAATCAGAGAACGTATAATAATTATCAGTATGGATTAGTATACGTTCTCTGATTAATTCTGTCAACGCTACGATGTATGCAACGATTCGCATTTCAAATATTTCATATTGGGATCGCGTCACCGCTAAAAAGTTACAAACTGACAGACAGACATACTGACAGACATACTGACATACAAGTGAAGCTAATATAAAGCGTGTAAAAAAAACACCCCCTTCTCGAAAAAAATTGGTTTGTACTCGTCCGGATGGCAAAATAAGTCCCACCTTTCTTACTCAATTATATACTATACTAGCAGACCCGGCCACGCGTTGCTGTGGCTGAGTGATTTAAGAATTTGAAATACAAAATTTTACAAAAATTAACAATATATTTTTATAAAATTTATTTAATAAATACTTTAAATATTTTTATTTGATATATATACTCTAAATATCTTTAATCGTAATAAATCACAGTTGGTGTTCAATGAAGCGCCAATCGATTTACAATATTTTTGGTCAATCGGTTGTTAATACACGTACAAATAAACTTGATGCTCTTCCTACTCATGAACACGTCACGTATAATTGCCCATGGGGAAACATTAGTTTTCCAGACTATGCAACAAATAGACATTGTTTGGCCTTGAGATTTATTTATTGACATTGCGAAAGCTAAACGAATGGAAAACCCTTTAAATGGAATAGGAGAATCGGATGGTATCATCGGAATACGTGGTAACAACGGTTTCTCCTTTAAACTTTCCTATTAAAATAGTTCAATAACGTTTCCAGTGATTCTTTTGATCACCAAACGTGTACCGTTGCATAGTTTAGGAGGGTTTAAATTACGCATAATTATGAATAATCGGTGACCCAGTTTTCGATCGAAGAATTTAAAAATTCAATTGGGAAATTCACTGCCTCGTCTTCTTCTACAGTAGCATCGATAGACTTTTTTTTTAACATTAATATTTATTTATTGAATCTGCTCCGACTTCGGAAGCCTAACAATAAGTAATAAAATCTTAAACTAAATTAAAACATAAAGCCCATTAGTAGGAATAGACTGCTGGCTTGACGTTGCTCTTTAGAAGGCTGCTTTATCTCTTCTCGTGCGCCCGTTATTACTTTTAACGTTTTCGATTGGAATCTTTGAATCATATCTATATTCGTCGTGCATGCCGTGCCTGTTTTATTGTTGCATTATTTAAGAGGACTTTATTGCTAAGGCTAAGTCCAGACTTCTTGTTTAAAAGCCAATGTAAACCGGCAGATTTGAGTTTGAGCTGCAGAGTTTTAGCTGCAATATGTCGTCTCCAGGTTAAGCGTCTGTTCAAGTGGATTCCGAGGTATGTAATTTCGTCAGCTTGCGGTATCGATACATTGTCGAGCTTAACAGTAGCACACGTGCTTGGCCGTAATGTAAAAGTTATGTGTTTGCAGTTGTTTTCATTAACTTTTATGCGCCATTTCGCTAGCCATTCTCCAATTAGGTTAATATGCTGCTGTAACACTTTTGTGGCTGTAATGGGGCATTTATGTCGACTTAGTATAGCAGTATCATCCGCAAATGTTGACGTAATTACTTCGTCATTTGTAGGAATATCTGCGGTAAACTGTATGTACAATATTGATCCAAGAACACTACCCTGCGGAACACCTGCCGTAATTGCATACTCTTCTGTTATGTATTCATTTACAATAACTGTGAATCGCCTGTTGGATATGTAGGATTCAAGGATATTTTGGAACATGTTAAGTAATGATTTTTTAATTTTATGAATGAGGCCATCATACCACACTTTGTCAAATGCTTGCCCCACATCAAGGAAAACGGCCGAGCAATACTCTCTCATTTTGAAAGCTTTCCTTATTTCATCTGTTTTACGATTTACTTGTTCAATTTTGCCGTGTTTTCCCGAAAACCAAATTGATGTGTAGGAATAAGGAGTAATTTTTGATAAAAGCACTATTTTCGAAAAGGTTTGATAGGCAAGGCAACAGGCTGATTGGTCTATATGAAGACGGCAGGGTTGTGCCTTTACCTGGTTTAGTTATCATAATTATCTGCGACATTTTCCAGATTTGTGGATAATATCCTAGCATTAAAATGGCGCTGAAAAGTTTTGCAAGAAAAACGAGAGCAATGCTTGGCAATACTTTTAGCATTTTTAGTGAGATATGATCGTCTTCTGAAAAATTGTTTGGATTTAAGGCGGCAATAGTGTTTTTTAGTTCAGACACAGATGCTTCGCAAGTAACAGTGTACCTAGCAGCAGTATGGTTCCGTGAAAAAGGTGCACTATATGTATTAGTAGTATAGAAGTATTTGGTTGAAGCGTTGGGAGACAAAGACGTTATAAGACGTTTGATCTTTCTTTCATCTTCGTATCTTAATGCCTTTTTAGCTTGTTTTCTGCCACCTTAAGACGAGTTTTTGCCTCGGGAGATCGGTAGGCTTGCCAAAGATTTTGCTTTTGTTTTCTGCTCTGGTGTGGCTATAGTTGCTAGCAACAGGAGTATACTGTTAAACACAAGTAATTCGTTTTCAACACCAGTTCCTCTCTCTATTTGCGGATTGGTCTGTATATGACTGGTAATGTATTTTTTATATTTAAGCCAGTTAGTTCTTGATGTAGAAAGTCGAAAAGCATGCTCACTTTCAATTGCTTGTTCGTTCAATTTAATGATTATTGAGGAATGATCAGAAGATAAGTCAGCACAGGTTTCAGCAAATACTACACTTCTATCTACGTTTTTAGTGACTACAAAGTCAATCAGGTCAGGTAATTTTCTTGAGTCCGTATCTGTTTTTGGTACTTATGATCGTGTTATATAACTGACCTTTCGGACTAATTAGTCTCGATCCCCAATGAGTATGCTTCGCATTGTAATCACCTCCAGCTAGGAACCTATCTCCTAGAGTCATGAAAAAGTCGCTAAATTATTTTCCTGTTATTACGAAACGTGGCAGATAGAAAATCGCAGCCAAAGTGAGGTCAACCCCCCTATTTTTAAGGTTGATCGAAGTTGCCTGCAACCAATTTGTTGAAAAGGCATTAAGAAAGTTGTGTTTCAAACGGTTCCTTATGAGTATAGCTGTGCCACCTGTGCTTTGCCATCTGGGTGATTAGTGTTGTACAGCTTAAAGCCAGAGATATAAAAATTATACTTCTAGGTGAGATGGGTTTCAGATATAAACATAACATCAATTTCGTGGGTCTGTAAAAATATTTTGGCATGTGCAGAAGTTCACGCAAGTAAGAAAAGTTTTTGACTGCCATTCACCTGGGAGTGGCTAGAAACGATTCTTTTGCATATGGTTCAAGCAGCTCACGACGTCCGGTCTTAGACCACGTATCCCCTGGGTAGCCAACGAACATCCGTTTGGAGGCGAGCTAAAGTGAGAAAGCGAATCCCATGCGGTTGTTCGTAGGGTTTGGAACCCACCACATGAAAAGACAACCCAATCAAAAAACAGTTTAAGCCTCGGATGAGAGACCCCTCTTTTGATGACGACCCCCGCAAATGCTTCATGGATTACGATTTTAGGGCATGCACCTGGAATGTCTGGTCCCTTAATTGGGAAGGTGTCGCTGCCCAGCTGGTTGATGTCCTCATAAAGTTAAAGGCTGACATCACTGCCGTCCAAGAATTGCGAAGGACGGGACAAGGACGGAAGAAGGTGGGTCCTTGTGAAATTTACTACAGCGGCCATATAAAGGAGCGCAAATTTGGTGTCGGGTTCGTGGTGGGAGAGAGACTCCGTCGCCGAGTATTGGCATTCACTCCGGTGGACAAGACAAAATGTTTCAACACCGCTCTAATTTGCGCCCGCACCCCGACGGAAGAGAAGGATGACTTGACCAAAGATGCTTTTTACGGGCACCTCGAACACACTTATGAGTGCTGCCCCCGCCACGACGTCAAAATTGTGCTTGGCGACTTCAACGCTAGGGTGGGCAAAGAAGGTATCTTTGGTACGACTGTCGGAAAATTCAGCCTCCACGACGAAACATCTCCAAATGGGCTGAGGCTGATCGACTTCGCCGGGGCCCGAAATATGGTTGTCTGTAGCACTAGATTCCAGCACAAAAAACTCACCAAGCTACTTGGCTGTCTCCAGATCGGAGAATCGACACCCACCACCTTTTCGTCGATTTTAAAGTCGCCTTCGACAGCACGAATAGGAGCTGCCTTTACGTCGCTATGTCTGAATTTGGAATCCCCGCAAAACTTATTCGGCTATGTAAACTGACGTTAAGCAACACTAAAAGCTCCGTCAGGATCGGGAAGGAAGCAGAGGAAGAGGAAGACCTCCACTCCGGTGGAAAGATCAATTGGAGAGTGCTGGTGCACTTGACATTTCCAACTGGCGCAAAACAGCGAAAAGAAGAGATGAATGCCGCGCTAAAATTGACTCGGCTATAATCGCGTAAGCGGTGCCAGCGCCAGTAATAAACAAGAAGAAGTAAAAATAATTTGAGTGCTAATTTATGCTGGTTTACACCATTAGCATTCCATTTTTTGGTCAACAGGGTTTGGAGCATTTGGTTTTGCGCCTTTATTAGATGTTGAACCATACTTTGCACGGTTGACATAAATTGTGTCATGCACTGGGTTAGATTAATAATCATGGTCTCAACTGCAGTACTGGATGGAGTGACTGGTGGGGCCTGTTCATTGGCTTTTACTGTGTTGGCATAGGTCATTTGACCAATATTTGAGCTCAATAGGTTGGGTAGGTTCGGAATGGAAGTAGAATAAGAGATTTTAAATCTTTGTAAACCGGAAAGCCTCTATAATTTATAATTAGCGGTGTGATTGCCACCGCAGTTGTTACACTTTTTTTGTCTTGTCTCCGTTTTATTCAAGGGACATTTGGTAGAATGGTGAAGGTCACCACATGCTACGCAAATGGTACGTAAAGTACAATAGGATTTTGTGTGA
Source organism: Ceratitis rosa (assembly GCA_037013455.1). Lineage (NCBI taxonomy): Eukaryota > Metazoa > Arthropoda > Insecta > Diptera > Tephritidae > Ceratitis > Ceratitis rosa. Next base: position 1,016,629 of record JAWMAG010000014.1, on the reverse strand, counting down.
CCAAAATCCTGACAGTTTTTGCATTGCACGGGGCTATTACGCTTAAGCGCTTCTTCCACCGTGATTCTTCGGTGCGAAAGGTATTTTGAACCGTAAATTGGATGCCTTTCGCTCTTCTTAAAATGAGTTGAGCTTGGTGATAAGAATACTTTAAACATAGGCACTTTATTTCTGTTAATTATGTTATCGACCGCTCCAATTTCAAACCCTTGCTCTTCTAGAGCTTCTTTTATGTCACCTGAGTCAACAGTCGCTTCAATTCCCTTAGTTACAACAATCAGACCTTTCGCACTCTTCAACTGGTAAGAGTAATAATTTTTGTTGATTCAAGAAAGAAACACAACGACTTCACGAAAATCTTTTTCACTGTGTACTTGTATTTTTGTCTGGTCTATGTTTTTTTTTTTAAGAGGTATAATGTGAAAATTGTTGGTACCTATTATCTTGGCTATGTTCGTAACGAGTAAATTGGAGCTGCGCTTCCGCAAGTAGATTGGTGGAGGTTTAGTACTGACGACTGTGGAAATACCCTTTGGGTCTGTTATAGGCTCTTCCTCATTTAACGGGGCAAATCTGTTACCTTTCAGTGCATTACCATCAGCATCGATAGTGGAGCCAACGGTATTATACTTCTAAGCATTGATCACTTTTTTGGGAGGACTAGATTTCCTCTTTTTATTTACCACATTTATGTAGCGATCAATGCCTGTCTGCACTGCCGACCCTTTTTTCATTTTGGCTGTCTCACCTTGTTCAGTACTAGTCGCCCGCATTGGAGTTGCTGCTGCTTCTGCGCTGCTTGACTGCATAGCTGGTTGTTTCTCTGCTATTGCTGGGGAACTTACACATGTTGGGAAGAGAGTTTTTTCGTTAGCGCCTTTAGAGTTGAACTGCTTGCCTTTGTACTGCTGTTAGGTGGTGATCTACTCGCAACAGGAGTGAAATATTCATGTCCTTCTGGCGTCGCGACTGATTGGCGTCGTACTTTCTGATTTGAGCGTTGATCACTCATTACATCGCCGGTTAACTTCTCGTTTTCGTTTCTCTGTTAACTTGGAACTGATTTTGTTTTTTGTTATATATTCTGTTTATATTTTTTTCGTATTTGTTGATTGCCAACTTAACTGGCTATGGAGCCGATCAAATATAACGTCCGTACACTAAAGCAAAGCAATTAAAAAAAAATGACATTAAATCACCTGGTAATAATTGTTGTATCTGGTAGTTAATCAGATCAACATCAACGAAAATTGAAAAGAGATTGGTCCAGGAACATTCACCAACAATAAACTCAGAAAAAAGCAGTCACGTTGTTTTGGATGCACAGTATACCTAAAGTCGTCCCAGTGCAATTGAAGGATGTCGTTCTCCCTGTTTACGTGATTCCCATTTTTTAGCAGACGTGTTCTAAGTAAAATAGCATGGAATATCGGTGTATAATAGTGTTTTTGCGAATTGACCCCATTATCAGCGTTTCTGCGACGATATAATGAATAACCATCAATGTCAGTACCGTTTGTGAATTTCTTAGGAAAATTTTTCTTACATTTTCCATTTTCTATGCATGGTGATGTCATGTTAAGGGCCCCACACGGTCTATGAATCATATGACTTGTAACAATATTAAATAATTCTTGATCAATTAAAGAATGTGGAATTTCGGCTGAAATATTTTGATCAATTTCCTCTGTACGAATTTTATCCGCAAGCCAAATTAAAATATGATCATGAGGCAAGCCTCGTTATTGCCACTCAATTGAATACAGCCAACAACACGTTTTGCCAAAAACTGAGTATTTTACAATAAAGTCAATCAAAGATTTCAACTTTTGTGTAAACACTCGTGCAATGATATCATGACGATGTATTGATTGTTGACCTGGTAATAGTAAAGATTGGATTTCCTCCCAATTTGGAGCACACATAAATGTTATAAACAATTCTGGACGACCGTAATGACGTACATAAGACAATGCGTCTTGTATATATTCTTGCTTATTTCGTGGACTACCCATGTAGCTTGAAGGAAAAATCACAGCACTGCCGATATCATTGGTGTTTAATTTTCCATCAACGTTTCCAACAATAGCATCTCGTAAATAAATGTAATCCTCTGATCGTAGTTTAGCTTGGTTGGACCGAATGAATCGCAAACGTTCGCTTTCAAACTTAGCAAATATATCCACAACATATTGATGATACAATTGACGATATCGAAGGATAAAGTTTTTCTGATTGTGTCTAGTCATTAATCAATACGTATAGTAGTAGCTCATTGAACTAACTTTTTTATTTATTTCATTACCGTTGACTGGTTCACACTGTTTAATGATGGATATTGTCCTTGCCAGAATATCAATGGGTACTGGAGTGCATCGTACGACCGGTGTAAATCTGAAATTCTACTCACTGAATTACCTCGGCGTGTAATTTTTATGGATCTGTTGTCAACTGGATCCCCACCATAATAACAGCAACTTCATCAACGGTTGGTGCATTGAATCTGCCGGCGTGTTCTCCCAGCGGTACTTTGTCCGCTTTGATGATAATTGCCACTTTTCAATACTCTTTTAACCAATTGAGTAATTGTTCTCTAAAAATAATTCTAAAGACAATACAATTGCTCTCTCTCTTATGCTTTTCAGTCAATTTTTCAGTGAAACTATATTGGCGTCGAGTTGTTAGACGTTCTTCACAATTGCCCATAAAATAGATCTGAAGAAATTTTGGATCTTCATTTGGCATTGGCATCAATGATCCAATTTTATGGTATACCTTGAATTTGGAATGTTGTCTCAAAATTTCGACCATCAGATGACAAATCACAAGAAGCAAGAATTAAATTTTCGTGTCGTACGCAAATACAATTTTGATTCATTTGAAATGCCAGAAAGAAGACATTTTAAAGACACATGTGGAGTATTTCCTCCTGATGCGCAGCACATGACGCGTATTTCATTACGAAATTTTAACGCCTGACAATAATTAAAAATTAAAGTTTTAAAGCTAGGTTCTTGAAATTTCGTACATATGATAGCGTCGATGCATATAAAAACATATCCAAGTTTCAGACCGATCTGACCACGCCTTCCCTAGCCGCCCATATGAGATAGGTTTCCTCTTATTCTTAATTGTACGGTAATTAATAATGTTAGCACTCGTTAAATTCAGCAAATGTTTTTAATTAATTTTTTTTGACACATAACCTTAATATTAATAACTAAAAAATAACAATGCATTTAAAATGACTATAAATAAGTATTTTACATTTAAAAATGTTCATAAAAGTCGTGTTCTACATCAATATCTATTGAAAACGGATTTTCAGAGTCAGAATCTGAATCACTATCACTACTGTTAGCATCAAATTCGGGAACATTGTTATTATTGTTCATGTTAACAAAATTTAGCAAGTTTGGTGATTTCAAAAGTTCAATTACGTCTGCTGGTAGGGGTAGTTTATTTTGCTGGCCCAATCTTTTTGTTAGATAGATGCTCGACACAAGAGGATCTGAGGAATCCATTGCTCTGTGGAAAATGTCTGCCATGTTGTTCTGCCGTGTACTCTGCAAACTGCAGCGGCATGCACAAGAAGAGGTGTGTTGTGACCCTGATTTACAGCTAAATCGGTTGCCAATTTTCTCTTCTGACGGGGACCAGCGTTAATATATTCAATGGGTGGGCGTCCAACTCGTCTTGATGTAGACGGCTTTGGATTTGAAGACAACAATGAACTTACTGTTATAACCATGTTGGACGAAAGCCATTTGGTATGCTTTGTCTTAAATCTGGCCATATTTCTATTACAATTTGCCAAATTCTTTTGTATGTAAAGGTGAAAGCTTCTCACTTTGGTGTTGATTTCATCCTTTTTCTCCGTGCTTAAGTCGAATTCTTTCAGTTCATCATAAATCCAATTCGAAACGGAAGATGCGCTACGATTGTTTTGTATGTAGATATCAAGCAGTTGCTCATAGGCGAACTCAACCACAGCTGTAATATTAAGGATTATACACATCGGAGCAAAAAGGAGCAAAAAAGATTTTTTAAATTAGTTTATATACACTTTGCACTATAATGACACATAATTACTTTTTGGCACAAATTGGCACAAAATTAGTTATACTCCACAAAAGACGGGTTAGCAGGTTAGCTTTTTTCTACTTTTGGAAAACACGAATAAACGCACACAAAAAACACATTAACAAACATGAACGAAATTTTTTTTAATACAAATATTCTGCATACCTTGGTCCTTTTTTTCCATAATTTTTGTGAAAATTGGTTAAACCACAAAAATTTTGGCACACTCGCAAGTCAATAAAATTTTTCCTGCGCTTTTTAGTTTCGCACGCATGCAATCAAACAGCTGACTTAGAAGGGCTGCCAAAATTTCAGGGATGCATCAAAACAACTAAAATCTTTTGATTCATTTTAGTCGAAGTATATACTATTCAAATTTTATTATTAAAACAGGTTTACTTTCTATGAAAAATTTGAATTTTCGTCGAAAGATCGGCTCGCTGGCCCAATGTGCATCGCACCAATAGTAACTTGGGAAACAGCCGAGTAATTGATGTCTGGTTCATAACTAAATGCAAGACGAACAAATGGTCCACGGATTGCTGTGCGGTTGGTCCGATGATTTTCTCGTTTTTGTTATCTAAATGAATTTATGTGTTTTTGACGTGCCACCCTGGTTCTCAATGCATTATCAGGCTGTTGCCGTGATTCTCGCCCACGAATTTCAACTGTACGAATTCTTTGGGCTGCATTTATTCCTGCTCTCTGTTCAAATGATTCATGAGCTCTTTTAACACGTGCATAACGAGTCTTATTGTTACTGGCACTTGGTGGGTTGCATTTTACTAAAAATATTATTGGATTTTTAATGTGAATGAATTCAGCTCTTCTCAGAATTTGTAGGTTATATATTTCGCTGTTTTTATATAATTGAAAATTAAAAGTAAGAAAAAAATATTCTAAGTACTGTGCGGAACGAAGACAAAATGAAGAATGATTTGAAAGAAGCGATGTTAAGTGCTATAGGCAAAATAAGACATATATATAGTGTGTAGTATTATACCCATCTTAGTTGGGTAGTTGCAGCCTATCTTCCGTCCATAGCAACCTATCTTATGAGAGCGCCATGTAAATGAAAAGTTGTCACCAATTGCCGATGCCGTTACCGTCGGTTGTCCCGCAGAAACTAGCGGCGATTTGATTTCCTCCGTAAAAACCGGTTTAGCTAGCTGCTCGTTGTTGTCCAAGTTTACCAGTATAGACATTTTTAAATGAATATTAAATAAACTAAGAAAATGCGTAGTTTTTTTAAATAAATGAAAACTGAAGTCGTAATTTATTATTTTTTTTTCATATAGATCATGTATATTTGATTGGCGTTCATATTCAAACATATAAATTATGGAATTCGTTGGCGAAAATTATAATTTTCTTTAAAAGTATGCAATCACGTTGGCAGCTGGCAACATTTCGGCGCTGTTAGCAGCGTCAATAATTGGTGCATGCATATCCCTCTTCCAATCGGAAGAGTATAAGTTTTTTATTAATTATTAATTATTGATACCATTAATTTTAATAATAACTATCCTATCATCTAAGTTGGACCAAATAATAAATATATGTCAAATTTCATGATTATCATTTGACTCGTTTTAGAGTTATTTCGGAACATACACACGGACACGAGTTTTTTTTTTATATATAAAGATGTTTAGCTGATTTTGCCTGTGCATACATATCCCTAAACTCAAAAATCTAAATTATAAATTCTTATGAAAAGTTCGAGCGAAATCCCAAAATCCGCTGAACTATAAAATATAACTTTTATTATATACAATGCATATAGCGGATCCCCAAAGTCGGTAAATGAAAAACCTCTACTTTTCATTTACCACATCTAACAACGTTCTTATATTACAACTCATACCTATATGAAAATTGCGCTTTCCCCACTCTCAATATATTTACATACCCACCCATGTTACCACCTTCATAACAAGTCACCGATACCCAACCGTGGTATATATACATTCACTATTTACAATAGCAAGTAGAAAAAGATACGTATGCACATAAGTATACATACGTACATACTCGAATAACCTAAGCTAAAGCACCCGGCATGCAAAATAAATATATAATAAAAGCCCAGTGTACATATATACACGTAAATACATACCATAGACAATCAATTGGTCTTAGACAATCAGTTGGTATTTATCTGTTATTGCTTTGTGTGCATTTGTAGCACTTATCAGTGGCATATATAATATTTTAAACTACGTGTATTTGTGTGTGATAAGAAGTGTATCTTCTGTTTGGCTATAAATGTCACACAGTAAAATGATTTAGGTATGAGTGTATATACGTATGTGTATATGCAAATATTTGTAGCTTATGTGTGTTTAGGTTTATGGCATTGCTTTGAGAATGAACTGATATATATATATATATATATCTGTATCAATTTATTATTAGTTCTCAAAATATCAATGCATTGTAGAAATCTATACGTGTATTCATGATCACTAAAACTAAAAAATATGTTTAATGATAATTAAACATCTTGCGGCCAGCAATAACCGTATGTATTTAACTGATTCTAATTATGGATTTTTTTTTCTTTTTGTTTCTTGCTAACTTAAATATAATTAATTGAGTGGACTGTATTCAAAAATATGTTCAAATTATTTTACAGTTGAACATCTTGCGGGCGGCTATTATTTACAGGTGATTCTAAATGAATCTTTACATTGGGCTCTTTCTTCCGAAAGAATTTTATGTATAACATTAATAATATAATTATAATTAATATGCATAATATTAAGGATGTATGACCTGTAACATGATGGAAGTCTAATCCTCTTAATTTCAATCGCTTCACGTTTTTCATGTTTATCTCCATTATTCCTCTATCATCGCTATCCATTAGTCAGAAGAGTAAGTGATAAAGTGAGCATATGATTTCTAACGGCGCTCTTTTTACCCTTTTTGTGTGCACAGGAAGCAGGTTATTTGATTTTAGTAGTTCATATTTACTATTCAAATTTTTTGCTATTAGCTCACATTGTTCGGTGAAGCAAATCATTTTTGGACATAACTCTTTTATTTGTTTTAAGTAAATTGGTATACTTTCAATTTCTTTGAAATAAGGTTCCAGATTATAGTATATTATTAAGTTCCAACGAGACGCTACAACATCTACTTTTCCATAAGGGTCCAAGAACACAGCTATACTATTTGAAAGGGCGGTTTGCGTGATGTAATTTGCACTAGCTGATGCTTCTCCTTTAATATTACTCACTTTTGCTATAATGACCAAAAATAGTAGTAACATTGAAACTACTGACTGAGTAGGTCTATTTAAATTATAATTGCAATATTTTATGAAAGAATAGTAAGCTCTAACTTCTTCATTTTGAGTATTCTTTTCGACATCTTGAATACAATGTAATGGGCACAATTTGTGTATTGATTTTTTTATAGTTCCATCACTTGTTTTTATTGTAGCTACGCGAGCTTTATCATCCATACCTTTGTGTACTTGTGTTACTTTGCCCAAAGGCCATCTTGAATTTCGCTTTCCAGAAGTCTCTCTTTAACTTTTGAATCATTTTCCAGCGGTCCAAAGCCCCGATCATTTCCACAATTCGTGTAACTTCTGGGATATCTAATAGTGGTGTGCCAATAAGAAAATGTCCAGGCGTGAGAACATTGTTATACTCTATTTCCGATCCTAGTGTATACAAAGGTCGTGAATTCAGTACTGCTTCTATTTGGGATAACAATGTAAACATTTCTTCGAAAGTCAATTTGGTTTCAGCAATGACTCTTCTCAGGTGGTGTTTTACTGATTTTACACCTGCTTCCCAAATACCTCCGAGATGAGGACTTGTCGCCGGAATAAAAAAAATTCGATCTTTTCGTTTGCTAATATCGGTGCTATAGAACAATTGTTTTTGAGGGCATTTTTAAATTGAGATTCTATACTTCGATTTGCTCCAATGAAATTTGTAGCATTATCTGAATACATATGCGAACTTCTTCCTCTTTTAGCAAAAAATCTTCTTAGTGCTGCTAAGAAGGCTTCTGTCGTTAAATCTGACACTGCTTCTAAATGTATAGCTTTTGTTGCCATACATACAAATATTGCAATGTATCCTTTTTAATGATTTGATACCTTAATTTTTGGAGCACTTTATAAGTAATGGTCCAGCGTAGTCGATACCGGTATGTGTAAAAGGTCAAGACTGCAAACTCGCATCTCAGGTAAGTTTCCCATTATTTGTTGAGAAGTTTCTTGTCGGTGTCTTATACATTTCACGCAATGTCGAATATGGTACATTTCTTAACTCCTTTTTTAAGGTTTATTACCCAAAAAGGTCAAATTAAGGACCTGGTAACAAAAAAAAAGCTTACCGCTTTACAAATTATAGCGGAACTTGATCTTCCCATTAAAAGCGACGTGTTCGGAAAATTTTAAGCACAACAGGAAACGTTGTTTACAAAAAGTAAGCAAAAGCAGCTGCACGATGCAGTTAGCTAAAACGCACATGAAATGGACGTCAGAATGGAAAAATTTAATTTTTTCCGACAAGAACAAATTTAAACTCTACGGCCGTGATGGATTTAGTTACTTTTGGCATGATTTGAAAGCAAAATAGGAACCAAGGTTGAGCAGGAATTTTGGTGGAGGAAGTGTCATGATTTGGGGAGCCTTTTCTTATTATGGGAGATCTACAATATGCTAGGTTCCAACAAAAATGAACAGCGAAATCTACGCGGGCATGTTGGTAGCAGAATTAATCATTTTTTCAAGGACTGTTATCAACAATTTGACCTTTTTTGCGTGTTGTAATTTTTTTGTTACCTTTAGTTTTTTTCTTTTGGTCATAATTCTTGCCCAATTTTAAAAAAATTCTATTAGTTTGCTCAGATCTGAGAATCATTAAGGCAATCTGCAAATTAATCAAGCCGTTTTCTTTATGCGCCGTTACAACAGCTTTCCTTTTAATTGACAAGTGTGGTCCTTTCGGCAGGACCTTAAAGGGTATAAAAAAACAAAACTTAATAATTAAAATGACTCCAACAAATCCATGCAATGTCAGATATAAGATTTTTCCTAAAAAAATGTAACTTACCTCTCTATTTCTTTATTAAATGGCTCTAACCATCAATTCGGCTTAACGAAATGCGCACTGAAATTAGCACTTATTACCTTTTTCCACTGACAATACTCTAAGTTCACCATGTGCAGACTAATTCCAGTAAAAGAATAAATGGTTGTATATGCAAAATGCAAAATATCCACAGCTGGCATAAGATATCGTAGCAATTTTCACAATAACGTCAAATAATTGGAACAACTTGACATTCGGCTAAACGAAATGCGCGCACTGTACATGAATATATTGCTGTGCTAAGATATTCATATACATTTATATATATAAATGTAAATATATATTTTATATTAAATTTTAAAAATATAATTACCCACTATGGAGGACAAAATGAAGGAACCCCAAATCCTCCACCCATTTACAGAGCCCCGAACCCGCTCGAAATCCCAGGCGGACGAAGAGGAATTCTCCCAATTACACAAGAAATTTTTATACGACCTTTCCAGGATGGAAAAGTTCCGCGATAAATGGTGGAGCACTTGTGAAGAGACCCACTCCGAAGCAGCCCTTAAAATTTTCAACGACCGTCTGGAATGGCACATGGAACTAGTAGAGGCAGCCAACCAAAATCTGCAGATGAGCAACGTGGAAGATGAGAAGACACGCTCAGCATGCTGAGAGGCCTACGAGACCACAAAGAACAACGCAATGCTCACATAAATTCGGATAAGTGCGCTACTTGGCCAATTCCAACAAAATATGGATTCCTCCCTATCAAACACTCGCATTACGGAGATACCCCCCAAACACAAGCCTTTCTCAAGGTACCTGCATCTGACACAGAAATCTTCTATGGAAGATCGGTCCTCATTCAGGGACATGTTCACAGCAGTGTACATCAGCCACCCCAAATTATCCCAAGTTCAGATACTATATACACTTGTATACACTTGAGGCAGAAAACATAAGGTAAAGCTGCACGCGTCATCAAAAATTACCCTTTTAATGACCGCAACTTCTCGTTAGCTTGGGATGCACTCAAAGCACGCTAAGAAAATAAAAGAATCATAGTTGATGGCCAAATAAAAACGTTGTTCAACATTCTATCTGCCCACACAGAGAACGGAGAAAAGATTCAACAGATCCAGACAACAATAAATAATTGTCCCCCAAACGGAAACTAACGGTTCCTCCACCAACTCTCAATTATCAGAACAAGCCCCAATCGTTCCATACAAAAACAAAAGTTTCATGCAAATTATGCAAATCAAACTCGATGATATAGTGCATCAGATTTCGAGAACTATCCGTAGCATATCGGAATAAGTTCATTAAAGACAACAACTACTGGAAAAATTGCCTGGCGTACTCCCATTTGGAGAGAGATTGCAAAAGCAATTTTGCAGCCGTTTACTGTCAAAGATGTCACCACTCCCTCCTCCATTACACAGCGCACTCCCACACGCCTTACCGCCAAAACCTCAAAGAAACGTCACTACTTCTCAAGAGACAGTCGAGGAAGAACAGCTCTGTACCTCTGAGGAGGCAACAAAAAAATCAAAGGCAAATCAAAGCGATAGATCGAAAACCCACAGATAATATTCCCATTCTCCACAAAGGAGAAATAACTCACATCAGAGCTCTCATCGACCAAGGCTCTCAAAAAACATTTGTAACATGCCACCTACAAAAGTAACTTGGTCTCCCGACCATAAAGGCCAACTACCAATTTCTTGGCATGGGCGGAAACACAGTCCAAAACTCGAATAGAATATGCTCTATTACGATATGCTCAGCTAATCAAACAGTAAAAAAAAAATAGAATAGACATGCGCATTGGTAGCGATATAATTCTCACCCCAAGCCTTAAAATTAATGTAGGCGGCAGCTTAATAGCACAAAACTCTATATTTGAGTGGATATTAAGTGAACCAGTTGTTGAAGAAATCTCATCATTCTCTACTCAGGTGATTGAAACCCCTTCAGAATCACTAGGAGAGTTACTCAGAAAATTCTGGGAACAAGAAGAGATACCAGCAGCTCCCACTCAAAAATCAGCGGCTTTACAAAAAAACCACATATCGACGAAAAGATGGTGGCTACGTAGTAAAGCTGCCATTCAAATCAACATTCCCGGACTCCATTGCTCTCGGGCATTCCAGACCCGTAGCACAGCAGCAATAGCTCAGCGTGGAACAAACTAACGAAAAGAAAGATGAACTTTGGAACACTTATTTCGCGGTCCTAGAGGAATACTTAACGTTAGATCACGTGAAGCCAACTCATTCACGAGAAATCATACACGATGGTAAATATTTTTCCTTTTATCTACCCCATCACGCGGTGATTAAACCTGGAAGTAAAACGACTAAAGTCTGAGTAGTTTTCAATGCCTCAAAAACCTCGCATTCCGGCCTCTCACTCAACGGCGTATTACATTAATCCTCATTATTCTCAAATGGAGATTGTTTATTTCCGTACGAAATAATAAAGAATGGAGAGAATTATATTTTGATTTATAAATTCACTTTATTTCTACAATTTTTAATTTAAAAATTAATGGTACATGAGACATTACATATTTTGAGTGTAGTATTATTTAAAATGAATGATACGAATTTGTTGGGTTTATTAATTTAATAATTTAAGTTACAACAGATTAGAGGCTTTGGATTCGATGGATTATGTTAACCGAATTACAAGTTTGAGGGTTTAAATTAAAATATCTGCAAATATAAATGTTGTGATGGCTGGTATTTCACTCCTTGGTGGTTGGTTTTATAGCCTATTTCCACCAAGCACTTCACTGCTTTAAGGCCTCTGTTAAGTGAATGAAATGTCAAACGTTTCCACCGAAACTGAGTTAACTCATATAGCTGATTTTTGTTTACATTTGCAGTTTGCTCGGCCGAAAAATCCCTTAACCGGTTACAAAGCGCACATTATATATACATAAATATTTGTTTTGCGCCAATTATATATACATACATAATTATTTGTTTTGCGCATGCGCTGATAGTTACCAGAGTCGCGTATATTTTTATGTTGAGGGGATCGTTTTCTATTCCACAATTGCTTTTTGTTTGTTTTTTATTTTTATTTTATTTTATTTTTTAAAGAGGAGAAGCATTCTCTTCGCCAATTACTTAATAATTTTTTTTTATGTCAATATTAATGCAAAAAGTAACTTTTGCAGAAAAAATTTCAGCATGCAAAATAAAAGTCTGTCCCCTCATTAAATCCGAAAATACACGACTCTGGCAACAAGTATACCGAAACGTCCGAAATGTTTACATTAGTAGTGAGAGCATCGACTGTTAACATAAAATTTTCTGTTAAGTTACCGAAAGTGAGTTAACTCACTTTGAAAATTGAGTTAACACACTTTTATACAACAACAAACACATGGGAATTTCGCATTTAAATGCGATGCTTAAATGCATTCAAGCTAAACTGCAGTGAACGTCCGGTGGAAATAGGCTATTAGACTGACTTCAAAATAAAGTCACTGAGCCAAGGGGGCATGGCGACGCGTTGCCTTAACACTTTAGGGACTCATGTCCTCAACATGACGCCCCCCCTGCCTCGGTGCCAGTTGCAGCAGCTCCTTCTCAATTTGGTCGATGGCCTTTCGTGCATCAGCAACCAGTCATAGGCTTTTTGTACGCTGTTGAGCTGTCCGGCTGATTATCTCCGCACGCACCTTTTTCCGCAGAGATTGGGATCGACTTTTCTCTCGGTGGAGTAGAGTATGGTGAGCGAGTCCGCACCGATGGCAGCTGGCTTCTGACTCGCACGCTCCAGTTGTGTGGGACATTGCCAAACAATTTATACAATATTTATGCATCCTTGCACACTCGTAGCGTTCCCGTGCATCCATCGCACGAAATGCGGTGCACAAACGTAGGGGGTGCAATCGGCCACACAACCGACATTTTGTCGAGTCCTTTCCTCGTGATCTGCAAAGATATATATCAAAGGGGGACTTTAGTATAAGATCATCAGAAGTGATTTTGCAATATGGGTGGAATATTCACAAGTATTGTAGTAATTGGTACATAAATGATGTATAGGTATGCGTATATATATGGATAAATGGGGTAGACATTTTAATTAACTGGCAGTGTGTTGTATTGGGTTTTGGGTTTGAGGTCTATCATAACTAGACAGGGCGGAAGAGGCACAATTTAACGATGCTTCTGGTTATGACTCCATGCTGAGTTTTTATATCTACAACACGGACATTTCCATCGGGTCCAGGAAATAATCGAGTAATACGACCCAGTCGCCATTCGGCTGGAGGAAGCCAGTCATCTTTAACGATGACCATGTCTCCTTCCTGAAGATTTCGTTGGGGGGTCTTCCATTTGTGCCTTCGATGTAGGTGTTGCAAGTATTCGTTCTTCCAACGAACGCTAAATTGGTGGTGAAGAACCTTTAGTCTTTGCCATTTATTGAGAAGAGGGAGTTCTTTCGCGTCCGGATCAGGTGGTGCTATGATGGGAGCTCCCCGTAGAAAATGTCCCGGGGTAAGAGATAGCAAATCGTTTGGATCTTGAGACATGGGGGACAGAGGTCTGGAGTTTAATACGGCTTCAATTTGAATTAAAAGAGTAGAGAATTCTTCAAAGGAGAATTTTTGATTTCCTGCAACTTTAATTAAATGAGTTTTAAAGCTCTTGACGGCTGCCTCCCAGAGGCCGCCCATATGAGGAGAGTAAGGTGGTATTAAATTCCAAGATAATCCATGCACGGAATATTTTTCAACGATGTCCGAAGATATTTCCTTAAGGAATTGAACCAAGTCCTTTTGCATGGCTCGCTGCGCTCCCACAAATGTCTTTCCGTTGTCTGACAAAATTTTATGTGGCAGGCCGCGCCGACCTGTGAATCGGGTGAATGCGGCGCTAAATGCTTCTTTTGTGAGATCTGAACACAGTTCTAAGTGTATGGCCTTGGTTGAAAAACACACAAAAACACATACACATGCCTTTAAGCAAGTCGCCTTACGAAGCGGTGACATTTTAGTAAGAAACGGGCCAGCGAAGTCAACACCAGTGGTGTGAAATGGTAATGTAAATGTGGTTCTTTCTGGGGGTAACGCTGCCATTATTTGGGTTCTGATCCGATGCTTATATATTGTGTATGCCTTACAGTGGAAGATACATTTTTTTATTTTATGATTTAAGCGTGGGATGAAGGATTCTGTTGTACTATTCGGGTCATAAGCTGTTTTTCAGCATGAAGCAGGGTAATATGAAGAAAATCTAGGAACAAGGAGCAAAATCGCGAATCATCTGGGATTATAATGGGATGGCGTTCATTGTAGCTGAGTGCGGCATATTTTAAGCACCCATTCACACGCATAATCCCCATCTTATCTAGCATTGGGTTGAGGGTAAGGAGTGCACTCTTTTTGCTTACTTGCTTCGAGTTAGTGCACGTGGAAACGAAGAGAATCTTACCAGTATGTTTGTGCCTTCAGTAGTATGAAAAGTTTCCAGTCTTTTCAACTCTGGGGTGTTAGATGTTTGCGGCCTGGAGTTTGGTGGCCATTGAGAATTCGGTTTGGATAACCATGATGGACCCCTCCTCCAGAGAGTGCTTGTGGCCAGATCTTGGGGCTTACAACCGCGGCTTCCTAAATCTGCTGGATTGTCGTGACCAGAAACATGCCGCCAAGCTGTGTTATTGACGTTATCCAGAATTTGAGACGTCCTGTTTTCCACAAATGTTTTCCATGTATGTGGGGGCTTCTCCATTCAGGCTAATACTATTGAGGAGTCTGTCCATAAGGTTGTTTCTTGCGAAGGCATTTTGAGCTCTGATTGAATTTGCTTCACAGGCTTAGAAAGAAGAACTGCTCCACAGAGCTCTAGTCTGGGCAGACTGACCGTTTGGAGTGGTGCCACCTTGCTTTTGGCGGCAAGTAATGAGGTTGCAAAAGTGTTTTCGCTTAGTGAAACTCTTAAATAGACTCATGCACAAAATGCTTTTTCAGAAGCGTCTGAAAATCCATGAATTTCAAAGCTCTGAGTTGGGGTGAACTGCACCCACCTGGGTATTTTTATGAGCTTGATTTCTTGAAGATTTTCTCTAAAGGAGTTCCATTTATGTAAGGCACCGGGCTTGACTTTTTCATCCCAGTCCGTTCCCTCCATTTCAATATTACAAGCATTAAGTCATTTTGTAATACGGGTCCTGTATGTAGCACATCGTTCAGTGCATTTCCTGAGTGAGATGTTTTAGAAGCGTTGAATACGACGCGAACCTTTGTGGTCTTGCTCTTGGGTTTTAACACGGCATGATGGGGGAGATCGAATGAAAAGTATTTTCCTTATCTAATTATTTCAGAGGGTGACGTGGGTGTCATGTGATTGAGTATTAAATACTCTCCAAGTACCTCGTTTTATTTGTCGCGTAGCTCGGGCTTCCTTTCCAGCGTCCGTTCTATACTTAGGTACTGCTGTTGAGCTGCAGGACGAGAGTGGTCAAGTGCTATTGAGTGGGGAAAGTCTTGTTTGAAAGGCAGCTTGACGACGTATCTTCCATCTTCCTGTCGGGTTGTGGTAGCTGCGTAAAGGTTTTCACAGTACTCATCTTCTTCTGAGTGGATTTGCTTCGTGATGATTCCTTCCTGCTCACAGAATTTCCGCAAGAGTGTATTGAATGTGTCGTTTATGTGCTCCGTCACTTCGGTCGTGAATGATGTTATTTTCTCCATCACTGGGCCACTTACTATCCATCCGAATATAGTATTTTGCGCCAATAGCGTTCCTTCAGCTAGGTGACATAGTCCTTGGGTGAAAATTTTGGGGTATAATATCACTACCAATGACCATATCGATTTTCGATGGGGTACATCAATTTGGGTCTGCTGGTGTTAGTGTATGCAATTCTGGGAGGTTTGCGGTTGACACTCTAACACTGGGTAGAAAATGAGTAAGCTGGGGTAGCATTATTGCCTGGGTTAGAACTTTTTGTGAAAGATCTGTAGAGCAAAGTGTTAAATCACAAACATGTTTTGAGTTCTGGACGACCAGTCCTCCCATACCTGAAATTTCGTAATGGGCTTCTCTAACGGGTAAATTTAGAATTTTTTGGATTCGAGATGCTATAAATGTTTTTTGTGAACCTTGGTCGATCATGGCACGGACCTTGTGGTATTCTCCGCCGTAATATATGGAAACGATCGCTGTGGGTAATAACGTGGTTCCATTGCTACTGGAGAAGGGAGTCGAGATTTTGTGGACAGCTTTATTGTGAGTTTGTGCGTTGTTTGAGATTCCTGCTGATGTTGAGGGTGTGTCATCTAATATTTCCACTGTGGTTGCTGCCTGTGTTGTCGTTGCTTTGGGTTTTGAGGAGGGGTTTGAGGTTTGGATTATAAGACTATGGAGTAACGAATTGTGGCGCCGTTGGCAGTAAACACAAGAAAATGTACTCTGACATTGGTTCTTTAGATGAGAGCAGGAAATGCAGTTTTCCTGAATCTAACGCATACTTTCATTGCGTGGTTGGCGTTACACAGTTTGCATGACACCGGCTTAACAAACTCCGTGTGAAAATTTTGTGTGCGATTTTTGTTGGCATATAGGAAGCTTTGATTGCCAACTCTAGGGTCCTTTCTAGAGCTGAGAGACTGTTCTAATAGGGAAAGTGTCTCATTCGGGAATTTTGACGAGCACAAGTATACGAGTATGGGGTCCCAGTCCTTGGTAGACACCTTTTGAGAAGAGAGGGTAGAGAGGCAATTATTTATGGTTGTTTGCAGTTTCTGCAACTGCTCTGCACTCTCTGAGTATATTGGTTGAAGGTTAAGTAAGGTTTTTAACTGGCTATCTAATAATATTCTGGGATTTTCATATCGGGATCTCAGTGCTTCCCAAGCAAGCGGAAAACTTTCATTAGTAAGTGGGTACTGTTTAACAATAACGCCTGCTTGACCCTTTGTTTTGTACCGTAAATGGTATAGCTTTTGCGCAGTGGATAACTTTGGGTGCTGTATATAAACTGCCGTAAACATATCCCGAAATGTCGGCCAGTTTTCATAGCCACCGTGAACATCTTCTGTATCACACGGTGGTACTTTAAGGTAAACTTCCTCAGACGGTGGGTTGTGAGAAGTATCGAGTGGTTGTTGGGTTGTTTGGGTGATGGGATTAATTCTAAAAAGTTGTAATGCTTCCAGCATTTGTGCCTTGCAGTTTTGGTAGCTTTCGGAGCATTTTCCATATTTTTGTTCGACCGACTCGCTTACTTCCGGGTAGGCATCTGCCATGAATATGGCTTCATAAGATTTTAGGAGGCTGTCCCAGTTGCTGTCCAATTGTTGTATCTTGACATTGAGCAATGTCTCTGTCTGGTCACTCGCCAAGTCCGTTGACCATTTTGCACAAAAAATCTCGAGGCGGTTACTTTCAAAAATAAATTTCTGCAGATATTTGCTGATTTTGCTTGAAGCTGATTTCACTGAATGCTCTTCCGTCATATTTGCGAACAAAGTTTTTTATTCAAAGGGATGGGTGAGATAATCTAATTTAAAACGTATTTAGAATTTATAAGAATTTAGTTCTATTGTATTATTATAGAACTTTGTACCACTGTACTCAAGTGTGCGATTTGATAAGCTGAGGCCCACTGTGTTTTTCGAAATTGAGTATAAATACGTTTGAGTAGAGGGTGGAAATTATTCGATATATATTTTATGTATATACATATGTAACCGTGCTTATACTTTTGCGGGTTTTGATGGTATTACGGTTTAATTTTTTACCGATTAGAAAAATTAGGACAATGACCTTTCAATGTAGGCGGGTGTTAATAATTATAATGTACGTATGGTTTTATGTAATGATGGTATGTACTTACGCCGCCATACTCATTATTGTTTTGGGGTTTACTTAGCTTGCAAATGTTGTTGAATTGTTGTTGTTGTTATTATTATTATTGTTATTTTTTTTTTTAACTAAAATATTTTTAGAGTACGAATCGTTTTATTTTTAAAGTACGAATCGTGTTATTTATTACTTTATACAAATTTTTGTTTTTTATTAATTTCTTTTTTGTGTTTAAGTTTCACTCATTTTATGCTCACTTTTTTTGTTTGTGTATCTCTATATACAATTAATACTTTGCACTCTTATTTCCATTTTTTATTTAATTTTTATTGATTATGTATACACGTATGTGTTTTAGTTTTAACTTTTCAACTTTTTCACAATGTTGGTTTTTTCTATATTACTAACCATTTATTTGAGATTATATACTCAAAATCATTGTTTTATATTATTTTAATGTTAATAAATTTGGTTTTCTTTGCTCTAATTTTATAAAGGGTAAACTTTTTGCTTTTGTTTTTTGCACTTGTATATTTGTATTTTTATATTTAAAGAAAGTATAGCTTTTATATTTATTTATAATCTTGTTTTTTTCGTATAAATTTTGCACAAGTTTTTGTAGGTTAATACTTTATTTTAATGTATATGTGCACTTTTCTTTTCACACTATAATGAATTTTTTGTGTACCCTTTTTCTGGTAGAGTTTTAAGGCATTTTTTTTTTTGTTTAATTTTACTTTAATTCTTATAAATTTTTTCATGTATATGTGTATATGTATATGTGCACTTTTCTTTTTACACTATAATGAATTTGTTGTGTACCTTTTTTCTTGTAGAGTTTTAAGGCTTTTTTTTGTTTAATTTCACTTTAATTCTTATAAATTTTTTATTTGTGTGATGCACGTTGACAATGATTTTTGCTGTTTATTAACTTTTTGTGCACTGGATTTATTTTTATTTTTTTATTTTTTTTTTTGTTTTTTACTATTAATTTATATACATATCTTTTTTTGATAACGTAGCCCGTTTTCTTTTTTTTAATTTTAGCAAATTTATTATTTTTTTTTCATACATTTTTTTCTTGGTTTATTAAATTTGTTCCACTCACATTGAAAGTTGTGCCGTTATTTTTTCGTGATCTTCATTTTCATATCTTTTCGTATTTTTTGAGAGCGAGCTTGAGTGCATGCAAATGGTAGCCAAAGCTGTGTTTATTTGTTTTAAGATGTTTTTTATTTTCTTTATTAAATTATTAAATTTTTTCTTTGTCTTTATGTTATATTTTTAATATTCTCGACATGCCAATTCTTTTAAATGGCTGCGAAGGACAATGTTTATTTCCGTACGAAATAATAAAGAATGGAGAGAATTATATTTTGATTTATAAATTCACTTTATTTCTACAATTTTTAATTTAAAAATTAATGTTACATGAGGCATTACATATTTTGAATGTAGTATTATTTAAAATGAATGATACGAATTTGTTGGGTTTATTAATTTAATAATTTAAGTTACAACAGATTAGAGGCTTTAGATTCGATGGATTATGTTCACCGAATTACAAGTTTGAGGGTTTAAATTAAAATATCTGCAAATATAAATGTTGTGATGGCTGGTATTTCACGCCTTGATGGTTGGTTTTAGACTGACTTCAAAATAAAGTCACTGAGCCAAGGGGGCATGGCGACGCGTTGCCAATATTTGGGTCTGCCTTAACCCTTTAAGGACTCATGTCTACATAAGTATGTATTTAAAGACGACATCGAGAAAATGTATCGCCAAATATACGTCCATAAGGAAGACCAAGACTTCCAACGTGTTCTATTCCGTAGAACCCCCAATAGTCCGATAAAAGACTTTAAACTAAAAACTGTCACGTTCGGTGTCAACTGCGCTCCCTACTTGGTAATAAGGACACTCCACTGGTTAGCCGAGGACTCTAAGGAGGCATACCCCCACGTATCAAACATACTAAGAGGCGAAACATACGTAGATGACATCCTCTCAGGCGGACACAATCTAGACTCAGCCGGCGAGTCGATACATCAAGTTATCGAAGTACTCAAGTCAGCTGAATTCCCGTTAAAAAAGATCACAGCAAACCCCAAGTCACTGCTGCAAGACGTCGCTCAGTCCGATCTTTTAGATGAAGAATTTCTCCAGTTCCAAGAGACAAACTCAACAAAAACCCTTGGAAAAATGGAATGTCCTCACTTATACATTTTCGAACTCAGTCGACCCCCCATTATCGTGAGACACTGCCACGAAACGGCAGATCCTCTCATCTGTCGCGAAACTGTTCGACCAGGCAGGATGGCTGTCGCGCATAATGATAGCAGCGAAAACTCTTCTTCAACAACTATGGATGGAAGGAACAGACTGGGTCGAAACCGTGAAGACGATCTCACTCCGCAAATGGAACATCTTCAGGAAAAATCTCGCCACAATCGAAGAAATAAGAACACCTTGATGGGTACAATTCAACCCAAACAGTTCCATTCAGCTACACGGGCGCTCAGATGCTTCCAAGAATGATTCTGCGCTTGCGTATATTTACGAGTCCAGCAAGGCGAAGCTACTACATCCCACTTACTCCCAGCGAAGAGAAAAGTAGCCCTTTTACAAACCGTCTCTTTCCCTAGGCTGGAACTTTGCAGCGCAGTCTTACTAGACAAATTAGTTAAGCAAATTCGATTTTCCCTAAATCTGCCATCTCATGATCTAATTTTGTACACAGACTTCTCAATGGTATTAGCTTGGCTGGAAAAACCCCATGGAAATGTAAGACGTGCGTAGTGAACAGGACATCCCAGATCCTCGAACTCGGCAAAAATCCTACTTGGCGACATGTCTCCAGCGCTGATAACCCAGCTGATCTAGGTACTCGCGGAGCTAAGCCCCAAGAGCTCGTTAACTGTTCACTCTGCTGGAAAGGCCCCGAGTGGTTAACTGGGCCATCATCTCTTTGGCCTAAAAGTTTACCAACTCATTCGTCTCCTCCAGAACAACGTTTAATTGAATTCCACGATTTAGAAGACTGAGACTCACATAAAAGGCTAAGAAAATGCCAAATCCGCCCTCACGGCTCATAGCCGTCACCCAACAAAAATATCTCGGAAAAACCATCACTGCACTGGATTCGTAATGTCAGGTAGAAAAAAGAGGTCCTCTCCGTACTCTCAATCTCTTCTTAGATAAATCAGGACTGCTGCATGCAAATGGACGTCTCACTCATGCCGCCCTCAGCTACGATAAGCTTCATCCAATTATCATCAACTCTACTGCACGCTGAAAAGCAACTAATGAACTAATGATTCGTGTGATCCAACAGGAATACCACATTCCCCGAATCCGACAGAATGTGAAATCTTGCATTTTTCGGTGCCAGACATGCACGATATATAGCAGAAGATGAGCACGCAATTGATGGCAGTGTTACCCCCTGAACGGTCCATACTCCCATTCCATACTACCGGTATAGGTTTTGCCTTACCATTCCTCGTCAAAACCTTGACTCTCCGCTGAGCATCGCACTACAAAGCATATGTATGTGTATTCGTACGTTTCTCGACAAAGGCCATTCTTCTGATAGTATGTTCCGACCTGACAACAGAAGCGTTTAAGGCAGCATTCGCACGATTTGTAGGACGAAGAGAGATCCCCCACAAGATAATGTCTGACAATGGGAAAACTTTCGCAGGAGCACAGCGAAGTCTTCAAACGGAGCTATCATCCTTCCTTGAGGAAGTTTCGGATAAAACCACAGGTGAATATGCCATTCACGGACTCACCTGGCCATTTATACCCCATTATGCTCCACACATGGGAGGACTTTGGGAGCGGCAGTAAAGAGCTTTAAAACTCACTTCACTAAAGTCGCTGGAATTCAAAAGTTCACCTTCGAGGAGTTTACCACTCTCCTAATACGCATCGAAGCGGTACTCAACTCCAGACCACTCTCTCCTATATCTCAAGATCCCGAGGACTTGAAGGTACTATCCCCAGGCCATTTCTTACGAGGCGCGCCCTTACTCTCGATGCCTGAGCCAAACTCCAAAAACCTCTCACTCATTAATAAATGGCGAAAATTTAGAGTACTCCATCACCAGTTCAGCAAACGCTGGAAAACTGAATATCTTCACCATCTTCAAAAACGCTATAAATTGAAAGGATCCCATCGAAATATGAAGGAAGGTGATCTCGTCGCCATCAAAGACGACCTTCTACCCCAAACGAATGGCGACCAGGTCGCATGACGAAGTTAGGGCAAACCCGACCAAAACGTCTACGTGGTAGACATCCGTATTCAAGGCGGAACGATCACCCGCAACATAACCAAGCTTTGCCTTTTGCCACCCGCTTAGCTTATACATCCCCCTCTCATTCTCTCTCGAAAATCTAATATCTGCAGACCTCCACTCTCCATCATCTCTTACTAAAATTGCTTTTCGAATGATGTCTTTTCAGACCACAAAACTTTGGAAAGTGTCGGCTGCTCTGCCGCACCCATTCGCCGAGCATTTACAGCAATGACCCCTGAACAGCTATACGAGTCGGCCAAGGTACATCGCTACTGAATAAATTGCTTGGCGACATCGCACACTACGGGAGTCTGTCATAGCCCCGGCAGCTGCCGCCGCTGCGGCCTAGATCACCACATGATGCTCCATCGGCCAATACATGACCTTCCCAAGGACGCGAAAGGTCACCTTCGGACCTGCTGACACTTCGGGCACCAAGCAACCGTCAAAGGAAATGCAACAATCACGATGCGCCAAAGCATCAAGATTGACAACGCGAAAGACTAATCGAAGAGCCGTCTTCCGCAAGCCACCTGCGGTGCAACAAAGGATACGCGGTTTGGTGAAAAGCTCTCGCGAAACACTGAACCAGCTTGAGGAACTTGTCAAGGTATCGTCGCCGCAGGCCGGTCGGGAAGTTGAAGACATGGATTAGGATGTCCTCATCATCCTATAAATAATATTTTTGTAACCGCTGAAGCGATTTTCGGCCGATTGTGGTTTTGCGTCTTGATGTTTTTCCAACAAATGGAGGGACCTACAGTTTATACTAAGCCGCCTCCGAACGGCTGATGATTTTTTTACGGGGAACCTTTATTTCATGTCCGAAATACACTCGGAGGGGTCGACATTCCCTGCCGAGGGGCGACCCCAATTAGAAAATTTAACTTAATTACTACCTACCCGAATACCTACCTGCATACTCACCTCACTAAATTTACTCCCATTCTAAACATACTTACCGGCAACCCTACACAGTTCCGTTATTTATTCCAACATCTATGTAAATGAAAAATGTATAAAATCTTAAGGTAAAGTTGCTTCTAAGGTATTCGCTTGCTAATAACAAATCTCTCGGTGTGAATAAGTTAATAACACAACCTTAAATAAAAAAAGGTTCGAAATCAAGTGTGTTACCTTTATTTCGAAACTTTTACAGTCGGTACGTAGCTTTTACATATGTAACAGTAAGACTCTTCTTCTTTCCGGAAAATGGGCCAGAAGTTATTCATGGTTCGATTTACTTGAAATTCGGTACATAGTCGGCGCTTTGCTTGGATTAACAGGAAGACTACCTTCTTTACGTAAATTGGACCAGGGACTGACACTCCGATTTCCTTGATAATCGGCATATAGGTGACCTTTTGCTTACATCAGCAGGAAGACTACACTTCTCTTTGGAAAGTGGACAATTTACTGACCGATTCGAAAAAAGTTTATTTATGGCTGGATTTACTTGAAACTCCATAAATAGTAGGGGCTTTTTGGTTAGTTTAACAGGAAGACTGCATTTCTCCCCGAGATGTAAACCAGAGACTGACCTATTTAAAGAATCTTACATATGGCTCGATTTATTTGACATTCGGTACACAGTTGCTTTTTGATTAGATTAAAGGGAAGGCTACACTTCTCTCTGGAAAGAGGGTCAGGGACCGACCTTTTCGAAGCAAGTTATTTTTGGCTGGATTTACTTGATATTCAGTACATAGGTGGTTTTTGCTCAGATTAACAGGAAGACTCTTCTTCTCTCCGGAAAGTGGGCCAGAGGTTAGTTATGGCTCGAGTTACTTGAATTTCGGTACATAGTCGGCCTTTTGCTTAGATTCACTGGAAGGTTACCTTTTTTTCACGACGAACCCAGCATTACCCACCTCCCGCCCAACCGACCGAGGGGCTCGTCTGAGGGAAATCGGAAAATCTAACAGACCGGTGACCGAAAACCAGTAACAGTCCGGACTGCCCTGAACCCGAAACCGTTGGCGGAAGATCGCGGTTACACTTGCCTCTCACTTTAAACAGCTACAGATTTGTTCATCAGCTGCTATAATATTGCATGGGGAAAAGAAGAGGGAATTATTTGATTTTTGAAAGCACTCAGTAAGTAGGTTTTGATACAGAAAAGCGAGTCAGAGGAATCTATGTTGGTGAAATGTGTATTAAAATCGTTACACAAAGATCTAAAAGGGTCGTGCATTTCAAAGTTTGTTCTACAATAGCCCAATGAAAGGGGCCTAAAGTGTCTAGATGATCTTAAAGGGATGGTGAAGTTAAGCTCGCTAAGTGGGTGTGGGCTATTGATGGCACAGCACCTCTTATCAATTTAGTTAAAAATCTTTCCACGACAATGGAGTGTAAGCAGATTAATGAGCCGTAAACGTCTTTTGTAAGAAGGCAGATTCTTGTTCGCATCCCAGTTTAAATTTCTTAACGCGAATAATAGGAATTGTTTTTGCACAGATTCCAATTTATCACTACATAACTGAGCCATATTCCAAAATGGGCCTGACAAGTGAGGTAAAGAGTAATTTTGTAATGTATGGGTCCTTGAATCCCTTGACCAAACGTTTAACGAAAACTAAAACTCCTTTTGCTTTATTAGCACAAGCATTTATATGATTTTTAAAATCTAGCTTAGGGTCCATTGTGATACTTAAATCAATGAAGTCAGTAACTTGTTCAACACTTGGAAAGATTTTCTGGAGAAACCCATATGTTTGCACTTATTTAAATTTAGGGACATACAGTTCGCATCGCACTACCTAACTAAATTATTTAGGTCAAGCGGCAAAAGCTCTCTATCTTCAATAGAATGAACTGATTTAAAGAGCTTGACATCAACTGCGTACATGAGTATTTTAGAATGAAGAACAACATTTGGAAGGTCATTGATGAATGTAAGGAAAAGTAATGGACCGAGGTGACTGCCTTGAGGAACACCAGGTGTTGTCACCTCTACTTTTTCAATTTACAATATGTATGTGCGTATGTACATACACACACGCTAACAAAACAAACTACCGCACAAAAAGGAGATGACAAAACTACCAAAGCGTGGGCGTGGGTCTCTATCTACGTACAATAACAAAACTATGAGCAAAAACAAACCAAGTGAAATGATGAACGCTGACTTAGACAAACGAATGCACGACAACAATTAAGCAGCGATATAATACAGAATAAACAAAATATATTTTTGGGGTGCACCCGAGGTGTGGTCCAACCAAACTGGTTACGAACCCACTCGTACTACTCCCGTGCTGCCGGGGGTAACTTTAACCCGCCTGTATGACTGGGCTCTGGGTGCGGGATGCTAAAAGGATGGGTATAGGAAAGACGAAGGAACGACACTGTCGGCACGACAAAAAAAAAACGTTAGGAAACAATAAATCAACAAAATGATACTTAGGGTTTCTCAGTCGGGTGTGGGTACCCAACTTCGGTGCTCCTCCGGTGATGCCGTCAAGCTTCGGTTCCGCCACTGGAAACCACCAAAACAACACTATTCTGTAACACAAACAAAAATCAGGCTTCAACTGGCCTTTCACTATTGCCCCGGCTGGCAAAACACTTTACTACTCTATATTTTTATAGAAAATATAATTATTTCTTTTTAACAACAATCTCGCACGTCTGCGTAAAAAAAGGTGTGCACGCTTTTGTAGATTGCTAGCATCTGATCCGGCACGCACTAACGAGCCAGGCCGCAAGCTACGCGTCAGCCGTCAGAATTCTCAGGCGAGTGTGTATTGGTGCCCAATCATTTGGCGCCGCCCCATTACCCAAAGGGACAGAGTTGTATAGCGCACGCCACCATGGCACACCAAGTACACTGGGATAATTTTCTCCTCGCCGTATAAAAAGAAAGACGACACCCCTTTTTACGGAATACCCGCGCAAAGCATTCCGTTTCCCTAATATTTGTTAGTGGAGGAACCGTTTTGTCGAACACCTCCTTTTGCAGACTTATACCACTGGGTAGGCACACACCGAGTACAACCGTGCCAACAATTCATGGCTTTGAATGATACAATTATTTGCCGACAGATGCCACTGCCAACGCTTGGAGAGAAAGGAGTATTAGGCAAAACAAAGGAAATGAACAAACACAAAAGAAGTTTTTGTTGCGGCCAGTACGCGACAACTCCACCCCTTCCTCAACGAAAAGGGAGGAATCTTCTTTTTGGTCAGGGAACGGACATCTCCTACCGTATCCTATCAATCGCTATATGGCCTCAACTCTTTAACGTTCCAAGTCTCTTTGTCTTTGCCTAAGTCATCTGTCAGTGTGTATGCCCACGGTGACACCCTTTTCCTAACGATAAACGGCCCTACATACTTTGGCGCTAACTTCGCTGCATCCGACAGCATAAAATTCTTCCTCCACACTAACTCTCCAGGCATGTACTGTACATCTCGTCGTCTGAGATTGTACTGCCTCGCAAGCTTCTCACTCGCCTGCTCTGACCTAGTTCTAATGTTGGCCCTAATCTCTTCGAGCCTCTTTGCCCGCTCCTGACAATTTAATTTCTCCTGATCTCCTAAACTGTCTATGAAGTCCCTACTGCCTTCTACCGCCATTTCCCTACCGAAATTCACAAAATATAGCGTAGCTCCTAACACTTCGTGTTGCGCTGTCCTAATACAGCATGCTACCTTCGCTAACTGTTGGTCCCATGTCCTCTGGTTCTCTGATATATAAGCCCTAAGTGTCGTTTTAATAATCTGATTAATCATCTCGGCCGGGTTAGCCTGTGGGTGATAGTGTGCGGTGTACCGGAGTTGGACGCCACCGCTCTCGACTCCTAAATTGGGGTCCATTGTCACACACAACCGACCGAGGAACTCCAAACAAAAGGAATACATTGTCCTCCAATTGTTTGCATACGCTTTTTGCCGTGGCAGTACGCAAAGGGAATAGGAGGGGAAATTTGGAAAAGTAGTCCACTACTGTCAAAATATACTGGAAGCCTTGTGACGACTTCACTAAAGGCCCTACCAGATCTACGCAAATCATTTCCCAAGGCTCGACTGCCTTGGTCCTCTCTATCATACCCCCAGCTGGCTGTGAATTATTAGGTTTCACCTGCTGACAAATTTTACACGCCCTAACATATTTTGCAATGTCCGACTTCATTCTTGTCCAGTAGAACTTTTGTGAAATACGCGCAAAAGTCTTTTTCACACCCATATGGCCTGCTAACGGATTGTCGTGACATTGTTTTAAAATCTCACCTCTACCATCACGCCCTATTACTCTTTTCCACTCTGGTGAATCGCCGTACACAGAAGGAAATCTCGACCTAATAAACTTGTAGAGGTTGCCACCTTCAACTCTCCACGCTGGATACGACAAAGGCTTTTTCTCTACTAACCGAATCATCCTTACCAACCAAGGATCGGCAGTAGTCACCTCAGCAATAAATGGCACACTTCGGGATAGCATATCTGGAACCACATGTTCCTTGCCTTTCCTATGCACTATATCGAAATCGTATTGCTGAAGTTTCAAAGCACACCTAGCTAAACTACCACACGGATCCTTCAACTTATTCAACCAAATAAGTGAATAATGATCTGTGACTACCGTAAACTTAGCGCCCTCAACATATGGTCGAAGTTTCTCCACCGCCCACAGAACCGCTAGACACTCATTTTCGGTCGTCGAGTAATTTCGCTCTCCTTTGTTCAAGGACCTACTGAAATAAGCTATCACATCTGCGTTAACACCGCACCTACACCGAAATCAGACGCGTCTGTCTGGATTGTGAAAGGTCTATCAAAATCCGGGCAACTCAAAACCGGAGCTGTCACCAAGCGTTCCTTCGCTTCTCTAAAACTCCTTTCACAATCTTCAGTCCAATTGAACTTTCGATTCTTCTTTGTTAAATCGGTGAGAGGCCTAACTAACTCTGCAAAATCTTTAATAAATCTGTGGTACCAGGACACTGTTCCTATAAATGACCGCACTTGCTTTACGTTCTTCGGTACCTCAATCCGAAGCATCGCCTCTACCTTCTCGGGGTCTACGTGTAGACCGTTCTTGTCCACCACGTAGCCCAAATATTTTAACTCAGACCTACAAAAATTACATTTATCCCTATTTAATCTAAGTCCTGCCCTAGCTAATCTATCTAAGACAATCTTCAAAATCTCTAAATGCTTCTCAAAATTATTTGTAACGATAATATAATCGTCCAAATACACAAAAACATTAGGTTCTAACTCTGGTCCTATGACCGAATCTATAAATCTCTGCCAAGTCGCCGGTGCATTATGCAAACCGTATGGCATCCTCTTAAACTGAAATAGTCCTCTACCTGGTACCGTGAATGCGGTGAAGGGCCTCGACTGCTCTTCCACCGGAATTTGCCAATACGCGGACTTAATATCCAGACTGGACAGAAACTTGGCATCCCTTAGCTTGTCTAAGGTCGCCGACACATATGGAAGCGGGTAGCTATCTTTCTCGGTACATTTGTTCAAAACCCTATAATCTACACAAAACCTTTATGTACCGTCTTTCTTTCTGATCATTACAACTGGAGACGCCCAAGGACTATTTGATTTCTCTATCACCCCTTTGTCAAGCATATCCTTAATCTCCTCGTCCATACGCGACTGTATGACGGGAGACACAGGGTAATAACGCTGTTTCACAGGTTCAACTCCTGCTTTTACCCTGATCTTATGCTCGACCAAATGGGTCCGGTCTAGCCCTTCCGGCATAGCCTGGAACGCCCCAGCTATTAGTTGACCTAATGCCCTAGATTCCCTATCACCTAACTCGGAGTGGTCCACTATTGCCACCAACGGTTCTGGTTCCGACCAAGAAAACGACCACCTCATTCTCGATACATCCGGGATAATACCCGCCTTAGCCCAAAAATCGATGCCAAGGATTACGCCCTGAGGTAACTCTGGAACCACGAGGCATTCCAGGAGAACCGACTTGCCGTCCACCTCGATTGGCAACAAAACCGAACCTTACACCGAGATATGACCTCCATCTGCGAGAGTAACTCTCAAAAAATTCGAAACTGAACTCACCCTAATACCAAACGAACTCAATTTATGCCACCCTAGCCGACCTATTACTGTTCTGGTCGCACCAGAATCCAACAAAGCCCTAAAAGCGAAACCATGGATCCTAATATCTAAATACGGGCGTTCGTCGTGACCGTCCGTCACCAACGAAAACGCCAACCTAACCTCTTCAAAATCGACTCCTACATTTGCCAGCTGGGAGTTAGCAGGTTGACTAACTCGCCCTACTAGACCGCCTGTCCTGCTATCCCAGGGGTCTATCTCCCGTTTTCCGATCTGTTGTCCGACCTGACAACCCTATCGCTTGACCGTGAATTCCCTATTCTTTCGTCCGACCTACTCTCTCTCACAGGCCCTGACCTGAGGGGGTTGTGGTTTCGCCCACCACCGGAAGTTGAACTTCGTTGGGTACGCGGGGAGCCACTCGGCTTCGCTGCGCACGCCCCCTGAGTCCTCCGCCTAATCTCGTCTAGTAAGATATCGTCGTAGTTGGGGTGCAAAAACTCCAACTTCAACTCTCTCACTAGCTCCTTCCAGCTACCTAAAGACTTCCTAACCGACCTAAACCATAATAACGCCTTTCCTGCGAACCAATCTACCGCGGCTTTGAAAAGTTGAGCTTGGGTCACACCGCGTGCCTCACTCAACTCCTCAATCCGTTCCAAGAATGCGAAAAGCGACATTCCCGCTTTTTGCCGTCGAAGTGGACGTCCCACTTCGACAAGTTCACCGGCTTCTGAGACTCGGCTGTCTCCTCAACGACGCGTCGTACCTCCACGGGCGGGGGTGCTATCGGGTCCGCACGAGTGGCACCCGAGCGCTCTACCGAACCGGTTTCCTTTCCTTCGGCTTCCTCGCTGCCGACTACCTCTTGTAATTCGGCGAGATGGAGCAACAACTTACTCTTCAGCTCCATCTGCTGAGTCATCTCGCCGTCGCTTTCCGGTCGCGCCCGTCCGATTCGCGAAAGGCACCATTCGATCTTTGCCATCGCTTTCGCTCCATGCGATGGCTTGCCTCCACCCGAAACCGACGCGATTAACTTTTCTACCTCCTCCAGTTTCGACTCGACCGCCGTCTTATCCTCGTCGAAACTGAAGGGGTAGTCCTGAAAGAGGTTTACCAAACCTCTTTTCTCTAACAAACGCGACGCCCTAATCGATTTCCTCATGGCTTCGACCGTACCGATTGGAAGGCCGCGTGCCTCCATCTCGTACGCGAGCTCATCTTGGGACAACCGATTAATCTCCATTTAAAATAAAAAAAATAAACTCGAAAATAAAAAAACAAGGAAAAAAACCAAAAATAAAAGGAAAAAAAATGATTTACTTAAAAAAAAAATAATAATAATAATTTAATAAAAATCACAATTAAAAACTATTATACTAATATAATTTCTTCGTTGCCCTATACTGGCACAACAAAAGACCCTAACACGAAAACAACAAAAGAGCCTAACCACAAGAAACACAAAAAAAAATTAATAAAAACAGATATATTGTCTACGTTGACATCACAATAATTATCCAAAACAATTTTTTTTTTAATTAAGCAAAAACAATTAAAAAAACAACAAAAATCCCTTATTAACAAAAAAAAAACAAAAAAACACAACCTAATTTTGGGCAGGACTACTACTGGTTACTACTGGACCAGTCACTACCCACTTGACGTACAATTTTTCCTACTAGTATAAAACACTCAATACAATGTACCACAACGAACAAACAAATTAAATATATATTAATCACTCTGCCGATGGGCCTGGGTTCGACTCCCAAACTTTTCTTTAATCCTTGCACTCCTCGAATGCCCTACTAATAATAATGAGAAATAGAAAATTGTTAATAATTATAAAAACAACACCCAACGACACACAAACCAATAAAAACTCGCTTTTAAATATCGGGCCCCACGTTGGGCGCCAATTTGTCACCTCCACTTTTTCAATTTACAATATGTATGTGCGTATGTACATACGTACATACATATGTATACCTACAGTGGCTGTTGGTCAAACGCCTACCAACAACCACACACGCTAACAAAACAAACTACCGCACAAAAAGGAGATGACAAAACTACCAAAGCGACCGGCCAGCTTAGTGAAGACGGCGTGGGTCGCTATCTACGTACAATAACAAAACTATGAGCAAAAACAAACCAAGTGAAATGATCAACGCTGACTTAGACAAACGAATGCACGACAACAATTAAGCAGCGATATAATACAGAATAAACAAAATATATTTTTGGGGTGCACCCGAGGTGTGGTCCAACCAAACTGGTTACGAACCCACTCGTACTACTCCCGTGCTGCCGGGGGTAACTTTAACCCGCCTGTATGACTGGGCTCTGGGTGCGGGATGCTAAAAGGATGGGTATAGGAAAGACGAAGGAACGACACTGTCGGCACGACAAAAAAAAACGTAAGAAAACAGTAAATCAACAAAATGATACTTAGGGTTTCTCAGTCGGGTGTGGGTACCCATCTTCGGTGCTCCTCCGGTGATGCCGTCAAGCTTCGGTTCCGCCACTGAAAACCACCAAAACAACACTATTCTGTAACACAAACAAAAATCAGGCTACAACTGCACTTTCACTATTGCCCCGGCTGGCAAAACACTTTACTACTCTATATTTTTATAGAAAATATAATTATTTCTTTTTAACAACAATCTCGCACGTCTGCGTAAAAAAAGGTGTGCACGCTTTTGTAGATTGCACTTACGAGCCAGGCCGCAAGCTACGCGTCAGCCGTCAGAACTCTCAGGCGAGTGTGTATTGGTGCCCAATCATTTGGCGCCGCCCCCATTACCCAAAGGGACAGAGTTGTATAGCGCACGCCACCATGGCACACCAAGTACACTGGGATAATTTTCTCCTCGCCGTATAAAAAGAAAGACGACACCCCTTTTTACGGAATACCCGCGCAAAGCATTCCGTTTCCCTAATATTTGTTAGTGGAGGAACCGTTTTGTCGAACACCTCCTTTTGCAGACTTATACCACTGGGTAGGCACACACCGAGTACAACCGTGCCAACAATTCATGGCTTTGAATGATACAATTATTTGCCGACAGATGCCACTGCCAACGCTTGGAGTGAAAGGAGTATTAGGCAAAACAAAGGAAATGAACAAACAAACACAAAAGAAGTTTTTGTTGCGGTCAGTACGCGACAATGTTACTGCTATTTCGCGTGATGTATAATTTTTAAAAATAACTTTTTGTTTTCTACCAATCAAGTGCGATGAAATCCACTTGAGAAGGAAAGGTGGAAACCCGAAATGATCGAGTTTAAAGTGAAGTAAAGGATGAGAGACCTTGTCAAATGCTTTGCTGAAGTCAGTGTAGATAACATCTGTTTGATTACTATTTTTGAAACCATTCCTGACATGGGTTGTGAATTCTAGCAGGTTCGATAGGGTAGATTTACCTTTACAAAACCCATATTGTGAGATGTCTATAATTGATGATACAGAATGGGCTACTAGATCAGTTATAACAGCTTCAAAAATTTTGAGAATAGAACATAACTTTGATATCCTCCTGTAATTCCCTATTGAAGATCTACTAGTCTTCTTATTTTTCAAGCTATTCAATTCGTTATTAAACCATAAAGCATTTTGAACACGGATCGGCTCATTTGTTATAGGAACAAATTTTCTGAAGGCAGAAAGTAAAGCACTTGTGAAGTGAAGAACGCTTTCTTCCACGTTTAATATAATTTGCCTCTTTAAATAAAAAACGAGAATATTTCGATTTTGGAGTAGATAATTTCATGGGCATTATTTCGAGTTGAGCTAGGTACTAAATAGTAAACTGTCATTAAAATTTCATGATACACAGGATAAATTGAAGTCGCCTATCACAACAAGATTGTCAGATGTTTTAGTAATGGGAAATCATGATTTTAATCTTGACGACTGGAAAGAGTAAGTAGAAGAGTCAGAATTTGGCGGGATATAACTGGCGACAACATGAATCATTTTGATGTTTGTTAATTTTATAGTGAGCTAAAAGGCCTGGTTTGTTTGTATGAATTGAATATAACCACGGCC
The DNA here is from genome assembly GCA_037013455.1 of Ceratitis rosa. Lineage (NCBI taxonomy): Eukaryota > Metazoa > Arthropoda > Insecta > Diptera > Tephritidae > Ceratitis > Ceratitis rosa. The sequence continues at coordinate 983,235 of JAWMAG010000014.1, read as the reverse complement.
AATGGCAAGAATGGGAGACCTTTGAAAAAGACCAGAATAAGATGGCTCCGGAAAACTTCCCGGACTACATGCTACAAAGCGGAGAATTATACCGCCACATATCAGTAAAAATAGATGAAGAAGACGCCAACCCATGGAAGCTTTGCGTAGCAACTCCATTACGTCATCCAAGAAGTTCATAACAGTACCAACTCCGGACACATGGGCACTAGGGAAACTATTGCAAAGGCAGCAGCACGATATTACTGGCCGAGAATTTTCAGGGATATCAAGAGGTATATCCGACAGTGCCCCAGATGTCAAATAACTAAGCCGAGCGTGCAACGAGGTGCGGGTACAGGTGAGACAAGCACAACTCCGGTAGTAGACAAGGCGACCAAGAGACGAAGAAGAAGCCGAAGAAACAAATAAGAAGAAGAATCCAGCATCGAAGAAGACTAAGCAGAGAACAAAAGAAGAAGCCGTAGAGTCAGAGGAGAAGAAGAAGCCGAAGAAACAAAAGAAGAAGAAGAACCGAAGAAATAAACAGAAGTCGTAGAAAAGAGAACAGAAAGGTGCATACAACACGTCCTTATGGGAAGTAAAGGGGGGGAGGTGTGAAGACCCCAAGTCTAAGGCCTTGAAGCCTTCACAGCAACAACAACAACAATAAAAATAGAAGTTACACACACACATACATATATACAGGGTTCGCCATCTAACATTTTCTTTTGAACTAGTGGTTATTTTGAGTGTGGTAACACTGATGTTACATCTGATTTGACAGAAAGTTAGTTTTATCCTTCCGCTGAAAGAAAATGGTTGTGTATACGATTGAGGAACGCGTTAAAATAGTGCAGTTTTACTTTGAAAATTTTACCAAAAAATCATCTTTTCCGACGAAGCTCATTTCCATCTTGGCGGCTACGTCAATAAACAAAATTGTCGTATTTGGGGGACGGAAAACCCGCACGTGATCGAAGAGAAGCCAATGCATCCTCAGAGAGTTACTGTTTTGTGCGGATTTTGGGCCGGCGGCATCATTGGCCCATTTTTCTTCGGTCAATGGCGAACGCTACCGCGCCATGTTAATGGATTGGTTCTTCCCGGAAATCGAAGAGGAGGACTTGGACAACATTTGGTTCCAGCAAGACGGCGCTCCGTGCCACACAGCCAACGTTACGATCGATCTTGTGCGCACTGTTTAAAAAAAAAAAAAGTTACGTGGCGGACCCTGTATATATAATATATGAACATGCATGTATACACATACACTGAAGTACACATATAGATATACTTCTAGAATTAATTAAATATACCTATATAGATATATATTTATATTAATATACACATACATATATATAGATATATATATATATATGTATATATTAATATACGTATTCATATATATAGATATAGATATATACGTAGGAAACTAAAAGATGAATTTTAAATATTTAATCATTTAAGTTAGACAAGCACCAAACACTAGCATAGCAAGCAGTCGCTGTTAAGTAGGGCAAAGGACAATAGGCCATAGGCCTAACAACAACGCAACGCGTACTGTCCACCTGCAGCAAGATTTTAGTATAAAAAGGGCAGCATCAGCAGTGATCGGGCACTTCTGTTTGTGCTGTCGTAGCTAGTGCATATGGTGTGTCGTGAAAACGCTACCAATAGGAGTAGATAGAAGTATATGGTATGACGTAAAAACGCTGCCAGTAGAGTATATGGTGTGACGTGAAAACGCTGCGACTAAGATATATGGTGTGTCGTGAAAACGTTGCCAGTACGATACAATTAAGGTATATGGTGTGACGTGGAAACGCTGCTAGTACGATACGATTAAGATATACGGAGTGTCGTGAAAACGCTACCAGTAGGAAATTTAGAAATAAATAAAGTGTGTAACATTAGAACCACTCGTGTTGTGCATTACCTTTTTCCCTTTTTGAATCAGAATTATAGGAGAAACCCATAATCCGGCTGAGTGATAGCCCAGCTATAGACCGGAGAACGGGGTTCGTTACACTTCTGTCCGGGAAGTTTGCCAGAGACTGACCTATTCATAAAATCTTATTTACTATTCAGTTTACTTGGAATTCGGTTCGCAGGTATCTTTTTACTTAAATTGCTAGGAAGACCTTTATTCTCCCCTGGAAGTGGACCAGAGACTGACCTATTTAAAAAACTTTATGTATGGTTCGCTTTACTTGGCATTCGGAACATACCATAGTTGGCATTTTGCTTAGGTTAACACGAATCGATTCCATAAACTGGTTTTGAATGCTCGATTTACTTGAAATTCGGCACGTAGTTATCTTTTACTTATATTAACAGGAATATTTTTTTTCTGCTCGGGAGGTGGACCAAAGGCTGGCCTGATCGAAAAAATTGCATTTATAGCTCGATTTATTTAAAATTGCGTACATAAGTAGCTATTTGTTTATGTTAACAGGAAGACCCTTCTTCTTTCCGGGAAGTTTGCCAGAGACTGACTTATTCATAAAATCTTATTTATGGTTCGGTTTACTTGAAATTCGGTACATACGTGTAGATGTTTTTTTGAATAGATCGACAGAAGGACTCTTCTTCTCCCCAGGAAGTGGACCAGAGACCAAAATTTTCGAGAAAAGCTATGTATGGCTCGATTTATTTAAAATTCAGAACATATGTGGCTGTTGTCTTAGATTAACAGGAAAACTTATCTTCTCCCCAGGAAGCGGACCAGGGACTGACTTATTCGAAAAAAGTAATTTATGGCTGGATATACTGGAAATTCGGTACATATATGTTTTTTTAGATGAACACGAAAACTCTTCATCTCTCCGTGAAGTTTGCCAGAGACTGACCGATTCATAAAGCTTTATTTATGGTTTGATTTACTTGAAACTCGGTACGTAGCTGTCAATTTGCATAGATTAACAGGAGGACTTTTCTTCTCTCCGGCAAGTGGACCAGGGACTGAGATATTCGAAAAAATTGTTTTTTTGTTCGATTTTCCTGAATCTCGGTACGTAGGTATCTTTTGTCTTAGATTACCAGGAAAACTCTTGTTCTCCCCGGGAAGTGCACTAAAATATTCGAAAAAATTCTATTTATTGCTCCATTTATTTAATATATACATACCTTTCTATTTGCTTAGATTAGGAGGAAACCTCTTCCTTTTTCTCGTGAAGTGGACCGTAGGATGACCTATTCGAAAATATCTTATGGTTCAGTTTGCGTGACATTCGGTCCATAGTTGACCTTTTGGTTAGACTAACAGGAAGTCTACAGTTTTCTCCGGAAAGTAGATCAGGGACTGAAATTTTCGAGAAAAGCTATTTAAGGCTCGATTTAGTTGAAATTCGGTACATATGTGGCTGTTTTCTTAGATTAACAGGAAAACTTTTCTTCTCACCGGGAAGTGGACCAGAGGCTAACATATTTTTTTTTTATACACAATTCATTTATTTACTGGATCTGCTTTCATATAAGCCTAACAGTAAGTGTACAAATCTTAAAAACTAAATTACAAACATGAAGCTCGAGTTATGTAACTCTGAGCCCTTTTCAAACTACGGCGCTCTCCTTAGAAGGCGGGAACATCTCTTCTTTGGACTGGAACCTCTGTATTTTATCAATGTTGGTTGTACCCTACAGTTGAATACCATACATCCAAATAGGTTTTAATACTGCGTTGTAAATAAGGACTTTGTAGTCTTGTTTTAGACCGGAGTTTTTATTTAAAAGCCAATTTAAACTAGCTGCTTTTAATTTCATGTGTAGTATATTTGCCTCTATGTGTCTCTTCCAGGTGAGATGTCTACCTACCATAAGTGTATACCGAGATTTGTAACATCATTTACTTGGGGAATGTTTATACCATTTAAGCGAATTGCGGTCTTAAAGTAAATGTAACGTGTTTACACTTTTGTTCATTAACTTTAATTCTCCAGTTTTCTAGCCATTCTTTGATGAGGAGTAAATGATATATTTTGTATTTTAGCCACTTTGTTTCTCTGTTTGTTAGTCTTGTGCAACTATCTTCAGACGCTCGTAAATTTTTATTAGAACTGTCGCAGCTGATACAAGTTGCCTGTCGATTTTTCTTGAGACAGCAAAGTCTATTAAGTCAGGTATTTTCTTCCGATCGGTAGGCCAGTATGTTGGTTGACCTGGAGAAATACAATCTAAATTGTTACGTTTGTTTATAATGGTATTGTATAGCTGATGGCCTTTGGGGCTTATTAGACGGGATCCCCAGTATACATGTTATACATTGTAGTCTCCTCCTGGTATAAATCTATCACCAAGATTATCAAAAAATTCCTGAAATTCCTTCCTTAAATGTCGCCGTGCGCTTTGCCATCAGGGTTGTTAGTGGGGTAGAATATGAACCCAGGTATACAAAAGTTATATTTATCCGTCAAGCGCGTTTCAGACAATAGCATTACGTCTATAGCATACTCTGATAAAAATCGTGCCAATTCTAATTTATGTTGGTTCACACCGTTTGCATTCCAAAAACAAATGTTTAGCACGTTCATTTTTTTTTGTATGAAGATTTGTATGTTATTCTGGGCTTTGATCAAGTCTTGGATCATACTTTGCATAGTTGACATGAACTGTGTCATGCATCGATCAATACCTCCATTAGATTGGTTCTGTGGAATACTATCTGAATCATTCTTCAGTATATTCGCATAAGATAATTTATTTGGATTCATATTTTGCACGTTTGGAACAGTTTTATCCGTAGCTTTTTCTACAAATTGGATTTGACGTGTATTTACCATTTGACTTCGGTGAGTCTGTATATTGTTTGCCAACCTAACTTTTAGATCTTTATTTACAGGGCAGCCCCTATATTTAGCAGATTACCTCCACAATAACTACATTTTTTCATGGTGGCATAATCTTTCTTTGACATGCATTCAGACGTGGGATGTAGGTCCCCACATGCTACGCAAACACTGCGCAATGTGCAGTAGGATTTAGTATGGCCGAATTCTTGACAGTTGGTTCAATACACTAGGCCGTTTCTTTTGTGTGGCTCTTCCACTGTTACCCTACGATGTAGCAAATATTTTAAATTGTATATGGGTTTCGTTTTCCTTTAACTGACTTGCATTGGGCTCTAGTTCTACCTTAAACATTGGCTGGGGTACTTTGTTTCTATTAAGTATATTTATGACCGATTTAGTACTGAAACCATTTTCTTCGAGAGCCTCTTTTATTTCGTCTGACTTGACTTAGGATTCAATACCTTTGATTACAACTAACGTGCTTGAGACACGTTCGCGCAAATAAAATTGACGGTGGTTTGGCATTTGCAACTGTGGTAGTACCCTTTACGCTGTGCTCACTTAATAAAGTAAATCGGTTGCTATTGGAGGGTTCTTGAATTTTTACATTGGTTCCACTCATTTGCACTTTTTTGTTGTTAGTGTTATTAATAGGACTCGATTTCCTCTTGACAATATATATGTCGATCTAGTCGTGTCTGTATTTTTGTGTTCTTTTTTATTTCATTGGGCTTACCGCTTGCCTGTTCCTTTTCATTTGTATTGGTGGGCGATTTCCTACTGGGTGTTTGCTTGCTGTTACCTTTTTTCTCTTGTTTTTCTGCCGACTTCGCCGACTGTTTAGCGCTAGCTGAGTACTGCTGAGAGACTTCTGCTTGCATGTTGCTTTCTTTTGTCGTTGATTGTGTTGGCGTTGTTTGCTCAAAATAGGAAAAATAAGCATTTGAGAGCCTTCGATCCGGCGGGTTTGACCGCGACGCACTTATTTTTGTTTCTGTACTCACTGGGTAACTTTTTGTATATTTTTCCGCTTGCACTTGTTGTTTATTAATATTATGTTCTATTATTAAATTTGGAGTTTATTAATGTTTTCCTTTTTTCAAGTGTTCTTCAGATTACACTAAAGGCACTCGCTTACTTATTTGGAATTTTCACTGTATGTTTTGTTTTATTTTATTTTATTTTTATGAGCAGTGCTTAATTGTTTGTGTGCTCTTACAGCTCTCTAACTCATGAACTAATATAGAATATAGATAATATATAACATAATAAATTCGACAATTGCAATGAAATAAAATTTAATTAAAAATAGTGACGCGTACTGGCCGCAACAAAAACTTCTTTTCAAAAAATCTTTTTTATGGTCCGATTTACTTGACATTCGATACATAGGTGTCCTTTTGCATAGATTAACAGGAAGACACTTCTTCCCTTCAGGGAATGGGCCAGAGCCTGACCTATTCGAAAAAAGTTATTTAGGTTTCATTCGGTACATAGTCGGCATTTTGCTTTTGTTCTCCTCGGTAAGTGGACCAGAGACTGACCTATTCCAAAAAAATTTTATTGTTTGCTCGATTTACTTAAAATTCGGTACATAACTAGCTATTTGCTTCAATTGGCAGGAAGGCTCTTCTTCTCCCCGGGAAAGTGAACTCTTGAGTGACCTATTCGAAAAAATATTATTTATGGTTCACTTTTTTATGAAAGTCGGTACATAACTACCTTTTTGTTTAGATTTACAAAGAGTCTATTATTCTCTCCAGAAAGTAGACCAGCGGCTGACTAATTTTTTTTTATGGTTCGATTTACTTGACATTCGGTACACAGTTGACATTTTGCTTAGATTAACAGGAAGGCTAAAATCCTCTCTGGAAAGTGGATCACGGACTGATCTTTTCGAAGCAAGTTATTTGTGACTGAATTTACTTGAATTCGGTACATACGTGGCTTTTTTCTTAGGTCAACAGGAATACTCTTCTTCTCTCCGGGAAGTTTGCCAGAGACTGTTCGGTTTACTTGAAATTCGGTACCCAGGTGTTCTTTCGCATAGATTAACAAGAAGACTTTCCTTTTCTTCGGAAAGTGGGCCAGAGACTGACCTACTTAAAAAATCTTATTTACGGTTCGACTTACTTGAAATTCGGTACGTAAGTATCTATTTACTTAAATGACCAGGCAGACATTTGTTATCCCCGGGAAGTGGACCAGAGAATGACCTTTTCGAAAAAAATTTTCTATGGCTGGATTTAGTTGAAATTCGGAACATATGTGTTTTTTTCTTAGATTAACAGGAAAACTTTTATTCTTTCCGGGAAGTAGACCAGAAGCTTTTCTATTAGAATAAGTTGTATTTAGTGCTCGATTTACTTGAAGTTCGACACGTAGGTATGCTTTTACTTAGATTAACAGGAAGACTCTTGGAAGTGGACTAGAGATTGACCTATTTAAAAAAGTTGTATTTATGGTTCGATTTACTTGAAATTCGGTACATATGAGGCATTTTGCTTCGATTAACAGGAAGACTCTGGCTCTCCCCGGAAAGTGGACCAGATACTGACCTTTTCGAAAAAAATTATTTATGGCTGGATTTAGTTGAAATTCGATTCATACATATTTGCCTTTTTTCTAAGATTAACAGAAAAATCTTCTTCTCTTCAGGAAGTGGAGTAAAGGTTGCCCTATTCGAAAAACTTGTATATAGTACTCGATTTACTTGAAATTGGCCTCAACAACCGCGCCGTGAGTTCAGATTTCTCCAAACTGGATAAGGAAGCGAAGGATATGGGTCTGGTTTTGAACGAAGGCAAGACGAAATATTTCCTGTCATCACACAAACAGTCATCGCATTCGCGACTTGGCTCCCATGTCACAGTTGACAGTCATAACTTCGAGGTTGCAGATAATTTCGTCTATCTAGGAACCAGCATCAACACCAATAATAATGTCAGCCTTGAAATCCAGCGCAGAATCACCCTTGCCAACAGGTGCTACTTTGGACTAAGTAGGCAATTGAAAAGTAAAGTCCTCTTTCGGCGAACGAAAACCAAACTCTACAAGTCTCTTATCATTTCCGTCCTGCTATATGGTGCGGAAGCATGGATGATGACAAGATCTGATGAGTCGGCGTTAGGAGTTTTCGAGAGAAAAGTTTTGCGAAAAATTTGTGGTCCTCTTCAAGTTGGCAACGGCGAATATCTCATGCGATGGAACGATGAGCTGTACGAGTTATACGACGACATTGGCATAGTTCAGCGAATAAAGAAGCAGCAGCTACGCTGGCTAGGCCATGTGGTCCGGATGGACACGAAAATTTTCGATGCAGTACCCGCCGTTGGAAACAGAGCTTACCGCTTTACAAATTATAGCGGAGCTTGATCTTCCCATTAAAAGCGACGTGTTCGGAAAATTTTAAGCACAACAGGAAACGTTGTTTACAAAAAGTAAGCAAAAGCAGCTGCACGATGCAGTTAGCTAAAACGCACATGAAATGGACGTCAGAATGGAAAAATTTAATTTTTTCCGACAAGAACAAATTTAAACTCTACGGCCGTGATGGATTTAGTTACTTTTGGCATGATTTGAAAGCAAAATAGGAACCAAGGTTGAGCAGGAATTTTGGTGGAGGAAGTGTCATGATTTGGGGAGCCTTTTCTTATTATGGGAGATCTACAATATGCTAGGTTCCAACAAAAATGAACAGCGAAATCTACGCGGGCATGTTGGTAGCAGAATTAATCATTTTTTCAAGGACTGTTATCAACAATTTGACCTTTTTTGCGTGTTGTAATTTTTTTGTTACCTTTAGTTTTTTTCTTTTGGTCATAATTCTTGCCCAATTTTAAAAAAATTCTATTAGTTTGCTCAGATCTGAGAATCATTAAGGCAATCTGCAAATTAATCAAGCCGTTTTCTTTATGCGCCGTTACAACAGCTTTCCTTTTAATTGACAAGTGTGGTCCTTTCGGCAGGACCTTAAAGGGTATAAAAAAACAAAACTTAATAATTAAAATGACTCCAACAAATCCATGCAATGTCAGATATAAGATTTTTCCTAAAAAAATGTAACTTACCTCTCTATTTCTTTATTAAATGGCTCTAACCATCAATTCGGCTTAACGAAATGCGCACTGAAATTAGCACTTATTACCTTTTTCCACTGACAATACTCTAAGTTCACCATGTGCAGACTAATTCCAGTAAAAGAATAAATGGTTGTATATGCAAAATGCAAAATATCCACAGCTGGCATAAGATATCGTAGCAATTTTCACAATAACGTCAAATAATTGGAACAACTTGACATTCGGCTAAACGAAATGCGCGCACTGTACATGAATATATTGCTGTGCTAAGATATACATATACATTTATATATATAAATGTAAATATATATTTTATATTAAATTTTAAAAATATAATAACCCACTATGGAGGACAAAATGAAGGAACCCCAAACCCTCCACCCATTTACAGAGCCCCGAAATCGCTCGAAATCCCAGGCGGACGAAAAGGAATTCTCCCAATTACACAAGAAATTTTTATACGACCTTTCCAGGATGGAAAAGTTCTGCGATAAATGGTGGAGCACTTGTGAAGAGACCCACTCCGAAGCAGCCCTTAAAATTTTCAACGACCGTCTGGAATGGCACATGGAGCTAGTAGAGGCAGCCAACCAAAACCTGCAGATGAGCAACGTGGAAGATGAGAAGACACGCTCAGCATGCTGAGAGGCCTACGAGACCACAAATGACAACGCAATGCTCACATAAATTCGGATAAGTGAGCTACTTGGCCAATTCCAACAAAATATGGATTCCTCCCGATCAAACACCCGCATTACGGAGATGCCCCCCAAACACAAGCCTTTCTCAAGGTACCTGCATGTGACACAGAAATCTTCTATGGAAGATCGGTCCTCATTCAGGGACATGTTCACAGCAGTGTACATCAGCCACCCCAAATTATCCCAAGTTCAGATACTATATACACTTGTATACACTTGAGGCAGAAAACATAAGGTAAAGCTGCACGCGTCATCAAAAATTACCCTTTTAATGACCGCAACTTCTCGTTAGCTTGGGATGCACTCAAAGCACGCTAAGAAAATAAAAGAATCATAGTTGATGGCCAAATAAAAACGTTGTTTAACATTCTATCTGCCCACACAGAGAACGGAAAAAAGATTCAACAGATCCAGACAACAATAAATAATTGTCCCCCTACGGAAACTAGCGGTACCTCCACCAACTCTCAATTATCAGAACAAGCCCCAATCGTTCCATACAAAAAACATAAACAAAAGTTTCATGCAAACTATGCAAATCAAACTCGATGATATAGTGCATCAAATTTCGAGAACTATCCGTAGCATATCGGAATAAGTTCATTAAAGACAACAACTACTGGAAAAATTGCCTGGCGTACTCCCATTTGGAGAAAGATTGCAAAAGCAATTTTGCAGCCGTTTACTGTCAAAGATGTCACCACTCCCTCCTCCATTACCCAGCGCACTCCCACACGCCTTACCGCCAAAACCTCAAAGAAACGTCACTACTTCTCAAGTGACAGTCGAGGAAGAACAGCTCTGTACCTCTGAGGAGGCAACAAAAAAATCAAAGGCAAATCAAAGCGATAGAACGAAAACCCACAGATAATATACCCATTCTCCACAAAGGAGAAATAACTCACATCAGAGCTCTCATCGACCAAGGCTCTCAAAAAACCTTTGTAACATCCCATCTACAAAAGTAACTTGGTCTCCCGACCATAAAGGCCAACTACCAATTTCTTGGCATGGGCGGAAACACAGTCCAAAACTCGAATAGAATATGCTCTATTACGATATGCTCAGCTAATCAAACAGTAAAAAAAAAATAGAATAGACATGCGCATTGGTAGCGATATAATTCTCACCCCAAGCCTTAAAATTGATGTAGGCGGCAGCTTAATAGCACAAAACTCTATATTTGAGTGGATATTAAGTGAACCAGTTGTTGAAGAAATCTCATCATTCTCTACTCAGGTGATTGAAACCCCTTCAGAATCACCAGGAGAGTTACTCAGAAAATTCTGTGAACAAGAAGAGATACCAGCAGCTCCCACTCAAAAATCAGCGGCTTTACAAAAAAACCACATATCGACGAAAAGATGGTGGCTACGTAGTAAAGCTGCCATTCAAATCAACATTCCCGGACTCCATTGCTCTCGGGCATTCCAGACCCGTAGCACAGCAGCAATAGCTCAGCGTGGAACAAATTAACGAAAAGAAAGATGAACTTTGGAACACTTATTTCGCGGTCCTAGAGGAATACTTAACGTTAGATCACGTGAAGCCAACTCACTCACGAGAAATCATACACGATGGTAAATATTTTTCCTTTTATCTACCCCATCACGCAGTGATTAAACCTGGAAGTAAAACGACTAAAGTCTGAGTAGTTTTCAACGCCTCAAAAACCTCGCATTCCGGCCTCTCATTCAACGGCGTATTACATTAATCCTCATTATTCTCAAATGGAGATTGTTTATTTCCGTACGAAATAATAAAGAATGGAGAGAATTGTATTTTGATTTATAAATTCACTTTATTTCTACAATTTTTAATTTAAAAATTAATGGTACATGAGACATTACATATTTTGAGTGTAGTATTATTTAAAATGAATGATACGAATTTGTTGGGTTTATTAATTTAATAATTTAAGTTACAACAGATTAGAGGCTTTGGATTCGATGGATTATGTTAACCGAATTACAAGTTTGAGGGTTTAAATTAAAATATCTGCAAATATAAATGTTGTGATGGCTGGTATTTCACTCCTTGGTGGTTGGTTTTATAGCCTATTTCCACCAAGCACTTCACTGCATTTAAGGCCTCTGTTAAGTGAATGAAATGTCAAACGTTTCCACCGAAACTAAGTTAACTCAAATAGCTGATTTTTGTTTACATTTGCAGTTTGCTCGGCCGAAAAATCCCTTAACCGGTTACAAAGCGCACATTATATATACATAAATATTTGTTTTGCGCCAATTATATATACATACATAATTATTTGTTTTGCGCATGCGCTGATAGTTACCAGAGTCGCGTATATTTTTATGTTGAGGGGATCGTTTTCTATTCCACAATTGCTTTTTGTTTGTTTTTTATTTTTATTTTATTTTATTTTTTAAAGAGGAGAAGCATTCTCTTCGCCAATTACTTAATATATTTTTTTATGTCAATATTAATGCAAAAAGTAACTTTTGCAGAAAAAATTTCAGCATGCAAAATAAAAGTCTGTCCCCTCATTAAATCCGAAAATACACGACTCTGGCAACAAGTATACCGAAACGTCCGAAATGTTTACATTAGTAGTGAGAGCATCGACTGTTAACATAAAATTTTCTGTTAAGTTACCGAAAGTGAGTTAACTCACTTTGAAAATTGAGTTAACACACTTTTATACAACAACAAACACATGGGAATTTCGCATTTAAATGCGATGTTTAAATGCATTCAAGCTAAACTGCAGTGAACGTCCGGTGGAAATAGGCTATTAGACTGACTTCAAAATAAAGTCACTGAGCCAAGGGGGCATGGCGACGCGTTGCCTTAACACTTTAGGGACTCATGTCCTCAACATGACGCCCCCCCTGCCTCGGTGCCAGTTGCAGCAGCTCCTTCTCAATTTGGTCGATGGCCTTTCGTGCATCAGCAACCAGTCATAGGCTTTTTGTACGCTGTTGAGCTGTCCGGCTGATTATCTCCGCACGCACCTTTTTCCGCAGAGATTGGGATCGACTTTTCTCTCGGTGGAGTAGAGTATGGTGAGCGAGTCCGCACCGATGGCAGCTGGCTTCTGACTCGCACGCTCCAGTTGTGTGGGACATTGCCAAACAATTTATACAATATTTATGCATCCTTGCACATTCGTAGCGTTCCCGTGCATCCATCGCACGAGATGCGGTGCACAAACGTAGGGGGTGCAATCGGCCACACAACCGACATTTTGTCGAGTCCTTTCCTCGTGATCTGCAAAGATATATATCAAAGGGGGACTTTAGTATAAGATCATCAGAAGTGATTTTGCAATATGGGTGGTGTTATTCCGGCAATTGGCGGCCCGCAATTGAAACAATATCCTAGTCTCCTTTTCAACGAGCTGAAATCTTTATTAAATATAATCAAATTTACAAGTTTAGTTTTCTTAAAGTAATACATTTTCAATATAAAGAACTTACATTTTGTTTTATCTGCGGCGCCTATGCGCACTTGAACAACCAGAAAATATAATGAAAGAGAAATTACATGGAATTTGACGTTTGCAATTAAAGCAAGAAGAATTGAGAATTGAGAACAAAGAGAAATGACAAAATGCGACGGGTTGCCAACGCAACATTTCGCAACAGGTGGAATATTCACAAGTATTGTAGTAATTGGTACATAAATGATGTATAGGTATGCGTATATATATGGATAAATGGGGTAGACATTTTAATTAACTTAAATTAAACATTTGTGCCTTCGATGTAGGTGTTGCAAGTATTCGTTCTTCCAACGAACGCTAAATTGGTGGTGAAGAACCTTTAGTCTTTGCCATTTATTGAGAAGAGGGAGTTCTCTCGCGTCCGGATCAGGTGGTGCTATGATGGGAGCTCCCCGTAGAAAATGTCCCGGGGTAAGAGATAGCAAATCGTTTGGATCTTGAGACATGGGGGACAGAGGCCTGGAGTTTAATACGGCTTCAATTTGAATTAAAAGAGTAGAGAATTCTTCAAAGGAGAATTTTTGATTTCCTGCAACTTTAATTAAATGAGTTTTAAAGCTCTTGACGGCTGCCTCCCAGAGGCCGCCCATATGAGGAGAGTAAGGTGGTATTAAATTCCAAGATAATCCATGCACGGAATATTTTTCAACGATGTCCGAAGATATTTCCTTAAGGAATTGAACCAAGTCCTTTTGCATGGCTCGCTGCGCTCCCACAAATGTCTTTCCGTTGTCTGACAAAATTTTATGTGGCAGGCCGCGCCGACCTGTGAATCGGGTGAATGCGGCGCTAAATGCTTCTTTTGTGAGATCTGAACACAGTTCTAAGTGTATGGCCTTGGTTGAAAAACACACAAAAACACATACACATGCCTTTAAGCAAGTCGCCTTACGAAGCGGTGACATTTTAGTAAGAAACGGGCCAGCGAAGTCAACACCAGTGGTGTGAAATGGTAATGTAAATGTGGTTATTTCTGGGGGTAACGCTGCCATTATTTGGGTTCTGATCCGATGCTTATATATTGTGCATGCCTTACAGTGGAAGATACATTTTTTTATTTTCTGATTTAAGCGTGGGATGAAGGATTCTGTTGTACTATTCGGGTCATAAGCTGTTTTTCAGCATGAAGCAGGGTAATATGAAGAAAATCTAGGAACAAGGAGCAAAATCGCGAATCATCTGGGATTATAATGGGATGGCGTTCATTGTAGCTGAGTGCGGCATATTTTAAGCACCCATTCACACGCATAATCCCCATCTTATCTAGCATTGGGTTGAGGGTAAGGAGTGCACTCTTTTTGCTTACTTGCTTCGAGTGCTCGAGTAATGAGATTTCGTCTTTATAATAATTTCGTTGCGTTTGAGCTATCAGTTTATACTTGGCTTCAGTGAGCTCTTCTTGGGATAGTACCTGGGAGTTGGATAGAGGTAGCCCTTTGCAATGATTAATGAATCGATATATGTATGCAACGATTTTAGTGCACGTGGAAACGAAGAGAATCTTACCAGTATGTTTGTGCCTTCAGTAGTATGAAAAGTTTCCAGTCTTTTCAACTCTGGGGTGTTAGATGTTTTCGGCCTGGAGTTTGGTGGCCATTGAGAATTCGGCTGGGATAATCATGATGGACCCCTCAACCAGAGAGTGCTTGTGGCCAGATCTTGGGGCTTGCAACCGCGGCTTCCTAAATCTGCTGGATTGTCGTGACTAGAAACATGCCGCCAAGCAGTGTTATTGACGTTATCCAGAATTTGAGACGTCCTGTTTGCCACAAATGTTTTCCATGTATGTGGGGGCTTCTCCATCCAGGCTAATACTATTGAGGAGTCTGTCCATAAGGTTGTTTCTTGCGAAGGCATTTTGAGCTCTGATTGAATTTGCTTCACAGGCTTAGAAAGAAGAACTGCTCCACAGAGCTCTAGTCTGGGCAGACTGACCGTTTGGAGTGGTGCCACCTTGCTTTTGGCGGCAAGTAATGAGGTTGCAAAAGTGTTTTCGCTTAGTGAAACTCTTAAATAGACTCATGCACAAAATGCTTTTTCAGAAGCGTCTGAAAATCCATGAATTTCAAAGCTCTGAGTTGGGGTGAACTGCACCCACCTGGGTATTTTTATGAGCTTGATTTCTTGAAGATTTTCTCTAAAGGAGTTCCATTTATGTAAGGCACCGGGCTTGACTTTTTCATCCCAGTCCGTTCCCTCCATTTCAATATTACAAGCATTAAGTCATTTTGTAATACGGGTCCTGTATGTAGCACATCGTTCAGTGCATTTCCTGAGTGAGATGTTTTAGAAGCGTTGAATACGACGCGAACCTTTGTGGTCTTGCTCTTGGGTTTTAACACGGCATGATGGGGGAGATCGAATGAAAAGTATTTTCCTTATCTAATTATTTCAGAGGGTGACGTGGGTGTCATGTGATTGAGTATTAAATACTCTCCAAGTACCTCGTTTTATTTGTCGCGTAGCTCGGGCTTCCTTTCCAGCGTCCGTTCTATACTTAGGTACTGCTGTTGAGCTGCAGGACGAGAGTGGTCAAGTGCTATTGAGTGGGGAAAGTCTTGTTTGAAAGGCAGCTTGACGACGTATCTTCCATCTTCCTGTCGGGTTGTGGTAGCTGCGTAAAGGTTTTCACAGTACTCATCTTCTTCTGAGTGGATTTGCTTCGTGATGATTCCTTCCTGCTCCCAGAATTTCCGCAAGAGTGTATTGAATGTGTCGTTTATGTGCTCCGTCACTTCGGTCGTGAATGATGTTATTTTCTCCATCACTGGGCCACTTACCATCCATCCGAATATAGTATTTTGCGCCAATAGCGTTCCTTCAGCTAGGTGACATAGTCCTTGGGTGAAAATTTTGGGGTATAATATCACTACCAATGACCATATCGATTTTCGATGGGGTACATCAATTTGGGTCTGCTGGTGTTAGTGTATGCAATTCTGGGAGGTTTGCGGTTGACACTCTAACACTGGGTAGAAAATGAGTAAGCTGGGGTAGCATTATTGCCTGGGTTAGAACTTTTTGTGAAAGATCTGTAGAACAAAGTGTTAAATCACAAACATGTTTTGAGTTCTGGACGACCAGTCCTCCCATACCTGAAATTTCGTAATGGGCTTCTCTAACGGGTAAATTTAGAATTTTTTGGATTCGAGATGCTATAAATGTTTTTTGTGAACCTTGGTCGATCATGGCACGGACCTTGTGGTATTCTCCGCCGTAATATATGGAAACGATCGCGGTGGGTAATAACGTGGTTCCATTGCTACTGGAGAAGGGAGTCGAGATTTTGTGGACAGCTTT
Organism: Ceratitis rosa; assembly: GCA_037013455.1. Lineage (NCBI taxonomy): Eukaryota > Metazoa > Arthropoda > Insecta > Diptera > Tephritidae > Ceratitis > Ceratitis rosa. The sequence goes on along the minus strand of JAWMAG010000014.1, from coordinate 966,917 downwards.
ATTGTGAGTTTGTGCGTTGTTTGAGATTCCTGCTGATGTTGAGGGTGTGTCATCTAATATTTCCACTGTGGTTGCTGCCTGTGTTGTCGTTGCTTTGGGTTTTGAGGAGGGGTTTGAGGTTTGGGTTATAAGACTATGGAGTAACGAATTGTGGCGCCGTTGGCAGTAAACACAAGAAAATGTACTCTGACATTGGTTCTTTAGATGAGAGCAGGAAATGCAGTTTTCCTGAATCTAACGCATACTTTCATTGCGTGGTTGGCGTTACACAGTTTGCATGACACCGGCTTAACAAACTCCGTGTGAAAATTTTGTGTGCGATTTTTGTTGGCATATAGGAAGCTTTGATTGCCAACTCTAGGGTTTGGATTGTTATAATGGGGTTTGAGTTTCCCAGGTCGATACGTTCCGAGTCGTTCGACCACTTCATATCTGCTTGTGAGGAATGTGCCCATTTCTGACCACAGTGGCAGGTCCTTTCTAGAGCTGAGAGACTGTTCCCATAGGGAAAGTGTCTCATTCGGGAGTTTTGACGAGCACAAGTATACGAGTATGGGGTCCCAGTCCTTCGTAGATACCTTTTGAGAAGAGAGGGTAGAGAGGCAATTATTTATGGTTGTTTGCAGTTTCTGCAACTGCTCTGCACTCTCTGAGTATATTGGTTGAAGGTTAAGTAGGGTTTTTAACTGGTTATCTACTAATATTCTGGGATTTTCATATCGGGATCTCAGTGCTTCCCAAGCAAGCGGAAAACTTTCATTAGTAAGTGGGTACTGTTTAACAATAACGTCTGCTTGACCCTTTGTTTTGTACCGTAAATGGTATAGCTTTTGCGCAGGGGATAACTTTGGGTGCTGTATATAAACTGCCGTAAACATATCCCGAAATGTCGGCCAGTTTTCATAGCCACCGTGAACATCTTCTGTATCACACGGTGGTACTTTAAGGTAAACTTCCTCAGACGGTGGGTTGTGAGAAGTATCGAGTGGTTGTTGGGTTGTTTGGGTGATGGGATTAATTCTAAAAAGTTGTAATGCTTCCAGCATTTGTGCCTTGCAGTTTTGGTAGCTTTCGGAGCATTTTCCATATTTTTGTTCGACCGACTCGCTTACTTCCGGGTAGGCATCTGCCATGAATATGGCTTCATAAGATTTTAGGAGGCTGTCCCAGTTGCTGTCCAATTGTTGTATCTTGACATTGAGCAATGTCTCTGTCTGGTCACTCGCCAAGTCCGTTGACCATTTTGCACAAAAAATCTCGAGGCGGTTACTTTCAAAAATAAATTTCTGCAGATATTTGCTGATTTTGCTTGAAGCTGATTTCACTGAATGCTCTTCCGTCATATTTGCGAACAAAGTTTTTTATTCAAAGGGATGGGTGAGATAATCTAATTTAAAACGTATTTAGAATTTATAAGAATTTAGTTCTATTGTATTATTATAGAACTTTGTACCACTGTACTCAAGTGTGCGATTTGATAAGCTGAGGCCCACTGTGTTTTTCGAAATTGAGTATAAATACGTTTGAGTAGAGGGTGGAAATTATTCGATATATATTTTATGTATATACATATGTAACCGTGCTTATACTTTTGCGGGTTTTGATGGTATTACGGTTTAATTTTTTACCGATTAGAAAAATTAGGACAATGACCTTTCAATGTAGGCGGGTGTTAATAATTATAATGTACGTATGGTTTTATGTAATGATGGTATGTACTTACGCCGCCATACTCATTATTGTTTTGGGGTTTACTTAGCTTGCAAATGTTGTTGAATTATTGTTGTTGTTATTATTATTATTGTTATTTTTTTTTTTTAACTAAAATATTTTTAGAGTACGAATCGTTTTATTTTTAAAGTACGAATCGTGTTATTTATTACTTTATACAAATTTTTGTTTTTTATTAATTTCTTTTTTGTGTTTAAGTTTCACTCATTTTATGTTCACTTTTTTTGTTTGTGTATCTCTATATACAATTAATACTTTGCACTCTTATTTCCATTTTTTATTTAATTTTTATTGATTATGTATACACGTATGTGTTTTAGTTTTAACTTTTCAACTTTTTCACAATGTTGGTTTTTTCTATATTACTAACCATTTATTTGAGATTATATACTCAAAATCATTGTTTTATATTATTTTAATGTTAATAAATTTGGTTTTCTTTGCTCTAATTTTATAAAGGGTAAACTTTTTGCTTTTGTTTTTTGCACTTGTATATTTGTATTTTTATATTTAAAGAAAGTATAGCTTTTATATTTATTTATAATCTTGTTTTTTTCGTATAAATTTTGCACAAGTTTTTGTAGGTTAATACTTTATTTTAATGTATATGTGCACTTTTCTTTTCACACTATAATGAATTTTTTGTGTACCCTTTTTCTGGTAGAGTTTTAAGGCATTTTTTTTTTTTTGTTTAATTTTACTTTAATTCTGATAAATTTTTTCATGTATATGTGTATATGTATATGTGCACTTTTCTTTTTACACTATAATGAATTTTTTGTGTACTTTTTTCTTGTATAGTTTTAAGGCTTTTTTTTGTTTAAAATCACTTTAATCCTTATAAATTTTTTCATAATTTTTGTATCAAGTTTCAATGGTTTTTATTTGTGTGATGCACGTTGACAATTATTTTTGCTGTTTATTAACTTTTTGTGCCCTGGATTTATTTTTATTTTTTATGTTTTTTTTTTTTTAATATTAATTTATATACATATCTTTTTTTGATAACGTAGCGCGTTTTCTTTTTTTTAATTTCTTAATTTTTTTTCTTAAATTTTTTTTTCTTGGCTTATTAAATTTGTTCCACTCACATTGAAAGTTGTGCCGTTATTTTTTTCGTGATCTTCATTTTCATATCTTTTCGTATTTTTTGAGAACGAGTTTGAGCGCAGGCAAATGGTAGCCAAAACCGTGTTTATCTGTTTTAAGATATTTTTTATTTTCTTTATTAAATTATTAAATTTTTTCTTTGTCTTTATGTTATATTTTTAATATTCTCGACATGCCAATTCTTTTAAATGGTTGCGAAGGACCATGTTTATTTCCGTACGAAATAATAAAGAATGGAGAGAATTATATTTTGATTTATAAATTCACTTTAATTCTACAATTTTTAATTTAAAAATTAATGTTACATGAGACATTACATATTTTTAAATGTAGTATTATTTAAAATGAATAAAACGAGTTTGTTGGGTTTATGAATTTAATAATTTAAGTTGCAACAGATTAGAGGCTTTAGATTCGATGGATTATGTTCACCGAATTACAAGTTGGAGGGTTTAAATTAAAATATATGCACATATAAATGTTGTGATGGCTGGTATTTTACGCCTTGATGGTTGGGTTTAGACTGACTTCAAAATAAAGTAACCTGAGCCAAGGGGGTATGGCGACGCGTTGCCAACATTTGGGTCTGCCTTAACCTTTTAAAGACTCATGTCCTCAACAAACAGGAAGACTCTTATTACCCTGTGAAGTGGACCAGAGACTGACCTTTTCATAAATTTTTTTTATGGTTCGATTTGCGTGAAACTCGGTACGTAGTTGTTCCTTTGCATAGATTAACAGGAATACTCTTCTTCTCTCCGGGAAGTGGGTCAGAGACTGACCTATTCAAAAAATCCTATTTATATTTCGATTTACTTGAAAAGCGGTACACCGTTGACCATTTGCTTAGGTTAATAGGAAGGCTACACCTCCCTCCGGAAACCTTTTCGAAAAAAGTTACTTATGGCTAGATTTAGTTGAAATTCGGAACATGTGTGGCTTTTTTCTTAGATTAACAGGAAAACTCTTCTTCTGTCCGTGAAGTGGATGAGAGACTGACTTTTTCTTTTTTATGATTCGATTTACTTTACATTCGGTACATAGGGGTCCTTTTGCATGGATTAACTGAAAGACTTTTCCACTCTCTAATAGGTGACCTTTTTAGAAAATTTTATTTATGGTTCCATTTACTTGACAGTCGGTACATGGTTGGTTTTTTATTTAGATTAACTGACTTAATCAAAAAATCGTTTTTGTGGATCGATTTACATGAAATTCGGTACGTAGGTATCTTTTTACTTAGATTAACAGGAAGACTCTTGTTCTCCCCGGAAAATGGACCAGAGACTGAAATTTTCTTTAATTTTTTCTTATGGGTCGATTTGCTTGAAGTTCGGTACATAGCTGTTCTTTTGCATAGATTAACAGAATCACTCTTCTTATCTCCGGGAAATGGACCAGAAACTGACTTATTCGAAAAAGTTGTATTAATTGCTCAATTTAATTGACATTCGGTCAATAATTAGCTATATGCTCATAAAATGTTATTTATAATTCGATTTACTTGAAATACGGTACGCAGGTATCTTTTTACTTAGATTAACAAGAATACTCTTCTTCCCTCCAGGAAGTTTGCCAGAGACTGCGCTATTCATGAAGCCTTATGTATGGTTCGATTTACTTGAAATTCGGTGCGTAGGTAACTTTTTACTTAAATTAAAAGGAAGATATCTTGTTCTCTCCGTTAAAGGGGCCAGAGACTGACCTTTTCGAAGAACTTTTTTATGGCTGGATATGCTTGAAATTCGGTTCGTAGACGGCTTTTGTTTAGATTAACAGGAAGACTCTTCTTCTATCAGGGGAGTGGGCCAGAGACTGACTTATTCAAAAAAAATCTTATTTATGGTTCTATTAAATTGAAAATCGGTACATAATTAACAATTTGTTTAGATTAGCAGGATGACTCATCTTCACTCCGGAAGGAGGACCAGGGGCTGACTTATTCAAAAAAAATCTTATTTATGGTTCTATTAAATTGAAAATCGGTACATAATTAGCAATTTGCTTATGTATAATGTTGAGTGGGGGTAAAAAATGGGCCGTTTCAAATGAAATGAAGAAGTCTAGGTCTGTTGGGTTTATAAACGGTATCAATTCAGGTTTATTCAATTTCTTACGTTATAAGATGGATTATTGAAAAAAAATAATAATAATTTAGATTTATAATTCGTTGTATAGGTTTTTAGATACAAATTGTCTTAGTGTCTTTGAGACTCTTTAATTATTACAAGACTAGGTCTTTAAAAGTTATTTGAAATTAAAATTAAAAAGATATAAGTAAATATAAGATTGAAATGCAAATGACAAAGAGCGGTCCGTGGTCGCGATGTCGATTCTTTGGGGGTTTAAAAGCTATTAAAAACTGAATGTGTCGCTGTTGGCTACTTTAGCCAGTTAGTTAATTTAAACGGTGTTGCTGGTACGGAACGTTAGCAACATTGGGCAGCACATCGTGGTGTTGCCACCTGAGGGGGATCACTCCGAAAACGAAAGGAGATCCATGTGCTTAACATGGCGCCCCCCGTCGTTGGTGCCTGTATCCCCCCTCTCCAGCTTGCCAAGCAGACTCCGGACGTCCTTCACCAATTGCTGCAACTTCTTCCGCTGCTGGGCAGACCGGCTGGATATAGCTGGCCTGGAATTGGCTGCATTCGCTGCACCGCTTACCCTCCTTAACTTCGCCCGGTGGAGCAGAGTATGATGCGCGAGAGTGCACCGATGGCAACTAGATCTTGAGTTGCATTCGCCGGTCACATGGCAGGTTGCCAGGCAGTTGAGGCAGTACCGGTGCACCCTTGCACACTCATACCTGTCCTCCGGTGCCATGGCGAGGAAAGCAGGGCAATGGCGCAGCGAATGCAACCGGTCGCATAAACGGCACTTCCTCGATATCGCCTCTCGTCGTGACCTAAGAGAGAAGAGTGAAAATATACGACTTTAGTATATGGTTGCAAAAGGGTATATGAAGAGATTTCATGAGATGCTTTTATATGAGTTGTAGGTTGGTATATGTAAATGTAAAATGTTGAGATTAAGTCATAGGGTTCGAGGTTCACACAGCGGGCAGCATACACAATTTGGCTATATTTCGAGTTATCGTTCCGTTCTGCGTGATTATGTCGACACCACGGATCTTTTCGTTTGCCCCTTGATACACTTTGGTTTTACGTCCTAGGCGCCATTCATTCGGGGTGAGGAGGTCATCCTTGACGACAACTAGATCTCCTTCCTGTACGGGGCTTTCCGCCCTTTTCCATATGAACCTCTTCTGTAATTCTCTGAGATACTCGTTCTTCCATCTGGTACTAAATTGATGATAAAGCACCTTGAGTTTCTGCCATTTGGGAACCAGAGAGAGGTCTTCGGCATTGGGTTCGGGTATCGATAACAAAGGAGCACCGCGGAGGAAATGTCCTGGGGTGAGTGCTAGTGGGGATGGGGCCATGTGCAGAAGTTCACGCAAGTGAGGAAAGTTTTTGACTGCCATTCACCTGGGAGTGGCCAGAAACGATTCTTGTGCATATGGTTCAAGCAGCTCACGACGTCCGGTCTTAGACCACGTATCCCCTGGGTAGCCAACGAACATCCGTTTGGAGGCGAGCTAATGTGAGAAGGCAAATCCCATGCGGTTGTGCGTAGGGTTTGGAACCCACCACATGAAAAAACAACCCAATGAAAAACCAATTTAAGCCTCGGATAAGAGACCCCCCTTTTGATGACGACCCCCGCAAATGTTTTAAGGATTACGATTTTAGGGCATGCATCTGGAATGTCCGGCCCCTTAATTGGGAAGGTGCCGCTGCCCAGCTGGTTGATGTCCTCATAAAGTTAAAGGCGGACATCACTGCCGTCCAAGAATTGCGATGGACGGGACAAGGACGGAAGAAGGTGGGTCCTTGTGACAATTACTACAGCGGCCATATAAAGGAGCGCAAATTTGGTGTCGGATTCGTGGTGGGAGAGAGACTCCGTCGCCGAGTACTGGCATTCACTCCGGTGGATGAACGTCTAGCCACAATTCGCATTAAAACAAAATTTTTGAACACCACCCTAATTTGCGCCCACGCCCCGATGGAAGAGAAGGATGACTTGACCAAAGATGCCTTTTACGAGCGCCTCGAACACACTTATGAGCGCTGCCCCCGCCACGACGTCAAAATTGTGCTTGGCGACTTCAACGCTAGGGTGGGTAAAGAAGGTATCTTTTGTACGGCTGTCGGAAAATTCAGTCTCCACGACGAAACATCTCCAAATGGGCTGAGACTGATCGACTTCGCCGGAGCCCGAAATATGGTTGTCTGTAGCACTAGATTCCAGCACAAAAAAATTCACCAAGCTACTTGGTGGTGGTTGTCTCCAGATCGGAAAACTTCCAACCAGATCGATCATGTTGTGATAGACGGAAGACACGTATCCAGTGTTTTAGATGTGCGTATGTTCCGAGGTCCCAACATTGACTCGGATCACTATCTTGTCGCAGCGAAGATAGGCACGCGCCTCTGTGTATCGAAGAACGTCCATCAACAAACACAAGGAAGGTTCGACGTTGAAAAGCTGCAATCACAACAGACTGCCGAACGGTTTTCTACTCGACTTGCACACCTGCTCTCTGAGAGCACTCATCAGCAACCCGGTATAAGGGAACTGTGGGACGGCATTGCAAACTCCTTGCATACAGCTGCAAACGAAACCATTGGATTTCGGAAAGGTCACAAAAACAGCTGGTACGATGAGGACTGCCGTGTCGCAGTGGAGAGAAAACAGACTGCCTACCTCGCAAGCTTGCGATCGACCACAACACGTGCGGGGTGGGATAGATACCGAGAACTGAAGAGGGAAGCAAGGCGCGTCTGCAGACAAAAAAAGAAAGAGGCCGAGATGCGCGAGTATGAGGAGCTTGAGAAGCTGGCCGACAAGGGTAACGCTCGAAAATTCTATGAAAAGATACGGCGACTTACAAAAGGTTTCAAGACCGGAGCAAACTCTTGTAGGACCCATGGAGGTGAGCTAGTGACCGATGCCCAGAGTATACTCAATTTATGGAGGGAGCACTTCTCCAGCCTGCTGAATGGCAGTGAACAGGAAACACGCGGAGATGGTGAACCCGAAACTCCAATTGATGACGATGAAAAAGTTGTTCCATTACCCGACTATGAAGAAGTGCGAATATCAATCGTCCGCTTAAAAAACAACAAAGCGGCAGGGGCCGATGGATTACCGGCCGAGCTATTCAAATGCGGCGGCGAAGAACTGATCAGGTGCATGCATCAGCTTCTTTGCAAAATATGGTCGGATGAAAGCATGCCCGACGATTGGAATTTAAGTGTGCTCTGCCCGATCCACAAAAAAGGCGATCCCACAGTCTGTGCCAATTACCGTGGAATAAGCCTTCTTAATATCGCATATAAGGTCCTATCAAGCGTATTGTGTGAAAGACTAAAGCCCACCGTCAACAAACTGATTGGACCTTATCAATGTGGCTTTAGACCTGGTAAGTCAACCATTGACCAGATATTCACCATACGCCAAATCTTGGAAAAGACCCATGAAAAGAGAATCGACACCCACCACCTTTTCGTCGATTTTAAAGCCGCCTTCGACAGCACGAATAGGAGCTGCCTTTATGCCGCTATGTCTGAATTTGGAATCCCCGCAAATCTTATACGGCTAAGTAAACTGACGTTAAGCAACACTAAAAGCTCCGTCAGGATTGGGAAAGACCTCTCCGAGCCGTTCGATACCAAACGAGGTTTCAGACAGGGTGATTCCTTATCGTGTGACTTTTTTAATTTAATGCTGGAGAAAATAATACGAGCTGCAGAGCTAAATAGAGAAGGTACAATCTTCTATAAGAGTGTACAGCTGCTGGCGTACGCCGATGATATCGACATTATTGGCCTCAACAACCGCGCCGTGAGTTCTGCTTTCTCCAGACTTGATAAAGAAGCGAAACGAATGGGTCTGGTAGTGAATAAGGGCAAGACGAAATATCTCCTGTCATCAAACAAACAGTCATCGCATTCGCGACTCGGCTCCCACGTCACTGTTGACAGTCATAACTTCGAGGTCGTAGAAAATTTCGTCTATCTAGGAACCAGCATTAATACCAACAACAATGTCAGCCTTGAAATCCAACGCAGAATCACTCTTGCCAACAGGTGCTACTTTGGGCTGAGAAGGCAATTGAAAAGTAAAGTCCTCTCTCGACGAACGAAAACCAAGCTCTACAAGTCGCTCATTATACCGGTCCTACTATATGGCGCAGAAGCGTGGACGTTATCAATATCTGATGAGTCGGCTCTAGGAGTCTTCGAGAGGAAAGTTCTGCCAACGATTTATGGTCCTATGCGCATTGGCAACGGCGAATATCGCAGACGATGGAACGATGAGCTGTACGAGCTATACGACGATATTGACATAGTTCAGCGAATGAAGAGACAGCGGCTACGCTGGCTAGGTCATGTCGTCCGAATGGATGAAAACACTCCAGCTTTGAAAGTATTTGATGCAGTACCCACTGGTGGAAGCAAAGTAAGAGGAAGACCTCCACTCCGTTGGAAATATCAAGCGGAGAGTGACCTGGGTGCACTTGGCATTTCCAACTGGCGCCAAACAGCGAAAAGAAGAGATGAATGGCGCGCTGTAATTGATTCGGTTATAATCGCGTAAGCGGTGCCAACGCCAATAAAGAAGAAGAAGAAGAGTGCTAGTAGGTCTTGCGGGTCTTGCGACATGGTTGAGAGCGGTCGGGAATTGAGAACCGCTTCTATTCTTACCATCAGGGTTGTGAGTTCCTCGAAGCTAAATTTGTGATTTGGGGCGACTTTAGTGAAGTGCAGCTTAAAACTCTTCACTGCTGCTTACCATAGTCCACCTATATGAGGGGCGTACGGTGGAATAAACTCCCAATAGAAGCCAAGTGGGCGTATTTAGCGGAGACGTCAGCTGGTACTTCCTTCACGAGCACGCCGAACTCGCGGTGGAAGGTGCGTTGAGTTCCGACAAATGTTTTCCCATTGTCGGACATGATCTTAATGGGGAGACCGCGACGTCCAACAAATCTAGCGAAGGCTGCTCGGAAAGCCTCCGTAGTCAAGTCAGAGCAGACTTCGAGGTGTATTGCTTTCGTGGAGAAGCATACAAACACACAAACGTATGCCTTTGAATATGAAGCTCGCCGATGGGTAGATACTTTTACTATGAACGGGCCGGCGAAGTGCACCCCAGTCGTGTGAAACGGTAAGGTATATGTGGCTCGCTCGGAGAGTATTGCTGCCATGATCTGCGATCTCAACTCCTGCTTGTGGATGGTGCATGTTTTGCAGTGAAAGATGCACTTTTTTATTCTAGGTTTGAGTCGGGGAATGTAGTACTCTTGTTGTACCATTCGCATCATTAACTGGTTTCCAGCATGCAGCATGGTGGTGTGTAGAAATTTTAACAGCAACAGAGTGCAGAATATCGAGTTTCCTGGGATGATTATGGGATGACTTTCGTTGTAACTAAGGGCTGCGTATTTAAGCCGCCCGTTTACGCGCAGTACGCCTTTGCTGTCGAGTATAGGATTTAATGCCAGCAACGTGTCCTTCTTGCTGATCGGTTTTGAGGCTTCCAGTTGAGCGATGGTTTCACCATAATGCTTTCGTTGAGTTAGGGTTATGAGTCGCGTTTTTGCTTTCGTTCATCTCTTCGTGGCTTAGAGTCATGCTCTTCCGAGATGACAATTTTCGTGACCTGTGAATAAAACGATATACATATGCAAGTACTCTAAGGGCTCAGGGAAAGGAAGAAAATCTCTCCAAGATATCTTCGGATGGCGAGGTGTGGAATGCGGCGATGGGCCTTTGCTCCGGAGGCTGGTGTTGGAGGCGAGAGCTAGGCCATTCATTGGCGGGTTTGACGAGCCATCCAGGACCTTTCCACCAGTTGGTGTCTTCAACGAGATCCTGAGGTCGACATCCACGGGTGCCTAGGTCAGCTGGGTTGTCGCTGCTGCATACGTGCCGCCACGTAGCATTACTTATCAGTTGCAGGATCTGGGATATCTTGTTTGCTACATATGTTTTCCAAGAGTGTGGTGGTTTCTCTAGCCATGCTAGGACGATTGGTTTACCAACCTTGCCAGTAGAACTGCTCCACAGAGCTCTAGACGGGGGAGACTTATCGTTTGGAGAGGAGCTACCTTTGTTTTTGCAGCCAGTAAATGTGAGGTGAAGGAGTTTTCGCCGTGTTGTACCCTCATGTACACACAAGCGCAGAATGCCTTCTCTAAGGCATCTGAGAATCCACGGAGTTGAATAGGTTTGTCGGGGGAGTACTGCACTCATCGGGGTATTTGAATGTGTTTGATTGCCGGGAGATTCCCATGAAACGATATCCATTTATGTAGGGATCCGGATTTTACGTTTTCGTCCCAATCCGTTCCTTCTAGCCAAATTGTTTGGAGTAGTACCTTGGCTAATATCATAATTGGTTATAACCATCTTGCCGGGTCGAATAATTTCGCCACAGCCGATAAAATCTGGCGTTGCGTACCACACTTTGCTGCGGGCTGAGGTTCGTATGAGTATGAGAAGGTGTCTGTAAGCGCGTTCCAGCGTATTCCTAGAGTTTTTGTTGAGCTTGTGTCGTAACTGTCTTTAGCTTGAAATCTTCTATTGGAGAGTCGGGGGTTCTGCGAAAGTGTATTCGCTGGAAGTTTTCATCTTCCTGGTTAACGAGTATTAGACGGTACAATTTCTCAATGTCACCGTTAAATACGTACTTATAGAGTCGCCAATTGAGGATTATTAGCATTAAGTCGTTCTGGAGTGTTGGGCCTGTGTGTAGTACGTCGTTTAATGAGTTCCCTGATTGTGATAATCTGGAAGCGTTGAATACGACTCGGACCTTTGTGGATTTACTGTCGGGTTTTATGACAGCGTGATGGGGTAGATAAAAGGAGAAGTACTTCCCCTCGTGGATTACTTCGAGAGGTGAAGTGGGTTCCATGTGGTCCAAGGTCAAGTATTCTTCCAAGAGCTCTTGATATTTTTGCTGCAGCACTGGTTTTCGCTCTAGTGTCCGCTCGTTGCTGATGTACTGTTGCTGTGCTGCTAGTCTGGAGTGGCCTAGGGCTGCGTCCCTGGGAAACTCCTTTTTGAATGGTAATATGACGGTGTATTTACCATTCTTTTGACGCGTTGTTGTTTTGCGATACAAATTTTCGCAAAATTCGTCCGCTTCTGAGTGAGTTTGAGTAGCTGCGACTTCTTCTTGCTCCCAGGATTTCCTTAGTATGCTAGAATTTCCTTACTTTTTGAGTTGTTGGTCCGCTGTTTATCCATCCAAATATTGTCTGCTGTGCCAACAGGGTACCATTGTGGATGTGTTGCACTCCTTGTTTGAGGATTTGGGGTGCTAAGTCGCTGCCGATTACCATGTAAATTCGAGATGGGATGAGATATTTTGGGTTGGCTAACGCGAATTTGGTTATTTCGTTGATGTCAATGGTTGACACCTGGGTTGTGGGTAGTAGGTGGGTGAGCTTGGGTAATATTATCGCTCTAGCTTTTACATGGTGTAATAAGTCTGACGAACATAGAGTTAGTTCGCAGTCTTTGAGTTCTGGACGAAAGTTCCTCCCGTTCCTGAGATTTCGTAATGGGTTTCCTCCGTGAGTAGATTGAGTGTTTTTTGAGTCCGAGATGTGACAAAGGTTTTTTGCGAACCTTGGTCTATCATTGGATTTTGTGGTGTTCTCCTGCTAGATCTATCGGGACTATAGCCGTGGGCAAGAGTGTGGTTTCGTTGCTGCTTGCATGGTGTGTTGTTACCTTTATTGTCTTCTTCTGAGCCTGGGGGGTGTGGCTGATTCATGTTGATGTTGATGGTCTGTCGTCTGCTATTTCTACTGCGGCCGCTGCCTGTGCTGTCGATGAGAGGGGTTTTGAGTATGGGGTTGTGTTTTGATAATGAAGTTATGAGTGAATTTGCTTTGACATTGACTTCGCTGGTGTAAACAGGAAAGACAATTTACGCAGTAATTGTTTTCACGAAGGAATTTTTGTCGATCTGGGACGGAAAGGTTCCTAAATCGGATTCACATTTTCTTCCCGTCACTAGAGTTGCATAACTTGCAGGAAACGGGTTTTTGGAACTCTGTGTGATAGGTTTGCGTGCGACTTTTATTCGCAAATGGGGAGCTTTGATTGCCAGCTCTGGGTGTGAATGTATTGATGTGGGGTTTGGGTTTACCTGGGCGGTATGTTCCCAGTCGTTTTACTCCCTCGTATCTACTGGTCGGGAATGCGTTCATTTCGGCCCGGACTGGTAGTTCTTTCCTCGATCTGAAAGATTATTCCCAAAGCGCGAGTGTTTCGCTCGGGAGTTTCGAGGAGCATATATAAATGAGGATGGGATCCCAATCCTTAGTGGAAATCTTTTGTGATGAGAGATTGGAAAGGCAGTTATTTATTGTAGTCTGCAGTTTTTGCAGCTGCTCCCCGTTCTCTGCATAGATGGGTTGTAGATTAAGGAGGGTTTTGAGCTGGTTATCTACCAGAGTTCTTGGGTTCTCATAGCGAGATTTTAATGCTTCCCAAGCAGGCGGAAAACTTTCATCTGTGAGTGGGTATTATTTTACAATAAGGCCTGCTGGACCTTTAGCCTTATGACGCAGGTGAAATATTTTTTGGGCGGGTGTTAATTGGTGGTGATTTATATAGACTGCCGTAAACATGTCTCGGAATGTCGGCCAGTCTTCGTAGCCTCCGTAATATGCTTCAGTATCGCATGCTGGTACTGTGAGACATACCCCACTGGAAACTGAGCTTGTGTTTGTATTCGTTGTTTGCTGGGTTTGGGTGGGTGTTGGAGTTGTAAAAAGCTGCAATGCTTCTAGCATTTGCGATTTACAGTTCTGGAAGCTTTCTGAACGCTGAGTAGGGTTTCCGTTTGGTCACTCGCCATGTCCGTTGACCATTTTGCGCAGAAAACCTCCAGCCTGTTGAATTCAAAAATGAACTTTTGCAAGTACCTGTTCATCTTGGTTAATGCTTTTTCTGCCTTATCTTCTGGCATTTGTGGAATTTTTGGGGATTTGATTTAATGGGGTTTATGAAAAAATTAAATTGATATAAAGTGGGTTTTGGGTGAGTATTGTAAAAAAATTGGGTGAGTTTTGTAAAAAATTATTTGTTTTTTTTTTTTAATTTCTTTTATCTGGTATATATTAACCAGCAGCAAATTTTAATGTGTATATTTGCCTCAGCGCGTCTGAATGCAAATATGTGGGTGTGTAAGCAAAAAAAAATTTTTTTTTTGAGTGTATATTTATTCCAAATAAAAAAAAATACGACTCGTTTTGTTTATTTTGCCTCAGCGCGTCTGAGTGCAATAGGTTTTCTGTTTGTGAGCGCGTTTGAGTGAGAATCAAATGTGTGTACTGCGCTGTAAGAGGATTGAGATTTTGCATATACGTATGTATACAGATATTCTATGTAGTACGAGTATATAGTTTAACTTGTATATAATTTTTTCGATGGGTATATGTCAACCGTTTTAGAGAGGAACGGTACTGAGATGTATACTATATATTTTTTAACTACTACAAATTTGAGGGAGTGGCCAACGGGATTTTCTGGTGTTATACAAGCTTGTACAGTTCAACTTGTATATAATTTTATAATGGGTATATGTCAACCGTTTTAGAGAAAAACGGTACTGAGATATAAAATATATATTTTTTAGCTATTACAAATTTGAGGGAGTGGCTAACGGGATTTTTTGGTGTTATATTGTACAAGCTTGTACAGTTGACACCAATAATTATAAAATTTTCGAGGGCTTGAGAAAATTTATTATGTGCGAGTGTATGGTATATGTATGTATGTATTGGGTAAAGATTCGGTTGTACTTACTCCGCCATGGGTTTTACTTAGCCTTGGTGGTTGTTGTTGTGGTTGTGCGGTTTGTTTGTTGTTGTTGATCGTATTAAATATTCCAATGACGCGCTGGTTGATGTTTTGTACTTGATGTGGTTGTTGCGTTGCGTGTCGTGGTAATCAATATACCAATCCAATATACCATTCAATTTTTCTGCTGCGTTCCTTTGAAATTAACTGATGGATGACTTTTTGAATTTATTATTCACGCAAACCTTAACTCATTCCGTTTAAAAGTTCTTACATTTATAATTTTTTAATTGCATTTTCCACTTTACCACATTTGGTTCCACAGAACAAAAAATTATTTCAAAATTACTTAATGCTGTTGTTTTTATTTAATATTGGTTTATTGACTGTAATGCACTTAATAAAGTCTTGTCACAAGCTTGTTGAAACTTTTTGTTTAAATAATTACTGTACATGCAGATTTAAAAAGACTGTATTTTTATATACTTTTTGAACTTTATTTTCAATTTAAAAAATTTTTCACGTATTTTTGTATAGCGTGCAAAGTCAGTAACACCTTTGAAATTCGTAAACTCAAAAAAAGTGAGTGTAAAAACCTTATCAAACGCACTTGGCTCTTTATTGAATGTGTGCTTTATGTAAACAGGAGAATTAATATTCTTTTCAATTTCCCGATAATAACTACGCACACACCATAATGGAAATATAGTATAATTTTAAACTTTGTAATATTTTTGGGGATCATAAAGGATATTATAAATTGTTTAGTTTCTGTATTTGTGGTACAAAATAATTTGAGATTTTTTTTGTCTTTTTTTTTTACTTTTAAATTTCTTATTGTTGATCACTTTTTACACAGACGTTCCACTGATTTTTGTTCACTTTATATTAAGATTTAACATCAAAGCTTAGGATATTAAATTTTTTTGTTCACGCACGTCCGCTCGTGTCAACATTCCGTTTGATTTTTTATTGACTTTGTACTGTTTGTTTTTTTTTTTGTAAGTCTGTATGGTTTTTTTTTTCTTTTTTGTATCAAATTTTTTAGTTTTCAATTAATTTTTTTTTTTCCACACAGCGGGCAGCACACATAATATTTCACTTGGTATTTCGCATTTTTTTGCGTTAATTTCGATTTTTCACTTTCTTTTATTTTTAACAGCACAGTTTTAATATGTTTTGTACACACACGACCGCTCGGTTCAAGATTCCGTTTGATTTGTATATTATGTGTGATGGCCGCTGTTGACGTTGGGTAGAGCAGTGGTGCCAATTCGTTTTGACGGCACCGAAGGACCATGTATAATGTTGAGTTAGCAACATTGAGCGACATTGGGCAGCACATCGCGGCGCTGCCACCTGAGGGGGATCACTCCGAAAGCGAAAGGATATTCATGTCCTCAACAGCTTAGATTAGCAGGATGACTCATCTTCACTCCGGAAAGAGGACCAGGGACTGACTTATTCAAAAAATCTCATTTATGGTTCTATTTACTTGGCATTCGATATATCGTTGGCCTTTTGATTAGGTTAACAGGAACGTTGTTCTTTGCTCCAGGAAGTGGGCCAGAGACTGACCTATTCCAATAAATTGTTTTTATTGCCCTATTTGCTTGAAATTCGGTACGTAGGTATCTTTTTACTTAGCTTAGCAGAAAGGCTCTTGTTATCCCGGGAAGTGGAGCAGATACTGACCTATTCCAAAAAATTGTTTTTATTGCTCTATTTACTTGATATTAGTACGTAGGTATCTTTTTACATAGACTAGCAGGAAGACTCTTGATTTACCGGGGAAGTGTACCAGATATTCGAACAAATTTTATATATTGTTCGATTTGCATAAAATTCGGTACATAGGTGTTCATTTGAATAGATTAACAGGAAGCCTCCAGGAGAGAAGAACCTGGAAGTGGACCAGATACTCACCTATTCCAAGAAATTGTCTTTATTGCTCTATTTACTTGAAATTCCGTACATAGGTGGGCTTTTGCTTAGATTAAGAGGAAGAATCTTCTTCCCTCCGGGAAGGGAGTCAGAGACTGACCTATTCGAAATAATTTTGTTTATTGTTCGATTTGCATAAAATTTGGTACATAGGTGCTCTTTTGAAAAGATTAACAGGAAGACTCTTCTTCTCTTCTGGAAGTGGACCAGATACTCACCTATTCCAAAAAATTGTTTTTATTGCTCTATTTACTTGACAATCGGTACATCGGTGGCCTTTTGCTTAGATTAACAAGAAGGCTATACCTTTATCTGGGAAGTGGATCAGTCACTGACCTATTCCAAGAATTTGTTTCTATTAGTGCTTTACTTTAAATTCCGTACAAAGGTGGCTTTTTGCTTAGATTAACCGGAAGACTCTTCTTCTCTCCGGGAAGGGGACTAGAGATTGACTTATTCAACAAATTCATATTTTTGGTTCTATTTACTTGAAATTTGGTACGTCGGTGGCCTTTTGCATAGATTAACAAGAAGTGTATACCTTTTTCAAGAAACTGCACCAGAGACCGACTTATTCAAAAAAATCGAAACCAAAAAATTGTTTTTATTGCTCGATTTACTGGAAATTCGGTACGTACGTATCTTTTTATTTAGATTAGCAGGAAGACTCTTGTTCTGCCGGGAAGTGGACCAGATACTGGCCTATTCCAAAAAATTGGTTTTGTTGCTCTATTTGCTTGAATATGGTACGTAGGTATCTTTTCATATAGATTAGCAGGAAAACTTTTGTTCTACCCGGGAAGTGGCCCAGAGACTGACCTATTCCAAAAAATTCTGTTTATTGCTCTATTTAGTTGAAATTCGGTACGTAGGTATCTTTTTATTTAGATTGGCAGTAGGACTCTTGTTCTAACTGGTAAGTGGACCAGAGGCTGACCTATTCCAAAAAATATAGTTTATTGCTCTATTTACTTGAAATTCGGTACGAAGGTATCTTTTCACTTAGTTAGCAGGAAGACTGTTGTTCTACCCTGGAAGTGGACAGATTGACATTTTCCAAAAAATTGTTTGTGTTGCTCTTACTTACTTACTTTACTGGCGTAGACACCCCTTACGCGATTTTAGCCGAGTTAGCAATGGTACGCCATTCGCTTCTTCCTTTTGTTGTGTGGCGCCGATTGGAAATACCAAGTAAAGCCAGGTCCTTCTCTACCTGGTCTTTCCAACGGAGTGGAGGTCCATAAATCTTACGCAAAACTTTTCTTTCGAAAACTCCTAAAGCCGACTCATCAGATGTTGTCATCGTCCCTGCTCGGGCGCCAGTTGTAACGGAGTTTTCCACTTGGCTAGGGTAAGCTCAGCCTTGCCAAGGGTTTGCTAAAGTAAACCACGCTGTGTACGTTACAACAAATTTATTAGTTTAACAATCTCTATCTACACGGTTTCTAATACGTTACTCGCTATTTCTATGACAAGTAAATAAGTGTTCGTGAGGTGAAAACCCTCAGGTACACTACATTTGCCGGTGGTGTTGAACCCACGGGCAAGTATGCTTAATAATAACACAGATAGTACTTCTTTCGTATGGCGCTGTGGAGGTGTAAACCCTCTAACAGCCCTCGTTCCAGTGAGGTGTAAACCCTCAGTAGAATATAGATAAATGCTCGTGAGGTGTAAACCCTCAGGTGCACTACGTTTGCCGGTGGTATTGATCCCACGGGCAAGTATACCTATCGACAACACAAAGGCTACTTAATTTCCTTTGCATTTTCGTCGCCTTTTATACTATTCTGCACGCAGGCAGAATGTTATTTTATAATAACAATTGATTGCTGCGTACAGTTTCTCACTTATTCTATGTGTATGTGTGTATGTGCATTCATGTTCGAACATGCTTTTAGGCTTCAGCGCTTCAATAATTTAAGTATGTAAATATATATATATATATGTAATATTTAATTATTTCATGTATAATAATTCAATGTATATATATAAATTCAGTGTATGAATATAAAAAATGTGTATAAAAAGTATTGTTGTGAGGTCTCCAAAAGCCTCGGATTTTGTGGTCCTTACACCCTCCCCTCACTTCCCGCTGCGAGACTTATGGTCACCAGACCAGTTCGTGAAATTCTCACGCGGTAGGAGTTGCCTTCGACGTGCAGCTTGTAAGATCGCCTCACCCGTCGCTGCTGTGACTGCTGCATGTGCGCCTCGATGCCGTCAATCAGAGCCTTGGGCAGTGGTTCGACCCCTGTCCGATTATTCCACGTATTCGTTGTTGTAGCCTCAGTGTCCTGTAGCCACCGCTCTACGTCACCTGCCATGTTGGCGTATTCACTCCAATCGCCGACATCTAGCATACCGCCGCTTGCTGTTAAGCTTATTTCGTCATCTTTTTCCTCTGCATCGTGTATGTAGAGCTTAGCCGGTTGTGGTTGTGGCTCCTCGCTCGCTGCTGCTCCTTCGCTATATATGCGTAAGCGCATGTTGATGCGCTTGTTGTATTCGATGAAGCCTCTGCCACGCACTTCACCATCCTCCTCGGATATATCGAGTTCTCCTCGTCGCTTCGCTGGCTGCTCATCCTCACTCTCTGACGAGATTGTGATTGGTGTGGATGCGCGCACTAAACATTCTCCTTCATCAGCACTGCCGCTACCTGCATCTTCGTTCCGTACGAATATCACTGTAGATTCGCTGGTACAGGTACTATCTGCTCTATTTTGTTTTTGTTGCGTTTCGGGTAGGTGAGAACGTATCTCCTCCTCTGTCAGCCTGTGTATACGTATGCGCGGCCAGTCATTTGTTGATGCCATCTCTGCTGCTTGCTTACTTCGTTTTTTCGCGTTTGGCTTAGCGTTCGTATACCTTGCTAGCACAATTTGTTTATCGCTCGCTTCAGTTGTTAGCACGCTTGATGTGAGTTTGGTCGCGGCGCCGGCTTTTATTTTGATTTTTCATCGCTCGACCAACTGTGCTTTTCATGCATATGCTTTAATGCAAATTTCTCCTCCGAATTTTTGCAGGAGTATTTCGGTTATTATTATTTTGTGTGTATATATTTATATATTTTTTTTTTTGTGCGTCTATGTGTTTTTGCTTGTATATTTTCACTTCGCATATATTTTAGTTTATGTATGTATGTACATTTTTGTTTTTCCACTTGTATGTACATATATATATTCACTTCATTGCATGTATGTATGTATGTTTATTATATATTTTTTCTCTCACTTAGTTATATGTAAGTACATTTGTATATATGTATGTTCATTTGTTTACCGCTGGCTCTGCTGTTGATGGGTGCTGCCACCTTCATACAGTATGTGACTTAGGGTGCGTCCATATCAAATTTTTTTTCACTTGAATTTTTTTTTTTTTTTGTTTTTGTATCTTAACACTACGACTCCCTTTTATGTCCTTTTTAGGGTGCGTCCATAGCAAACTTTTTTTCACTCTTGATTTTTTTTTTTTTTGTTTTTGTTTCTTATCACTATGATGTCTTTTTTTCACTAATTTTTTTTTCTATCTTTTTTTTGTTTTGTTTCTTGATACTATGATGTCCTTTACTTCATTACTTTTTTTTTCACTATTTTTTTTTTTTTTTTTTTTTGCCTTTATGGAATGTTTTTCCCATCACCGTGGTAGGGCTTTAATTCACTCAGATGTACCGTTCTCCTCTTTCCTTTGTGTATTTTGTCCAGTTCCACTATTACTGGAGATACGTAGTTGGTTATTCGATTCGGGCCGCTGTACCTGGGAGCTAGTTTGGCCGCAAAGTTTTCTATCGCCTTTGAGAGGTGGTGTTCCTTCACTAGTACCAAGTCGCCTATAGCAGGTTGCCAATTTCGCCTTCGCAGGTTGTAATGACGCGCTTGATCGGTTGTTGCGCGTTGTTGGTTACCTCGAACTATTCTGTAAACTTCTGCCATCACTGTTGCTTTCTCTGCTGGTGTCGGGGTCTTCTGCGCGGTTCCGAAGGTGTGTTCGTCGAAGAGATTATTCGGCATTCTTGGGTCTCTTCACTGGACTATGTATGCCGGACTGTATCCTGTGGATTCGCCTACGCAGGTATTGAGCGCGAGTGTTATTTCTGGGAGTAGTTCGTCCCAATCACGTTGTTCTCTTGCGGTGTATAAGGTGCGGTTAGCTGGTGTTTCACTCCGTGCTCGCGTAAGAAGTTTTTGAAATGCTTACTGGTGAATTGTGCTCCGTTGTCGGTGATTAGTACTTTTGGGACGCCAAAACGCGCTAAGATCCTTTCTCGGAATGCTCGCACGAGGCCTTCGGTTGTGGCTTTGCGGATCCAGAAAGACGAGAGCCATTGTATTGCCATGCTTTGATCGGGGTAACGGGCCGACGAAATCTGCACACACTGTTGCCCATGGTTCTTCCGCTTTTTGGGTGAGCATTTTGCCTGCAGCTTGTTGTTGGCCGGGCTTATGTATTTGGCACTGGTGACACTGTTGTACATACTTCCTCACGTCGCGAAACATTCCTGGCCAGTAGCATCGTGCCATCGCCCGGGCTATGAATTTACGAATGCCCATATGGCCTGCACTCGGGGCGTCACATACTTCTTTTAACACTCGTAGTTTTTGAGACATTGGTACACATAGCTTCCACGGAGTAGTATCTTCACCATCGACTTGGGTCGTCATTCGCCTATATAAACTGCCTTCTTCGATCACGTAGTCCGGGTACTTTTCTGGAGCTTCTTCCACCTTCGCCTTCTTTTCTTTTAGCCATGCGCCGTCTTCGTTTTCGTCTTCCTCTAATACTGTGCCCAACTGTTCCTCTTGTGGTTGTCTTGATAACGCGTCTGCTACGTTGTTCAGCTTCCCCTTCCTGTACTGCACTTCGAACGAATATTGTTGGAGCTCTAGCGCCCATCTCGCTATCCGACCTGTGGGACTCTCGATCGCGTTGAGCCACTTCAACGCCAGGTGGTCGGTAATCACTGCGAAGTTGTACCCTTCAAGATACGGTCTCATTTTCCTTATTGCCCAGACTATCGCTAGACACTCCTTCTCCGTTGGTGAGTAGTTCATTTCGGCTTTATTCAGCCGCCGACTCGCATATGCTATTACTCGCTCGCTACCCTCTAACTCTTGTGTTAGAACTGCTCCGAGCCCGAAAAGTCGGGGACGAATCTTCGGTACAATGATGCCACTCCTAGGAATCGTCTGAGCTCTCGTAGATTCGTTGGAGGTGTGAGCTCTCTTATGGTCGCTACCTTATCTGGGTCTGTATGGATGCCCTTCTCGCTGACTACGTGGCCTAAATACTTCAGCTTCTTCTTAAAAAACTCGCACTTCTCGGGGTTGATGCGGAGGTTGGCTTTTCTTAGCCGCTGGAATACTTCTTTTAGGTGCTTCACGTGCTCTTCTAGCGTTGTTCTCGTGACTATGATGTCGTCTAGGTAGGCAAATGCGTGCGGTTCTAGTTCTGGGCCGATAACTCTATCAAGTGCCCTCTGGAACGTCGCTGGTGCGGATTGTAAGCCGAAAGGCATTACCTTCCATTGAAACAAGCCACGTCCGGGTATTGTGAATGCCGTGTACTGTTTGCTGTCCTCCTCCATGGGGATCTGCCAATAACCATTCTTCAAGTCCAGACTGCTGATGAATCTAGCGCTTCTGAGCCGATCGAGTATATGCTGGATGCGCGGCAACGGGTATGCGTCTAGAACGGATTTGGCATTCAATTGGCGGTAGTCGACGCAGAGTCTCCACTTTCCGTTTTTCTTCTTTGCTAATACTATTGGTGCACTGTGCGGACTATGGGATGGTTCAATGTGGCTCTTCTCAAGTAGTTCGTCGATTTCTTTGTTGATGACCTCTTGCATCTTTGGGTTCTTGGGGAAGTACCTTTGCTTTATTGGTCGATCGTCTCGCATGATTATTTTATGTGTGGCGACATTGGACGGTCCTGACATCTCCTCAAATTGTTTCAACTCACTTTGCAGGTGAGTGAGTCACTTTCTTATCCGCTGGGTTGCCTGCTTGTGGTGTGGTTTGGTTTGGGCCTTCTGAGGCCGTGTACTCCTTCGCTCCCTTCTCAACTATGGCGGTGCACGTGATTATCTCGTCTTCTCTCTTGTCTACCCTTAATCTTAGTGACTCTCCGCCGCATCTCAGCTCTGTGTTGGCCTTCGCAAGGTAGTCCGTCCCGAGTACCATTTCATCGACCAGGCCTGGTAGAACAAGTAACTCGCTGTGATGTACTTCGTTCCCCAACTTCACTTCTGCTTCTACTGCTTCCTCGACGTCCTCGCGCCTTCCATCTCCCATTACCACTCGTGTCTTTACGGGTTTCGTTCTTTCCGTACCAAATCTCCTCACCACTTCTTCGCTCACGAAACTCCTCGTTGCTCCGGTATCTATTGCCGCTACTATGTTTTCGCCGTTCATGGTCACATTGGCCAGGATCCGGCCTTGTGTCTGGTTTAGTGCTGCTGCTGTTCTCGAGGGAGTGTTGTGGACCCCACCCCTCGATACTGATGAGGCCCCTGGTCGTTTCCCTGTAGATCTGGGCAGCAATTTCGGGTGTGTATTCCACAACGTCCACACTTCCAACAAAACTCGATTTTTGGACTGCGACAGCCGCGGGCGAAATGTCCGGCTCCACCGCAACGTCTGCATGCGTTTCGGGGGTCTACGTACCTCCCTTGCTGATTTGGTTGGCTCTCTGCTCTCCTTGGTGTGTTGGGATTCCGGTCTTCACGCAATTGCAAACCTCCTTGGTTGTTCCCGCCTTTCGCTGCTGTGTGGGTACCTGTAGCTCTCCTCGTTCACGTGCATAGACTGGTACCGCTCTTCCGGTCGTCGAGGTACAAATGGTCGCGCTGCGGCTCTTAATGGCTCTCTCTCGGGGGGAAGGTTTTCGAAGTCCTCTACCAAGTCCACTAACTCTTCCAGACTCTTGAACTCACTCCGTTTAACGTAAAGTTGATACTCTCTGCGCGAATTTCGATAAATACGGCTTAGTTTCTCTTCGGCTGTGAAGTTCGCGTGCCGCATAAGCCCTTGTAGTACCAGGACGTAATCTTTAAACCGCTCACCCGGTCGTTGGACGCGTCGGCGTATCTCGTCGTCCAGTTGTTCAAAGTATCGCGAGCTCAGAAAGAACTTCAGGAAATCTTTTTTAAACTCGTCCCATTCCTGCCAGTGCCGATTGTTATTCCGGAACCACACTAGAGCTTTCTCCTTCAGTAGCTCTGGTTACGCTCGTGGGATTGAGTTACGGTTTAAGCCGTAACCGTCCGCTAATTCCTCTACCCGTTCGATAAACCCTAAGGGATCTTTACCGCCGTCGTAGCGGAATCCCCATTTCCGCACCCTGTCCATAATGTTCGCATGAGAGGGTGTCGCAGGTACGTACGCTTGCTCTTCTTCGTGAAGCATGCCGTGAGTCCCCTCATAAAACACGTCTGATGATGGGACGCCTTCTCTTGGTGTCGCTGGATTTATGGTGATATTTGGCCGAGTATGTCGGAGGGCCAACTCCGTCAAGCGTCTTTGTACGCCTTCTCCTTCACCCTGATTCTGGATGAAGCTCGCAAAGCGTTTGCGCAGCTCCTCCACTGTTCCGTAGTTCTCGAACCCAAATTCTTCTGCGCATCTCAATAGTTCCTCTCGATTGAGGTAGTACACCCATGTCACTTTGACAATGGCTTACCTCGTTATCTCGTTCTTCTTACTTTAGAGTCCCTGCTCGGGCGCCAGTTGTAACGGAGTTTTCCACTTGGCTGGGGTAAGCTCAGCCTTGCCAAGGGTTTGCTAAAGTAAAACACGCTGTGTACGTTACAACAAATTTATTAGTTTAACAATCTCTATCTACACGGTTTGTAATACGTTACTCGCTATTTCTATGACAAGTAAATAAGTGTTCGTGAGGTGAAATCCCTCAGGTACACTACATTTGCCGGTGGTGTTGAACCCACGGGCAAGTATGCTTAATAATAACACAGATAGTACTTCTTTCGTATGGCGCTGTGGAGGTGTAAACCCTCTAACAGCCCTCGTTCCAGTGAGGTGTAAACCCTCAGTAGAATATAGATAAATGCTCGTGAGGTGTAAACCCTCAGGTGCACTACGTTTGCCGGTGGTATTGATACCACGGGCAAGTATACCTATCGACAACACAAAGGCTACTTAATTTCCTTTGCATTTTCGTCGCCTTTTATACTATTCTGCACGCAGGCAGAATGTTATTTTATAATAACAATTGATTGCTGCGTACAGTTTCTCACTTATTCTATGTGTATGTGTGTATGTGCATTCATGTTCGAACATGCTTTTAGGCTTCAGCGCTTCAATAATTTAAGTATGTAAATATATATATATATATATATGTAATATTTAATTATTTCATGTATAATAATTCAATGTATATATATAAATTCAGTGTATGAATATAAAAAATGTATATAAAAAGTATTGTTGTGAGGTCTCCAAAAGCCTCGGATTTTGGGGTCCTTACGCAGGACGGAAACGATGAGGGACTTGTAGAGTTTGGTTTTCGTTCGCCGAGAGAGAACATTACTTTTCAATTGCCTACTTAGTCCAAAGTAGCACCTGCTGGCAAGAGTGATTTTGCGCTGGATTTCAAGGCTGACATTATTATTGGTGTTGATGCTGGTTCCTAGATAGACGAAATTATCTACGACCTCGAAGTTATGACTGTCAACAGTGACGTGGGAGCCGAGTCGCGAATGCGATGACTGTTCGTTTGATGACAGGAGATATTTCGTCTTGCCCTCATTCGCTTCGCTTCTTTATCAAGTCTGAAGAAAGCAGAACTCACGGTGCGTTTGTTGAGGCCAATAATGTGGATATCATCGGCGTACGCCAGCAGCTGTACACTCTTATAGAAGATTGTACCTTCACTATTCAGCTCAGCTGCTCGTATTACTTTCTCCAGCATTATATTGAAAAAGTCACAAGATAAAGAGTCACCTTGTCTCAAACCTCATTTGGTATCGAACGGCTCGGAGAGGTCCTTCCCGATCCCGACGGAGCTTTTAGTATTGCTTAACGTCAGTTTACAGAGCCGTATAAGTTTTGCGGAGATACCAATTTCAGATATAGCGGCGTAAAGGCAGCTCCTATTCGTGCTGTCGAAGGCGGCTTTAAAATCGACGAAGAGGTGGTGGGTGTCGATTCTCTTTTCACGGGTCTTTTCCAAGATTTGGCGCATGGTAAATATCTAGTCAATAGTTGACTTACCAGGTCTAAAGCCACACTGATAAGGTCCAATCAGTTTGTTGACGGTGGGCTTTAGTCTTTCACACAATACGCTTTATGAGACCTTATAGGCGATATTAAGGAGGCTCATCCCACAATAATTGGCGCAGACTGTGGGGTCTACTTTTTTATGGATTGGACAGAGCACACTTAAATTCTAATCGTCGGGCATGCTTTCGTCCGACCATATTCAGCAAAGTAGCTGATGTATGCATCTTGTCGGCTCTTCACCGCCATTTTAAAATAGTTCTGCCGGTAGGCCGTCATCTCCAGCCGCTTTGTTGTTTTTTAAGCGAGCGATTGCTATTCTAACTTCTTCATGGTCAGGTAGTGGAACGTCTTCTCCATCGTCGTCGATTGGGGTTTCAGGTTCACTATCTCCGGTTACTCTGTTTTCACTGCTATTTAGCAGGCTGGAGAAGTGTTCCCTCCATAAATTTAATGTGCTCTGGGCATCGGTGGCTAGAACACCTCTTTGTGTCCTACAGGAGTCTGCTCCGGTCTTGAAACCTTATGTAAGCCGTCGTATCTTCTCATAGAATTTTCGAGCATTACACTTGTCGGCCAGCTTCTCAAGCTCTTCATACTCAGGCATCTCGGCCTCTTTCTTTTTTAGTCTGCAGATGCGTCTTGCTTCCCTCTTCAACTCTCGGTATCTATCCCATCCCGCACGTGTTGTGGTCGATCGTAACGTTTCGAGGTAGGCAGTCTGTTTTCTCTCCACTGCGATACGGCAGTCTTCATCGTACCAGCTGTTTTTGCGACCTTTACGAAATCCAATAGTTTCGCTTGCAGCTGTACGTAATGAGCTTGAAATGCCGTCCCACAGTTCCCGTATACCGAGTTGCTGATGAGTGCTCTCGTAAAGCAGGACTGCAAGTCGAGTAGAAAATCGTTCGGCAGTCTATTGTGATGGCATCTTTTCGACGTCCAACTTTCCTTGTGTTTGTTGACGGGCGTTCTTCGTAACACAGAGGCGCGTGCATATCTTCGCTGCAACAAGATAGTGGTCCGAGTCGATGCTGGATCCTCGGAGTGCACGCACGTCAAGAACACTGGAGACAAGTCTTCCATCTATCACAACATGATCGATCTGATTTTATGTTCTTCGATCAGGGGACAGCCAAGTGGCTTGATGCATTTTTTTGTGCTGGAATCTAGTACTACAAACAACCATATTTCGGGCCCCAGCGAAGTCGATCAGCCTCAACCCATTAGGGGATGTTTCGTTGTGGAGGCTGAATTTTCCAACTGTCGCGCCAAAGATACTTTCTTTACCCACCCTGGCATTAAAATCGCCAAGCATAATTTTCACATCGTGTCGGGACAGCGCTCATAAGTTTGCTCTAGGCGCTCATAAAAGGCATCTTTGGCCAAATCGTCTTTCTCTTCCGTCAGGGCGTGGGCGCAAATCAACGATATATTGAAAAATTTTGCTTTGATGCGGATTGTGCCGAGACGCTCATCCACCGGGGTGAATGCCAGTACTCGACGACGGAGTCTCTCTCCCACCACAAATCCGACACAAAACTTGGGCTCCTTTATATGGCCGCTGTAGTAAATATCACAAGAACCTACTCGCTTTCGTATTTGTCCCGCCCATCGCACTTCTTGGACGGCAGTGATGTTAGCCTTTATTCTTACGAGGACATCAACCAGCTGGGCAGCGGCACATTCCTAATTAAGGGACCGGACATTCCAGGGGCATGCCCTCAAATCGTGATCCTTAATTCGTTTGCGGCAGTCGTCAACAGAAAGGGGGTATCCCATCCGAGGCGTTGTTAACGTTTTCATTGGGGCTGGTTTCTACGAGGCGGGTTCCAAACCCAGCGCACAACGCCGCTAGGCGATTAAGTTTAAAGATTTTACACATCTATATAGCGAGCCGCTTGCTTCAAGACCGACGCCCGCTCGCAGCCTCATCTCTGGTGAACAGACGCTGCAATTAGACTTCAGCGGAACATTAAACCGAATAAGTCGGAGTGGCCCCACTGAAGCTTCCTCTCTCATTAGCCATCACCCAAGGCTCGACACGGGTTGGTTACCGCATCTTGCACAAGAGTTGCTCATGTTTCCAGGGTGCACAATGTGGACACAAGAGTAGGAACTGAGTATAGCCTCACAACTGTAACAACATACCCAGAAGCTTCACGACACCCCATTACACCCCTCTATTTACATGAAATTCGGTACGTAGGTATCTTTTTACTTAGATTAGCAATAAGACTCTTATTCTACCCGGGAAGTGGAACAGAGTCTGACCTATTCCAATAAATTGCTTTTATTGCTCTATTTACTTGAAATTTCGTACATAGGTGGCTTTTTGCTTAGATTAACGAGAAAAAGCTTCTCCCCTCCGGGAAGTGGGTCACAGACTGACCTATTCTAAATAATTTTATTTATTGTTCGATTTGGATATAATTTGGCACATAGGTGTTCTTTTGAATAGATTAACATGAAGACTCTTCTTTTCTCCTGGAAGTGGACCAGATACTCACATATTCCAAAAAATTGTTTTTATTGCTCTATATACTTAAAATTCCGTACATAGGTGGCTTTTTGCTTAGATTAAAAGGAAGAATCTTCTTCTCTCCGGGAAGTGGGTCAGAGACTGAGCTATTCATAAAATCTTATTTATTGTTCGATTTACTTGGCATTTGATACATCGGTGGACTTTTGCTTAGGTTAACAGGAACGCTATTCTTTTCTCCGGGAAATGGACCAGAACTGACCAATTCCAATAAACTGTTTTTATTGCTCTATTTACTTGAAATTCGGTACGTAGGTATCTTTTTACTTAGATTAGCAGAAGGGCTCTTGTTCTACCGGGAAGTGGAGCAGATACTGACCTATTCGAAAAAATTTTATATAGTGTTCTTTTGCTTAGATTAACAGGAAGCTTCTTCTTCTCTCCTGGAAGTGGACCAGAGACCAACTTATTCCAAAAATTGTATTTATTGTTCGATTTACGTAAAATTCGGTACATAATTAGCAATTTTCTTAGATTAGCAGGATGACTCATCTCCTCTCCGGAAAGTGGACCTGGGACTAACCTTTTCGAAAAAACTTAATCACGGCTGGACTTACTTTAAATTCGGTACATATTTAGCAATTTGCTAAGCTTAACTGGATGACCCTTCCTCTATTTGTTTTTTTTGCTCTATTTACTTGATAATCGGTACATTGGTGGCTTTTTACTTAGATTAGCAACAATACTCTTATTTTACCCGGGAATTGGAGCAGATACTGACATATTCCAAAAAATTGTTTTTATTGCTCTATTTACTTGAAATTCGGTACGTAGGTATCTTTTTACTTAGATTAGCAATAAGACTCTTATTTTACCCGGGAATTGGAACAGAGAAAGACGTTTTCCAAAAAATTGTTTATATTGCTCTATTTACTTGAAATTCGGTACGTAGGTGTCTTTCTACATAGACTTGCAGGAAGACTCTGGATCTACCGGGGAAGTGCACCAAGGACTGACTTATTCAAAAAAATCGATTCCCAAAAATTGTTTTTATTGCTGTACTTACTTGAAATTTGGTACGTAGGTATCTTTTAACTTACATTAGTAGGAAGATTCTTGTTCCACCCGGGAAGTGGACCAGAGACTGACCTATTCCATTCTCTTTAGTGCTCTATTTACTTGTAATTCCGTACATAGGTGGCTTTTTGTTTAGATTAATAGGAAGACTCTCCTTTTCTACGGGAAGTGGGCCAGAGACCGACCTATTTAAAAAAAAATGTTTTTATTGCCCTATTTATTTACTTCAAATTCGGTTACTGGGTATCTCTTTATTTCGATTAGCAGGAAGAATCGTGTTCTACCCTGGAAGTGGACCAGAGACTAACAGGGGTTAGTTGAAATTTTCCGTTTTTTCGATAACGAAAACACTTAATTTTCAGAGGAATCTCAAAATTTTTTTATTCGAAGTATTGACCATTGGTTTCTACACATTTCTCCCATCTCTCAGGCAAATTGTGGATACCATTCCAAAACAACAATTTTTTTTCTTTCGAGGCAAACCATTCGACGAGCCATTTTTCGACTTCTACACATTTCGCCCATCTCTCAGGCAAATTGTGGATACCATTCCAAAACAATTTGTTATCTTTCGAGGCAAACCATTCGACGAGCCATTTTTCGACTTCTACAAAATTAGCGAAGCACTGCTCTGCAAGGGAGTGTCGCATCGATGCGAAGAGGTGATAGTCGGGGCGAGGTCTGGAGAGTACGGCGAGTGCGATAATATTTCCCAACTAAGTGTTTTTAAAGTATGTTTCACCAGTTTAGCGGTATGAGATGGCGCGTTGTCATATTGCAAGATAACTTTGCCATGTCTTCGGGCCCATTCCGACCGTTTTTCTATCAACGCATGATTCAAATTGATCATTTGTTGTCGGTACCGATCCGTTTTCACCGTTTCACCAGGTTTTAACAACTCGAAATACACCACACCACACTGGTCCCACCAAACACAGAGCATTGTCTTACGGCCAAAGCGATTTGGCCTTGCAGTCGATGGGCCAGCTTCACCAGGAGAAAGTCATGATTTTTTTCGCTTCGTGTTCTCAAAATAAATCCATTTTTCGTCCTCCGTGACAATTCGATGCAGAAAAGATTTCCTTTCGAATCGTTGAAGCAGCATTTGAGAAATGATTTTTCGATTTTCCATTTGTCTATCGTTCAGCTGGTGCGGCACCTATTTTCCATAATCCTGCATCTTTCCCATGGCTTTTAAACGTTGCAATTGGATTGGATCAACATCCAATAACGCCTGCAATTCCTCGTCTTCGAACTTTTTCGCTGCACCGGTTGTTCATTGTCTGTCAAATTGACGAAACCATGTCTCACATGTTCTAATCACTGGAGCATGTTCACCATAAGTTTTTACCAGCAACCGGTGAGCTCCAGCTGCTTTTTTCTTTTGATGAAATAAGAAAAGCAGCGAATGCCGCAAATGCGATTTACTTGGAACGAAACTCGACATATTCATTGAGGTAAACAAATATGACGCTATTATTTTGGCGGAATGTGACTTGCGTATTTTTGTAGGTTAATGTCAATAGAAGAAAATTACATACATACCAAATCATAGAAATTTATGCATATTGCTAGCGACATCTACTAGTAAAACCGGCAAACTTCAACTGGTATTCGAAAGAATTGTATTTATTGTTCGATTTACGTAAAAATCGGTACATAATTAGCAATTTGCTTAGATTAGCAGGATGACTCATCTTCTCTCCGGAAAGTGGACCCGGTACTGACTTATTCAAAAAAATCTTATTTGTGGTTCTATTTACTTGGAATTCGATACATCGGTGGCCTTTTGATTAGGTTAACAGGAACGCTATTTTTTTCTCCGGGAAGTGGACCAGAGACTTACCAATTCCAATAAGTTGTTTTTATTGATATATTTACTTGAAATTCCGTACATATGTATCTTTTTACTTAGATTAGCAGAAAGGCTCTTGTTCTACCGGGAAATGGAGCAGATACTGACCTATTCCAAAAAATTATTTTTATTGCTCTATCTACATGAAATTCCGTACATAGGTGGCTCTTTGCTTAGATTAACAGGAATACTCTTCTTCTCTCCGGAATGTGGTCCAGGTTTACTTGAAATTCGGTAAATAGGTAGCTATTTTCGTGGATTAGCAGGAAGACTTTTCTGCTCTCCGGGAAGTGGGCCAGAGACTGACTTATTCGAAAAAATCTTATTTATGGTTCGACTTACTTGAAATTTTGTTCATAGGTGTTCTTTTGAATAGATTAACAGGAAGACTCTTCTTCTCGCCGGGAAGTAGACCAGATACTGATCTATTCCAAAAAATTCTTTTTATTGCTCTATTTACTTGAAATTCCGTACATAGGTGGCGTTTTGCTTAGATTAGCAGAAAGACTCTTGTTCTACCAGGAAGTGGAGCAGATACTGGCCTACTCCAAAAAATTGTTTTTATTGCTCCATTTACTTGAATCTCGGTACGTAGGTACCTTTTTATATAGACTAGCAGGAAGACTCTTGTTCTACCCGGGAAGTGGACCAGGGGCTGACCTATGCGAAAAAATTGTATTTATTATTCGATTTATGTAAAATTCGGTACATAATTAACTATTTGCTTAGATTAACAGGTAAACTCTTATTCTCTCCGGGAAATGGGACAGAGACTGACTTATTCAAGAAATATTATCTATGTTTTTATTTACTGGATATTCAGTACATACACGGTGTGTCCCAAAAATAACCGAGCTTTATATTTAAATCATACAACATACAGTGCCATTGAAAATTGAAAATTTGCAACATTAAAAAGGTACATTCATCCTCTTTCAAACGCACTTAACCTCATGTAAGTCGGATGATAGATGTAAAAGTGACAGCCATTTCAATAAAACCAAAAGTGTGCTAATGGTTCCAGAAAAAATGGAACAAAGAGCAAATATAAAATTTTGTGTCAAACTTGAAAAAAAATTGAAATTGAAGTTTAAAAAATTAAAAAAAAAGTGAAAAAAATGAAGCAGCCGTAACCGAGGTACTGAAGAACATTTCTATAAATGACATAAAAAAATCTATGCATGCGCTGGTTGATCGTTCCAAACGTTGTGTTGAGTCAAATGGAACCTATTTTGAATAAATAATAACTTTCAAAGATAATATAATGTGTATTTTACTATTTTATATCCAAAAAGTTCGGTTATTATTGGGACACCGTGTAGGTGGCTTTATGCTTAAACTAACAGGAAGACTCTTCTTCCCTCCGGGAAGTTGGCCAGAGACTGACTTATTCGAAGAAAATCTTATTTATTGTTCGATTTACTTAAAATTCGGTACATCGACTGCCTTTTGCTTTGATTAACAGGAAAACTTTTCTTCTCTCCGGAAAGTGGACCAGGACTGACTTATTCGAAAAAAATCGTAGTTATGGTTCGATTTACTTGAAATTCGGTGCATAGGTGGTGCTTAAATTAACAGGAAGACTCTTCTTCTCTCCGGGAAGTGGACCAATGACTGACATTTTCAAAAAAAGTTATTTATAGCGGGATTTACCTGAAATTCGGTACATAGGTGGGTTTATGCTTAGATTAACATTAAGACACTTCAGCTTTCCGGAATGTGGGCCAGAGACTGACCTTTTCATAAAATCTTGTTTTTGTTCGATTTACTTAAAATTTGGTTCATGGCAGTTCTTTTGAATAGATTAAGAGGGAGACTTTTTTCCTCTCCGGGAAGTGAACCAGATACTGAAGTATTCCAAAAAATTGTTTTTATTGCTCCATTTACTTCAAATTCCGTACATAGGTGGCTTTTTGCTTGGATTAACAGGAAGACTCATCTTCTCTCCGGGAAGTGAGCCAGAGACTGACCAATTCCAATAAATTGTACTTAACGCCCTTGAAATTCGGTACGTAGGTATCTTTTTACTTAGTTTAGCAGAAAGGCTCTTGTTATACCGGGAAGTGGGACCTTTTCAGAAAATCTTATTTTTGTTCGATTTACTCAAAATTCGGTACATGGGAGTTCTTTTGAATAGATTAACAGGAATACCAGATACTGACCTATTCCATAAACTTGTTTACATCTATTTACTTGAAATTCCGTACGTAGATGGCTTTTTGCTTAGATTACCAGGAAGACTCTTCTTCTCTCCAAAAAGTGGACCTGGGACTGACTTATTCAAAATAATCTTATTTATGGTTCTTTTTACTTGGAATTCGATACATCGGTGGCCTTTTGCTTAGGTTAACATGAACGCTATTCTTTTCTCCAGGAAGTGGACTAGAGACTGACCAATTCCAAAAAATTGTTTTTATTGCTTTACTTACTTGAAATTCCGTACATGGGTCGCTTTTTGTTTGGATTAACAGGAATACTTTTCTTCTCTTCAGGAATCTTACTTATTGTTCGATTTACTTAAAATTCGGTGCATTGGTGTCCTTTTGCATAGATTAACAGGTATACTCTTCTTCTTTCCGGGAAGTGGGTCATATACTGTCCTATTCCATAAAGTTGTTTTTTATTGCTCTATTTACTTGAAATTAGTACGTATGTATCTTTTTATATAGACTATCAGGAAGACTGTTGTTCTACCCGGGAAGTGGACCAGATTGACCTTTTCGAAAAAAGTTATTTATTACTGGATTTACTTGAAATTTGGTGCAAATGTGGTTCTTTTCGTAGATTAGCAGGAAGACTCTTCGGCTCTCCGGGAAGTGGACCGGAGACAGACTTATTCCAAAAAAATTTGTTTATTGCTCTATTTACTTGAAATTCGGTACGTAGGTATCATTTTATTTAGATAAGCATGACGAATCTTGTTCTACCAGGAAGTGGAGCAGATACTGACCTATTCCAATAAATTGTTTTAATTGCTCTATTTACTTTTAATTCCGTGCATAGGTGGCTTTTGGCTTAGATTAGCAGCAAGACTCATCTCCTCTCCGGAAAGGGGACCAAGGACTAACCTTTTCGAAAAAATTTAATTATGGCTGGACTAACTTTAAATTCGGTACATAATTAGTTATTTGCTTAGATTAACAGGAAGACACTTCTTCTCTTCGAGAAATGGGCCAGAAACTGACTTATTCCAAAAATATCATTTATGTTTCTATTTACTTGAAATTCGGTACATCGGTGGCCTTGTGCTTTGATTAACAAGAAAACTCTATCCTTTTCTCCGGGAAGTGGACCAGAGACTGACCAATTCCAATAAATTTTTTTGAATGCTCTAATTACTTGAAATTTGGTACAAAGGTGGCTTTTTTCTTAGATCAACAGGAAGACTCCTGTTTTACCCCGGAAGTGGACCTAAGGCTGACCCATTCCAAAAAAACTTTTTTATTGCCCTATGATTCGCTCAGAAGTAAGCTGCCGTGGTATCCGCTACAAGGATGAAATAAATAAAACACAAATTTCGGATTAATTATATGTTTATTTACAATTTTTCTGGAAGCCAACTTACCGTGTGATGATTCTGCAATATATTCGATTCTCAGTCAACAAAGAAGTGGTAAAAAAAGGAAACGGCAAAACAAAACAAGCCGCTAAAGTAAAGAAGCTATTTGAGCTTTTGAACGAAAGCTCGGCCTGCGTTGCCATTACGTTTGCGGATTGAACATTCCGCCCGCCTTGCAGTATCACCACGCGTGTAACAACAATATACAATATATTGTATATATATACTCGTATATTATTACAATTGTTTGTGTAATACAAATTCATTTTGTTTTTAATTCAGTCTTTTTTTTTTTTGTTTTCTTTACAATAATAATTCTATTTACAATATTAATTATTAAATAAACTAATCTAATTGATGACGCCTGAAATCACCCAGCCCAGAGTGGTGTTTTGTGCCACTAGTTGACCGGTTGTCATCGGGAGGATTCCCGGTTGAATTAAACGCGCGTAAATGTCCGCGCCCAAAGTCATGTCCACTGGCGCCGCTTTGTAAAATGTAGGGTCGGCCAGTCGCAGGTTTTTGTACGCCTCAGCCGTTTGTTCGCTGAGCGATCTGACAGGAGTTGGAGTTGGTGGGATAATCTGTACCTGAGCGCAGACGGAGAGCTCTGCCTGACCCCCGTTGTTGTCGCGAAGCGTGAGCTCACACACTCGGCTGGCTCCACGCACCTGATTGCGGAGTCGCAGCCTTGCAACCGTGGCCGCAGAAATGATGGTTGCCGGACTCACGGGGTTGATAACAGCTCTAACTGCGGTAAACCTGTCCGCAGTTCGTAGCTGAACAACCGCCGTGGGTGACAGCGCCAACATTTGCTGCCAAGGGAGTGCCGTTGTCCTCGCTTCGATGATCGCTCGAGCATTTAGCCCACGACGGGCACCTCGACCGCGCTTGCACCTCGATTGGGGTGGCCGACGGCACGGATCGAGTCCCGTTCGGTCCGAGGGATGTCGCTGAGACGGATCGAGTCTGAGTCGATCATCCCTAAGCCGCCAATTCGAGGTGAAGTTGCCCACTCGTTTAGCCCGGCGAGACGGATCGAGTCTAGCTCGGTGCTGCGCAGGTGGCGTGCACAGCAGATGTCGCATCGTGGGTTCTGGAGCTGCTGGATTTCGTACAGGTGGTCGGTAGGGGTGGGCGAGCGTCGTATCCGTCGCTGCAGTTGTTGTTTGTTGAGGTTGGTCCCTCGTTGCTGTTTGCGTTGCGCCTTCTTCGACATCTGCCATTAACAATTCTTCTTCTTCCACTTGCTGGGCCCATGTGAGCTCGACGACGTCATTATCCGACTCCTCATATGTGTCGGAGCTTAGGCCATGCAGCATGTGGTGGTTTTCTCCGCACCTCTTGCAGCGAATAAAGCTGGAGCACTCGCTTGCCATGTGGTTATTTGCGAGGCAATTCGTGCAGTGCATATTTGACGCCGTTCTCCACCGTTCTTCGGGAGACATCTGTCGGAATTGTGGGCACATTCGCAGCGGATGGTTGTTTAAACACATGTGGCAGATGTTCGATGACATTTTCTATAAATTAATGGAAAAATGAGGAAGAAAAAATAAGAAAATTTTATTAGTTTTCTAGCGGTAAAGCAACCAATTTGACTACTGCTCTACTGATAATTCCACGTTGGGTTTTGACGTCAACAACTCGGACTTTGTGGTCAGTGCCTGGATAGACCTTTTCTACCCTACCTAACCGCCACTCATTTGGAGGTAGATTTTCCTCTCGTACGATGACTAAGTCGTCGACCTGGACGTTTCTTTGTGGATGTTTCCATTTTTGTCTGGCGTTTTTGGGTTTTATTTTCGACAAAGGAGGTTTTTTGCTAAGTGAGCTCTCACTTCTACGAAACTGCCTCGAGGCAATATGACGTGAGGCTCCAATGTCAACTCCTGGGGATGGAGCTTTAAATGGTGGTGAGACGACATAACGACCTTCGTGATTGCGGAAGGTTGTTTCTTCATACAGTCGTTCGCATTTCTCTTCTTCAACTGTCATGAATCTTGTCTCAGGAATTTCTTCTAATTCCCAAAACTTGGTGAGTGGCTTGTCTAGCGAGATCTCACTGAAGTAAGTAAGAACAGTTAAAGGATTTTTTGGTTTTTCATGTGGAACGGG
Source organism: Ceratitis rosa (assembly GCA_037013455.1). NCBI lineage: Eukaryota > Metazoa > Arthropoda > Insecta > Diptera > Tephritidae > Ceratitis > Ceratitis rosa. The sequence continues at coordinate 929,911 of JAWMAG010000014.1, read as the reverse complement.
GCCGGTTAGAATCCAGCCGAATACTGTTCGCTGTGCCATGAGTGAACCAAGAATGTTGGATTTAACCCCACTTAACATAACCTTGGGGTACAAATCTCCGCCTATCAATATGTCTATTTGTTGACTTTTGTAAAAATCGATATCCGCCAGAGAGATAGACGGGAGGTGTTTTAGCATTTCCTTGCTGATTGTTTGGGTTGGTAGGAGTCCCGTCAGCTTAGGAAGTACCATTGCATCCACTTTAAGCCTGAAGTCTTTGTTTCGGGGGGAACCAAGTTTTATAGTACACACTTTATGTACTTTCCCGGATACGGCATCATTTAAACCGGACACTTGAGCGCTAATATTTTTACTCGGCAAACTCAGTCGTTTTCGTAAACTTTCCGAGATGAAAGTTCCTTCGGATCCCGAATCTATTAACGCCCTCGCTGTAAATGTGTTGTTATCGTGATAAATCGTTACCACCGCAGTTCCTAGTAGCATACTTTGCTTTGCGGAAGTACTGCTTGTCACATTTACCTTGATCGATGCTGTATGGCTTTTAGTTGACCTCTGTTGACTCTTAGAAGTGGTTGGTTCCTCTTCATCTTGCTCTTTGTGAAGTATGGTGTGATGCTGTTTTTTGCATTTTAAGCATGTGTAATTGCTCTTACAATTTTTCAATTAATGAGCATCAGATAAGCAATTGAGGCAAAGATGAAGTTTTCTTACAGCATCAATTCGCTCATTAGGACTCATATCGAGAAATTCCGGGCAGGTTTTGAGTACGTGTGTTTGTGAGGGGCACAATTTACAACTCATTCTATTCGATTTGGAGTGGTGAGTATTTACCCGTTTGGATGGGTAATTATTTTGGGATGGGCATGTTCGATTGTTTGAACTACCACTCGGTTTCTGATCAGGAATGAAGCTTCCCTTGAGGTCAGATACCGTTTCGAGCGTTTGAAAACGTCTTGTAAGAAAATTATCCAAATCGACCCACTTCGGAATTTCGGTTTTAGTCTGTTCCCAAAGAGCTAAAGTTTGCTCTGGAAGTCTAGTCGAACACAAATATACGAAAATGGCATCCCAACCGCGAATATCGATGCCTTGAATCTGAAGTGCAGTAATGCAGCTGTTGATGTCTCGCTGCAGTTTTTTCAGTGCCGTTCCTGACTCGCTAGAAATGTATGAAAGGTTGAACAAAACCTTTAACTGGGAATTTATTAGAACCCGTTTGTTCTCATATCTATCTGTCAAATTTTTCCATGCTATCGGGTATCCATCGTGAGTGAGTGGGACTTTTTGCACTATTTCCCGCGCTTCACCACGAGTTTTCTGAATAAGGTGGAGAAGTTTTTCCACCGGAGTTAACCTTGGATTGTTCCCGTATAAAGCAGTAAACATATCCCTAAAGGACGGCCACTGCAAATATTCACCGTAAAATATTTCGGTGTCGCATGGAGACAAACTAATGCTGGGCATTAGTGGCACTTCAGCTATCCGTTCTGGATGAATGACAGTAGAGTTAGAGTTTTGTTGGAATGCGTTGAGGTTGTGAATGTGTTCACCCATTAACGCTGCACAACAGACATAAGCGTTATAGCAGTCCGTATACCTTAGCTTGATCGTCTCGATTGTTCTTTCGTGATTTGCATCTGATGCATTGGCATTCGACAGACAAGTTCGATATTCCGTCTTTACTTCCGACCATAACGACTTCAATTCATCTTGTTGAATTTCAAGATTGAAAGACGTATGGTTTGTAATCGTAGACGTTATTGTTTCCTCGAATTCTAGTAGCGCATCAGCTACTTGAAGGAATTTATTTAAATGCGCCATGTTAAAAAAAGAGGAAGGAATACCTTCTGACTGATCAACAGTTGAAAACCCCACAAAATTATGCAAATGAATTAAATAGATGTATTTGCTTACGATCGCGTAAGCACAAATTTTGATTTAAAATTATAAAATTAAATAATTTACTATCGAGTAAATTATTTTGCTTCAAATGTGCAAAATACCAAAAAATAAATATTAAAAATTTCGAACCAATATACGTTGCTCACTTGCAGCCTATTTTCAAATGTACGTATTTTAATTTAAAAAAAAATCAGAAAAAATTAATTTATAAAATTATTAAACTTTGCGCCAATGTACTAGTTCCTGCCCACTCTGTATGCCCTGTTCACTGCGCATCAATAAAACTCTATTATTAATATTTCAAATTTCAAATATATTTGGTTGAAAAAAAAATATTAATTAAAAAATATTACAATAAATTCATAAAAATTTATTTTGTTGAAAATTTTATTGGCTGCGGCCCACTGCACGAAGTTCTGGTGTGCTGCTTAGTGGTTCGCCGCTCTCAAAGCAATTTCTGCTATGCTGCTCTGCTGCTATGCTGCTCTGCTGCTATGCTGCTCTGCTGCTTGGCTGCTGTGCTGATCCACTGTTGTGCTGCTCCACTGCTGTGCTCTTCTCTTTTCGTTTATATTTTATTACACTAGCGAAAAGTCAGCTAATACATGTAAATATGTAAGCTGCTTATACATGTAAATATATTTTGCGCTTATTTCGTTAAGCGTAGCTTAAGCAAATTGATATGTATGAATATGTGTACATACATATAGGAGAGTGTGAATTTTTTTTTCGCGTGAGTAGCTACTTGAACAAATGTGAGCGCGAAAAATTTAGCGGGCAGAATATTTACGAATATATGTTCTAACATACGATTTGAATTGTACATATGTAAGTACCGCTTGTACTTATAATTTTGCGACTTTTTTAATTTACTGATATGAGATCGCTCTGTCGAGAGTCGATATTATGTGCATGTAAATATGTAAGTATTTATGTCACAAATAAATTCGCAAATTTTATCAAACATTTGAAAAAGGCGAGCAGCGCAAATGAGAACACGAAAACGAACGTATGTAAATATGTATAGATTTTTATGTATATAAATCAATATAATATATTGGTATTTTAAATGAAATGAAATATAAGAATTTAAGTAAAATAAGTATTTAGGTACTTTTGTGTGTATTGTATGAACACTTACAAATTTTTATTAAAATTGCCTGATGTCGGAGGGATTGTACTTAATAATGTACAAAGACAAGGAAATCGTTCCTTGCTCCCTATATGCCAATTGCGAAAGACAGTTGCCAAAAATAGGTTTTGGACTTCACTTTGCAATTATGTATTCGGCTTAGATGCACTTAAATTTGAACACTTTAAAAATCACTCTCTTACCTGTTGTTTTTATTGAATGAGAGCTGATATATGTATGTATTCTAAAGCGGCAATTATGTAGGCAATTTTATATTTTTCGCAAAGAAGGCTCCAACTTTATCTTAAATAAATTCCTGTATTGGATATCCGGCTCGAAGGACCAGTGATTCGCTCAGAAGTAAGCTGCCGTGGTATCCGCTACAAGGATGAAATAAATAAAACACAAATTTCGGATTAATTATATGTTTATTTACAATTTTTCTGGAAGCCAACTTACCGTGTGGTGATTCTGCAATATATTCGATTCTCAGTCAACAAAGAAGTGGTAAAAAAAGGAAACGGCAAAATCAAACAAGCCGCTAAAGTAAAGGAGCTAGTTGAGCTTTTGAACGAAAGCTCGGCCTGCGTTGCCATTACGTTTGCGGATTGAACACCCTATTTACTTGAAATTCGGTACGCAGGTATCTTTTTACTTATATTTTACTTAGAAAGACGCTTTTTCTACCACGAAGTTGTGCTGAGGCTGCCGTAATAAAATCTTATTAATGGTTTGACTTACTTAAAATTCGGTACATGGGTGTTCTTTGAATAGACTAACAGGAACACTCTTCTTTTCTCCGGGAAGTGGGCTAGATTGTTTTTATTGCTCTATTTTCTTGAAATTCCGTACGTAGGTGGCTTTTTGCTTAGATTAACAGGAAGACTCTTTTTCTCTCCGGAAAGTGGAGCAGGAACTGACTTATTCAAATTAGTCTTATTCATGGTTCTATTTACTTGGATTTCGATACATCGGTGGCCTTTTGCTTACGTTAACAGGTATCTTTTCACTTACACGTAGATGAGCTGGACGACTGTTGTTTTACCCTGGAAGTGGACCACAGATTGACCTTTTCCAAAAAATTGTTTGTATTGCTCTATCTACTTGAATTTCTGTACGTAGGTATCCTTTTACTTAGATTAGCAGAAAGACTCTTGTTCTACCAGGACGTGGAGCAGAGACTGACCTATTCCAAAAAATTCTTTTTATTGCTCTATTTACTTAAAATTCTGTACATCGGTGGGATTTGCTTTGATAAACAAGAAGACTGTTCTTCTTTTCCGAATGTGGAACACGGACTGACCTTTTCGAAAAAAGTTATTTATGGCTGGATTTACTTGAAATTCGGTACATAGGTGGGTCTTTGCTTAGATTAGGAGGAAGACTCATCTCCTCTCCGGAAAGTGGAGTAGAGACTGACTTATTCAAATAATCTTATTTATGGTTCGACTTACTTGAAATTCGGTATATATTTAGATATTTGCTTTGATTAACAGGAAGACTCTTCTTCGCTCCTAGAAAGTGACCATTGACTGACCCTTTCGGAAAAAGTGATTTACGACGGGATTTACTAAAAATTTGGTACTTGGGTGGATTTTTGATTAGATTAACGGAAAGACCCTTCTTCTCTGCGGGAAGTTGGCCAGAAACTGACCGGTTCACAAAATCTTTTTTATTGTTCGATTTACTTAAAATTTTTTACGTGGGTGTTCTTTTGAATAGAGTAAGAGGTATACTCTTCTTTTCTCCGGGAAGTGGGCCAGTGACTGACTTATTCAAAATAATCTTAGTTATGGTTCTATTTACTTGGAATTCGATACATCGGTGGCCTTTTGCCTAGGATAACAGGAACGCTATTATTTTCTCTGGGAAGCGGACCAGATACTGACCTATTCCAGAAAATTGTTTTTATTGCACTATTTGCTTGAAATTGGTACGTATGTATCTTTTTATATAGATTAGCAGGAAGACTTTTGTTCTATCCGGGAAGTGACCAGAGAGTGACCTATTCCAAACAAATTTTTTTATTGCTCCATTTACTTGAAATTCGGTACATAGGTGGCTCTTTGCTCAGATTAGCAGTAAGACTCTCCTTTTCTACGGGAAGTGGGCCAGATTTTTTTTATTGCTCTATTTGCTTGAAATTGGTACGTATGTATCTTTTTATATAGACTATCAGGAAGACTATTGTTCTACCGGGAAGTAGAGCAGATACTGACCTATTCCAAAAAATTCTTTGTATTGCTCTATTTACTTGAAATTCGGTATATATGTGGCTTTTTTCCTAGACCAACAGGAGGACTTTTGGATGTGGAAGTGGTCCAAAAACTGACCTATTCCAAAAAATTGTTTTTATTGCTCTATTTGCTTGAAATTTGCAGGAAGGCTTATGTTTCACCGGGAAGTGGACCAGATACTGACCTATTCCAAAAAATTGTTTTTATTGCTCTATTTGCTTGAAATTGGTTCACAGGTATCTTGTTACTTAGACTAGCAGGAAGGTTCTTGTTCTACCCGGGAAGTGGACCAGAGACTGACCTATTCGAAAAAAACGTAAAATTCGGTACATAGTTAACTATTTGCTTAGATTAGCAGGGAGAATCTTCTTTTCTCCGGGAAGTGTGCCAGGGACTGCCTTATTCAAACTAATCTTACTTATGGTTCTATTTACTTGGAATTCGATAAATCGGTGGCATTTTGCTTAGGTTAACAGGAACGCTATTCTTTTTTTTACTTGAAATTCGGTACATCAATGGCCTTTTGCTTAGGTTAACAGGAAGACTCTCCTTCTCTCCGGGAAGTGGGCCAGAGACTGACTAATTCGAAAAAAATCTTACATATGGTTCGACTTACTTAAAATTCGGTACATAGGTGTTCTTTTGAATAGATTACAGAGAAGAACCTTCTTCTCCTCGCGAAGTGGACCAGATACTGACTTATTCCAAAAAATTCTTTTTATTGCTCTATTTACTTGAAATTCGGTATATATGTGGCTTTTTTCCTATACCAACAGGAGGACTTTTGGATGTGGAAGTGGTCCAAAAACTGACCTATTCCAAAAAATTGTTTTTATTGCTCGTTTTGCTTGAAATTTGCAGGAAGACTTATGTTTCACCGGGAAGTGGACCAGATACTGACCTATTGCAAAAAATTGTTTTTATTGCTTTATTTGCTTGAAATTGGTTCACAGGTATCTTGTTACTTAGACTAGCAGGAAGGTTCTTGTTCTACCCGGGAAGTGGACCAGAGACTGACCTATTCGAAAAAAATGTGTTTACGTAAAATTCGGTACATAGTTAACTATTTGCTTAGATTAACAAGGAGAATCTTCTTTTCTCCGGGAAGTGTGCCAGGGACTGCCTTATTCAAACTAATCTTACTTATGGTTCTATTTACTTGAAATTCGGTACATCAATGGCCTTTTGCTTAGGTTAACAGGAAGACTCTCCTTCTCTACGGGAAGTGGGCCAGAGACTGATTAATTCGAAAAAAATCTTACATATGGTTCGACTTACTTAAAATACGGTACATAGGTGTTCTTTTGAATAGATTACAGAGAAGAACCTTCTTCTCCTCGCGAAGTGGACCAGATACTGACTTATTCCAAAAAATTCTTTTTATTGCTCTATTTACTTGAAATTCCGATACAGAGGTGTTCTTTTGCAATTCTTTTCGAAAAGTGGACCAGGGACTTACTTATACAAAAAAAAATTTATTATAGTTCGTTTTACTTTGAAATCGGTACATTCTCGTAGATAGGCTTTTGCTTAGACTAACACGAACGCTATATTTCTCTCCGGGAAGTGGACCAGGGAATGACCTATTCGAAAAATTCGTTACATTATTAGCTTTTTGCTCAGATTTAGAAAAAGACTGTTATTCTCTCCAGAAAGCAGACCAGCGTCTGACACATTCAAAAAAAGCTTGTTTATGGTTCGATCTACTTGACATCAGGTGGACCAGGGACTCACCTTTGCGAAAAAAGTTATTTTTTCTGGATTCACTTGAAATTCGGAACATAGTTGGCTTTTTTCTTAGATCAACAGGAAGACTTTTGTTCTAACCGGGAAGTGGACCAGAGACTGACCTCTTCGATAAAATTGTATTTACTAAAATTCACTTCGTAATTAACAATTTGCTTAGATTAACAGTGAGGATCTTCTTCTCTCCGGGAAATCGGCCAGAGACTGACTTATTCAAAAAAAAACATTTATGTTTCTATTTACTTGAAATTCGGTACTTCGCTGATCTTTTGAATAGATTAACAGGAAGAATCTTCTTCTCTCCGGGAAGTGGACCAGATACTGACCTAACCCAAAAATTTCTTTTTGTATAATGTTGAGTGCGGGTAGAATATCGGCCGTTTGCAATGAAAAAAAGAAGTCTAGGTCGTTTGGTTTACTTACGGTATCAATTCAACGTTTTATTCAGTTGCTAACGCTATAATATGTATGACTGAAAAAATAATAATTTGGATTCAAAATCCGTTGTACAGGTTTTAAGACACAAATTGTCTTAGTGTCTTTGAGACAATTAATTATTACAAGACCACAACCAGATGGTGGGTCTTTAAAAATTATTTGAAATTACAGGATATTTATAAAAAAACTAAGAATTCAAAATGTTGAAGAGCGGCCCATGAGTTGAGTGTTGATGAATGTGTCGCTGTTGGCTACTTTAGCCGGTTCGTTCATACAAAAGGTGTTGCTGGTGCGGACCGTTAGCGTTAGAGGGGGATTACTCTGAAAACGAAAGAATATCCATGTCCTCAACACTTTTTATTGCTCTATTTACTTGAAATTCGGTACGTAGGTATCTTTTTACATAGTCTAGCAGAAAGACTCTTGATCTACCCGGGAAGTGGACCAGAGACTGACCTATCCCAAAAAATTGTTTTTATTGCTCTATTTACTTGAAATTCGGTACGTAATTAGCTATATGTTTAGATTAGCAGGATAACTCATCTTATCTCCGGAAAGTGGACCAGAGTCTAACGTTTTCGAAAACTGGGCTTACATTAAATTCTAACTTTACTGGCGTAGACACTGCTTGCGCCATTGTAGCCAAGTTAACAGTATTGTGCCATTCGCTTCTTCTTCTTGCTGTAAGGCGCCAATTGGAAATACCAAGTACAGCCAGGTCCTTCTCTACCTGGTCCTTCCAACGGAATGGAGGTCTTTCTCTTCCTCTGCTTCCACCGGCGGGTACTGCATCGGAAACTTTCATAGCTGGAGTATTCGTATCCATCTGGACCACATGGCCTAGCCAGCGTAGCCGCTGCTTCTTGATTCGCTAAACTATGCCAATGTCGTCGTATAACTCATCACTCATCGTTCCATCGTCTGCGATATTCGTCATTGCCAACTTGAAGAGGACCATAAATCTTATGCAAACTTTTTTTTCGAAAACTCCTAACGCCGACTTATCAGATGTTGTCATTGTCCATGCTTCCGCACCCTATAGCAGGACGGGAATGATGATGGTTTTCGTTCGCCGAGAGAGGACTTTACTTTTCAATTGCCTACTTAAACCAAAGTAGCACCTGTTGGCAAGAGGGATTCTGCGCTGACTTTCAAGACTGACATTATTACCGGTTTTGATGCTGGTTTCTAGATAGACGAAATTATCTACGACCTCGAAGTTATGACTGTCAACAGTGACATGGGAGCCGAGTCGCGAATGCGATGACTGTTTGTGTGATGAAAGTAGATATTTCGTCTTGCCTTCGTTCACTATCAGACCCACTTCCTTGTCCAGTCTGGAGAAAGCAGAACTCACGGCGCGGTTGTTGAGGCCAATAATGTCGATATCATCGGCGTACGCCAGCAGCTATGCACTCTTATAGAATATTGTACCTTCTCTATTCTGCTCTGCTGCTCGTACTATTTTCTCCAGCATTAAATTAAAAAAGTCACACGATAAAGAGTCAACTTGTCTGAAACCTCATTTGGTATCCAACAGCTCGGAGAGGTCCTTCCCGATCCTGATGGAGCTTTTAGTGTTGCTTAACGTCAGTTTACTTAGCCGTATAAGTTTTGCGGGGATACCAAATTCAGACATAGCGGGGTAAAGGCAGCTCCTATTCGTGCTGTCGAAGGCGGCTTTAAAATCGACGAAGAGGTGGTAGGTGGCGGTTCCCTTTTCATGGGTTTTTTCAAGATTTGGCGCATGGTGAATATCTGGTTAATGGTTGACTTACCAGGTCTAAAGCCACACTGATAAGGTCCAATCAGTTTGTTGACGGTGGGCTTAAGTCTTTCACACAATACGCTTGATAGGACCTTATAGGCGATATTAAGAAGGCTTATTCCACGGTAATTGGCGTAGACTGTGGGATCGCCTTTTTTGTGGATTGGGCAGAGCAAACTTAAATTCCAATCGTCGGACATGCTTTCATCCGACCATATTTTGCAAAGAAGCTGATGCATGTACCTGATCAGTCCTTCGCCGCCGTAGTTGAATAGCTCGGCCGGTAATCCATCGGTCCCTGCGGACTTCTTCATAGTCGGGTAACGGAACAACTTTTCCATCGTCATCAATTGGGGTTTCGGGTGCACCATCTCCGCGTGTTTCCTCTTCACTGCCGTTCAGCAGGCTGGAGAAGTGCTCCCTCCATAAATCGAGTATTATTTTATTTATTTATTATAAATGAAAAATAATAATACAATTATCATTTTACAGAGAAAGTATACTCTGGGCATCTGCCACTAGCTCACCTCCCTGAGTCTGCTCCGGTCTTGAAACCTTCAGTAAGTCGTCGTATCTTCTCATAGAATTTTCGAGCATTACCTTAGTCGACCAGCTTCTCAAACTCTTCATACTCATGCATCTCGGCCTCTCTCTTTTTATGTCTGCAGATGCCTCTTGCTTCCCTCTTCTGCTCTCGGTATCTATCCCACCCCGCACGTGTTGTTGTCGATCGCAAGGTTGCGAGGTAGATAGTCTGTTTTTTCTCCGCTGTGACACGGCAGCCCTCATCGTATCAGCTGTTTTTGCGACCTTTCGAAATCAAATGGTTTCGTTTGCAGCTGTACGTAGGGAGTTTGCAATGCCGTCCCACAGTTCCCTTATACCGGGTTGTTGATGAGTGCTCACTGAGAGCAGTGTGCAAGTCGAGTAGAAAACCGCTCGGCAGGCTGCTGTGCTTGCAGCTTTTCAACGTCGAATCTTCCTTGTGTTTGTTGATGGGCGTTCTTCGATACACAGAGGCGCGTGCCTTTCTTCGCTGCGACAAGATAGTGATACGAGTCAATGTTGGGACTCGCACATCTGAAACACTGGATACATGTCTTCAGTCTATCACAACATGATCGATCTGGGTGAAAGATTTCCGATTTGGAGATAGCCAAGTGCTTAGTGAATTTTTTTGTGTTGGAATCTAGTGCTACAGACAACCATATTTCGGGCCCCGACGAAGTCTATCACCTTCAGCCCATTTGGAGACGCTTCATCGTGGAGGGTGAATTTTCCGACAGTCGTATCAAAGATACCTTCTTTGCCCACCCTAGCGTTGAAGTCGCCAAGCACAATTCTGACGTCGTGGCGGGGGAAGCGCTCATAAGTGTGTTCGAGACGCTCATAAAAGGCATCTTTGGTCAAGTCATCCTTCTCTTCCATCGGAGCGTGGGTTCAAATTAGAGTGGTGTGGAAAAGGTTTGTTCTGATGCGGATTGTGGCTAGACATTCATCCACCAGAGTGAATGCCAGTACTCGGCGACGGAGTCTCTCTCCCACCACGAATCCGACACCAAATTTGCGCTCCTTTATATGGCTGCTGTAGTAATTGTCACAAGGACCCACCTTCTTCCGTCCTTGTCCCGTCCGTCGCAATTCTTGAACGGCAGTGATGTCAGCCTTTAACTTAATGAGGACATCAACCAGCTGGGCAGCGGCACCTTTCCAATTAAGGGACCGGACATTCCAGGTGCATGTCCTAAAATCGTAATCCTTAAAACATTTGCGGGGGTCGTCATCAAAAGGGGGGTCTCTCATCCGAGGCTTAAATTGGTTTTTCATTGGGAATTCCGCATGGAATTCGCCTTCTCACTTTAGCTCGCCTCCAAATGGATGGTCGTTGGCTACCCAGTGGATACGTGGTCTAAGACCGGAAGTCGTGAGCTGCTTGAACCATATGCAAAAGAATCGTTTCTGACCACTCCCAGGTGAATGGCAGTCAAAAACTTTCCTCACTTTTGTGAACTTCTGCACATGGCCCCATCCCCCTGGAACTTACTTATTCCAATAATTTGTTAATATAGTGTGTTTTACTTGGAAATCAGTCCATACTCGTAGATAGCCTTTTGCTTAGATTAACAGGAAGGCTATATTTCTCTCCGCGAAGTGGATTAGGGACTGACCTATTCAAAAAATCTTATTTATGGTTCTATTTACTCGAAACTCGGTACATAGTTAGCTTTTTGCTAAGATTTAGAAAAATAAAGTTACTCTCCAGAAAGTGGACCAGCGGCTGTCCCATTCAAAAAAATTTTGTTTATGGTTCGATTTACTTGACCTTCGGTCATAGGTGGCTCTTTGCTTAGTTTAACGGGAAGACTCTTCTTCTCTCCGGAAGGTGGATCAGGGATTGACCTTTGCGAAGAAACATAATTTTTCGGGATTTACTTGAAACTCGGTACAGAGGTAGCTTTTTTTCTTAGATTAACAGGAATACTCCTCTTCTCTCCGGGAAGTGGAGCAGATACTGACCTATTCCAAAAAATTGTTTTTATTGCAATATTTACTTGAAATTCTTTAGATAGGTGCCTTTTTCTTAGATTAATGGGAAGACTCTTCTTCTCTCCGGAAGGTGGATCAGGGATTGACCTTAGCGAAAAAACTTATTTTTTCTGGATTTACTTGAAATTTCGTTACATACGTGTATGTGGCTTTATGATTAGATTAACAGGAAAAATCCTCTTCTCTCCGGGAAGTGGGCCAGAAACTGAAAGATTCACATTATTTTTTTAATTGTTCGATTTACTTAAAATTCGGAACATGAATGTTCTTTTGAATAAATAACCAGGGAAACTCTTCTTCTCTCCGGGAAGTGGAGCAGATACTGACCTAAATCATAAAAATATTTTATTGCTTTATTTACTTCAAATTAGTACCTAGGTATATTTTCACAGAGACTAGCAGGAAGGCTCTTCTTCTCTCCGGGAAGTGGACCAGAGTCTGACCTATTCGAAAAAAGTTTATATAATAAATAGCTCGATTTAATTGGAATTTGGTACATAGAAATCTTTTTACTTAGATTAATAGGAAGACTATAATTCTCTCCGGAAAGTGGACCAGGAAATAGTTTTTTGCTTAGATTAGCAGGAAGACTCTTTTTCTACCGGGAAAAGGACCACAGAATGACCTATTCGAAAAAAATTTATTTATTGCTCGAGGTACTTGAAACTCGGTACATAGGTAGCTTTTTACTTAAATTAACAAGAATACTTAGATTAACCAGAAGTGGTCCAGGGACTGACTTGTGAAAATATCGGACTTATTTTCTTTTCGTGAAGTGAACCGAAAACTGACCGATTCGAAGAATTTGTACTTATTGTTAGATTTGGTTGAAATTCAGTGAATTGGTGACTTTTTCCTTAGATTAACAGGAAGGCCACACTTTTCTCCGGACAGTGGACCAAGCACTGACCTTTGCAAAAAAGGTTTATTTATGAGTCGGCTTACTTCAAATTCGGTACACAAGTGGCCTTTTGCTAAGATTTTCGAGAAGACCACACTCCTCTCCGGGGAGTGGACCGGGACCTACCTTTTCGAAAAATCTTATTTATGGCACGATTAAGTTGATTTTCGTACATAGGTGGCATTTTGCTTAGATTAACAGGAAGACAACAGTTATCTCCGGAATTGGACCAGGGTCTAACAAGGTAATATATTGCTGGGTTTACTTGAAATTCTACATAAGTGCCATAATGCTAAAATTTACAGGAGGACCAGTCCGAAAAACTCGGTTTACTTGAAATTCGGTACATATACGTCATTTTGCTTAGATAAACAGGAAAGTTTTTTTTCTTACCGGGAAGTGGACCGTAGACTGACCTAATCGAAAAAACCTTATTACTTGACATTCGGTACATAAATAACTTTTTGCTTAGATTTACAAAAAGACTATTATTCTCGCCAGAAAGTGTACCAGGGGCTGACCAATTCAAACAAATCTTTTTTGCAGTTCGATTTACTTGACATTCGGTACATTGTTGGCCTTTTGCTAAGGCAAGAAGTTATCTTCTCTCCGGGAAGTGGGCCAGAGACTAAAATATTAAAAAATCTTATTTATGTTTCGATTTACCTGTATTTCGGTACATCGGTAGCATTTTGCTTTGACTTTTATTTCTCCGGGCAGTGGTCCAGAGACTGGCCTATTCCGAAAAATAATTTTTATTGCTCTATTTACTTGAAATTTGGTACGCAAGTATCTTTTTACTTAGACTAACAGGCAGACTTTTGATCTACCCGGTAAATGGACCAGAGACTGACCCACTCGAAAAATATTTATTTATTGTTCGATTGCTTAGATTAGCAATAAGACTCTGACTGGACTGACTTTTTCAAAAAAGTTGCTTGTGGACGGATTTACTTGAAATTCGGTAAACGAGATGTGATCAGAAATATCCGTTATTTACAAATTGCGTGAGTTACCTATTCATAAAATCTTATTTATTGTTCAATCTACTTAATATTCGGTATTTGCTTAGATGAACAGGAAGACTCATCTTCTCTCCGGGAAGTGGGCCAGAGACTGACCTATTCTAAAAATCTTATTAATTGTTCGATCTACTTATAATTCGGTACATAGGTGTCCTTTTGCATAGAATAACAGGAAAACTCTTCTCTTGTCTCCGGGAAGTGGACCAGATACTGACCTATTCCAAAAGTTTGATTTTATTGCTCTATTTATTTGAAATTAGTACGTTGATATCTTTTTACATAGACTAGCAGGAAGACTCTGGACTGGACTGAATTTTTCGAAAAAAGTTTTTTATGGCCGGATTTACTTGATATTCAGTAAACGAGATGTGATAAGAGATACCCGTTATTTTCAAATTGCGTGAGTTACCTATGTGCGATTTTCGCTTTTTTTTGTTATAGTGAAACACATGTCTGTTATATATGTTGGCAATATCAGCCATTTTGTATTTTCAGTTTGTTTTTGACAGATAAAAAGGTAAGTCGTGTTTTGGTGTGCTCTTCGATATTTTGCTATTCGAAAAAATGGATCAAAGAAACTGTATTAAGTTTTGTGTAAGAAATGAAATTAAATGCGCAAGGACATTTGAAATGTTGACTGTGGCGCATGGCGAGTCTAGTATGAGCAGAACACAAGTTCAATTGTGGTATAACCGGCTTAAGGAAGGCCAAGAGGATGTCAATGACAATGCTCGTCCTGGTCGCCCGAGCACGTCATTAACCGATGAAAACATTGAAGCAGTGAAGAAAAGAATTTTGGATAATCGTCGAGAGGGTGCTGATAATGTTGGCATATCGTTCGGCTCATGTCTAGCAATTTTTACGGATGTTACTAAATTTTAGTAAAAACGTCTCAGGAGAAGTTGAACATCGTTAGCGACGATCCAGATTACCTCAAAAAGGTCATAACTGGTGACGAATGGTAGGTGTATGGCTATGGCATTGAAACCAAAGCCCAATCATCCCAATGGAAACGTCCAGAAAAGCCACGCCAAGTTCGGTCAAATGTGAAGGTTTCTCTCTCTGTTTTCTTCTTTGGAATGGCGTGGTGTATCACGAATTCTTGGTACAAGGTCGTACGGTCAATAAGGAATACTACTTAGAAGTAATGTGCCGTTAGGGCGAAGCAATTCGTCAGAAACGCACAGAATTGTGGAAAAAAAAGTTATGGATTTTGCACCATGATAACGCACCAGCTCACACATCGATGCTTGTGCGTGAGTTTTTGGCCAAAAATAAAACCGTTATCATGTTTCAGTTACGGTATTCACCGGACTTGGCAACCGCTGACTTTTTCATCTTCCCAAAACTGAAGACACTGATGAAAGGAAAACGTTTTGCTACGATTGAAGAATTAAAAGAAAAATCGAAACAGAAGATATTGGCGATACCAAAAAACGCGTTTCAGAAGTGTTTCGAGGATGGGAAAAACGCTGGCATAAGCCAATGCCAGGGATCACTTTGAAGGGGACAAGATATTCATTGATGAATAAATAAATATTTCTTGAAAAAATTGAAAGTAACGGTTATTTTCTGATCACACCTCAAATAGGTGGCTTTTTGTTTAGATTAACAGGAAGACGCTTCTTCTCTTCTGGATGTTTGCACGTGACTGACCTGTTCATAAAAAGTAGACTCTTCTTCTCTTCGGGAAATGTGCCAGAGACTGACCTCTTCGTAAAATCTTATTTATTGTTCGATTTACTTGAAAATCGTACATCGGTGTCCTTTTGCTTAGATTAACAGGAACGCTATTCTTTTCTCCGGGGAGTGGACCAAGGCCTGACCTATTCCAATAAATTGTTTTTATTGCTCTATTTACTTGAAACTCGGCACGTGAGTATCTTTTCACTTAGATTAACAGGAAGGCACTGAATCTACCCGGGAAATGGACCAGAAACTGACCTATTCGAAAAAATTTTATTTATTGCTCTATTTACTTGCAATTTACATAGGTTGCTTTTTGCTTAGATTAACAAGAAGACTCTGCTTATCTTTGGATAGTGGGCCAGAGGCTGACCTATTCGTAAAATCTTATTTATTGTTCGATTTACTTAAAAGTCGGTACATCGGTGGCCTTTTGCTTTGATTAACTGGAAGACTCTTCTCCTCTCAGGAAAGTGGACCAGGGAATGACCTTTTCGAAAAAAAAAAATTATTAATGGCAGGATTTACTTGAAATTCGGTAAATAGGTGGCTATTTGCTTAGATTAGCAGGAAGACTCATCTCCTCTCCGGAAAGTGGACCAGGGACTAACCTTTCGAAAGAAGTCATTTACTTACTTTAAATTCGGTTCATAATTAGCTGTTTGCTTAGGTTAACAGGAAGACTCTTCTTCTCTCCTGGAAATGGGCCAGATACTGACTTATTCAAAAAATATTATTTATGTTACTTTTTACTTGAAATTCGGTACATCAGTGGGCTTTTGCTTTGATTAACAGGAAGACTCTTCTTTGCTCTGGGAAAATGACCATTAACTGACCTTTTCGTAAAAAATTATTTATGGCCGGACTTGCTTGAAATTTGGTACAAAGGTTGCTTTTTGCTTAGGTTAACGGGAAGATCCACTAAGTCTTTTTTATTGTTCTGATTACTAAAAACAGCCTGCCTACCTCGCAACGTTGCGATCGACCACAACACGTGCGGAATGGGATAGATACCGAGAGCTGAAGAGGGAAGCAAGATGCAGTTAAAAAAAGAAAGAGGCCGAAATGCGTGAGTATGAAGAGCTTGAGAAGATACGACGACTTACAGAAGGTTTCAAGACCGGAGCAGACTTCTGTAGGACACAAAGGGGTGATCTAGACACCAATGCCCAGAGCATATTAAATTTATGGAGGGAACACTTCTTCAGCCTGCTGAATAGCAGTGAAAACGGAGTAACCGGAGATAGTGAACGCGAAACCCCAATCGAAAAGACGTTCCACTACCTGACCATTAAGAAGTTGTAACGAACCCGGTTCTCCGGTGTATAGCTGGGCTATCACTCAGCCGGATTATGAGTTTCTCCTATAATGTTGATTCCAAAAGAGGAAAGTAAGGGACAACACGAGTGGTTCTAATGTTACACACTTACCTTTATTTTCTATATTTTCTACTGGTAGCGTTTTCACGACACACCATATAATTCTATTGGCAGCGTTTTCACGTCACACCATATATCTTAATTGTATCGTACTGGCAGCGTTTTCACGTCACACCATATATTTCTATCTACTCCTATTGGTAGCGTTTGCACGTCACACCATATACTCTAGCTACGACAGCACAAACAGAAGTGTCTGATCACTGCTGATGCTGCCCTTTTTATACAAAACTCTGCCTGCAGGTGGACAGTTACGCATTGCGTTGTTGGTAGGCTTATCGCCTATTCTTCTTTTCCCTACTTAACAGCGACGGCTTGCTGTGCTTAATGCTTGCTTAGTTATAATATTTAAAATTCATATTTTATATTCATACGTATATATATATATATATCTATATCTATGTATATATATATATGTACATTTATATTAATATATGTATATCTATATATATTTAATTCATTATGAGTATATGTACTTCAATGTATGTATGTATGTATTAACTATATATATATATATATATATATATATATGTGTAGATAACTTGTTGTTGTTATGGTTGTTGTTGTTGTTGGTATTAGTGTTGTTGTTGTTGATGTTGTTGTTGTTGCTGCTGTTGTTGTTGTTGGTGTTAGTGTTGTTGTTGGTGTTAGTGTTGTTGTTGATATTGTTGTTGTTGTTGTTGTTGTTTTTGTTGTTGTTGTTGTTGCTATTGTTGTTGCTATTGTTGTTGTTGTCGTTGTTGTTGTTGATGATGATGACGTTATTGTTGTTGTTGTTGCTGTGAAGGCTTCAAGGCCTTAGACTTGGGGTCTTCACACCCCCCCTTTACTTCCCGTAAGGACACGTGATGGTTATCACGTCGGCTCCTGTGACCCTTACGCGGTACCAGACGCCTCTTGCCTCGTGCCGGAACGTCTGTCGTTTACCAGGTTGTTGCTGCACCCTTTCTCTGATTTTTGTGACGAGTTCCATCGGTAGCGGGTCGACGCTCGTGAAATTTCGCCAGCCTGATGGTGTTGTTGTTGCTTCTGTTGACTGTTGAAGCCAGCTTTCGATTATGCTGACTACCCCTGGTTCGGCCTGCTGTTCCTCGTTGTCGGCAATCTCCCTCAGCCATTGCTCCAACCCGCGGTCTTCCTCCGCTAACAGGGTGAGCGCAGTCTCCTCCTCGATGTCGTGGTCTTCTTCGCCTACCGCTGTCGCATCTTTAATCGCACGTTGTTGTTGTTGAGGTTCGGTTTGGTCGTTGTAGATTTTCATGGTCATCGTGACACGTCGGGTGTATTCGATGTACCCTTCGCCCAATCGCTGGCTGTCTTCCTCCGATATTTTAATTTCGCCTCTCCTGGTGTCTTCCTCTTCTTCGTCCGACGAGATTATTATCGGCGTCGGGGCCCTCACTACATCGTGTTCTTCTTCTGCCTCGCTGTCGCTTGATATTATAACTTCCTCGTTGGCGACGAACTCGATTGTACTGGCTTCACTACTTGTCTCCTCGGCTTCGTTCCGCGCCTTGTTTATTTCCGCCTCGGTTAGGCGACGTATGCGCACTTTTAGTGAATCGCAGGTACTTGTTGCCTTGAACATATCTACTGCTTGTTGATCGCTATTAAAAGTTTTGTTTGCCTATGTGCTGTGTCCTTTTATAATAGGCTCGCTACTCTGTGATTTTCTAATGTAACAAACTGTAATTTTCCTTTCTTGCATTTTGTTGTTGCGCTTTCCAAATTTAAGTTTACTGCCCTCTGGCTTTGTTAGTTTTTTCAAATTCTTTAACTGTTGGGCAATGTTGTGTACATGTTCAACGACAGGGATTTTTGTTCTGCGGATTTTCCCTTTTATATAATATTTTATGTTATGCGGATTATCTTCCTTTATATAATATTTTATGTTATAATAATAATAATAATAACTATATAACTATTATTATTATTATTATTATTATTTTTTTTTTTTTTTTGTTATTGCCATAATTATTGTTAGTATTATTTTCATTATTATTATTATTATTGTTATTATTCCTATTATTAGTTTTATTAATATTCTTATTGACTTCGGTTGGACTCCTGGTTTTGCTTTCTTCTTCTTCTTCTTCTGTGTGTGCTTTTTTTTCTTCTTCTTCATCTTCTTTCTCGTTCTTCACTCTTTTCGGCTCTTTCTTTGTTTCTTCGGTTTCTTTTATTTCTTCGGTCTCTTCTTCTCTGTTTCTTCGGTTTCTTCTTCTTCTCTGATTCTTCTAGTTTTTGGTTTCTTCTTTTTCTTGGATTCTTCGGCTTCTTCTTCTTCTTGGATTCTTCGGCTTCTTCTTCTTCTCTGATTCTTCTTCTTTTCTTCTCTAGTTTTCGGTTTCTTCTTCTTCTTGGATTCTTCGGTTTGGGATTGGTCGCTCCTTACTTGGCGATTGCCTCCCTATTTGGTAAATTGCCCTCCTGTATGACAAATACCCTCTTATTTTGCAGATGCTCCCTTGTTTAGCAACTGCCGAGTTATCACATTTTAGCTTGAAGCTAAAATTTACCTATTCTTCGCCTTGCGTCGAATTAGGCTCGGATGCTTGCCGGGGAGTGCTGCTTCGGGTGCCTATTATTTTGCTTCCGTCATCGTCTCCAGCGTGATACGGTTTGAGTTCACCTAGGTGCGCAGTTCTTCTTTTTCCATTATGAATCCTGTCTAATTCGACGATTACTGGTGATACGAAATTCGTTACCCTGAATGGTCCGCCGTATCTCGGTGCTAACTTAGCTGCGAAGTTTTCGTTCGCCTTCGATAAATGATGCTCCTTCACGAGGACTCGGTCCCCTATCTTCGGGTGCCACCTTCGTCGACGTAAATTGTAATGTCGAGCCTGTTCAATTGATGCCTTTTGTTGGTTTCTTCGTACCATTTTGAATATTTCTTGCATCTTTACTGCCTTGTCCGCCGGGGTTGTGGTGATCTCTCCAGTGCCAAATGTGGATTCGTCGTATAATGCTTTCGGTATCCGTGGTTCCCGGCCTTGTATTAAAAATGCAGGACTGAATCCAGTGGCCTCACATGTGCTCGTGTTTAGCGCTAGTGTTATTTCTGGTATACTTTCATCCCAATACTTCTGGTCATTTCCCGTAAACTGTGCTAGCATTCGTTTGATGTTTCTGTTTGCCCTCTCCGTCGGGTTTTCTTGCGGTGTGTACGGTGCGGTTAATTGGTGTTTTACTCCGTATCCTTGGAGTAACCTTTTGAACTCTTTGCTTGTAAACTGGGTTCCGTTGTCGGTGATCATAATCTTCGGCACCCCAAATCGGGCGAGTATGCGTTCTTTAAACGCCTTGATGAGGCCTTCGGCTGTCGCTTTCCTCAACGGTACGATCTCTACCCACTTCGAAAATTTATCGATGAACACCAGTATCGTCGTATTTCCATGCTTTGACCGTAGGAGTGGGCCTACAAAATCTGCGCATACTGTTGCCCAGGGTTCCTCGGCAATTTGGGTTAACATCTTACCCGCGGCTTGTTGTTGGCTTGGTTTATATATCTGACACGTAGGGCACTGTTGGACATACCTCTTGATGTCCCTGAACATCCCCGGCCAGTAATACCGTGCTGTTGCTTTCGCGATAGTTTTCCTAACGCCCATGTGGCCGGCGCTGGGACTGTCGTGAACTTCTTTTAGGACTCTCTGACATAGTGGTGATGCGACGCAAAGCTTCCACGGGATCGCGTCTTCCTCATCTATTTGTACGGCTATGTGCCTGTATAATTCTCCTTCTTGCAGTGTATAGTCTGGGAATTTCTCCGGAGCCGTCTTCACCTCTTCTATTTTAGCCTTTAGCCACTTACAGTCGGTTGTCTCTTTTCCTTCGACCAGTATGTTCAAACGCTCTTCCTGTGGCTGACGAGATAGTGCGTCTGCGACGATGTTTAGCCGGCCCTTACGGTATTTGATATCAAAGGTGTGTTGCTGCAATTCTAGTGCCCATCTGGCGATACGACCTGAGGGGCTCTCGATAGCGTTCAGCCATTTTAGGGACAGATGATCGGTGATTACTGTGAACGAGTAACCTTCTAGATACGGGCGCATTTTGCGAACGGCCCACACGATGGCCAGACATTCTTTCTCGGTTGCTGAGTAGTTCTGCTCTGCTTTATTCAGTCGTCTACTGGCGTATGCGATCACTCGTTCGCCTCCTTCCAGTTCCTGCGTTAGGACTGCACCTAGTCCGAAATCGCTGGCGTCTGTTTGTAGGGTGAATCTCTGCGAGAAGTCTGGACAGGCTAATACAGGTGCCTCCGTTAGTGCCTTCGTTAACTCTTCGAATGCGGTTTGTTGTTCCTCGTTCCATTTCCATCGACAACCCTTCTTGAGTAACACCGTCAGCGAGTGGGCAGTGCGTGAGAAGTCTGCCACAAATCGTCGGTACCATGACGCTATGCCTAGGAATCGTCTCAATTCTCGTGTATTCGTTGGTGGTGTCAGTTCCTTAATCGCCGCAATCTTGTCGGGATCCGTATGAATTCCTTCATCGCTAACTACATGCCCTAGGTATTTCAGGCTCCTTTTGAAGAATTCACATTTCTCTGGGTTGATTTTCAGGTTCGCCAATCGTAATCGTCGGAATACCTCTCTTAGGTGTTCCATGTGTTGTTCTAACGTTGAGCTCGTGACGGTGATGTCATCCAAGTAGGCAAACGCGTGCGGCTCTAGTTCTGGCCCAATGACTCTGTCCAAGGTCCTTTGGAAGGTAGCTGGAGCTGAATGTAATCCGAATGGCATAACTCTCCATTGGAATAGTCCCCGGCCCGGTACGGTAAATGCTGTATACGGCTTACTCTCTTCCTCCATCGGGATTTGCCAGTAGCCATTCTTTAAATCAAGACTGCTAATAAATTTCGCGCTCCTTAAGCGATCTAATATGTGGTGTATTCGGGGGAGGGGGTAAGCGTCTGGTACTGAACGCGCGTTGAGCTGGCGGTAGTCAACGCATAGTCTCCATTTCCCGTTCTTCTTCTTCACTAGTACGATTGGTGCGCTGTGTGGACTACGAGACGGCTCTATACACCCCTTTTCAATGAGCTCATCTATCTCCTTGTTTATTATCTCTTGCATTTTCGGGTTTTTCGGAAAGTATCGTTGCTTTATGGGTCGGTCGTCTTTCATGATGATCTTGTGTGACGACATATTTGTCGTACCGGTAATTTTGTCGAATGCTAGTAACTCCTTCTTCAGGAATGCATCGGCCTCTTTCGTGTTCGTGGTGCTTATGTGTGGTTCGGGTACTATCCTCGCCTTCTCGAGTTGTTTTACCTCGTACATGTTCATTGACGTGCATGCGATTTTCTTTCGAGTCTCACCCTCTGCCTTTAACCTCATTGACTGCCCTCCGCAGCTAATGGTTGTGTTGGCTTTTGCCAGGTAGTCTGTCCCAAGGACGACGTCGTCGACTAGACCTGGCAGGACAAGTAGCTCGTTCGTGTGTTCCTCGCCGCCTATTTGTATTACTGCTTCCAATGCTTCGGTGACCGCTCTCGGTCTACCATCTCCCATCACCACCTTCTTGAACACTCTTCTTGTCGGTCCCACTTTTAATGATTCTGCCACCTTCTTGCTGATGAAGCTTCGAGTTGCTCCAGTATCGATTGTCGCTAGCACGGGTTTTCTCCCTACGGCTGCTGTGGCGACTATGCGCCCTCCGGTTTGCTTCAAGCATGGTTGTTTCGGTTGCGAGGTTGCGATGCTGGCGACCCTTCCCCCCGCAGTGGATGGGGCCGCTGGCCGTTTCCCGGGTCCGCGCGGCAGCATTCATGCGTTCGGATGTTTCTCCGCCCGCATGTCCAGCAGAACTGTTGAATGGCGTTCTGGCACTCATAGGCGAAGTGCCCATTCTCGCCACATCGTCTACACGCCGTTCGTGGGTTTATTCGGCTAGGTTCCTCGCTTCTAGGCTGCTGGTTCATCTGGTGCGGTCGTGGCGTCGGCGCCTCTCTTGTGGGTGCATACTGTCGCTCCTCGTAATGTCGGACTGGTAGCGTGTAACTTTCTCGACGCGGTTCTTCTCTAATCGTATAGTTACGCTCTTCATTTCTTCTGGGTGGCATTGTTCTAACCGCAGCTCTCGATGGCTCCCTTTCTCGCATGATGTTTTCATAATCCTCGGCCAGACTTACTAGTTCGGTTAGGGTACCGAACTCACACTCTTTTATGTACAGCTGGTATTCGCTTCTGCAATTCCGGTATATCCGTCTGAGCTTTTGTGTAGGTGTGTATTCCGAATGTCTCATTAACCCTTGGAGAGCGAGTACATAATCTTTAAATTCTTCTTTTGGACGTTGCACACGTTGCTTGATTTCGTCATCCAGCCGTTCAAAATAACGAGAATTTAAGAAAAATTTTAGGAAGTTCCGTTTGAAGGTTTCCCAGTCTTGCCATTGCCCGTGGTTATCTCGGAGCCATACTAAGGCTCTATCCTTGAGCAGCTCCGGTAAAGCTCTCGGGAGTGCGTTTAATTCGACTTCGTAGCCGTGTGCTAGTTCCTCGACGCGTTCGATGAAACCCAGTGGGACCTTGCCGCCGTCGAATCTCACACCCCACTTACGTACACGATCTATCACTGATGGGTTGGACAACTGTGGGTAGACGTGGGTATACGCTTCCATCATATTTCCTGTGCCTGCGGCAACTGCAGCGATTCTTTCTGCTTCGGTGTCGGTGTGTTTGCGGATACTAACACTTTCGCGTGCCTTAATGATAAGTCTGTGACCCGATCACGCAGACTCTCGTTTTCACCCTCCTCCTGTAGGAATGTAGCAAGGCGTTTTCTTAATTCGTCGACGGTGCCTGTATTCGACAAGCCGAACTCGGTCGCGTATTTTACGAGTTCCTCCTTGTTGAGGTAATAAACACAATTTACCTTTACCATTATATCTGTTTTTTTTTTTTCTACGTTTCCTCTTTTTTTCCAATGTTATTGTGCCTCGCACTTGTGTCTCTATCACTTTTATATATATTTTGTGTCACTGTCACTCGTACTCGTGTGCACTCGTGTTTCCTATTTTACTTCACTACACTGCACTTTTGGTCCTTGATATTTGACCCTTATTTTCCTCAATTTATAAGGGCCCCACGTTGGGCGCCAGTTGTAACGAACCCGGTTCTCCGGTCTATAGCTGGGCTATCACTCAGCCGGATTATGAGTTTCTCCTATAATGTTGATTCAAAAAGAGGAAAGTAAAGGACAACACGAGTGGTTCTATTGTTACACACTTATCTTTATTTTCTATATTTTCTACTGGTAGCGTTTTCACGACACACCATATAATTCTATTGGCAGCGTTTTCACGTCACACCATATATCTTAATTGTATCGTACTGGCAGCGTTTTCACGACACACCATATAATTCTATTGGCAGCGTTTTCACGTCACACCATATATTTCTATCTACTCCTATTGGTAGCGTTTGCACGTCACGCCATATACTCTAGCTACGACAGCACAAACAGAAGTGTCTGATCACTGCTGATGCTGCCCTTTTTATACAAAACTCTGCCTGCAGGTGGACAGTTACGCATTGCGTTGTTGGTAGGCCTATCGTCTATTCTTCTTTTCCCTACTTAACAGCGACGGCTTGCTGTGCTTAATGCTTGCTTAGTTAAAATATTTAAAATTCATATTTTATATTCATACGTATATATATATATCTATATCTATGTATATATATATGTACATTTATATTAATATATGTATATCTATACATATTTAATTAATTATGAGTATATGTACTTCAATGTATGTATGTATGTATTAACTATATATATATATATATATATATATATATATGTGTAGATAACTTGTTGTTGTTGGTATTAGTGTTGTTGTTGTTGATGTTGTTGTTGTTGCTGCTGTTGTTGTTGTTGGTGTTAGTGTTGTTGTTGGTGTTAGTGTTGTTGTTGATATTGTTGTTGTTGTTGTTGTTGTTGTTGTTGTTGTTGTTGTTGTTGTTGTTGTTGTTGTTGTTGTTGTTGTTGTTGTTGTTGTTGCTATTGTTGTTGTTGTTGTTGTTGTTGTTGTTGTTGTTGTTGTTGTTGTTGTTGTTGTTGTTGTTGTTGTTGATGATGTTATTGTTGTTGTTGTTGCTGTGAAGGCTTCAAGGCCTTAGACTTGGGGTCTTCACAAAGTTAAAATAGCATTCGCTCGCTTAAAAAACAACAAAGCGGCTGGAGCTGATGGCCTACCGGCAGAACTAATCAAACATGGCGGTGAAGAGTTGACAAGGTGCATGCATCAGCTACTTTGCAGAATATGGTCGGACGAAAGCATGCCCGACGATTTGAATTTAAGTGTGCTCTGCCCAATCCATAAAAAAGTAGACCCCACAGTCTGCGCCAATTATTGTGGGATAAGCCTCCTTAATATCGCCTATAAGGTCCTGTCGGGCGTATTGTGTGAAAGACTTAAGCCCACCGTCAACAAACTGATTGGGCCTTATGCGCCAAATCTTGGAAAACACTCGTGAAAGGAGAACCGACACCCACCACCTCTTCGTCAATTTTAAAGCCGCCTTCGACAGCACGTATAGGAGCTGCCTTTACCCCGCTATGTCCGAATTTTGTATCCCGCAAAACTTATACGGCTATGTAAACTGACGATAAGCAACACTAAAAGCTCCGTCAGGATCGGGAAGGACCTCTCCGACCTGTTCGATACCAACTGAGGTTTCAGACAAGTTGACTCTTTATGGTGTGACTTTTTTAATTTAATGCTGGAGAAAATAATACGATCAGCAGAACTGAATAGAGAAGGTATAATCTTCTATAAGAGTGTACAGCTGCTGGCGCACACCGATGATATCGACATTATTGGCCTCAACAACCGCGCCGTGAGTTCTGCTTTCTCCGAAAGCGAAATATCTCCTGTCATCACACAAACAGTCATCGCATTCGCGACTCGGCTCCCATGTCACTGTTGACAGTCATAACTTCAAGATCGTAAATAATTTCGTCTATCTAGGAACCAGCATCAAAACCTGTAATAATGTCAGCCTTGAAAGCCAGAGCAGAATCACTCTTACCAAGAGGTGCTACTCTGGACTAAGTAGGCAATTGAAAAGTAATATTCTCTCTCGGCGAACGAAAACCAAACTCTACAAGTCCCTCATCGTTTCTGTCCTGCTATATGGTGCGCAAGCATGGACGATGACAACATCTGATGAGTCGGCTTTAGTAGTTTTCGAGAGAAAAGTTTTGCGAAAGATTTATGGTCCTCTTCGAGTTGGCAGCGGCGAATATCGCAGACGATGGAACAATGAGCTGTACGAGTTATACGACGACATTGGCATAGTTCAGCGAATAAAGAAGCAGCAGCTACGCTGGCTTGGCCATGTGGTCCGGATGGACACGAAAATTTTCGATGCAGTACCCGCCGGTGGAAGCAGAGGAAGAGGAAGACCTCCACTCCGTTGGAAGGACCAAGTAGAGAAGAACCTGGCTGTACTTGGTATATCCAATTGGCGCCACACAGCAAGAAGAAGAAGCGAATGGCGTACTCGGCTAAAATCGCGTAAGCGGTGTCTACGGCAGTAATGCAAGTAAGTAAGTAAGTTTACTTAAAATTCGGTACATAGGTGTTCTTTTGAATAGATTAACAGGAAGACTCTTCTTGTCTCCGGGAAGTGGGCCAGAAACTGTCCAATTCACTAAATCTTTTTTATTGTTCTGTTTTCTTAAAATTCGGTACATGGGTGTTCTTTTGTGTAGAATAGCAGGAAGACTCTTCTTCTCTCCGGAAAGTGCACCAGGGTCTGACATTATCAAAAAAAACTATGTATGGTTCAACCTACTAGATATTCGGTAGATACGTAGCTGGCTTTTCGCTTAGATTAACAGGAAGGCTCTTCTTTTTGTGGGTCGGCTTACTTGAAGTTTGGTACGTAGGTGTTCTTTTGTATAAATTAACCTGAAAACTTTTCTTCTCTCCGCTAAATGGACCAGTGGCTGGCCTTTTCGAAAAAAGTTATTCATGGTTCATCTTTCTTGATATTCGACATAAAGTGGGTTTTTTTCTTAGATTAACAGGAAGGCCCTTGTTCTCCCCGAGAAAAGGACCAGAGACAAACCTATTCAAAAAAATTGTTTTACTGCTCTACTCTTTTGAAATTCGGTACGTAGGTATCTTTTCACTTATACTAACAGGAAAACTCTTTTTCCCTGGGAAGTGGACCAGAGACTGGCCTATTTCAAAAACTTGTTTTTATTGCTCTATTTACTTGAAAATCTGTACGCAGGTATCTTTTTACATAAAATAACAGGAAAACTCCTGTGCTCCCCGGGAAGTGGACCAGAGACTGACCTATTCGAAAAATTCTATTTTTTGCTCAGTTTACGAAAAATCCGGTTGGCTATTTGCTCAGACTAGCAGGGAAACTTTTCTTCTCGCCGGGAAGTGAGCCAGAGACTGACTTATTCAAAAAAATCTTGTTTAGGGTTGGACTTGCTTGACATTCGGTACATTGTTGGCCTTTTGCTCAAATTAAGAGGAAGCTTTCTTCTCTCCTGGAAGTGGGCCAGAGACTGGCCTATTCCAAAAAATTCTCTTTAAGTGAAGTGGACCAGAGGCTGACCTATTCGAAAAAATAATATTTAATGTTCAGTTTACTTAAAATTCGGTACATGACTAGCTATTTACTTAAATTAGCAGGAAGACTCTTCTCCTTTGTGGAATGTGGACCAGGGACTGAATTTTTTGAAAAAAGTTATTTAGCAAACCCATCCACTTTAAATTCGGTACGTAGGTTTCATTTCTTTCTCTCCGGCAATCGGGTAAGAGACTGACCTTTTTAAAAAATCTTATTTATGGTTCGATGTACTTGACATTTAAAAAATCTTATTCGATTTACTTGAAAGTCGGTACATCGGTGACCTTCTTCTTTGATTAGCAGGAAGACTATTTTTTCTCCGGAAGTGGACCTGAGACTGACCTATTCCAAAATATTGTTTTTATTGCTCGATTATCGATACCGATATCGTTTTACTTAGATTAACAGGAAGACTCTAGTTGTCTCCGGGAAGTGGAGCAGAGACTGACTTAATCAAAAAATTCATTTTATTGCTCTACTTAATTGATACGTACTTACTTAGATCAACAGGAAGGCTTTCGTTCTCCCCGGAAAGTGGACCAGAGACCCACCTGTTCAAAAAAATTGTATTTATTGTACGATTTACGAAAAATTCGGTACGTAGACTGACCTTTTCGAAAAAAAATTTATTTAAAAATTTATTTCTGGCTTTTTGTTTAGATTAACCATAAGACTCTTTTGTTCTATCCGGGAAGTGGGCCAGAGACTGACCTTTTTAAAAAATCTTGTTTATTGTTCGACTTACTTGACTTTCGGTACATAGTTGGACTTTTGCATAAGTTAGCAGGAAGACTTTTCTTCTCTCCGGGGAGTGAGCCAGAGACTGACTCATTTAAAAAATATTATTTACGTTTTTATTTTCTTGAATTTCGGTACAACGGTTAGCTTTTGATTTGATTAACAGGATTACTCTTCTTCTCACCGGAATTTGGACCAGGGACTGACTTTTTCGAAAAAAGTTTTTAATGGCTGGATTTACGTGAAATTCGGTACATATGTAGCTTTTTGCCTAGATAAACAGGAATACTCTAGTTCTTCCCGGCAAAGAGATATCATTTTGCTTAGATAAAAAGAAAAACTACACTCTTTTCCGGAAAGTTAACCATGAACTGACTTATTCAAAAAAATCGTGTTTATTGTTCGATTTACTTGAAATTCGGTACATAATTAGTTTTTTATTAAGAGTTTCAAAAGGATTATTGTTTTCTCCGGAAAGTGAACCAGGGGCTGATTTTTTAAAGAAATTTATTTTTTGCTTACATTTATTTGAATTTTGGTACATAGGTGGGTTTTTGCTTAGATTAGCAGGAAGACTCTTCTTCTCACCGGGAAGTGTAATTCAGTATAAAGTCAGCTTTTTGCTTATACGAGCATTTACAAAAAGGCTATTATTATCTGCGGAAAGTGGACCAGGGTATGACCCATCCACAAAAATGTTATTTATGGTTCCGCTAAATTAACTACACTTCTCTCCGTAAAGTGGACCAGGGACTGACTTATTAGAAAAAGGTTTATTTATTGCTCACATTACTTGAAATTCTGTACATAGGTACAAAGGGGTCCATTTGTTTAAATTTACTACACTTCTCTCAATTGAGTGGGCCAGGGACTGACGTATTCGAAAAAAGTTAATTTATTGCTCAATTTATTTTAATTTACTGTACATGGGTAGCCTTTTGCGTAGTTTATCAGGAAGTGCAACACTTCTCAGCGGGAAGTGGACTTGTTAGTGACCTGTTCGAAAAAGTTTATTTATTGCTCAATTTACGTGAAATTCTGTACATAGGTAGCCCTTTGCTTAGATTAACAGGAAGACTCCACTTCTCTCCGGAATTGGACCAGGGACTGACCTATTCGAAAAAAGTTTATTTATGGGTCGATTTACTTGAAATTCGATTCATACATAGGTGGGTTTTTGCTTAGATTAACAGGAAGACTATTATTCTTCCCGGCAAAGAGGTAGCATTTTGCTTAAATAAAATGAAAAACTACACTCTTTTTCGGGAAGCTGACCATGAACTGACTTATTCAAAAAAAACCTTGTTTATTGTTCGATTTACTTGAAATTCGGTACATAATAACGTTAAGAGTTTCAAAAGGATTAGTGGACCAGGGACTGACCTTTTCAAAGAAATCTTATTTTTGCTTACATTTAAATTAAAAATTAAAATTTTACGTATTGTTCGGCTAACTTGAAATTCAGTACATAGGTGGCATTTGGCTTAGATTAACAGGAATACTAGAAATCTATCAAATATTTTTTTTTATTTATGCACGATTTAGTTGAATTTCGGTACATACGTGTAGGTGGTGTTTGAACAAGAGAAAAGTCATAAATTCGCTAAGTATTTTACAAAGTATTTATTTTGGTAACTGTACAGCTTCAACTCCAAAATTGCAATGACTGATATACTTGACTTACAGAAGATTTTGTGCCCTTCTGGTGTTTGTTGTTATCGATAGGAATTTTTACATGTTATGCATAATTTTTTTTATATACCTATTTCAGTGTGCTTGAGAATATATGTATGCTTAAACGTAGGCTGCTATATATATTTCTGTCCTAATAATGAAAATACGAATATTTTTTTGGATTTGGCTCGTCTTGGAAGACACACATGGTCGATTGCTGTTTTGTTTCGGGCTCATATGCATAGATCCATAATCTTATAAACGTCTTTTGAAGCACCGCGATCGTATTTTTTCAGCATTTCATTACACCAATCCACACGAGCCTTGTTTTGAGCGATTGTCAAATTGTGCGGGATCCAACGAGAACAAACCTTTTTTACGGCCAGGTGTTCATGCAATATCGAATATATGCTGGTGGGAGAAATGCATAGGCATGCCTCTATCTGAAGGTATGTTACATGACGGTCTTGCATTATCAGTTCACATACGGCATCGATGTTTTCTGGCACATCGGCTGTTTTTGGACGACCTTCACGGAATTCGTCTTTGAGCGAGCGTCGGCCACGATTGAATTCGTTGTACCAATTTTTCACAGTGCTATAGGATGGTGCTTCATAGCCATACAAATATTTTAGTTCATCGATGCACTCTTGTCGTGATAATCCACGTCGAAAGTTGTGAAAAATGATCGCACGAAAATGTTCACGAGTTAATTCCATTTTTTGGCCAAGGTGAATTTTTTAATTCCATGTAAATAAAACAGTTCACGATTAAATGACAAAACGTTCTGAGTGATGTTATGCTAAAAAATGTCAAACTTTCCAATGGAAATATCAGATTGCACCTGGCAACACTTAGTGTTGCCTAGGCCAGACCTATATATAGCAGCCTACGTATGTATATAAGTATGTATATGCAGATATGCTTATGCGTACATATGCATGTAAATAAATATATATATTGAATATAACAGAAAATGCAATAGATAAAAATAAAAACATGTAAATACACGTATGTTTGTTACAGTTTAGAAAAACGGTGGCATGTATGTATGTATGTTTCGTATGCAAATACAGAAGTATGTTAAAGGTGAATGCACTATTTTAGCGTCATGGTCATCTGATCTTGCACAGTCTCATGCATCTGACCAATCTTGCTCCCCCCATTGAAATGCTGGCATTTCAATCGGAAATGGGAATTGGTGCAATTTTATGAACTGCTTTTCTCGTGATGCCCTTTGCAGTTTTGATGTCAACTACTTTTATTTTGCCGTCTGAGCCGGGAACTAAATCGGTAGTTCTGCCAAGCGATTAATTCTGTGAAGGCGAATTGGCTTCGTGGATTTCGACCATTTTTTCAATTTAAGCCACTTGGAGCGTTGTTGTAGATTAAGAATATAATCTCGCGACCAGATCTCCCAGAAACGCTTTTTCAAATACGTCACCCACTGTCATTGTGTTAATGAAGATGCGCTGTCTACATCGATGTGTTTGTCTGGCATCGACAACAATGATGTTCCGATTAGCAAATGCGCTGGAGTCATTTGACAGAGGTGTCAGCCGACGAGAATTCAGAATAGCCTCTACTTCAATCACAACGGTCAGTAGCTCTTCGAAAGTGAGATGGGCATATTTTTGTACAAAAGAGATTTCATCGATTTTACATCTACCTCCCATAAGCCACCAAAATGCGTAGCACGAGGAGGAATGAAGCAAAATTCAAATCCAGTCCTTTTGCCGTAACTGGTAATGTCATCAATTACAGATTTCTTCAATAATTGTTGTTGAAGTTCTTTTAGCTTGAAATGAGCACCGACGAATTTTGTAGCGTTGTCACAGTAACTGCCCTGAGGTATATAAAATTAGTAGTACATAAGCCAGATACTAATTATGTATGTATCGCTTTAGACGCAAAACCTACGAATATCGCAATATATGTTTTATATGGAGCTTTGCCACGAATACGATAAGTCGTAACGAAATGCCCACAAAAGTCGACATCACTAATAAGAAATGACCATTGCATTTGCAAGCGATTAGAGGGAAGATTTCCCATAATCTTTCCTGTGTAGGTACTCTGCATATAATGTTGTGAAACGATGATTTTTCGGAAGGAGAGCTGGAAATTTCGCATCAAAAGAAATTGGTGCTTTTGACAAACAACCACCGACTCTGAGTACGACAACTGTCACTAAGTTAAGATTTATTTCATGTATTGTAGAAACGGGGTCAACTTCAGTATGAATGATTTTACTTGTTGTTGTTTCTGAAGACTTTTTATCTTCAGCGACCTCGCTATTTTTAATAGCTGCAACAATTCTATAGAATGTCTAGTCAAGCTCAATGTACAGTATGTGCAGTATTTTCGCTGGTGTCAGTTTAGTGTCGACTGCAACTTTGTTGAAGACGCGAAATATGTACGAAGTAATGCGAAGTAACCGGTAATGTGATGAGCAGCGATAAAATAGGGAATCGAAGATATTTCCCTCGTTACTGCTCTTGCTACACTTAAGATTTATTGCTTTTCGACGTTCCGAATCCTGGTTGCTAAATTTCGCTAGCTTATTATTTACAGGCCATTCCGAAGCCTTTTTTCCCAGAAACTCTGGTCCAGTGAACCGAATCGTATTCATCAGATTTTCGGCGCTGAAGCCACGAGAAACTATATCGATCGGATTATCTTGACTTGGGACATGTTTCCAGGTGATACCTGCAGACGTTTGCTGAATTTCAGAGACTCTGTTTACAACAAAGCAGTTCAATGTAGATGAATATGTGTGCAGCCACTGTAGTACTATCTCTGAGTCAGTCTAAAAATATATTTTTGAACTAAACTGAAGCACGTAGCTCTGTATTTGTTGCCAAGTTCTACTTAACAGAAGCGCTGTACAGAGTTTACGAAAGGGCGAGCATAAATACACCATCCGTATGCTCGTGTTGAAGTGTCTGAAAATCCATGGAATTCACAATCAAACTTGGCTGCAGTGTGCACGTATCGAGGTAATTCTATTATGTTAATATAACATAATTTAAATCGGATTTGATCTGCAACCAAATGCTATGTAGATCTGAAGGAAAAGGTTCATCTCAATCTAATCGACGGATAAGAAAGCAGAAGAAGGTTTCCAAGACATCCCTACTGCTTTGGTAATGTTTTTTTCATTTGATTCTTCACTACAAGATGCATCAGCTAGCTGGGCAGAATTCGAATGCCATTTTGTAAGTGTAAGACCATGAGCCCGAAGAACATATATAAGCTCGAATTTTGTTGTTGTAAAGTTTCAATGCTTTCTGCGCCAGTTAACAAATCGTCAACGTAAAAGTTTTTACGAATTACAGCCGCAGCTAGTGGGTACTCATCTTGATTTATATCGGCAATATGAAATAAACTGCTAATGGCAAGAAACGGGGCTGAGGCTAAACCGTAGGTTACAGTTTTCAGCTGAAACACCTGCAATGGTTCATTGGTCTCGTTCCTCCATAAAATGATGATAGTGTTGATTCGGCTCATCGACTAGAAATTGTCGGTACATTTTTGATACGTCAGCGGTTAAAACGTATCGATGTAAACGAAACGATAGTAGTATGAGAATGAGGTCTACGACCCGAAGCTCGGTTGTGGTACTTTGTGGGTGGAGTACGCAATGATGTGGAATTACATAATACGAACTACTAAAATCAAAATCTTGTATAGCACATAGGTATGTGCCCAAGTGCAATATATTCTTTTATGAAATCAGTGCATATGTTCTTAAGTTCCCTGTTGAGTGATAAACGCCGTTCAAGCGCTAGAAATTTCTTTTTGGCACTGCAAAACGAGTTGCCTAACATTATTAGCGAAACCTTAAATGCTAACCGAACTTGTATACGCCCACCGACTTTTACTTTAACATTCTGACTGAAATGCTGTTCTCACAAAAGTTCCTCTTCGGACAATGTTGATGACCTTTCGGTGAAATTAATTTCCCAAAAACGTTGAAGAACGGACGTGAATCGGACACCGTTTCAAAATTGCTACCTATTATCCAACCTAACTTCCTGTTATGTAAAGATGGTAAACTTTTACCAAGCGAAATTTGCCATCAAAGAGGCAATCGAAAAATATTTCTGCATTGAGCAATAGATGTATACGCTGTGGCTTGTTGTGGCAAGTTGTATTCCTTCAGGAATATTCCATTTAGGGAAATCAATAAAATCATATGGAATCTGTTTGAAATGCGTTTGGTTATGGCAAACTGTGTAACCCATATAAAAACCCCTTTACGAGATTTTATTGTAGCGTTCAATGCGTATTTTGAGTTTGAACGAATATCTGAAATATCTGAGATTTCCTGGTGGGCGAAGTTTCGTTTAAGTTGCAATCTTTTCGCTGCTTCCCCAGTGATGAAGCTTATCTCGGAACATGAATCTAATAAAGCACGGATAGGCTGCATTTGGCCAAATTTGTCTTGAATAAAAATCACGGCTGTTGATATTATCGCTCTTTTGGTTGAGCGTGCGATGGGTGAAACCGATGGATTCGTTGGTAAGTTGTTCGATGCATTCAAAGAGGTTGATAATTTTCCTTTTTTTCTGGTGTTAATCAACGAAAGAATTTTTGAATTGGTTGAAATGTAAGTTTCTTCAATTTCTACTCTTGATATGTCTGTATGATCAAGAGCTTCAATTTTATTTTGTACGTTGGAGATTTTCTGTAAATAAGACTCAACAATTTATAGTCGACATTCAAGAACATGAGTGTCGATATAACCTTCTTCACAACCAATCCGTTGCTTCATACTAAGTAGGTTGCGAAGAATCGTTGAACGTTTTTGTGCTAACGAAGACAAAAACGTTTGTTCTTCGTTGCCCAATTCCATTACATTGTCTTCACCGATATCAGGCATTCCGAATAATTTAAATACAAAAACCTGGTTAATGAAGAATCCGCAATGTGGCTTAGGTGTAGCAAAGCAGTGTCCGGACGCGTTGAGGAGTAAGTCAATTGCAGCGTTAATTATGATAATATGTCTGCATGTAGAAAAAATTGCTATCCACGCTGTGCTGAAGGATATGTTGCTCTTGTTAAAGAAATCCAACTGTTGCACCGACAATTAAGGTGATTATTATTGCAAAGATTGGATTGATGAAACGATAATAGCAACTTCCTTATGACCCAATAAACGTGGAGGCAACTTTTTGGTAGACGAATTACCGACCTTAGCGAGAAATTTTACTTTTTATCTTTTGTCTATTTTAGAATTTCACAATTTTAATATGACATGTCCTGTCACGGTCGCCAATTTATGTTTGAACAAAAGAAAAGAATTCACTAAGTATTTTACAAAGTATTTATTTTGCTGACTGTACATCTTCAACTTTAATTTTAACATTGAGAAAAACGGAGCATAGCTCCGAGACTAAATTCTAAATTTATGTTTAAGTCTAATTTTAAGTTTAATAAAACTAAGGTTAAGTGTCAATATTTGATATTATATAATAAAATTACTGAGACCTAACGGGTTGAATTAAAATAACGTAAACCCTTACCTACACTTGAGGAAAGGAGGCGCAGTAGGAATGGACTTCAAGTAGACCTTCCAAGGACAAATGAACATAACCTATGGCTCAACGCAATAGCGATAACGTATGTTAGTAATTGAAGTGAAACAAAAAAAAAATAAAGAAAAGAAGTGAAAATTTTCAAAAATTCATTGTAAATTTGATGAAAATGCGGAAAGCGTGAAGAGTGTTCAATATTTTTTCTTGTTTCTAATTTTAAGCAATTACTAGCGGACCCCTATGCGCTTCGCCGCAGGCAGTCATAAAATGCAATGAGAAATCGTAGAATTTTTTATATGAAAGTCATTTATTTTATTTCAAAATTTTTATTTTAAATCCAAAACTATATTTTTCGTCTGTCCATTTGGTGCGTACACAAATAGAGAGTTTGGAATGCCAACACTTGAACAGGCCACGTATAGCTGCCCGTGAGAAAAACACTGCTCTTCCAAATTCAAACCGCATACTTGAAGCGTTTGTCCTTGTGTCTTATTGAAAATTTGGTGCATTTAAATTCCGTAGTAAGATTATTGATGAGCCGATTTTAAAATTCAAACGATGCGGTGGCATACCAGGCGGTTCTAGGGAATTTAAAAATTCAACTGGATAATTCACTACATCATCTTCATTCATTGCGCTATCAAAAGAATTATATGATGTCAGTGCGCCTGGCAATTTTTCTTGAATGTGAAAATTGATTTCATTGACATGTACATTTTTTGGTGACAATATTGCTCGTTCTGTCAACCAATCGGGATTTCTGTGATTTTCAATAATATTTGGAAACACGCGTTCAATTAATTCGCCTTTGGATTGTAGAATTGTAAAAAAATTGTTTGGCATAGTGATCAAGCCATTTGTATTTGAAACTTTGCCACTTCCGATTTCTAACAATTGCTTCGATTGATCACGCATGTTAATGTTCAATGTCAATTTTTGGGCATATCGCCACAGGAAAGATGACTTCAAGCACGCATTGACCTCATCCGCTAATGTTACTCGTGGAATCACGTGCAATGTTTTGCGGAAATCACCTGACAAAATTATTAGTGCACTACCAAAAATTTATTGATTGCGACGTATATCTTGCATTGTACGATGTAATGCTTCCAGAGATTTTTTATGGGTCATTGTACATTCATCCAATAGAATAATTGCTGCTTGCTGCAAAACTTTTGCCATTGCAGAATTTCTTGATATGTTGCATGTGGGATTTTCAATCACCTGTACGTTCAAAAATAATATCATAGTAATTAGCATATAGTATTTTAAATCGATCTATCAATGAATACAAGCAAACCTGCACATTTAACGGCAATTTTAATGCTGAGTGTGCTGTTCGTCCACCATTCAATAAAGTAGCAGCAATTCCAGACGAAGCAAGTGCCAATGCAATTTTTTGTTGTGACCGAATGGCTGCCAAAATCAATGATACCACAAATGTTTTACTCGTACCTCCAGGCGCACCCAAAAAATAAAATCCACCAGCATCATTTTGTATTGCTTGCATAATGGTATCGTAAACATGTTTTTGTTGGTCTTTCAATTTGGGTAAATTCGAATTCACAAATGTTTGCAATTCATTGATATTGTACCGTTGTTCACGTTGCAATTCTCGATCAAATAAATCATGAATTGGACGATTGGGTGAAGGCATACCCAATTGACCTAATGCTTTATTTGCCATCGCAAGGCACATATCTTCAATCGATATCAATGCCTCGTTATACATTTCCAATAAGATCAGCAAATCGTGATTTCTGGTGTGATGACGCATTCGATTTAAAAAGTCTTCGGTCATAAAATCTTTATATTTATTCTACAAATCAAGTGGATTCGATAATATTATGGCACATAACATACGTATTTGATGTGGAGAAGAAGAAATCGATGCATCGTTAAGTGTCAAATCTCAATGTGCATCATTTTCCAACAAATGTAAGTGTTCACGTGCTTCGCGATATGTCTGACATAAATGACCATTTACTCTTCTCAAATGTTGAAATGAGCGTGGTCCTACAACGTTTACCAACAACAATCGCAAATATTAGCACTCTGCGTTATTTGGGTGAACTGTGTACAGCCTTCCCACAGTATCTTTAAATAAAACGTCTGGATCAACTGGTGCTCCTGTTTTACGCCGCTGCCATTTTGTTGCAGTCCAAATGAAATAGTGTGGTACGTCCGAATACAGCAATGTTCTGGCAAACTCATCACTTTCACACAATTGGAAGAATGCAGTTAATGTTGTTGCTGGTGGCGGTGCCGCTCTCTGCTCCACATTTGTATCAGTAAAATAAACACGTTGTCCATTTTCCAAATGAACAGCCAAATGAACCACAGCAGGATATCGCTCATGCATTGGAAATGAATTAATTCTCCAAAGAGCTTCATTAGTGCTAATGTAACGTCACATTTGATATTGTGAAAATTCATCATATCTATTGCCACCAGCTACTCCAAAAACTGCCATGTAGATTCCTTTGTTGACATATTTGCATATATATTTGATCGACTTCACTGAATGACAATATTCGACGTTAATTCAAATATTTTTGATAATAGGGGTGAATGTGGAACTACCCAACGATTATCAGTGATAGTGTCTTGATTTCGAACTATAATTTTTGTTGTATGGCCAAAATCGTCTGGTGATACGATGGGTATCCGTCATTGCCTGTTATTGTTTCGGAGATCAATGCTCTTGGATACCGCTTTGAGCATTTTCCATCGATCATGCATGGCGAATTTAAATTTAGTTCACCGCATGGGCCGTGAATCTTGTTTTTCGTAACAACTTAAAATAATTGTGAATATCAATATGTGTGCGTGCGGTAGCCATTCAATCGAATACATCCAGCAACACAGGTCTCCAAATATTTTAAATTTGACAATGTTGTTGTTGTAGCGGCTAGCTAACCCCGCTTAGGGCAGGTATTGTTAATCTAAGTCGCCGAGGTTATCTAAGGGGAGGTCCAGGAAACGTGCTGTTTCGACGGGATTGGACCAAAGGGAGAGGGGAGTTAGAGGAGTTGGTTTAAGGGGGCATGTGAAGAGGTGATTAGTGCCGTGCGGGGACATGCAGGGCATACGTTGGGTATGCTGGGGTCGAGTCTGGATAAGTAGGAGTTTAACCTGCTACAATATCCAGATCTAAGTTGTGCCAAGGTCACGCGGGTCTCTCGAGGCAGCTCGAGCTCGTTGTCTTCAATTGGTGGTGGTTTAGCTCCGAGCACGCCATTCACGGGAAGGGAGTCTATGAAGGTGTTAACTGACTCCTGGTGAATGGCGTTCAGTGCTTGTCGGTACGCCGTCCTGTCCAGCGGTTGTTACACGTGATGCTGGATGGTGCTCTTTAAATCTAGTACTCCCTTCCTGGTGTGCCTAGGTGGAGGTTCGGCTTCTAAAAGGTGCCTGCTGGGGTGCTCCCTGCGGTGGCATCCTAACAGGAACTGCTTACACAGCAAAGCATTATGCTCCTTAACTCGTAGCATAGATGCTTCGCTGTGAAAGTGATGCTCCGGTGACATCAGGAGGTGTCGCAGTCCTAAGGGCGGTGTTCTGGCATGCCTGTAATTTTCTTCACTGCGCCTCGTTCGTCCCCGGTGCCCAGATCGGTGCAGCATAGTTTACGACCGGCCGGCCAATTGCTTTGTAGGTTGCCAGCAAGGTTTCTTTATCTTTACCCCATGTGCTGCCGGCTAGCGCTTTGAGTATTTTGTTGCGGCCCTGGAGTTTTGCGGCAATTGCGGTCGTGTGCGGAGTGAAGGAGTGCAGGCTATCGAATGTGACCCCTAAAATCTTAGGGTTGTTTATAGTCGGAATTTTTTGGTCATCAACTTTCACATCGAGTTCTAGCCGGTACTCCTTCGTCCAGCAGGTGCAAAAGGTAGCCGAGGATTTCGTCGGTTGTATGTTCAGATGTCGTGCAGTGAAGAAACGGGAGAGATCGGCGAGGTAACCGTTCACTTTTGAACATAGGCTATCAATATCCTGGCCAGACGCCAATATCGAGCAATCATCGGCGTACGAGGTTAAGGAAACTCCTTCCGGTGGAGAAGGGAGCTTCGAGATATGAAAATTAAACAGTAGCGGGGAGAGGACACCACCTTGCGGAACCCCCTGTTTAATTATTCTCAACTTCGATGTTTCTCCTCGGAATATGACCGATGATTGTCGACCACTCAGATAGCCCATGACCCACCTCTGCAACCTCGGCGGTAATAAGGATTCCTCAATGTGACTGAGTAGCACTGAATGGTTGACAGTGTCAAAAGCTTTTGACAAATCCAGTGCTACCAGGACAGTTCTCGCGCAGGGTCGGTTTTGGTTCAGGCCATTGACCACCTGGGTGTTTATGGCGTTAAGTCCTGTTGTGGTACTGTGCTTTTGGTGCACACGCAGCAGAAATAATCCGTCGGACCGGGGTTGGTTTCGACACCAGCCCTGATAATTAGGATTTGAAGCAACCCAGCTGCGAGGTGTTGCTCCGTTGGCGAACTTAGACTAATTTCACCTGTTGACCTAAACGGGGTTAGGTCGCCGAAAGGGTGACAGCCCTTTTTTTTATACACAATTCATTTATTTACTGGATCTGCTTTAATATAAGCCTAACAGTAAGTGTACAAATCTTAGGAACTAAATTACAAACATGATAGCTCGAGTTATGTAACTCTGAGCCCCTTTCAAACTACGGCGCTCTCCTTAGAAGGCGGGAACATCTCTTCGCTGCAGGCGAAAATTTCTTGTTGGGTTGCATAAAGCATTAGCTTGCGGGTTTGGATGATTTCTCAGCTTTATGAAGTACTTCGTCCTGCTTCTTTCGATTTCAGGCTGAACCAGTAAAATACCAAGGTCTTTGTGAATTTTTACGTTACGAACGTGACGAATATGTGAGAGAGCTGTAAAAGCACACAAGCAATTAAGCACTGCTCATAAAAATAAAATAAAACAAACCAAGACATACAGTGAAAATTCAAAATAAGTAAGCGAGTGCCTTTAGTGTATTCCAAAGAAAGTGTATGCAAATTAAATAATAGAACATAACAGCAAGCAACCACCCAGTAGGAAATCGCCCACCAATACAAATGAAAAGGAACAGGCAAGCGGTAAGCCCAATGAAATAAAAAAGAACACAAAAATATCATCAATCAAGTCCTATTAATGACACTAACAACAAAAAAGTGCAAATGAGTGGAACCAATGTAAAAATTCAAGAACCCTCCAATAGCAACCGATTTACTCTATTAAGTGAGGGCAGCGTAAAGGGTACTACCACAGTTGCAAATGCCAAACCACCGCCAATTTACTTGCGCGAACGTGTCTCAAGCACGTTAGTTAATAATATTACTAAAATAGTCGGAACTAAAAACTTTCACGTTGTGCCTTTAAAAAAAGGTACCATCAATGAAACAAAAATCCAAACTTACAGTGAAAAAAGCTTCATGCAAGTAGTAAGCTCTCTATCGTCGAATAATAAAAATTATAACTCTTATCAACTGAAGAGCTCGAAAGGCCTAACAGTTGTAATCAAAGGTACTGAATCCTCAGTCAGTTCAGACGAAATAAAAGAGGCTCTCGAAGAAAATGGTTTCAGTACTAAATCGGTCATAAATATACTTAATAGAAACAAAGTACCCCAGCCAATGTTTAAGGTAGAACTAGAGCCCAATGCAAGTCAGTTAAAGGAAAACGAAACCCATCCCATATACAATTTAAAATATTTGCTACATCGTAGGGTAACAGTAGAAGAGCCACACAAAAGAAATGGCCTAGTGCAATGCATCAACTGTCAAGAATTCGGCCATACTAAATCCTACTGCACATTGCGTAGTGTTTGCGTAGCATGTGGGGACCTACATCCCACGTCTGAATGCATGTCAAAGAAAGATTATGCCACCATGAAAAAATGTAGTAATTGTGGAGGTAATCACACTGCTAATTATAGGGGCTGCCTTGTAAATAAAGATCTAAAAGTTAGGTTGGCAAATAATAATGGTCAACAGACTCACCGAAGTCAAATGGTAAATACACCTCAAATCCAATTTGTAGAAAAAGCTACGGACAAAACTGTTCCAAACGCGCAAAATTTGAATCCAAATAAATTATCTTATGCGAATATACTGAAGAATGATTCAGATAGTATTCCACAGAACCAATCTAATGGAGGTTAAGAATCGATGATTTTAAACCTTACGCAGTGCATGACATAGTTCATGTCAACTATGCAAAGTATGATCCAAGACTTGATCGAAGCCCAGAATAATATGCTACAAATCTTCATGCAAAAAAAATTTGCGTGCTAAACATTTGCTTCGGGAATGCAAACGGTGTGAACCAACATAAATTAAAATTGGCACGATTTTTATCAGAGTATGCTATAGACGTAATGCTATTATCTGAAACGCACTTGAAGGATAAATATAACTTTTATATACCTGGGTTCGTATTCTACTCCACTAACCACCCTGATGGCGCAATGCGCATGGCGGCACTGGAATACTTATAAGAAACCGCCTTAAACACTGCGTCTTACAGCCTTACGCCACGAATTATCTACAAGCTACATCTGTAACTTAGAATAATTATGGCAAAGAACTAAACCTCTCAGCCATTTATTGCCCTCCAAAAATTTAAGATCACAGAAAATCAATTTAAGGAATTTTTTGATAATCTTGGTGATAGATTTATAGCAGGAGGAGACTACAATGCAAAGCATGTATACTGGGGATCCCGTCTAATAAACCCCAAAGGCCGTCAGCTATACAATACCATTATAAACAAGCGTAACAATTTAGATTGTATTTCCCCAGGTCAACCAACATACTGGCCTACCGATCGGAAGAAAATACCTGACTTAATACACTTTGCTGTCTTAAGAAAAATCGACAGGCAACTTGTATCAGCTGTGACAGTTGCTGAGTTGTCTTCAGACCACTCACCAGTTCTCATAAAAATATATGAGTGCCCGAAGATAGTTGCACAAGAACCAAGACTGACAAACAGAGAAACAAACTGGCTAAAATACAAAAAATACACTAGTAGTCATATTAACATCAACCCAATATTGAATTGTGAAAACGATATTGATGACTACCTTAATGAGCTCAATAATGTCCTTGTTTCCGCGGCAACCATAGCAACTCCAAACAGTAAAAAGCCTATTACGTGCCCAAAAATCCTAACAAATACAGAAATAGAAAAACTAGTAAAGACTAAGCGCCGTTTGCGGAGAGAATGGCAAGAATATCGCTCTCCAGCCTCAAAGTTACGGTTGAAAGCAGCGGAGAGGAAGTTGAATAGTGCACTGAAACAAGCAGAAGATCACAATGCCAAGGCATACATAGAAAGACCAGCGCCAATTTCTGCCAAAAAATACTCACTCTGGAAAGCACAAAAAAGTTTAAGCCTCCAATAGAAGTGAATATGCCAATCAGGGACCCAAATGGTAACTGGACACGTAGTAACGAAGAAAAGGCAAATTGCTTTGCAAAGCATTTAAGTAATGTATTCCAGCCAAATGACGCAACTAATAATTTTATTTTACCGGAAGTTGTTGTTAACGGCCAGGAAAATCAGGTGGCAATTAAAATATCAAGTAGAAGTGGTAAACGCGATTCAGAAACTGAGTCCAAAAAAATCTCCAGGCCAGTACCTTATTACAACAAAAATGCTAATAGAGCTACCAAGAGTTGCACAAACATTGCTCTCTGAACTCTTTAATGCCATTCTAAAACTAAATTACTTTCCAAACGCGTGGAAAAAGTCGCAGATAATAATGATAGCCAAACCAGGCAAAGACCATGCACAGGCGTCTTCCTACAGACCAATAAGCCTACTACACAGTCTTTCCAAATTATTTGAAAAAATTCTGCTATCAAAAATATCTCATTTTCTCCACCGTAACAATGTGATACCAGATCACCAATTCCGCTTTCGTGAAAAGCATAGTACTATTGAACAAGTTAACCGAATAACTGATGAAATCAGGAA
The DNA here is from genome assembly GCA_037013455.1 of Ceratitis rosa. Lineage (NCBI taxonomy): Eukaryota > Metazoa > Arthropoda > Insecta > Diptera > Tephritidae > Ceratitis > Ceratitis rosa. The sequence continues at coordinate 886,539 of JAWMAG010000014.1, read as the reverse complement.
GGCGCTCGAGCTCAAGGAGTATTGCTGTGCAATCTTTCTTGACGTAGCACAAGCGTTCGACAAAGTCTGGCATAAAGGTTTACTGTACAAAATATATAAAGCTCTGCTTGTTCAATTTGATATGATACTTAAGTCATATCTGACTAACAGACAATTTACAATTAAACAATCTGAATTTATCAGTGAGGAGTATCCGGTAAAAGCTGGTGTTCCGCAGGGTAGCGTCTTTGGGCCTATTTTATATATTATATACACTGCAGACATCCCACTAAAGCGAAAAGTGCAGACATCTACCTTTACGGATGACACAGCTGTTTTATTCGGGATAAATTTCCTAAAAGGGCAGCAAAAACGATTAGTGATCGTTTACTCCTCATCGAATTATGGCTAGAAAACTGGAGAATCAAAGTTAACGAGCAAAAGTGTAAACACGTTACATTTACTTTAAGACCGCAATCATGTCCTGCAATTCGCTTAAATGGTATAAACATTCCCCAAGTAAATGATGTTACATATCTCGGTATACACTTAGACAGACGTCTCACTTGGAAGAGACACATAGAGGCAAAAATACTACACATGAAATTAAAAGCAGCTAGTTTAAATTGGCTTTTAAATAAAAACTCCGGTCTAAAACAAGACTACAAAGTCCTTATTTACAACGCAGTGTTAAAACCAATTTGGATGTATGGTATTCAACTGTGGGGTACGTCCTGTGCAACTAACATTGATAAAATACAGAAGTTCCAGTCCAAAATTTTAAGAGCACTAACGGACGCACCATGGTACGTTCGTAACAGCCCTTGGCCGGATGAAATCCGCGTCAACTCCGGTGCGTAGAACCGGCTGTCTTGAGAGTTGCTAAATTAAATTTGACAATCAAATCCATCAATGCCTTTAATTTCTGTCGAAATACACGCGCAGTTATATCGGGCCGATCAATTGGTTTTTGACCAACAAATAAATTATCATTTACGTCTGCCCACTGTGATTGCATGTAAATGTTATAAATAAGTCTGGTCGACCATATTTGCGGACGTATGACATTGCATCTTGCGTGTATTCATGCATGTGACGCGGACTGCCGACATATGTGGATGGTAATATTGTTAAACGTCCGATATCATTTGCTTTTGATATCATTTGTATATATTCTTCCGATCGTAAATTCGCTAGATTGAATCGAAGGTAATTAAGACGTTCTGTTTCGATTTTGCGTACATGTCAACAGCGTATTGATGGAAAAGTTTGCCATATCTCAAAATTAAATTGTCTTCTTGTGGGCGAATCATGAATCTGTACCAATAATAGTTCATCGCACTAACTTTCTTTTGTATGTCAGAACCTGTAATGAATGCATTATCAAAAAATTAAAATGTCTTCTTGTATTAAAATGAATGCATATTGAATTTATATTATATTTTACCGGTTTGTGGATCTATCATTGGTATATTGATATGATAGGCGTCATCACCTTTCCAGTACAATAATGGATATTGTAATGCATCATATCTGCGGTGAAGCTCTGAAGCACGCTGTAAATGCTCATTTCTTCGATGTAGCACGATGTCACGAGATCGAAGCCACTTCATCGATTGTCGGTGCATTAAATCGTCTTGCATGCTCTCCGAAGGGTGTTCTATCGGCTTTTATGATGATTTTGTGGTTATCCGATGGCATACGATCGGGAGCGATTTTGAATAATCGAACTAATTCATTGTGTTGATGAATAAATGATTGAAGCTCAGAAACAATTTGTCGCCTTGACCTCGAAGCAATTGTACATCGCCGATCCAATTCGCGATTTTCATCTCCAATGAAATAGATTTGTAAGAATTGATGATCGATATCAGGATATGGTAATAATGAGCCAGCGCGATGGTAGATCTGACCCTGAATCTGTAATATGTGAGGTATGTAATTCGATTTTGGGTCTGAATTTTCGAAAACCTCGAAGAAATTGTTGCTCTGATTGCAATTTTCATGAGATATTCTACATGAACTAATCACCTTGAACGTCGGCATAAAATTGTCTCTTACATTCATTTGAAATGATGCATTGTATTCTTGAATATGAGAAAAAAATGTGTCGACGTTGATGACAATCCAATAATCAGCGAACGTAGTGGATCGGTTGGAGGTTCAAATTTTGGTTATTTCACTTTGTCGTTAGCACAGCACATGCCATCTGTTTTATTTGGAAATTTGGTTGCATCACAATGTGCACATCTCACCGTCATTCCTCCAATACAACCATATATTCGTATACTGTAATCAATCGCACTATCGTAATTAAAAGCAGCACGAAGCGTTTGCTGCAAAACACGAACTCCCGCTCGCATTGGCCGATTTCGAGGTGGCTGGCTATCAAGAGATCGATTAGGTGAATTTCGATTTCGTGCATATCGATCTCTGTTGTCGGCATTAATTTGTGCACGCTGTTCCTCAATTTGCAATCTTCTATTCGACGATAAAGAAGAAGCATTACGTGTACGGCGACCAATATCAGCACGCCTTGGTCGTGGCATTTCTTTTTTGCTGTATGATGAAATTTGAGGCACGATTAATTTATGAAATTTGTACACTTACTTTGCAATAACGAAACTAATCATATAGCTGCACGTCTACATAAGAACAACAACCAAAACAATAAAAATCAACACACACCTATGCACGTGAACTGATTGATGAACGAATTCGAGAAGACGTATGAAGCACACAATAGAATAAAAATGGCACGATTGAAATCTCACAAAATCTGTAAAAAAATGAAAAAAATGCATTTTAAATCAAATTGTCACTTTTCAATGGAGAAACAAAACGCAATTAAAATGAATTGCGCAATAAATCAAAATGAAATGCGAAGAAAAAAACACCGCACTAACAACAACACATACCGTAGAATTCAATAAAGCACGTGTGTAGCAAATCCGGTTTATTACGGATCTAAAAAAAATTGAATTTGAAAACACTATAAATATATGATGCAAAATACTTACATGGAATACGATTTCCAAATAAAATATCCAATTTGATTTCCAAAAGCACAAAATTGAATGAAAGAGAAAAACACGTGTTTACCGCTCAATATATAAAAAAGAAAGACCAAATGTCATTGCACTAATTTAATAGTACAATGATTTGATGAGCGCATTCATCAGCAGACTTGCTTGTTATTGCATGTCGTTCGTTTTTTTTTGTCGTTTGCTTCATCTCTTTCTTCAAATACACTCACGCTAGCAGCAACATTCACCAATTCACACATTTTATGCTCCTTTCGAATGACTATGATTTTTGAGTATGTATGGTATATGCAGATATACTTATGCGTACATATGCATGTACATATATATATTGAACATAACAGAAAATGCAATAGGTAAAAATAAGAACCTGACATGTATGTATGTATGTTTCGTATGCAAATACAGAAGTATGTTAAAGGTGAATGCACTATTTCAGGGTCACGGTCATCTGATCTTGCACAGTATCATGCATCTGACCAAACAGGTGGTGTTTTGCTTAGATTAACAGCAAGACTGCACATCTATCTGATAAATGGACCAGATACTCACCCATTCGAAAAAAGTTTATTTATGCACGATTTACTTAAAATTCAGTACATACGTGGCGTTTTGCTTAGACTAACATAGAAGTGGACCAGTTACTGACCTATTCGAAAAAATCTTAGTTATTTTTCGGCTTACTTGAAATTCGTTTTATTTTAGGCCTTTTGCTTAGATTAACAGGAATACCCTTCTTCTCTCCGGATAGTGGACCACGGACTGACCTTTTCGAAAAAAGCTTATTTATGGCTGGATTTACTTGAAATTCGGTACACAGCTGTCGTTTTCCTGAGATTAATAGGAGGACTCTTCTTCTCTCGAAATTATCTTACTCATTGTTCGGCTTACTTAAAATTCGGCACATACTTGGCCTTCTGCTAAGATTAACAGGAAGACTCTTCTTCTCTCCGGAAAGTGGGCCAGGGACTGACCTATTCGAAAAAAAATTATTTATGTCTGTATTTACTTGAAATTCAGTACATAGGCGACATTCTGCATTAACGGGAAGATTCTTCTTTTCTGTGGGAAGTGGGTCAGAGACTGACCTATTCGCTAAAACTTTACTTGTACCTGGATTTACTTGAAAATCTGTACATACGTGACTTTTTGCTTAAATTAACAGAAAGCCTTCTTGTGTCAGGAAATTGGACCAGGGACTGACTAATTAAAAAAAAGCTTTTTTATTGCTCGATTTACTTGAAATTCGTTACAAATTTGGCTTTTTGCTTAGATTCCCAAAAAGAAATATTATTCCCTCCGGAAAGTGGACCATGGGCTTACCTATTCAAAAAAGTCTTATTTATAGTTCAATTTACTTGAAACACGGTACATTGGTAGCTTTTTGATCTAAGTAAAGAGCAAAGAGTCCTCTTTTTTTCTTCGGGAAGTGGACAAGGGACTGACCAACTCAAAAAATTTTATTTAAGACTCGATGTATATGCACAAGTGTACGGACGTGTTTTTTGATCGGCTCCGTAATTTCACTTAAAGTCTAAGAAAACGTACATATTAATTCGTTTAAACTTATACACCGATTGTAGTGGGTGTATAGCCCCTTAAGTTGGTAATAAGCAAATAAAATAATAAATAAAATAAAAAAAAAAAAATTAAATAAAAAAAAATAAACAGAGGAACGAAAACGATAAGTAACAAGTGAACCGGCGATGTAATGAGCGATGACCGCTCAAATCAGAAAAAGCGTCGGCATTCAGTCGCGACGACAGAGCGAAATGCTTATTTCACTGTTGTTGCGAGCAAATCACCACCTAACAGCAGTACAAAGGCAAGCAGTTCAACTCTAAAGGCGCCAACGCAGACCTTAGCAACAACAGTGAAATCAAAGAGTGAGAAAACTCTCCTCCCAACAGAAAAACATTCAGCTATGCAGTCAAGCAGCGCAGCAGCAGCAGCAACTCCAGTGCGGGCGACTAATACTGAGCAAGCTGAGACAGCCAAAATGAAAAAAGGGTCGGCAGTGCAGACAGGCATTGATCGGTACATAAATGTGGTAAACAAAAAGTGGAAATCTAGTCCTCCCAAAAAAGTGATTAATGCCAAGAAGTTTAATACCGTTGGCTCCACTATCGATGCTGATGGTAATGCACTAAAAGGGAACAGATTTGCCCCGTTAAATGAGGAAGAGCATATAACAGACCCGAAGGGTATTTCCACAGTCGCCAGTACTAAACCTCCACCAATCTACTTGCGGGAGCGCAGCTCCAATTCGCTAGTTACGAACATAGCTAAGATAATAGGTACCAACAATTTTCACATTGTACCTCTTAAAAAAGGTAACATAGACGAGACAAAAATACAAGTACACAGTGAAAAAGACTTTCGTGAAGTCGTTGTGTTTCTCTCTGCAAACAACAAGAATTATTACTCTTACCAGTTGAAGAGTGCGAAAGGTCTGATTGTTGTAATTAAGGGAATTGAAGCGACTGTTGACTCATGTGACATAAAAGAAGCTCTAGAGGAGCAAGGGTTTGAAATTAGGGCGGTTGTTAACATAATTAACAGAAATAAAGTGCCGCAGCCTATGTTTAAAGTGTTCTTATCGCCAAGCTTAGCTCAACTTAAGAAAAACGAAACGCATCCAATTTACGGTTTAAAATACCTTTTACACCGAAGAATCACGGTGGAAGAAGCGCTTAAGCGTAATGGTCCCGTGCAATGCACAAACTGTCAGGAATTTGGTCACACAAAATCCTATTGTACTTTACGTACCGTTTGCGTAGCATGTGGTGATCTTCACCATTCTACCAAATGCCCCTTTAAAAAACCGAATGCAACACAAAAAAAGTGTAGCAACTGCGGTGGCAATCACACCGCTAATTATAGAGGATGTCCGGTTTACAAAGATTTAAAATCTAAACTTTCTCAGGGTATACAAACCAAACGGAACCAACTCCCATATACTACTTCCATTCCGAGCCTTTCCAACATACCCAGCTCAAATATTGGTCAAATGTCCTATGCCAACGTAGTAAAAGCCAATGTACAGGCCCCACCAGTCACCCCATCCAGTACTGGAGTTGAGACCATGATTCTTAATCTAACCCAGTGCATGACACAATTTATGTCAACCGTGCAAAGTATGGTTCAAGACCTAATAAAGGCGCAAAACCAAATGCTCCAAACCCTGTTGACCAAAAAAATGAGTGAACTCAGGATTTGCTTATGGAATGCTAATGGTGTAAACCAGCATAAATTAGCACTCAAATTATTTTTACAGACCCACGAATTGATGTTATATCTGAAACACATCACACCCAGAAGTATAATTTTTATATCTCTGGGTTTAAGCTGTACAACACTAATCACCCAGATGGCAAAGCACATGGTGACACAGCTATACTCATAAGGAACCGTTTAAAGCATAACTTTCATAATTATTTTTCAACAAATTGGTTGCAGTCAACCTCGATCACCCTTAAAAATAGGGGGGTTGACCTTACTTTAGCTGCAATTTACTGTCCGCCACGTTTCGTAATAACAGAAAAACAATTTAGCGACTTTTTTATGACTCTAGGAGATAGGTTCCTAGCTGGAGGTGATTACAATGCGAAGCATACTCATTGGGGAGCGAGGTTAATTAACCCGAAAGGTCGTCAGTTATATAACACGATCATAAGTACAAAAAATAGTTACGATTTTATCTCCCCAAGACAACCAACTTACAGGCCTACGGACTCAAGGAAATTACCTGACCTGATTGACTCTGCAGTCACTAAAAACGTAGATAGGAGTTTAGTGTTTGCTGAAACCTGTGCTGACTTATCTTCTGATCATTCCTCAATAATCATTAAATTGAACGAACAAGCAATTGAAAGTGAGCATGCTTTTCGACTTTCTACATCAAGAACTAACTGGCTTAAATATAAAAAATACATTACCAGTCATATACAGACCAATCCGCAAATAGAGAGAGGAACTGGTGTTGAAAACGAATTACTTGTGTTTAACAGTATACTTCTGTTGCTAGCAACTATAGCCACACCAGAGCAGAATACAAAAGCAAAGGCATTGATAACTAATAGTGGAATAGAATTACTGGTCCGAAATAAGCGACGTTTGCGTCGCGAATGGCAAGCCTGCCGATCTCCCGATGCAAAAATTCGTCTTAAGGTGGCAGAAAACAAACTCAAAAAGGCATTAGTATACGAAGAAGAAAGAAATATCAAACATCTTATCACGTCTTTGTCTCCCAACGTTTCTAATAAAAAATCTCTATGGAAAGCTAGCAAAAACCTTAAGATGCCAGTAAGCACTGAAGTACCGTTGAGAATGCGTAATGGTTCATGGGCAAGAACGGATGAAGAGAAGGCGTCTTGTTTCGCAGAGCACCTCAGCACAGTATTTCAACCAAATACTGCTACATATAGTGCACCTTTGTCACCGATCCATACTGCTCCTAGATACACTGTTACTTGCGGAGCATCTGTGTCTGAACTAAAAGACACTATTGCCGCCTTAAATCCAAAAAAATCTCCAGGAGACGATCATATCTCACCAAAAATTCTAAAAGAATTGCCAAGCATTGCTCTCGTTTTTCTTGCAAAGCTTTTCAGTTCCATTTTGATGCTAGGATATTATCCACAACTCTGGAAAAAGTCGCAGATAATTATGGTAGTTAAACCAGGTAAAGACGCAACCCTGTCGTCATCATATAGACCAAACAGCCAGTTGCCTTGCCTATCAAAACTTTTCGAAAAACTGCTGCTATCAAAAATTACTCCTTTTCTCCATCAAAATGATATTATTCCTACACATCAATTTGGTTTTCGAGAAAAGCATGGCACAATTGAACAAGTAAATCGTATATTAAACGAAATAAGGAAAGCTTTCGAAATGCGAGAGTATTGCTCGGCTGTTTTTCTTGATGTGGCGCAATCATTTGACAAAGTGTGGTATGATGGCCTCATTCATAAAATTAAAAAATCATTACCTAATACGTTCCACAATATCCTTGAATCCTACTTATCCAACAGGCGATTCACAGTAAAAGTAAAAGATTACATAACAGAAGAGTGTCCGATTACGGCAGGTGTTCCGCAGGGTAGTGTTCTTGGACCAATATTGTACATACTGTTTACCGCAGATATCCCTACAAGTGACGAAGTAATTACGTCAACATTTGCGGATGATACTGCTATACTAAGTCGACATAAATGTCCCATTACAGCCACAAAAGTGTTACAGCAGCATCTTAAACAAATTGAAGAATGGCTAGCGAAATGGCGTATAAAAGTTAATGAAAACAAGTGCAAACACATAACTTTTACATTTAGGCCAAAAACGTGTCCTACTGTTAAGCTCAACAATGTATCAATACCGCAAGCTGACGAAATTACATACCTCGGAATCCACTTGGACAGGCGCTTAACCTGGAGACGACACATTGCAGCTAAAAAGCTGCAGCTTAAACTCAAATCTGCTAGTTTACATTGGCTTTTAAACAAAAAATCTGGACTAAGCCTTAGCAACGAAGCCCTCTTATATAATACAATAATAAAACCGATATGGATGTATGGGATCCAGTTATGGGGCACAGCTTGCGCGATGAATATAGATATAATTCAAAGATTCCAATCGAAAACGTTAAGAGTAATAACGGGCGCACCATGGTACATGCGTAATAAAAATATTCAAAGAGATCTAAATATACCTACCATCAAGGAAGAAATTGAAATCGCAGCGAAAAAATACTTAACAAAACTGCGTAACCATCCGAACCCTTTGGCTAACACCTTGGCCCATGCAACAAGTCAAACCCGCCTGCGGAGAAGAGACAAAGCAGCCTTCTAAAGAGCAACGTCAAGCAAGCAGCCCATTCGTACTAATGGGCTTTATGTTTTAATTTAGTTTAAGATTTTATTACTTACTAGCTTTTACCCGCGGCTTCGCTCGCATTAAATCCATCCAATAAGAGATCATTATAGTACAAACGGATCAATATAAAGAATATATTTTATTGCGTGTCTGAGATTATCTATTTGAAAAAATTACTACGTGCAATGAAGTTTCAAATTTCAAAGTATACTTTATGGAATCAATACAACAAATATTAAAATATATATGTCACTATAAAGAAAATAAATAATTCGGAATGGTAACAATTGAAAATATAAAATGCAGATTATTAGTCAAGGATATTTCTATAAACTATATTGTACGTTTTTCCGTTGGGTGTAAATATTTGTAAATTCCGGGCATTAGACACACGTGAACAGGCTACATATAGTTGACCATGAGAAAAGCATGACTTTTCTAAATGCACTCGTGCTACCTGTAATGTCTGTCCTTGTGCTTTGTTTATAGTTACGGCAAAGCTAAGTTTGACGGGAAACTGAACTCTTTTAAATTGGAATGGAAGATCAGTGGGAATAATTGGAATCCGAGGTATGATTACACTTTTTCCTTTACCGACACCTGTTAAAATAGTAGCACCAAGTATATTCTGTCCCAATTTCGTTATCTGAAGTCGTGTTCCATTACATAGCAGAGGAGCATTTAAATTTCGCATAAGCATTACTGGTACATTTAGTTTCAACTGAAGCTTATGTGATGGTACACCCGACAATTCAAGTGAATTTAAAAACTCTACAGGATATGAGGTACTTAATTCTGTATCCATAATTGTATCCATTGATAAATATTCCACCATTTCCCCTTCCACCTCTTTTAAAATGTCATTGTTGATTCTATTAACTACTTCATTTTTTGGTGCTAATATTGCTCTTGCGCACAGCCACTGATCACAACCCAAATTCTGTTGCAATTCGGGAAAAACATGAGCAATGAGATCCACATCATTTTCTACTAAATTATAATATTCTCTTGAAAGTGATACGCAACCTTCAGCATCAACATCTAAACGACCATCACCAATTTTCAATAACATTTCAGCATAAAGTCCTGAATCCACGTCATTATGAAGATGCACTCTCATATTTGTTTTTGGGCTCAGCTTTTCAACTCTCGACCATAAGCTCGATGATTTTAAGCATGCTTGAATTTCATCTGCTGGTGTTCCCCTCTGAATAACTGGAAGGGTTTGGCGAAAATCACCAGCCAGTAAAACTACCATTCCTCCCATTATATCTGTACTATCCCGCAGGTCCTGAAAAGTCCGGCTTAAAGCTTCTATAGCCTTTTTGTGAGACATTGTACATTCATCCCACACTAAAAGCTTACATTCTCGCAGCATCCTACCTCGAGAACTATTTTTACTGAAATTACAGATGGGCGAATCTTCATGTGCAAGGTTCAATGGTAATTTCAAAACGGAATGTGCCGTACGGCCGCCGTTTAAAAGCGTCGCGGCAATACCCGACGAAGCTACTGCAACTGCTATTTTTCTGTTTTTTCTGATGTACATTAATAATAAGTTGAGCAAAAACGTCTTTCTGGTTCCACCTGGTGCATCGAGAAAGAAGAGTCCACCTTTACCGTATTCTATTCTACGTAAAACTTGATGGAGAACATGAGCCTGCTCTGGAAGTAACAAAGGGATTAATTCTTCTACTTGTCGCTGCAGTGCTATGAAATCATAATCTAACTCTCGAGCAATTTCATTGTTGAAATCATCCTCATTATCTCTTTGAGGGCTTTGCATCCCAAAATCATCTAATTTTTTTCCAACCATTGTGAAAACCTTGTTTTCAATTAGAATTAGCGTTTGGTTGTAAATATGTTCATTGAAAGTCATATCTGTATGTACTTGCTGAAGTCGATGTAAAATATCTTTAGCTTTTACCCGCTAGATGGCGTTAACGTGGCGCTCAGCAAATACATGACCAGGCCACCACCATACATGTATGTATGTATGTATGCTCACATTTTATGGCCACCATACATGTAGATATGTATGCTGTATACTGTATACTGTATACTCCCATACACACATACCACACTACTCTCAATGCAGCTACATATGTGCCTATACCTATGTATCTCTTGTATGCTTACATTTTATGGCCACCATACATGTAGATATGTATGCTGTATACTGTATACTCCCATACACACATACAACACTACTCTCAATGCAGCTACATATGTGCCTATACCTATGTATAGTCCCACTCTCTCTCTCTCTCTGTGCATATGGGGCGTTACTTTATGCATGCGTATGTATATTCTCTATTGTGGCTATTGAACAAAAAAGTTTCTTTATTTTATTTAAAAAATAATTTTTTTTATTAAATAAAAAGTAGCCTATGTTCATTCTGATACCTCCAAGAGTATGTGTACAAAGTTTCATGATGATCGGTTAAGTAGTTTTTGCGTGAAAGCGCAGCAAGCGAAACGACTTTCGCATTTATAATATTAGTATAGATTGTTAGGCTTCCGAAGTCGAAGTAGATTCAATAAATAAATATTAATGTTTTACTTAAGCTGTTAGTAAGATTCTTCTTTTCCCCGGGAGGTAGACCTAATCGAAGCAAATTTATTTAATGCTCGATTTACGTGATAAACAGGAAGATTACTTTTCTCTCAAGGAAGTTGACAAGGTACTCACTTATTCAAAAAAATTTTATTTGTCGCTCGATTTACTTGAAATTCGGTCCATAGATGGCATTTATCTTAGATTTACAAGATGATTATTATTCTCTCCAGAAAACTGACCTATTTAAAAAAGAAATTTTTTTGCTAGATTTACTTGATTAACAGGAAGATTACACTTCTCTAAGGGGAGTAAGGGACTCACCTATTCAAAAATTCTTAGTTATGGCTCAACTTACTTGATATTCGGTACGTAGGTTGCTCTCTACTTAGGTTAACAGGAAGACTCTTCTTTTCTCCGCGGATGAGACCAGAGACTGACCTAATCGAAAAAGTTGACTGACTACATTTCTGTAAGGGAAGTGGACTAGAGACAGACCTCTTCATTGAATCTTATTTCCAGGTCGATTTACTTGAATTTCGGTACATAGGTAGCTTTTAACTTAGATCAACAAGAATACCCTTCTTTCTCCGGGAAGTGGAGCAGAGACTGGCATAATCGAAAACATTGTCTTTATTACTCGATTCACTTGCAATATATACCATACGTACCAGAGACTGACTTATTCGAAAAAAATCTTGTTTACAGTTCGTGTTTATATCGAGACTTGATAGAGGCCGGAATTCTTCGTAAAAACCGGCAACGGTGATCGGGTGAGGTGCCGTTCCTTTAAAAAGCCTGCAAACATTAAACTTCCTCCTACTTGGCACACCCAGTGCTTATCAAATTAATACATTTGCGGATGTAGTTAAATTTAGTTTTAATAACGTTATTAAATTAGGGAATTTCAATAATACTGGATCAATTCACTCACCAGAGATATTGCTGCGTTCAAAGCTGTGATATGTTCCACACAAGGTGGAAATCTAAAATGTACATAACTGCACTTTTCCCATAAACTAGTCGAGTCATGCATTCTTATATTGAAATTCAGCGAATTGGTGGATATTATGGCTGCACAGGGGTACACACATAAACAAGCCGCCCGCCTTGCAGCCTCACTGCAATAGAAAAACTTAAATAGTTATATAAATGCAAGTTATTTTTTATATAACAATTCAAAAACTATAATTCAAAAATTCATAAGTAACAATTCATTGGAAATATTAATTCACATTTCATTCTGCTTAACACTAAAGACGATTATTACTAATTTTTAATGTGGTGTACTGCCGGATATCACCCATCCAAAAAGCGTGTCCTGTGCGGCTGGCATAGTGGCATTGCAGGCATTAATCCCGGCCTCAAAATCGCTGCGTAAGTGTCGATACCTAATATGAAAAATACCGTGCTTTTCCTATAAGAGAACGGGTCGGCAAATCTCAGATTGTCGAACTCGTCGACAACTCTGACATCCAACGTACGTTCTGGCGTAGTTTTCGTGAGGTTGGGCAGCACTATTGTCCGGATGTGAGTACCGTCAGATCGCTACGACTGGGTGCTGCATCTATTATTTCTACCAGGTCTTCGCTGCTGGCATCTATTTCCAACACTTCATCATCGCTCGACTCAGTCAACGGTTGTGCTTAGTATGGGCCATGTTATCTTCTGTGCCGACCGTCTACCGCGCCCTGGATGTGGGGCACGTCTTCCTCCATTTCCCGCAGGTGAAGGAGACTGGTGCCGTTCGTGGCATCGGTCGAATGTCCTTATCGACGGACATGGCCATGGGATGTGGCGACAGGTAGTTGGCACAGTGACGGTAGAGGAGGATAGCCCTGAGTCTCTATGTGAGTTCCATCCGGCGCATTTATCTGCAAAATAGAAGCCGATGGTTGTTCTTACAGACTGGACAACGATTTTGGTCCTTCAGGGTGTTGATGTTGTTGACTCAAAACATTCCGTAATTCTCTGAAAGTAAAAGATTCATCAATTGGTCTTAAAACAGGAAGCATGACTAATTTAACGATTATTAGACCACGGGTAGTAAGTATTTCCACTACTCGAACGCGGTGATCTGGTCCTAACAAACCCTAACCATTCTTGGCGAATTCTTGCATCGTGAATCGCAACGAATTTGCTACTTTCCTGAAATGGATTTTGAAGCTCTTCACCTCTGCCTCCCACAACCCTCCCATATGAGGTGCTCCTGGAGGTATGAAGTGCCAACTTATGAGCAAATGACTAATTGGCAAGTCGCTAGGCTTCTGACAACAACTTTAAATTCTTACCTTAGAGCTTTACTCGCGAGGACAACCACGTCTAGCCAGGAATCTCGAGAATGCTGCAAGAAATGTGGTGGCCGACCGATCGCTGGTTGCCTCCGGGTGTATTGCTTTTGTTGTAAAGCACACAAATACGCAGACATATCCTTTTGTGATTAGATATGCTCGACCAGTGTAGTTCTTAATGTCGAACGGTCCTGTAAAGTCTACGCCGGTATTGGTAAGTAGCCTAGACAGGATTGTTCGTTCTGAAGGTAGCGCGGCCATTAGTTACTGTCTTGTCCGCTTTCTGAAAATAATACAAACTTTGCAATTATTGATAACAGTTTTGATCAGACCTTTTATCCGAACGATCCAATATTCCGACCTCACTAGCCTCAACACTAGTAATGGTATGGTAAGATGATGCGGTAGTGTTCATTGTAGGCCAGTGATGCCATGGCAAGTCTACCACTCGGCTGATTCCATTCCTGTCCAGGAAGGGGTTGAGAGTGCTAATGAAGCTCTTAGTGCTCACTGGCTTTGATGCTGCAAGTGCGACGTATTCCTCATGATAACAACGCTTCTGCCTCAGATGAATTAAACACAATTTTGCTTCTTCAATTACCTTTGACGGTAAAATTGAAAAATCCTGGAAACTACCCTCAAAGCGCGAGAAAAATCGGATCATCTTTGCAAGATGTCTTCAGAGTGTATAATTCGCGCTGTATGAGTTCTCACAATCTTTTGCTCCAATTCTGTTTCCATTGTGTCATCTCCATGAAGGACCGTGCCACCAGAGAATACTCTCTCCAAGATCCTTCGGAGATACGCATCCACTGCCCAAGTCGGCAGATTCCATTCCATCTTCCATCTTCTCGATGTCTGCATTAAAGACATATTTGAAAAAACGCCATTTTAGTAACAATGGGATAAGATTGGCTTACAAAATAGGAAATTCTGAATAGGCAAAGACAACAGTGACATTAATTTTCACTTACACTACCGAGGTAATAAAATTTACTTCGGTATTAAATTTTACCATTCACTAAATTTTGTTACTTTTTCGTATTCAGAGTTCACTGTCTCTCTTTAATTTGAGAAATATGAGATAACAACAAATTGCTGTTTGATTTGGTGTTCTTAATTTGAAAAAATAAACTGGATTGAAACTGGATTCAATGCTGGAGAAACTACACAGTTCTATGCACAGTTCACAGATAAGGGAGCTAGCTCTTTGTGAACTAGAATATATATTAAAGAATATAGAAATGAGGACATTAAAAATATTATTATATAAAGCTCCAGTACAAATAAAAAATACTAATAGACAATTTTGGAGTTATAACAAAGATACATTTGGAAAAACACGCGACAAGTGGTTAAATTCATAAATGTACGAGAAATAAGATAACAAAACATATAAAAAAGGAACCACTTGTAGCGACAGATACACCAACGAACACATTTGAGACTGTAAGTATAGACACAGTAAGCTCATTACGACGGCATTCGGAGTACACGCCTACACAAAAGCTTAGACGTATAGGTATAGCGAAATTGTGGAAGTGAACACCAGTTGTACAAACAAAAAAAGAGTGAGTGAGTTCGTCGCAGACGCACAACCTCGTCAATCAAAAGAAGAGCAGCTGATAATACTGGTCGGAGCAAATGAAGTGACCACCTGAAAATTTCTAAAGACTAAAACAGAATAACTGTCCCTGCACCGGTCACTTGGGAATTAAAAAAACTATTGCGGAAGCAGCAGCACGATATTACGGGTCGAGAAATTTCAGGGATATCAAGAGGAATACCGGACAGTTCTCCAGAAGCCAAATAGATAATCCGAGCCAACAGCTAGCTGCGTGCCTAGGCGAGACAACCACAGCCCCGGAAGACAAGGCTACGAAGATGTAAGAAGTATTTGAAATGGTGCGAAAGAACCAACAAAAGTTGTCGATCGAGGAAACTCGATGAGGAAATAGAAATCGAAGAAGAAGCAAGAGTTAAAAAGAAGAAGCAGAAGTTGAAGCAACAGAAGCACCAACAGTCTAAGACGAATAACAAAGGGTGAAGATGAAGAAGTTAAAATAGTCAAAGAAGTAGAAGCAGAATAATAAGATGTAGAAGCCAAAGAAGAAGAAGAAACCATATCGAAAGAAAGGCAGAAGTCGTAGAAGAGATAAAAAACGAGACGACAACTAATACTTACGGGAAGTAAAAGGTGTGGAAACACACACCACCTCTTCGTCGATTTTAACGCAGCCTTCGACAGCACGAAAAGGAGTTGCCTCTACGCCACTATACCTGAGTTCGGAATCACCGCAAAACTCACACGGATATGTAAACTGACTTTAAGTAACACCAAAAGCTCTGACCCTCCGAATGACAGTGCGCAATGCTAACCACTCGGCTACCTCGGCCGCCTTAATAAATAATTAGTATGAAATATTGAAAATGTAAAAGAATATACGCTGTTGATTCTTTCATATTTAAAGCAAATTAAATTATAAATATTTTATTCCCGGCTTAAACATTGAATATGACGCCGCATAATCTTTAACGAAGAGAACCTAAATATAAAACAGAATAAAATCATATTAATAAAAAACAACCTATATTTCTACTACTAATCGCGAAAAACAGAAACGAAAAACAGCGAAAAAGCAAACTATAGACGCGATATATTTTAAACGCACGCTGAAAAGGGATACAGCGGAAATAAATAACATACATACATACATGTACATTTCTCCTTTCTTAAAAGTGAAAAGTAAAAAATTTAAAGAAAATCTTAAATTTTTACTTAAAACATATATGAAAATATAACATAGCATATCTACTTACGGTTTTCTAAAATATGTACAATATTAGGTAAAGTAAAAAGTTCGTTCGGTTTCTTTTTCTGCAAATGGTTCCAAACGGTTTTCTGGCTTATCTTTAGTTCCTCAGCAATTAAATAAGTGCTCACGTGACGGTCTGTTTCCATGATTTTATTGCAATTTTCGATGACAGGCCTCCCGACGCGTGGTGCCTCTTTGACATCGAAATTGCCGGAACGGAACCTAGCAAACCACTTATGGGCTACACGTTCGTTTATAATATCGGGCCCATAAACTAAATTAATTTTTTCAGCCGCTTTAGCTGCTTTTTCTCCTTGATCAAAGAAAAATTATAAAATATAGCGAATTTTCTCTTTGCTGGTGTCCATCTTTGACGAACGCTCACAACGTAATGAGTCAATCAATCGTATAGTATAGCCGTATAGTATGGCATGATGCGACACGTAACACTAGTGTGTGTGTGTGTGTGTGTGTAATTGGCGCTTTGAAACCGCTTAAGCGATTTTCGGCCGAGCTCCTCCTCCAATTTGTGGTTTTGCGTCTTGATGTTTTTCCAACAAATGGAGTGACCTACAGTTTATACTAAGTAGCCTCCGAACGGCTGATGGTTTTTTTACGTGGAGCCTTTTCATGTACGATATACACTCGGAGGGGTGGACTTTCCCTGCCGAGGGGCGACCGCAATTAGAAAATTTTTAATTTAAATTTTTATTTAAATTAACTTGCCGTAACTTTTGGATGATGGGGGCACCGGGATTTGAACCCGTGCCTTCCGAATGCCAGTACGCAATGCTAACCACTCGGCTACCGCGGTCGCCACACTAGTGCTATGGACAATAACGCCATCTCTTAGATAAAAACCGAACGATATTTTTACTTTAACTAATATAATGAAATATTTACATTGATCTGCGCCTGCTGTTTCCGTAAAAAAATATATAATTTTATGCATACATATATATAACGTGCCAACACAAAAATTACGCACGTACATACTCACTTTCTTATAAAGAAAAATACACATATACAAAAATATACATACATATGTATGTGAATTCATTTACATACTCTTCGCTGTAGAAAAAGTGAAAAATTTACATTTGTAAATTCATTTACTTACCGTTCGCTGAAAAAGTGGAAAATACATACAATTAAAAAATATGTATAGTATTACGTGCTTACCGTTCGCTGAAAAAAAGTGAAAATTATGCATACGTGTATTTATATAAATTCATTTACTTACCGTTCGCTGAAAAAAATATACCTATATACTCGTATATCTTTACATACTTACCGTTCGCTGAAAAAAGTGGAAAATATACTTACCGTTTGCAGAAAAAGTGAAAAACACACAAAATATAGATATATAGATATCTTTACTAAAATTACATGCTTACCCTTGCTGATAAAGGGAAAAATATACATACCTATGTGTGTATAAACTCATTTACTAACCGTTCGCTGTAAAGGTAAAAAATACACAAAATTTAGATATATACTTTTACATATCTTTACTAAAGTTACATACTTACCGTTCTCTGAAAAAAGTGAAAAATACTTACATATGTACATAAATCTTTCCTGAAGAGAAAATACGTATATGTACAGTCCGCGACAAAAAGATAGCACAATTAAACTTTTGCAAAATTTTCTCTTCATACATATGCAAAGGTTTTCTTTTTCACTGTGGTAACTATAGTAACAACAACGCTTGATTTTGTGTACATAACGGTACTTTAGTTTAAATAAAATTACTTTTTATGACGCGTCAAAATGATAGCACAAACTTTTAAATTTTTGTTTAGCTGCTGTTTAACCGCCAATAAAGCATCAGTAAGTTTTTTGAAAAAATATCCGAAAATTTTCTGAATAGAATAACGATATTTATTTTGTAAAACTACAATTAATAATCAAAATTTCTACAAAAATGGGTAGTGGAAAACTTCTCAATAGCACAGAGGTTTCTCGAAATTCTCATGCAGAAAAAAAGAAAATAGCAGAAATCGCGAAACATTTAAATAGAAGGGTTATGAATTTATTGAAAAATTCTGAAAATTACGGAAAAGTGCGTAGTAGCGGACGGCCAAAAGCGGTAACACCTAGGAAAGAAAGATCAATTATGCGTGTTGCATCGGATTGTCACCTTACAGCCAGAAAAATTGCGGAAAAAGCTGGTGTACAAAGAATTTTGCAACTTCCGATACCATAAAACGTTGAAAGTTGCCGCCTCCGAACGGCTGATGGTTTTTTCCACGAGGAGCCTTTATTACATGTCCGAAATTCACTCGGAGGGGTGGACATTCCCTGCCGAGGGGCGACCGCATTTAGAAAATTTAACTTAATTTTTTATTTAAATTAATTTTCCATTACTTTTGGCTGTTGGTGGCACCGGGATTTAAACCCGAGCTTTCAGAATTTCAGTACGCACTCGGATACCGCGGCAACTGTATATACATAACGTGTGAAAAAAAGGAATACATACTTACCGGTGAGGAATTACAAACATACAAAATTTCAAACGATCTAGTACACGGTCCGACAACACACAACGAAATAACAATACCAACAGCTAAAGCATGAAGACAACCTACGGAGCCACGAATAACAACAAAGACCAGCAAAAAAGTATAATCCCACACTCACACACGAAACACTTCTTAAGGGTTTGTACTAAAAAAGGAAATGCGCTTCATCTGGCAGCGCGGGATTATTGCCTGTTCAGACCTACATACGCGTTGCTTGTTGCTCTGCAGTACAGTGAGATCTTATTGTGCAACTTTTCATTATTTTAATTCTCAGGATCTAATAGTCTAATAATTCATAACACAATCGAATGCGTACCACCGCTGACCCGCGCTGCCCGATAGGACAATTTAGTGCGGGCCACCGGTGAACCGGCGTGAACGGGTTGAAGACTATTTCTAAGTGGTTCCGAAGATTTCAGACCGGACATTTTTCCGTACAGAACGAGCCCCGAGAAGGTCAACCAAAATTTTCCCTACAAGAAATGATTGCTAATGAATTTGGCTTGAGTGCCATGACTGAGTCGCTAATATTAAAATATCATTTGGAATACACGAAGAAATCTGCTTGATGGATTCCACGAATTTTAAATGAGGCCAAAAAAGAGGCTCGAGTGCATTCTACTCAATTTTTCCTAAACAAATTAGAGAATGATCAGTCTAGCAACTTTAGTAAAGTCGTTACTGGAGACGAATTCGGTTCTATAAGTACGATCCAAAACCAAGCAGCAGTCTATGGTATGGAGCCCAACAGGAGCAAGCCCACCAATAAAATCTAAGCAACAAAAAGCAGCAGCAAAAGTAATGATGCCACTTTACTTTACCCGATCTAAAATCGTAGCAGATATTCCACTGGAACGCCTCGGATGAGATACCCCCTTTCTGTTTTCGACCCCCTCAAACGAATTAAGGATCATGATTTGAGGGCATGGGAAGGTGCCGTTGCCCAGCTGGTTGATGTCCTCGCAAGAATAAAGATTGACATCACCGCCGTCCAAGAAGTGCGATGGACGAGACAAGGACGAAAGCGAGTAGGTTCTTGTGACATTTACTACAGCGGCCATATAAAGGAGCGCAAGTTTTGTGTCGGATTTGTGGTAGGAGAGATGGTAATTGCAAAATGGTACACCGAAGAGTGCTTAGCAAAAGTTTTCAAAAATTTGTTAGAAAATAGGGAAAAAGGGGAACGCGCCATTCCACACTGCTGAAATAACGAGTAATTGTATTGCGATCTCTGGGATTGACAAAATACATCCAGCACCATATTCCCCGGATATACGTGTAGCACCTTGTGATTTCTATTTATTACAACAAATTAAAAAAAATGTAGAAGGAAAGGTCTTTAATAGCATAGATGATTAATGTGGTTAATGCTGTACTTAGGAAGCTTAAAAGGCAAGATTTTGAAGACTGTTTTCAGAAGTGAATTTATAGGCTTAAGAAATGCATTGAAATCAATGGCGATTATGTAGAAAAGATAAAAAAGGACAAAGATTAAGAAAAATTTATTTTTTTTCTTGTCAACTTACCGAACTTTTGTTAAAACCCTATATACATACATTCACCAACTATACATATGTACACAATGATTTAAATCACACATAAGTGTCAAAATAAAAGTTATTTCAAACAATAACAAAGAATTTCAAATTTATTATATCATAAAAAAGTTATTATAATATCTGAAATACCTTAATTTTAAACAAATTTCCGGATTCCACAACTCCAACTTAAGGATGTCGTAGATGTAGTAGATGACAAAACTTGGGCGACTTGCGGAGAAGAGTACGAGACAACATTCAACAAAGTGTTGCTGACTAAAATACGAATAAGTGAGGCACTCGAAACAAAGATGACTAGATATGAAACTCTTTATTTCGTGAGAGCACCGAAAAATGTGTATTTTTTGCACTAAGGTGCAAAAAATGGTATTTTTTGTTGTTTTGGAACATTTGCAGTTTCCACATCACCATTGAGGTATACAAAAGGCACGATACTGATATTATTTCTGGGTGTTCGGTTCCCCAGGAGTCCTATATCACCCCTTTATTAAATAAACAAAAATCAACAAAAGCTTAATAAGCATGATTACATAAATAAACCAAAGTAATAAACAAATTACATTTCAATGTTATAAAACTATTTACTTATATAAAAATGTCACAATAATGAGATTCAGTGTTATAGAATACAAAAATATTTCATTAAAAAACAAAAAAGTAAAATCAAATTAAAGATTTCAATTGCACACATAATTCAGTAAATACACTCACAAACTGAATACCATATAATTAATATTTACAACATATACATATGAAAATACTAAAATTTGGAATATGCCTAAAAAACACCAAGCCCTCTATAAAAAAAGAAATAAATTAATTGAAATCTTTAAGTTTACACATCCACTTTTTTATGCTATTTGCTCTACAACAACTTAAAGGTGTGAAACAAACAAAATTTGTGTCTTAAAATTAAGATCACTAAGATCCCTATTAAAAAACTTTAAGGTAAAAAAATGCGGATTTTAATAAAAAGCGCCAAGGTGGAATTGCTATCGCAATTTTCACAACACCTATTGGGACTGAAATTTGGCATTTTCTTTTAAGAACATTTGTTCTAACTCTTTTAAATAAAGCAAGGATCCATGTAGTGGCTTAATTAATTTGCATCTATCATCTGTATTTCAACAATAAAGCAAAATTCTGTTGAGTCTACATCATGAAAAGGGTAAGGGCTGGGAGCAAGTGTGTGCTTTAAAAATGTTCAAATAAAGGTATCCGCCAAAATAAGCGAATGCGCTTTGACTCGAAAGCTAGTTTAATGCTCGTTTTTGGAAATTATTTGGCGACTTATGAACTTCTGTCAACACCGAATTGGATTTTGCGAGTCCTTGCTAAAAAAATATACTAAATCTGGCCAACTTACTGAACGCGAATTAAAACCTACCTTATTTTTTGAATTTTCAAGGCAATTTTCAATATTTTTCAAAAGATGGGGGCTATTATTAAGAAAGAAAATACTTTTGCCATTTACCTCAAAATATGGAACTAAATTAAGAAAATTGGACCCTTGGTCGCAAACGAAGTTATAAGGCCAATATTTTGTAATTGTGTTATTGCCTCAAAAGTATATTTTTTGGCAACATCACCCCTACAAGATCCATGGGCTATTAAGTAAGACAAGGGATATGACCAAGGTTATCCACCTATTTCTTGTACCATAAGAGTCGTAGCACTGTTTCCTATTCAACATGTGCGATTTTCATTGCCATAGTCCTCAACTCTTACTATTCTATCAAATTTTGGCAAATATTGCATATGACCCCTAAGTGCCATTTCATAACATAAAATGGAAAAAACTTTTGATTATTACTGAAGCCACGACGTCTAAGCCCTAAACATTTAATGCTAAATACTTTTATTACAACCTGGATCGCGGGGCCACCCAGAAACGAACTCGTCGAGAGTCCTCTCTTCTGGAAACCTAAGGAATGGCTTCAGATATCTATAAGCTAATGGGAAAAGAAAGTATACACCTAAAGCCAAAGTTTTGAAATTGTCGTATCTAGTTCCTTTGGTATAACGGCAAGAGTTTTCAAAACTATTTCTTATAATTGATCCTATTTGTGGAGGAAAATCGCTACAAAAATCTCCCATCCTCTTGAATTTCAAATTTTCAAATTTTCTCGCTAAATCTTCAAACTGTATTTTAAATAAACTATTTCCCTTTCTTTATCTTCAAATTCCTTGCCAAAATATCCCTAAAGGTCAAACTTAAATTTGTTTGAGTACTCTTCTCAAAAATATTATTATTTTCTCTACTATGCTAACAAAAGAACATTATCTAACTACCAGAACTGATTTCTTCCGCCAAATTTTTATCAGGGACGCCTCTGGATACAAGCTTTTTATCCATCTTCATTTTCCCGAAGAATTGCCTATCGCAAGCCGACAGGTATTTAGCGCTGGTTTGTTCTACACCTAGTCGCCTCAGCCAATCGAAATACCTAACGGAAAGTAAAAGTTCTTACAAAATGAACACATTAAAATGCTTTTTTCATTTACATGCAAACATCAAAAACTATTTTTCGACTGCAATTTCCAAAAACACAACTACACTTATAAGCCTCATAAGTTTTTACTTTCTAAAATTACAAAAAAATTAAAAAACCTGTTAAAATATTTTATGAATAGTAATTAACTTTGAACTAAAATATTATTTTATTTTTTTATAATCACAAAGTTTTAGTAATTTTAATTATTTGGTATGGGTACCTGTCCTTCTCTTTCTCCGCATGAGGAAATTTGAAGAAATGCTGCCCTTGCTTACATCCAGCCACGCATTTTCTTACTTTTGGCATATTCGCTCTGAAAATACACACAAATAATAAAAAGGCCATAATTGATGATAATTAAAATACTTACTAAATTTAATCTAAAATATTCTCACTAAATTTAACGTTTTCAACGTACAATTCACAACGTATAACACGAACACAACTGCTTATAGGGAAATTCATATCATACTCGTTTTTTCAGTTAATTTTGGTGGTTTTAAATGGCATTGCTTATTTTATGATATCAGCAGTTAGAAGTTCCCCAATCTGACACTGCTGCCAACATTAGTATGTAATGTAAGATGGGGAACGCTCCCAGCTGCGATTTGAGTGATTTTGAGTTAGTTTCGTATCTAGTGATCTTTGACTCGTTACAAAACCCGCAGTCTACATAGAGCACCCCATGCTATCGAATGAGCAAAAGTTCTTTTAGTTGAAAGGGAAGACACGAGAAGAAGAAGCACAGGTAATTCAACAGTATTCGGTAACCGACCTTGCATGGCATGCAATCTCATCCCGATATAAGAATCTTCGGTTATTAGTACAATAGATAACCAGAGCAATACCCTACTAGATCTCAAAAACATCCCAGTGGAGAGCGCGGAGCAAATATTAAAGCTATAGATGACGATAACCTACAGTCTGTTCATTCTCAAATCCCACCAAATTTCCACACTAGTCTGGAGCCCCTTCTTGGTGCATATATGGACTTCCAGATTACCGCGAGAATCCCATTATCTATGGAAACAGCAAGTTTGCAACAGAAAAGACCTACCCTTCTAGTCTGAAATGAAAAACTTCCTGACACCTTGTTTTAAAGTTTTAAAAAAACTCATCCCAAAAAATCCCAATCTTCAACCTCCAGCCTCCATCCCTAGGCCAACACATAATTCCACCTTCTTGAATAGGAATAAAACGCACACACCTCACACTGAGTGAAGAAGGCCAGTATCTTGCAAGCTCTGTAATTTAAACCACTCTGATAATGTGTATCAAATTTAAAGAACTTCCGTCTTTGGTCGGAATAAGCTCATAAAAATAATTGTAAAAATTGTTTGGCGTACTCTCACTCAGAGAGAAATTGCAAGAGTATTTTTGCATGCGCCTACTGCCAGAGAAGGCATCACTCACTCCTCCGTTACTCCAGTAATGGCCAAACGCTAAACAATCAAATATTCCCCAGAAAAACTGTCACATCTCAAGCGGCAATTAATGCAGAAAATCCCTGTGCCTCTCAACAGGCAGCAAAAGTGTCAAACTCAACTCAAAAAGAGGGATAAAATTCTGTCACACTTCTCCAGCAGTAGAGAGAGAACATTCCTTCCCACAACAATCATCTCAACTCATAAAGGAGTAGTAACTGAAATAAGAACACTCATTGAACAAAGATCTCAAAAAAAACCTTCCAAACCTATCGTGTGCAAAGGTTACTCGGATTTTCTACAACCAAAAATCCTTACGAGATTCTAAGAATGGGCAGACATAAGGCACAAAGCTCAAGTAAAACTTCTTCATTAATAATATGCTCAAAGCCCAGTATACCATTTTTGGATGGATTTTAAGCGAACTAGTAGCACAACCGATTACATCATTCAGTACCCAAGTAATCGAGACCATGACGGACCCCTTATGTGGTCTGCTGTGAAGAGTTTCAAAATCCACTTTACGAAAATAACGAATAATCCTAAGTTCACATTTGAGGAGTTCAATACTCTTGTACGCATTGAAGCGGTCTTAAGCTCCAGACTGATCTAACCAATGTCACAATACCCCGATAACCTGAACGCTCTATCACCTGGTCATTTCCTCCGCGGAGCCCTTAGATACTTGATTCCAGAACCGAACCCGAAAAACCTGTCCATGATAAACACATGGCAAAACCTGCAAGTGCTACACCACCAATATGGTAGACGATGAAAGACTGAATACTTTCCAGAATTGCACAAACGGTACAAATAGAAAAGACAGGAATCCAACCTCCCCGAAAGAGATCTCGCCGTTATTAAACGAATGGAAGTTAGGCTGAATTGTAAATTTCGATCTCGCGTCCGACCAAAATATCGGCGTAGTCGACATTCGCTCTCAAAGCAGTATTGTTACTTGCAACATGACTAAACTTTGCGTACTACCACCCGCACAGCAGACTTCTCCCTCCAAACATTTTCTCATCTCTTGATACGTCTCCCTAACCCCACCATATCAAACTTGTAATGTTTTCCGACCATTTCATAACAGAGCAAAGGACTTCCGCAAGTGCCGTTTATGCTGCCGCCCGCAATCTCTAGGATACTGTCGTGCTTTCCTTGCGAAGACGCTTTACGAGATGTACGAGTCCTCAAAACAAATCGCTATTGCATAAATTGTCTAGCGACTTCACACACTACAGGGACATGCGACTCCTCAGACAGCTGTCGTCGGTGCGGATTAGCACATCACCAACAGCAAACCCGTGGGCTGGTAAACAAAATCCCGAAAGCAACAGCTTGATGATTTGGTCCAAGTTACTTCGCCGTAGGCCTGCCGGTATGTTGAAGACATGGGTGTTGATCTCACCGAATTCTGAAAAAATTAAGAATTAAATATGCTTGTCCATATACACGAAAATGTATACTTACCCTTATCTTGAAACACTTGCTAAACCGGAATTACTCACCTTTTATCACCTCGAATACTAACCTTAATCTCCAAATCCCAATCTGTAAAACAAAGAAATTAGAAGTAAAAAGGAAACTAAAATTGTTCCTTCTTTTTCGTTACAATGTAAATCTAAGCTAAGTCTTATAAGTAGAAGCTTGAAGTCAATATTCAATAGCTTGTTAAACCCCGAACCGAACACTTATACGTTTACATCTTCTTCTTTTTTATTGGCGTTGGCACCGCTTACGCAATTATAGCCGAAGCAATTACAGCGCGCCATTCCTCTCGCTGTCTGGCGCCAGCTGGAAATACCAAGTGAGGCCAGGTCACTCTCAACCTCCAGCGGGTAGTGCATCGAATACTTTCAAAGTTGGAGTGCTTTCATCCAATCCGATGACATGACCTAGCCAGCGTAGCCGGTGTCTCTTCATTCGCTGAACTATGTCAATGTCATCGTATAGCTCGTACAGCTCATCGTTCCATCGCATGCGATATTCGCCGTTGTCAATGCACAAGAGACCATAAAACGTTTGCAAAACTTTTCTCTCGAAGACTCCTAGAGCCGACTCATCAGATGTTGACATCGTCCACGCTTCTGCGCCGTATAGTAGGACCGGTATGATGAGCGACTTGTTGAGTTTGATTTTCGTTCGTCGACAGAGGATTTACTTTTCATTTGCCTACTTAATTCAAAGTTGGCAAGCGCGATTTTGCGTTGGATTTCCAGGCTGACATTGTTGTTGGTGCTAATGATGGTCCTAAGATAGACGAAATTATCTACGACCTCGAAGTTATGACTGTCAGCAGTGACGTGGGAGCCGAGTCGCGAATGCGGTGACTGTTTGTTTGATGACAAGAGATATTTCGTCCACTCATTCACTACCAGACCCATTCGCTTCGCTTTTTTATCAAGTCTGGAGAAAGGAGAACTCACGGCGCTGTTGTTGAGGCCAAAAAATTCGATATCAATGGCGTACGCCAGCAGCTGTACACTCTTATAGAAGACCTTCCTATTCAGCTCTGCAGCTCGTATTATTTTCTCCAGCAATAAGTTCAAAAAGTCACACGATAAAGAGTCACTCTGTCTGAAACTTTGTTTGGTTTTAAACAACTCAGAGAGATCCTTCCCGACCCTGACGGAGCTTTTAGTGTTGCTTAAGGTCAATTTATACAGCCATAAAAGTTTTGCGGGGATACCAAATTCAGACAGAACGGCAAAGAGGCAGCTGCTTGTCGTGCTGTCGAAGACTGCACTGGTCTTTTCCAGGGTTTGACGCATGGTGAACATCTAGCCAGTGGTCGACTTACCAGGTTTAAAACCACACTTATAAGGTCCAATCAGTTTGTTGACGGTGGGCTTTCGTCCTTCGCACAATACGCTTCATAGGACTTTATATGCGATGTTGAGAAGGCTTATTCCGCGGTAGCTAGCGCAGACTGTGGGATCGCCTTTTTTGTGAATTGGGCAGAGCACACTTAGGTTCCAATCGTCGGACATGCTTTCATCCGACCATATTTTGCAAAGAAGCTAATGCATGCACCTTATCTGTTTTTCACCGCCGCTTCTTGAGCTTCTCGTACTCACGCATTTCGGCCTCTTTCTTTTTTCCCTACAAATACTTCCCTCCTCAGTTCTTGGTATCTATCCCACCCCGCCCGAGTTGTAGTGGAGCGTAAGGTTGCGGGGTAGGCAGACTGTTTTCTCTTCACTACGACACGGCAGTCCTCATCGTACCAGAGGTTTTTGCGACCTTTCCGAAATCCAATAGCTTCGTTTGCCGCTGTACGTAGGGAGTTTGCAATGCTGTCCCACAGTTCCCGTATACCGGGTTGCCAATGATTGCTCTTAGAGAGCAGGTGTGCAAGTCGAGTAGAAAACCGCTCGGCAATCTGTTGTGATTGCAGCTTTTCGACGTCGAACCTTCCTTGTGTTTGTGGACGAGCGTTCTTCGATACACAGAGGCGCGTGCGTATCTTCGCTGCGACAAGATAGTGATCCGAGTCGATGTTAAGACCTCGGAACGTACGCACATCTAAACACTGGATACATGTCTTCCATCTATCACAACATGGTCGATCTCGTCCTTCATCCTCGTCCCGTCCATCGCACTTCTTGGACGGCGGCGATGTCAGCCTTAATCTTACGAGGACATCAACCAGCTGGGCAGCGGCATCTTCCCAATTAATGAACCGGACATTCCAGATGCATGCCCTAAAATCGTAATCTTTAAAACATTTGCGAGGGTCGTGGTGGGTGCCAAGCCCTCCGCACATGGGATTCGCCTTCTCACTTTAGCTCGCCTCCAAACGGAAGTTTGTTTGCTACCCAGGAGATACTTGGTCTAAGACCGGAAGTCGTGAGCTGCTTGAACCATATGCAAAAGAATCGTTTCTGGTCACTCCCAGCTTCTTGCAGTGGCTATTATAGCTCCGCCTTAGTTCCAGTTGTGGATAACCCTCTCTTTGCTAATTCCGTTTTTAACGGTTGTATCTTCGTATCATCAAATCCTGAATCTTTACCATTTATTTAACTATTTTATATACCTCATCCATTCTTCTTCTTCTTCTTTATTGGCGTAGGCACCGCTTACGCGATTATAGCCGAAGCAATTACAGCGCGCCATTCATCTTTTCTTTTCGCTGTTTGGCGCCAGTTGGAAATGCCAAGTGCACCCAGGTCACTCTCTACTTGATCTTTCCAACGGAGTGGAGGTCTTCCTCTTCCTCTGCTTCCACCAGCGGGTACTGCATCAAATATTTTCAAAGCTGGAGTGTTTTCATCCATTCGGACGACATGGCCTAGCCAGCGTAGCCGCTGTCTCTTCATTCGCTGAACTATGTCAATATCGTCGTATAGCTCGTACAGCTCATCGTTCCATCGTCTGCGGTATTCGCCGTTGCTAATGCGTAAAGGACCATAAATCGTTCGCAGAACTTTCCTCTCGAAGACTCCTAGAGCCGACTCATCAGATGTTGACATCGTCCACGCTTCTGCGCCATATATTAGGACCGGTATAATGAGCGACTTGTAGAGCTTGATTTTCGTTCGTCGAGAGAGGGCTTTACTTTTCAATTGCCTACTCAGCCCAAAGTAGCACCTGTTGGCAAGAGTGATTCTGCGTTGGATTTCAAGGCTGACATTGTTGTTGGTATTAATGCTGGTTCCTAGATAGACGAAATTATCTACGACCTCGAAGTTATGACTGTCAACAGTGACGTGGGAGCCTAGTCGCGAATGCGATGACTGTTTGTTTGGTGACAGGAGATATTTCGTCTTGCCCTCATTCACTACCAGACCCATTCGTTTCGCTTCTTTATCAAGTCTGGAGAAAGCAGAACTCACGGCGCGGTTGTTGAGGCCAATAATGTCGATATCATTGGCGTACGCCAGCAGCTGTACACTCTTATAGAAGATTGTACCTTCTCTATTTAGTTCTGCAGCTCGTATTATTTTCTCCAGCATTAAATTAAAAAAGTCACACGATAAGGAATCACCCTGTCTGAAACCTCGTTTGGTATCGAACGGCTCGGAGAGGTCCTTCCCGATCCTGACGGAGCTTTTAGTGTTGCTTAACGTCAGTTTACTTAGCCGTATAAGTTTTGCGGGGATTCCAAATTCAGACATAGCGGCATAAAGGCAGCTCCTATTCGTGCTGTCGAAGGCGGCTTTAAAATCGACGAAAAGGTGGTGGGTGTCGATTCTCTTTTCACGGGTCTTTTCCAAGATTTGGCGTATGGTGAATATCTGGTCAATGGTTGACTTACCAGGTCTAAAGCCACACTGATAAGATCCAATCAGTTTGTTGACGGTGGGCTTTAGTCTTTCACACAATACGCTTGATAAGACCTTATATGCGATATTAAGAAGGCTTATTCCACGATAATTGGCGCAGACTGTGGGATCGCCTTTCTTGTGGATCGGGCAGAGCACACTTAAATTCCAATCGTCGGGCATGCTTTCATCCGACCATATTTTACAAAGGAGCTGATGCATGCACCTGATCAGCTCTTCGCCGCCGTGTTTGAATAGCTCGGCCGGTAATCCATCGGCCCCTGCCGCTTTGTTGTTTTTTAAGCGGACGATTGCTATTCGCACTTCTTCATAGTCGGGTAACGGAACAACTTTCCCATCGTCATCAATTGGAGTTTCGGGTTCACCATCTCCGCGTGTTTCCTGTTCACTGCCATTCAGCAGGCTGGAGAAGTGCTCCCTCCATAAATCGAGTATACTCTGGGCATCTGTCACTAGCTCACCTCCCTGGGTCCTACAAGAGTTCGCTCCGGTCTTGAAACCTTCTGTAAGTCGCCGTATCTTTTCATAGAATTTTCGAGCGTTACCCTTGTCGGCCAGCTTCTCAAGCTCCTCGTACTCGCGCATCTCGGCCTCTTTCTTTTTTTCTCTGCAGACGCGCCTTGCTTCCCTCTTCAGTTCTCGGTATCTATCCCACCCCGCACGTGTTGTGGTTGATCGCAAGGTTGCGAGGTAGGCAGTCTGTTTTCTCTCCACTGCGGCACGGCAATCCTCATCGTACCAGCTGTTTTTGCAACCTTTCCGAAATCCGATGGTTTCGTTTGCAGCTGTACGCAGGGAGTTTGCAATGCCGTCCCACAGTTCCCTTATACCGGGTTGCTGATGAGTGCTCTCAGAGAGCAGGTGTGCAAGTCGAGTAGAAAATCGCTCGGCAGTCTGTTGTGATTGCAGCTTTTCAACGTCGAACCTTCCTTGTGTTTGTTGATGGACGTTCTTCGATACACAGAGGCGCGTGCGTATCTTCGCTGCGACAAGATAGTGATCCGAGTCAATGTTGGGACCTCGGAACGTACGCACATCTAAAACACTGGATACATGTCTTCCGTCTATCACAACATGATCGATCTGGTTGGAAGTTTTCCGATCTGGAGACAGCCAAGTAGCTTGGTGAATTTTTTTGTGCTGGAATCTAGTGCTACAGACAACCATATTTCGGGCCCCGGCGAAGTCGATCAGCCTCAGACCATTTGGAGATGTTTCGTCGTGGAGACTGAATTTTCCGACAGACGTACCAAAGATACCTTCTTTGCCCACCCTGGCGTTGAAGTCGCCAAGCACAATTTTGACGTCGTGTCGGGGGCAGCGCTCATATGTGTGTTCGAGGCGCTCGTAAAAGGCATCTTTGGTCAAGTCATCCTTCTCTTCCGTCGGGGCGTGGGCACAAATTAGGGTGGTGTTGAAAAATTTTGTCTTGATGCGAATTGTGGCTAGACGTTCATCCACCGGAGTGAATGCCAGTACTCTGCGACGGAGTCTCTCTCCCACCACGAATCCGACACCAAATTTGCGCTCCTTTATATGGCCGCTGTAGTAAATCTCACAAGGACCCACCTTCTTCCGTCCTTGTCCCGTCCATCGCAATTCTTGGACGGCAGTGATGTCAGCCTTTAACTTTATGAGGACATCAACCAGCTGGGCAGCGGCACCTTCCCAATTAAGGGACCGGACATTCCAGGTGCATGCCCTAAAATCGTAATCCTTAAAACATTTGCGGGGGTCGTCATCAAAAGGGGGGTCTCTCATCCGAGGCTTATGTTGCTTTTTCATTGGGTTGTTTTTTCATGTGGTGGGTTCCAAACCCTACGCACAACCGCATGGGATTCGCCTTCTCACTTTAGCTCGCCTCCAAACGGATGTTTGTTGGCTACCCAGGGGATACGTGGTCTAAGACCGGACGTCGTGAGCTGCTTGAACCATATGCACAAGAATCGTTTCTGGCCACTCCCAGGTGAATGGCAGTCAAAAACTTTCCTCACTTGCGTGAACTTCTACACATGGTCCATCCCCCTCATCCATTGCTCGTACTTAATTCTAGAGGTTTCTGGCATGTTCATACGATATAGGGATTTAGTTTTAGGAAACTCTTTTTCATCTGTCACTCTTTTATGACATTTTCGCCACAATATTAAGTTCTATGGTGCGAGGTGTAAATGCTGCCCATATCCTGCAAAAATTTGTGGAAGATATGGTTCCTTGGATTAATCCAAAAACTAATCCTTGTCACCAACTATTGGATAAACTAAGCATACAATAAGATTTTTACTCGTATAGAGAAAGCGCTGCTGGTACATAGAGGACGCGCATACACGTATGTTTGAGAATATAAGTACATATATGCGCAAATTTAACTATGTTCTACATTTGTTTATTAGCAATAAAATATTAATTTAAATTTATATGGCAAATATTACATTAGAATATATGTTTGTATATATGTTTTAACCAAAGCGAATTGTATTCGAAACTAAAAATTATGGCTGAATGTCATTTTTCGAATATGCTCCATAATATAATCCACTGTAGGTACTTCGTGAACTAATTTTTAGGTTAGTTTCAAAACTAGTTTCATGTATGTAATCCATGGATTACTCGGGTGTCATGCAGAGAGGGATTATATGGTCCAGCCCTAGGACATCGCATTGTAAATGCGAACATTTGTTTTGTATAGATTGTGGTTAATTTTAGATTACCCCTTGTCCGAGTGGACTATATATTTTATGGGTGAAAGGAGTAGTCGCGGTGTTTGCAGGGTAAAATAGCCACATAAGGTTTATTGCACGACGTGCAAACACTGCCGCATAAATAGTGTAATAAAGAAATATGAGGATTTTGAGCTCGCTTGTGTTGTTAATTCTTTTTCGAGAAATTATAGGATAGACCCACAATCCGGATGGGATAGCTCAGCTATAGACCGGAGAACCGAGTTATATCTTTTCTTTTATTGCTATGTAATCTATTTTGAAAGTTTGTTTTTTATGGATCATCAATATAGTTTTCTATTTACATATTATGTGAATTTATCTTCTCCGTATCTTCCGTAAATTTAAATTTTTGCTTATCGCAAACACGTTTTTAAGCAATGTTATATCTTTGCTCCTTTTTCTCAATAGAAAACGACGTTCCATGTCTCAATGAGCACTGTATATATGCAGCAAATGAGATCTTAAGATCTATCGACAAAAGTATCGACCCTTGTGATGATTTCTACGCCTATGCATGGTAGAACTTTTAAGAATATGTCCTTTATGAACTGAAAATAATATAATAATATTCTCTCTCTTTAGCAATCAGTGGACCAAAAACAATCCAATACCCGAAGGCAAATCGACATGGGGAACATTTGGCAAATTAGAACAAATGAATCAACTAATTATTAGAAATATTTTAGAAAAACCGTTAAAAGTTTTCAAATCAGAAGCTGAGAAAAAAGCAAAAATCTATTACGAGTCCTGTTTAGATAAAGGGGAAGAAATGGAGAAATTAGGTAAAAAACCATTGGTTGATTTTTTAAGGAAGTTGGGTGGCTGGAACGTTACCAAAAGTGGATTTGATGTTGCTAAATGGCATTTAGCGGACACGTTAAAAGTAGTGCAAAACAGGTACGAATTTTTATACTTTCTTTAATATAATTATGTAATAAATGTATGTAAAAAAGTAAAAAAGCATACGATCTTAATAAATATGTACACTACTCACTTACGTACATACCGTTTCCTATACTGTTTCAGCGATCTTAGATCCGGTGCGAAATATTTATTTTATTTTATATATGATCTCATCCTAGGACATAATAATGCTAATCGGAGCATATGTTCATATATGGTATATACACAACCTTGGCCCAAAGTATTCGGCATCCCACTAATTACTGAATTTTTTTTTTTAACAAGTGAAGTAATGAGGTTTTATTAGAAAAACAGTGAAAATACAATGAATTAGTGATAATAACATTAATATTTAGTAGGTCCACCCTTCGATTTCATAAGGGCAGTAATTCTCTTAGGCATGCTGCGTACAAGCTTTGCACATTCGGCCGCACTTATAGCGTACCACTCGTCGATTAAGGCATTCTTCATGGCAGTTTTGATGTTATACTGTGTTCCTTAATCATGCGTTTTAAAATAGCCCACATGTGCTCAATGGGATTAAGATCTGGAGACTGTGCAGGCCAATCTAACAAAACAATCTTGTTATCTCTAAACCAACGCATCGTAGTCTCTGATTTGTGACAAGGAGCATTGTCTTGCTGAAATTGAACCCCGTCTAAATTAGTATCGCCGCAAAAGCGCTTTAACGAAGGCAGAAGAACAGCTTCTAATACATTTATGTACTTTTGACTGTCCATGCGACTCTCGCAAACGAACATTTCGCCAACACCATTAGCAGCCATGCAGCCCCAGATCATAATGCTGCCTCCTCCATGCTTAACAGTGGGTACCACACAATGTGGATGATATTCTTCCCCAACCCGTCACACCAGGTGTTCCAACTATCTGTAGAAAAGAAAAATTAATGTTTTCATAAGATTTGTATTATATCTTCAAAATTGCTCCGGGGTAAGAAGTTATGGCTGTTAATGTGGCTGTTAATACTTTAAGACGATCTTAACATTTTACCAAACATCTTCCGTGAAATGTTGGTATCCATTCCAAACGATTTTTTCTATTCTTTTCTGCATTCTTTTAAACCTGCTTCCAGAAGTCTTCTTCTAGCTGTTCGAACACTAACTGGTTTACTAAATTCATCCCAAAGGGCAGTTGCAAGGGCAGAAGAAGATTTTTTGCGATCCCTGAGAGACTCGCGTATAAGTATTCGGTCTTCTCGTTTACTGGTTAGACGCTTTCTTCCACTTTTTGATTTATTATTGTGGGATTTCGACTCCTCAAATCGCCTGATAGCACATTGGACCGCGCACCGCGAACATCCCACCAAATTGGCAACCTCAACCTTAGACTTACCTTCTTCACTTAGAACTTGAATTCTAGCTCTATCTCGTAACTAATTTAACTTTTTTAAGGCATTTCGGTAAATAGAACCTGTTTCTATATGATTGGTAATTTTTCACTAAATGTAATTTGGGTCGATTTTGTTGCGATTCAGCAGCGATTCGCAGATGAAAATTCGGTGCATCATGTTTTTTGCGTTAGTTCGTGTGACACCTAAACATCGAGCTTCTTTTTGAATCCAAGGTTATGCAAACGGTTTTCTGGCTTATCTCCCTCAACAATTAAATAAGTGCTCACGTGACGGTCTGTTTCCACTATTTCCATGATTTTATCGCAATTTTCGACGACAGGTCTCCCGACGCGTGGTGCATCTTTGACACCACTTTTGTGCTACACGTTCGTTTACAGTATCGGGCCCATAAACTAAATTAATTTCTTCAACCGCATTGGCTGCTTTTTCGCCTTGATCGGAGAAAAATTGTAAAATATAGCGAATTTTCTCTTTGCTCTTGTCCATCTTTGACGAGCGCTCGCAACGTACTGAGTCAATCAATCGAACAACTGCCAAAGACGAATAAACCGAACGAACTTTTTACTTGACCTAATATTTTATAAATTTCTTAAAAATGACAATTTTTAGGTTTATCTTACCCAGAGTGCTATGACTTTTAATATTACACAATTTATTCGTTTAATCCACAGTTAAACACCCATGTAAGACATTTACAAAAAGAAGTGGTAACGTTGATATCCACATTTGAGAATACTTGTATTTTAGTGAGGTGCCTAATACTTTTGACCAAGGCTGTACATATATATGCATGCACATCTGCATAATTAGAAGCCTCCTTGATATTAGTATATCTCGCTCCCTTTTCATCTGTCACACTAAGTTAGAAACTTTCTAGCGAAATTAGGTTAGGTCAGATTTAAGGGGCCATCAAAGTGTAAGCGTCAGCACACTAAGGCCAGTATGGTCCATGGACAGTCACATAAGA
Organism: Ceratitis rosa; assembly: GCA_037013455.1. NCBI lineage: Eukaryota > Metazoa > Arthropoda > Insecta > Diptera > Tephritidae > Ceratitis > Ceratitis rosa. Next base: position 850,725 of record JAWMAG010000014.1, on the reverse strand, counting down.
GGCGAAACACCGTTTCTTGCTTTTCATCATTCTTACAGCTTGTACATGATCAGTGGCTTTTTTCGGTCCTATTTTGGCCAATTTTGTCTAAAAATTTTACAAGTAGCATTATATCATCTTAATACGAATTTTTTTTTTTGAAATCGTTGTAAGCGATAAGTTACGTTTCAAAGTAGTTTATTTCCTTCATAATGGCTGAAATACACTGCAATGATCGGGTGGCCTTAAAGAAAAAACGATCGAGTTTATATCCATCAGCATATATCCCAATGTTTATACAAGATATGACTCAATTCCTTCCCTTTAGGGATTACCATTATATTTATAATTGTTGCAAGTAACAAGAGTTGAGCAGAAACAATCCGTGCTGTTTGGTATGAAATTTTATCTTTCTAAAGTTGTCGAATATCCAAATCGTTGATAATTGACTTAACCCTCTTATAAGAAGCAAGCACTGCAATCTGAAAACCCATTAAGTATTATGGTAATCTTTGAATTTTATTTAGAAGGTTAACGTTTTCTGTCCTGTTTAACGCAGACAACAATACAGCAGCCCCATACAAAAGTATTGGGCTCACAATACATATTTAGAATTAAAAAGCTTAATTTTATTTTAATTCTAATTTGTAAGTTTATTAACTGAAGATAGGTTACGATTAATTCTAATTTATAAGTTTATTGATTGAAGATAGGTTACGATGTATATTGGTCGGCTGACAGATGAGAAAGAGAGTGAGTGTCAAAGCGATTGTACGAAAGAACCGTACAGAAAATAAGGAAATGACATAATGTAAAAACTAGTGTTGGCTAGCATTAAAGAAAATAATGGAATGAATGAGTGTTGTAATGTGAACATAAAAGTTAAAAATATAAATCTATTACAATCCAAATGCGAATTACTCAAATTAACATGATAGTTTTTGCATCTAATTATGTTGATACGCCACAATATTCCCCTCTTAGTGGCCTGGCACGGTGGCAACGATGGCGGGTTTTAGCCTGTCGACAGTGGTTTTAACGGGCCTTCCTCCCACTTCTACTGTATAGTACTTCGGTGTTCGAATCAGAACTCTGTAGGGGTCTTTGTAAGGTGACGAGAGCGATGGTCGAATGGCGTCATCTCTAATGAAGACTTGGTCGCAAGATTTTAGTGACGGATGTATGAAGACTTTAGGTGTTGAATGCCAGGCTGCCGGTTTCAAGTCCTGCATGACCCGACGAAGCTCAGAAAGAATTTCATGTTCGTTATTTGCTGGTTTGCTATCCATCCAAAATTCCGAAGGTAAACGGAGTGTGGTTCCATAAACCAACTTGGCGGAACTAGCCATTAAGTCTTACTTGAAAGCAGACCGCAATCCTAGTAAAATTAAAGGCAAGTATGTCGTCCAACGTTCATGGTTATGGCATAGGATTGCCGATTTTAGAGTACGCCACCTCTTAATCATGCCATTTGCTTGAGGATGGTATGGAGTTGTTCGAAGGTGACGAACCCCGAGGCGTTTTAGTAGATCTTGAAAGAGAGCGCTTTCGAATTGTCTGCCCAAGTCAGTTGTTATATTTACTGGAATACCGAAGCGGGATATCCAAATGTTTAACAAGGCTTTTGCTACTGTTGTTGCTGTAACGTCGGGGATCGGAATGGCATCAGGCCATCTGGTAAACCTGTCAATTATTTTAAGGCAATAACGGTTGCCCTCAGACAGAGGGAAAGGTCCAACGATGTCTATGTGAAGATGCGAAAAACGTTGCGATGGAATTCTGATCCTCTGAAGTGTTGCTCTGTTGTGCCGACTCATCTTTGACCTTTGACATTTGACGCAATTTCGTGCAAATTCTCTACTATCTCGTCGAATGGAGGGCCATACGAAGCGCTCAGACATAAGTCGTGCAGTAGCTCTTGTACCTGGGTGTGCCAAATCATGAATAGAATGCAAAACGTTTGCTCTGAACTTCTTCGTTATGAACGGGCGCACCTTACCGTTCGAAACATCACAGTATACTCTTTCTAAACTGGAAGAAATAGCAAATTTCGTTAATTTAAGTGAATGAATTTTGTCACCTGACAACAGGGAGAGAAGTTCCTCATCCATCTTTTGGTCTTCCGAAAGTTGAGCGTAATCGAGAGGTACATGACCGATGGAGTCAATACGCGATAAAAAATCAACAGTTGTGTTCATATCACCCTTAACGTGACGAATATCTGTCGTTATTTGGGAAATGAAATCAAGTTAAGCAACGCTCAGACGGTCAGACGCTTTATCCAGACGCTGTTGAAATGCGTACACCAAAGGCTTATGGTCAGTGTAAATGTGGCATTCCCTTCCTTCAATCATGTAGCGGAAATGTCGAACGGCCATGTACAGTGCTGTCAGCTCTCTGTCATATGTGCTGTATCGCATCTCGGCATTTGTAAATTTTTTTGAAAAGAAACCGAGTGGTTTAAAACTGTCATTCACGACCTGGTTTAACACGGCACCAGCAGCAAAATTTTAAGCATCAACCCTTAATGATAGCTCCGCGTAGGGTACAGGGTGTGAAAGCATCACACAATTCACCAATTGCTTTTTGCAAGCTTCAAAATTGCGTGAAGTATATTCGGACCATACTAAAGGAGTAGAATCATTACGATTGTTTCCGCCTATTATATCGAAGAGTGGGCCCTGAGTTTCCATTGCATGTGGAAGAAACCTTCGATAAAAGTTCAGCATTGCGAGAAACCGCTTCAACTCTTTTACTACTACTGGTCGTTTGAAATTAAGTAGAGCCTCTACGCGGCTTTTCAGCGGTCGTATGCCATCCTTTGTAATATGGTGGCCTAAGAACACAAGTTTTGTAACGCCAAACTCCGATTTCGATATATTAATTGTGAGATTATGGTGCCGCAATCGTTTAAATACCGGTTGCAGGTGGTTACGGTGTTCCTCTAGCGATTTCGAAGCGACGCATACGTCGTCAAGGTACGTAGAAACAAAAGCAAGGCCACGAAACACTGCATTGATAATGCGCTGAAAGGTTTGGGCTGCATTTCGTAGACCGAAAGTCATTTTCGTAAATTCATATAGACCGAAAGGTGTGGTTATCGCCGTTTTGCAGTTGTCTTCAGGGTGCACAGGTACCTGGTGGAACGCTTTCTGCAAATCTATTTTCGAAAAAACTGTGTTACCTGCCAAAACGTTTGTAAAATCTTGTAGGAACGGGAGCGGATAGCGGTCGGGAACTGTTTGCGCATTGAGGGATCGATAATCACCGCAGGGTCTCCAAGTTCCATCAGCTTTACGCACCATGTGTAGCGGACTAGCCCAGCTCCTGCTCGTTGGACGGCAGATTCCTAGTTTTAAAAGATATTCGAATTCTGCGCGTTCAGCTACTAATTTCTCAGGTGAGAGCCGTCGTGGGCGTGAAAATATCGGTTGACCTTTCGTTATGATTCGATGTACTACAGTGGAGTTTGTAGACGCACCCACTGGTCGGGGTCTAGTAATATCCACAAATTCTTGCAAAATATCAGCGAAACTTGAACAAGTGTCAATAGTTTTTACACTCGTCGCACAAACTGATTTTAAATCGGTCTTACTATCTCGTAAGCATCTATTTTTAAGATCGACTAAAATCCCGAAATTACTCAAAAAATCTGCGCCAATGATTGCATGAGAAACGTCGGCGATAAAAAAATTCCACACGAATTCACGACGTCATTTCAGGTTTTATTTTAAAATTACTTGCCCATATACTGTAATAGGCGAACCATTTGCGGCAAACAATTTAAACTCGGAGCTGTTCACTCTGGCTACCTTCGCATTTGACGGTATTACTGATACATCAGCCCCAGTATCAATAAGGAAATTGATTTTCAAAGCTGAGTCAAAGATGCGAAGCCGATAGTTGCTGGCGACCTCGGGTTGTTTGCCAGTACTCGACATCGCTACAGCCGAGTAATGTTATTGATGTAATGGTTTTTTGGCAAAACCGCATGGTTCTCGACACTTTGTCGCTTTGTCGGCAAATTTACGATGATACCAACAAAAATTTTCTGAAGCGTGATGTTCGGCGTGTCGTACTCTCTTTGTTCGTGAAGGAGACCTTCAGCAAAAGCGGTGATCCTTCAAGTTCAAATGTTTTTGCACACTGCGGGTTAGCTCGGCGATTTCACTTTTCATGTTGGAAATTTCGTTGTGTGTGGACATAACCTCCACGGGACTATTTTGCCAACCAATGGACTCCACTATAGAATTAGCAAATCTAGTTTTTTCGTTCATTGGCACTTTTGCAGCGATCACTGCTGCTTGCACATACGGTGGAAGGCGCGTTACCTACAAGTCATGCAAAAAGCTATCGTTAAGCGGGGTATCCGAATCACGCCTCATCTCACTAAAGAGCTCGCTTGGCTTACGGTCGCCAAGTGTCATGTCTTTTAGAACCTTTTGCAAACGCGGTTGCTGACTGTCTGCGAAATGATCAGTAATCTTTTGTCTAATGTAGTTGAATTTTTCGATTACTGGCGCAGCCTCGATGATTGGCCTAAGCTCAAGAAGTTTGTTTGGCGGAAGAGTTGCTAATACGATGTGAAATTTTCTGGCATCAGAATATATGAGTGAAGCCTCAAAACTCCAATGCGTAGAAATAGGCTTCGATGTTCTCCTCAGTCATTTGTGGTAGTGGAATTCGCGGAACTTTTACATAATGGTCGGTGAGCGTATGTTCCCCACCACTGTTATCAACTGCCATGCTGTCGTTCATGGTGTTGGAAAAGTCGAATGATGCGGATCAGTAATCCGTTCGGTTTCAGGAGCTTGTAAACGTAGGGTTATGTAACTCCTCACCATCTGCGTCGGTGCTAGCACTGGCAAACCGGCTCCTCTCAAATTCGCGACGAGCGGTTGTTCCACGTTCCGATGTCCAAGCGTACGGGGTCACCAGTTTAGAATTAAAAAGCTTAATTTTATTTTAATTCTAATTTGTAAGTTTATTAACTGAAGATAGGTTACGATTAATTCTAATTTATAAGTTTATTGATTGAAGATAGGTTACGATGTATATTGGTCGGCTGCCAGATGAGAAAGAGAGTGAGTGTCAAAGCGCTTGTACGAAAGAACCGTACAGAAAATAAGGAAATGACATAATGTAAAAAACTAGTGTTGGCTAGCATTTTAGAAAATAATGGAATGAATGAGTGTTGTAATGTGAACATAAAAGTTAAAAATATAAATCTATTACAATCCAAATGCGAATTACTAAAATTAAGATGATAGTTTTTGCATATGTTGATACGACTCAGATATAACGATCCAGTGACGAATTTTAGCGTTTGGTAGGCAAAAAAGGCGTAATGAGAACAATAACAAACTGCAACATTGTTAAAAATTGTACGAAAGTGCTAAGCTCGTTGGAAGTACAACTCAAAATTTTATATAAGAGCTTACAGTCACTATGGGGAATATGCCCCATTATAGCAACAGTCGCAACTACAAATTTCAAGGGAAGGAAGAAACAGTTGTTCGTGTTATTTGTTGTTGTATGGTAATAATAACTACCGGTGGGACATCAAACTGCGGTAGATACTTGTACCCGAGAACAATATCTTTCGGTCAGCACATCTACCTTCATATCCGTAGTTATTGTTAAGAAGTAATATAAAATAAACGAATAAATAAATTAAGGGAAGTAATATGACAGGTAAACGCAAAGTAGCTAGTGCACTTACCTTTTTCCAATATCGACAACGTTCTTAATATTGTACAACTTCAAATACAATGATTTCAATATATTTATCTTATATTATTATTATCAAACACATTTTTTCAATTTCTTTTACATAATTGTCTTTTGCCCCTAAGGTATAACTTCAACTGCCTCTTTAGTTGGGCCGTTGGCGAGGACGATAAAAATTCCTCCCGACATGTCATACAAATCGATCAAGGTGGTTTGACATTACCAACACCAGACTATTACAAAAACAAATCGGACACTCACCGTAAAGTTTTAGCCGAATATTTAGATTATATGACAAGAGTTTGTGCATTACTCGGCGCTGATGAATCCGATGCCCGGAAGCAAATGGAAGCCGTGATTGGTTTTGAAACGAAATTAGCAAATATTTCAATGCCCCTTGAAGAAAGGCGAAATGAGGAAGCTATGTATCACCCTATGAAATTATGGGAACTGGAAAAAATGGCACCATTTTTAAACTGGTCTGAACATTTTGATGACGCTATGAGCTTAGTGAATCGAAAAATCACTCAATCTGAAGTAGTTATTGTATATGCACCTAGTTTTTTAGAGAAATTATCTGATATCGTAGAGGAAATGGAAAAAACTGTCGAAGGAAAAATGTAAGTAGTAATATGTAAAGAATAAGACTAAGTTCAAAGAAGAACCGGTTACTTAAGTTATGTTAAAGTGTAATATGTACATAAATAGCATAACCAAATGGCTCAAAGGGCCTTCAGTTAATAATTTTTTCACTATGTCTTAACAATCTATAAAAATGAAGTGGTCATGTTAGACACACCATTTAAAACTAGAAGACGGCAGGGTTGATTTCTATTACATGAACCCACATGTAGAAGTAGGCGCAAGTGAGGAAAGTTTTTGACTGTCATTCGTTGATATGGGATCATGCACCTGCAGATAAAACAAAATTTTCTATGAGCGCCTAGATTGCACCTAGTCTGCTGTCATTACAGCTTTTAGACATCGAAACTTCTCTGTGTTTGTATATCATCGCTGCGACATGATATTTATCCGAGTCGATGTTAGGACGTACACACGTCAAAAACCACGAGACATATGTCTTCTATCTATCACAACATAATCGATATGCTTTTGTGTTTTTCGAGTAGGTTATACACATCCTAAAATTGTATTCCGTTCCCTGAGGTAACTTATAGTTTTCGTGAAATTTGTTGTTAAAGTTGATTTTTTGACCAACCGAAATTCCCGAATAAATAATAACAATAAGCTCAAGGAACATTTAAATATCGCTTATATTAATGCCCAATAATGTTTGCAATGACTTAACATAACTAATTTTATCAAAATATTAATAGTTTTCATCATTTTTACACATAATAAATGCGTTCTCTCGTTTGTTTACTTTAGTAAGTAACATGAAGTATGAATGTCCGTTAGAGTCAGAGAAACTGTGATGCAACACTTTTGAAGAGTAAGTATATTACAAAGGTATGAATAAATAACGTATTCATGATACGATATTTTAAGTGCAACACCTTTGTAAATTGACGGCCACATTAAAAAAAATTAACCTGGGCCGGACCAACACCAGCTTCGCCTTGCCCAGTATTTTTAAGAAAAACACCTTTGTAAGTTGACGGACTTCGGCCACATTTAAAAGAATAACCCTGTGCAGGACCAGCATCGGCTTCGCCTTGCACAGTATTTTTAGGTGAAACACCTTTGTTAGTTGACGGTCTCATATTTAAAAAAAAAACCCTGGGCCGGACCAGCACCGGCTTCGCCTTGAACAGTGAAAGATCTTTGTAAGGGTTAGCAGCACAGTTTTTTCTGGTTCTAACGGACATGTATACTTAATTTAACTTAATTAAATAAAATCGTTGTAAATGTTATTGGGCATTATTATAAGCGATATTTAAGTATTCCGTGTGACTACCTATATAATATTAGCATTTATTCGGGAATTTCGGTTAGTCAAAAAATCAATTTTAACAGCAAATTTCTCGAAAACTATAAGTCACCTTAGGGAACGGCATATATTTTTAGGATGCGGATGACCTACTCAAACCCCCCCAAAAGGAAATTTTTTTCTAAGCCTGGCACACTCTCGCAATGCCGACCCAGGGTAACTCTCATCCGAGGCATATTCAAATATTTCATTGCAGTTTACTTTTCATGTGGTGGATTCCACACCCTACGCAGAACCGCAGGACTCGCCTTCTCATTTTAGCTCGCCACCAAACGGTTGTTTGTTGGATACCCAAGGGATACTTAGTCTAAGACCGGAAGGCATGAGATGCTCGAACCATATGCAAAATAATCGTTTCTGGCCACTCGCAGATGAATGGTGGTCAAAAACTTTCCTCACTTGTGTGAACTCCTACACATGATCCCATTGAACTTAGTCTTGCCATAAATACCTTAACTACATCTATCTTTTCGTAGAATATTGAATAACTACTTCATCTGGCAAGCGGTACGTACTCTAACATCTTGCTTGTCAAAACCTTTTCGAGATGCCTATAAGGGTGTTCGCAAAGCTCTAATGGGCTCAGACGGTGGTGAAGAGATTTGGCGCTACTGTGTTGCGGATACAAATAACGTTATTGGCTTTGCCATCGGTGCCATTTTTGTTCGTCAAGTATTTCACGGCGAGTCTAAACTGGAAGCCGAGCAAATGATCAATGAAATTCGAGACGCTTTTAAAGAAAATTTGCAAAATTTAACCTGGATGGACAAACGCACACGTGAACGGGCCAAAGATAAAGCGAATGCTATAACAGATATGATTGGTTTTCCAGATTACATATTGAATTCAGAAGAATTAGATAGAAAATATGTTGATTTAAAAGTTACACCCAATGCTTACTTTGAAAACAATATACAAGTGGCCATTTACAATTTGAAAACCAATTTGGAAAAATTGGACCAGCCTGTAAATAAAACACATTGGGGTATGACACCACAGATGGTGAACGCTTACTATACGCCGACAAAAAACCAAATTGTATTTCCCGCTGGAATTCTGCAATCACCTTTCTATGACTCCAACAATCCGAAAAGCCTGAATTTCGGTGCTATGGGCGTTGTTATGGGACACGAGCTGACTCATGCATTCGATGATCAAGGTCGAGAGTATGACAAATTCGGTAATATACACCGATGGTGGGACAACAAAAGTATTGAGAGATTTAATGAGAAAACCAAATGTATTGAGCATCAATACGGAAGCTACAAAATGAATGGAAGAACTTTGAATGGAAAACAAACATTAGGTAAGCACACATTATATAATATAAGTTAACTTACTCTTAAAAAATAATTTTATCTTGTGCTTTTGCACATGTTGTTTTATTCAATTCAGACTTAGAACTAATTTACAATTTCTATTTTCCTAAACATTAAACTTCGGTGTCACGTTGTTATGCAGGTGCGTCTTCGTGTTGTTGTTGTTGTTGTTGTGGGCTGGCTGATTAACGTGCCCATGCAGCGGCGACGCAGAGTCAGCATTTTGACCATTGCGCGTGTGGTGTCGTTTCCCCGTGGGATAATGACCACTGGGAACCCTATACGCTTGCGTAAGTTAAAATATGTTGTGGTAAGGCTGCTCCAGCGTATCCGGTGTTAACTCCTCCCTCTTTAAAATATGCAACGTCCTCGTTGGATGGCATTTCATTCTTAGGTACAGTGGGGGTTTCCTTTGGACTTTTAGTATTAACCTGAACGCTTATTTCCATTTTCTTTTTATTTTTTAATTTTTTTAAATTTTTAAATTAGTGATAACGTGATTATCGAAAAGCATGTGAGAGTACCTATTTTGAACTTCATGTTGACATCCTCTATTCTTTGGATGTTCGCTACATTGAGCTCTTTCAAGTCTTGCAAAGAAAGAACTTCTTCGAGATTTACTGTGGCATTAGTCGATGTAATGATTGCTGGTAAGGGCTTTGCAAAGATTTGATTTTTGCTAACAAAATGTTTGTCTTCGATTGATACGCTTGAATTATCGTACCAGATCAAAAATGTACCATTTAATTTGATTTCCTTGTTTTCCATTTTTATGGGTCCATTGTAACCATTGATAAATAATAATCCAGGCATTATTTCTTTCATTGTGGGCATATGGTGGCTGTTTTTTAAGGTACAGTTGGACGAATATCCTTTCAAAATGTTTGGTATGCAACTTGTAAACATGACCTCTTTTATACTATTTTGCTTACATAAAATTAGATTATTTATATTCTTACAACTATCTTTTACACCAAATATTTCATTGTTACAAGTTATTAAGTTTTCGTATTCGAGTTTAATTACTTTATGGCCTTGTTTTACAGCTTTGTCCTTCATTAATTTGCAAGATTCTTTGTTTGTTAGAGGGAATTTTACAATATAAATAATGGTAGATAAATTCGATGCAATTTTAACATCGCTAAATTCAATTGCTTCGATTAAATTTAAATAGGGCATATTTTGCTTTTCTAGTGATTCTTCAATTACAATCAATTCTTCATTAGATAATATAAAAGAATTTATAATTCCGGCTTTTGTCCATTGTATTGAATAATCGATATTTACTCATTCTTCTTTAATAATTTTTTATTTCCTTTCAATATTTTTTTCTGTCTCTAATTTGAGATCATTGCTTGATTTCATTTCGCTTAATATTACATTTGAAATGTGAGTTAAATTATTAATTCTTTCGAAAATAGATTTATTTATTACTACTTGTTTGTTATTATTACTTACTATGTTATTGACTTTATCGTTTAGTATTTTAAAATCTTCATGGTCAGGGGATCCAGCGAGCCATTTCCAGGCTGTGCCGAGTGATTCAATTGCTCTTTTGGTTTTTCTGGGTTTCAGGTGGTTTAGGAGGAATCGGGTGAATTTTTCTACTTGGGAAAGGTATTGGTAACTTCGACTTTTCCTAGTTATGTCGTGTTCTATTGTAGTATGTATATTGTCGAGTAGGGAGTCATACTGGTTGAGGTCTATAGTGTGTATTAGTCGAAATGTTCCGGTTTGAACCTTTGCGGTTCCTATGTCTATTGTTACTATGGGACTGGTCGTATAGTCCAAAATTTGTGTTTCCGCTTTGCAAGATGCAAATAGGATCCTGTAAGAGAAGAGTTTTGATTTACTTTTTGATATGGCTTTTGTGAACGATGCGGCCGGATTGTGTCAAAATTGTATTGCCTTGGTCTTCTACTACTATTTCCTTTTTATATCGGGGTGTTAGTTTGTTTCCTAGTCTTTTATTTATTTTTACATAAACGGTATCGTCAGTATTATATGTCTTAAATTCTGTCCTGTTCTTATTATGATAATCTTTTTCTTTAAGTCTTTTTCCTGTTTGTCACGGATTTTCTTAATATTGTCTAGTCTGTCTTTTTCTAATTGTGCTGTGTTAGTGGTAACTCTTCGTCCGAAAAAGGCTTCTACGGGTTTTTTATTGATAGTTGAATGAATCGAATTATTATATTTGTGAATGGCTCTGAAAAGTAAATCTTCAAATGAATTGTGAGTTTTTTCGCTTTTTATACAGCGCATTATTTCTGTTAATGTACTGTGGAACCGTTCTATTTGTCCATTTACGGTACTAGTATAGGGGGGTGTTTTGTATATCTGAATTCCATATTGGTTTTCTAGCATAAATGTGATGGGTGCTGCACTAAGAGATTTTTCATTATCTATTACTATGTTTACGGGTATGCCAAACGTTGTGAGGAGTTCCTGCAGGGGTAATTTTATATCTTCTGAAGCTCTGGATTTCACTATCTTTGCTTGAGCGTATTTAGAAAATTTATCTATTGCTGTAAGTATAACTTTGTTATTAGTGAGATACAGATCAATATGAACAATTTGACCTGGGTATTCTGGGATTGGGGACGCTTTCAATATTGGTTTTACCGGGTGCCTCTGATACTTATTTTCTTGACAAATTTTACATTGTTTTGTGATATTCTTAATTTTCGCGTTCATCTGAGGGAAATAGTACTTTTCGAGTAATTGAGTTTTGTTCTCTATCGCGTTCCTATGTGCTCTATTATGTTCGTTTATAATTTCTGTTTCCTGTTCTGATTCATTTGTTAGATCTTTTACTACTTTTCGCGTGTATTTTACTCTATATCTGCTAAAATTTTGTGAGTAGATATTTTGGATTTTTCCTAATATGCTGTCTTCGGTTTTAATGCAATTCGTTACGGAAGGGTTAAGATATCTTTTTAGTAGTGCTGTGAGACTTTCTTCTGTAAAACTTCCCTCTATTATAATATGCCTATGATAAGTTGGGAAAGTTATTTGGAATTGGTATGATGCTGTTTCGTCGGTAGAAATGAAAATTTGATTCTTAAATACGTTGATAGGTGCGTCAGTGTATTGTATTAAGGTCTGTCTTGAGCTTTCGTCACTATGTTGGGTTGCTGTCATAGAATTTACTTGCTGTGGTGGTCTAGAAAGTGCGTCGGCGACGACATTGGTGTGACCGGGTTTATATTTAATTTCGTAGTTATATTCCTCTAAAATAGATTTCCATCTTTTTAGTTTGTTGTTGGTATTTCTATTACTAAGGGAATAAGTTAGCGGTTGATGGTCAGTGAAAATTTTGACTGTTGCAGATCCGTAAAGGTAATTCCTAAAAGTTTTCAGAGCCCATATTATGGCTAAAAGTTCTTTTTCATTAGTCGCATAGTTTTCTTCGGTTTTTGTCAATGTCCTGGATATGAACGTTATGGGTTTGCCGTCTTGTTCGAAGACTGCTCCTATTGCATGGTTCGATGCGTCCGTGGTTAAGTGAAATTCTTTACTGAAGTCGGGATATTGTAGCATGACGTCTGTAGATATTAGTGAATTTTTTAATTTGCTGAATGCTTTTTTTGCTTTATCGTCTAGAGCAATTTTTATTTTGGATGATTGGTTTGTGGACATGCGTCCCTCCTCCCCTCTTAAAAGTATTGTTAGGGGTTTTGCGAGTTTCGCATAGTCTTTAATGAAACGGCGGTAGTAACCAGAGAGTCCAAGGAAGGATCGAAGTTCTTTTATTGTTTGTGGTGATGGGAAGTCTAAAATTGATTTTACTTTTGTTGGATTTGTTTTTAGTCCATTTTGAGAAATAACGAATCCCAAAAATTCTACTTCTGTTTTTAGAAATTCGCATTTGTCAATTTGGATCTTCATATTAGCTTCTTGTAATGTTTGGAAAATGGTTTGAACGTTTTGTAAATGAGACTCCTCGTCTTTGCCAAAAATTATAATATCGTCTATGTAAACAAAGCATATTTTTCCGATATATTTCTTAGTATATCGTCTAATGCTCTATGGAAAATTGCGGGTGGTTAATTCATATTTACCGTTGTTGACCGAAAAAGCTGTCTTTCCAATATCAGATTCAACTAAGCGAATTTGATGAAAGCCACTTTTCAGATCTAGGACTGTAAAAAATTTATTTTTGCCAAGTTGGGACAGAACTTGGTTTGTGTCTGGGATAGGATAACGATCAGGTATTGTGATTGAATTTAGTTTCCGGTAATCGATGACCATTCTGTATTTTTTTGTGCCAGATGCATCGATTTTTTTTGGTACTATCCAAATTGGGGAATTGTAAGGAGATCGGGAAGGTCTTATTATTCCGTCCTCGAGTAATTTTGCTAATTGTTTTTCGACTTCGTCCTTAAGGGACATAGGATAGGGGTAATATCTAGAATAAACTGGGTCTTGGGTGGTAGTTCTTATTTCAGCTTTTACTGTGGTAGTATAAGTTAATTTCTCGTCCGGTTCGGAAAAAAGATTTGGGTATAAACTGCATAATCTATAAAGTTTTTCTGAATGTCTATTTGTGAGGTGTTCCGTCCTTATTTGGAGATTGTTAATTGATTTTGATTCCTGTTGTTTTATTGCAATTTTTATATTGTTTTTTATCATCATGTAATTTTTTGAAGTGAATATTGTTGCTTCCAATTGTTTTAAACTGTCATTACCTAAAATACCATCAAAGGATTTTAAGGTGGGTAGGATAAAAAATTTAAGGTTTTCGTCTTTCAGTCCGAAAAGATTGAAAAGGGTATGGTGAGTTATTTTAATATTTCCTGCTACTGAACTTGCGAAGAAACTTTCGTTGTTGGGTATAAGGTTTTTTGCAAGTTGGGGTTGAATGTAGTTCTTATTTGAACCTGTGTCTATTAGAATTTTCAATATTTTTCCATCACTATCCTTGCATTGAAAATAAGGAAGTGTGGAGTTCGTCAACCTAAAAAATGTATATCTGAAAACTCGTTAGTATCTTCAACTGGTATGTTGTCCTGAGAAGCATACTGCTGGTAGTAGTCTTCCCATGATTGCTCATTTTGTCCTTGGTCTGATTGTCCTGAGTCTATTAGTGTATCGTCAACGGGTTCTATGTGATTAATTCGTTGTTGCTTAAATGGTTGATGCATTTGGTGTGATGGGACTATTGGTCTTTTTCCGGCAAAGGGATTATTAGTAGGTCTGTTCATATAGTTTATATTTTTGGTCCTTTGTGATTGGTCTATGTCCATTGGCACTGGTGGTTTGGGTTGTGTAGGCCTTTGTGGTTGAAAATTTTGTTGATACTGTTGGTATTGTGGTCTACTGTATTGGTTTTGGCCGATAGGTTGTTTATTGAAATAATTTTGAGACATTTGGTGATATGGTTTTGTTTGGTTATACGGTGTTGTTTGGTGATATGTTGTTATTTGTGGTGGATATGCTAGTTGTGGGTAAAATGTTTGTTTTTGGAAATGGGGCTTCCTTGGAGGAATTGGAGGTGGTGGCGGTTGATACATTCTACGACTTGCGTTTTAGTGGTTGTATGTGTGTTGTGCTCTGTATCCTTGATTTTCCAATTTAAGGCAAAGGTGAAGGGCTTGCGGGAGGTCTACTGGCTCCTTTATTCCTAAGAGTCTAGGAAAATCTCCGTTAAGACCTCGTACAAACGTATCCAAAGCCTTGTTCCTGTAAGTTTGTGTCAGAAGGTGAAGGGCTTCGTGTCCCATTTCGAGACCCGATAGATTGTTGAGGATAAGGGAAAGATGATTATAAACTTCCTGGTAAAATTCTGAGATAGTTTTTCGTCCCTGTACTAAAGATGATAGTTGGCATTCAAGGGTTGTGTTGTCGCGTTTGTCCGCGTAGTGAAGCGTCAAGCAGTGTGAGATTGCTCTCCAGTCTCCCACAATTTTGTTTCTAATTACACTTAAGATACCGAAATACTTTGGGGTACCTCTGATACCTTCGTAGATCTTAAGTACGCGTTCTACACTTTTTTTCCACGAGTTGAATTCTCCTGGATTACCAGAGAATTCCCGTAGGCTTCGTATAATGTCGGGAATTTTATCCAGGTCATCTAGTCGTCCACGGTGTTCTGGGTCAATAGTTTGGTCAATTGCGTTAGTCAGTATACTATTTGGGTTGTTCGCTTGGTTCTCTTTAGTTACAATTTCCCTAACAATTCTACTGATAAGGGCTTCCAGTTCAGGAGTTGTAATGGGATTTTGTGGAGGGGGAACGTTTGTATTTAAAATGGGTGGTCTAATAATATGTTGATTTTGCATTTTGTTTTAATGGTTGCGTACTAGTTTAGATGAACTCAATTACTAATTTAAGTTATTCTTTTTTTATTTTTTATTTTTTTTTATTATTATTATTTTTTTTTTTTTTTTGTTTTTGAATTTTTTATTTATCAATTTCTGGAGGGTCCCTTTTGTGGTGAATCGCAGAGTTGTTTTTTTATTATCCTAGAGGTTATTTTTATATTATAGGCTGTACGAGCCTGTTGTTAAAGTTAGTAATATTGTAATATTTTAATTTTCATTAAAAGTCTTAAATTTGAAAATTATTATTTTCTTCTTAATTTTTCTTAATTTAAATTTAGGTCACTTAAAATTTTTATTTAGATATCCACTAAAATTGAGCTTCGTTAAAACTTGAATTTGAAAATTATTATTTTCCTCTTAATATATCTTAATTTGAATTTAGGTCACTTGAAATTTTCATTTAGATATCCACTAAATTTGAGTTTCATTAAAAACTTGAGTTTGAAAATTATTATTTTACTCTTAATTTCACTTAGTTAAATTCAACTTTACTTAAATGTATTTCTTAAGTCTAATCTTACATTAATCCCACGGCGAACGAGGCTGTTGATCCTTTTTGCATTTCAGCTACTATTAGCAGACTTGTTCACTTGTTTTGTGGGCTGTAGTTAAGTTCCACCGAACTCTACTACGGGATTCGTATGTCCTGTGCGTTGGGGTGCTGCTTTAGAGCCACTAGTTATCACGAATAGCCGCTTTTCCCACTGCGTTGGGGCACTACTTCTGGGCCGCTAATTAACACAACGATCGCGAGGCACTACTTTAGGGCCTTTACTATTCGGAAACTTACGCGACTGGACCGTTGGGCTTTTGCACATGTTGTTTTATTCAATTCAGACTTAGAACTAATTTACAATTTCTATTTTCCTAAACATTAAACTTCGGTGTCACGTTGTTATGCAGGTGCGACTTCCTGTTGTTGTTGTGGGCTGGCTGATTAACGTGCCCATGCAGCGGCGACGCAGAGTCAGCATTTTGACCATTGCGCGTGTGGTGTCGTTTCCCCGTGGGATAATGACCACTGGGAACCCTATACGCTTGCGTAAGTTAAAATATGTTGTGGTAAGGCTGCTCCAGCGTATCCGGTGTTAACTTATATAAGACCATCGGTATGTATGTATATATATGCGTCAGAAATCTGCACTCACGCTATTCACAATTTTGTCTGACGGTTGTCCGACGGAAAATACTCGTGTTTGTATATTCTCTTTCAGTCGGGTGGTACGGCTGTGAGGTATGTAAGATGGATAGTTGCAGTATTATCTGTGCTCAATAGTTGTGCGGAGTGCCAAATTTTAAGATCATATCTTATTGAATACATTTTGCATTAAAAGCACATATTAAAACAATTAGTGTTACGAGAGCAGTAAAAGAGAAAATTATTCATTCTTAGTAATAAATCTATTTTATGTTAAATATGAAACTAAAACATTTAAAAAGACGGTAACTCTCTTACGAATTTAAGACACAAAATGTATACAGAGACGATATAAAGCTCGATATTAGATATTTAAATAACTTTTTAGAGATGTCAACGTGATGATAAATAAATATGTATTGCAGGTGAAAATATTGCTGATAACGGTGGTTTGAAGGCCGCTTACCATGCCTTTTTAAAGTCAAAAACTACAAAAGAGGCCGATGTACTTAAATTGCCGGGACTAAATCTGACGCATAAGCAACTGTTTTTTGTATCATTCGCACAAGTAAGTATTGCAATATTCTCATGGCCATATCTAATTGTTGATATAAAGATACAGGGGTTGTACTGTTCCTTAAAGATAAAAGCTCAGTTCAGCGGCAGCCCGATTGGTGAAATATATTTTGTTTTCTGTGTTTAGAATTCCCGAAAAAATCACTGGAATCCTGAAAACTATATATGTAACAATTCAACGCCATAAGTTTTAGCAAACTTTGTGGTTAACCAATTAACCTCAATTAGTTTTTGCTCAGAGTTCTTTATACAAAACAAAAATAAATCGTATAAATACAATTACAACAAATTTCTTAGTATCGTTAGTCAATTTGTGATCTCAACCAATTTTTATGTAAAAACTACATATGTATGTCCATATAGGTATATATATAACTCAATACACCTGGACCGATTTCGAAGAATTGTGCTTGAAATTTTGATAATTTAGTTTTCAATACTTTTTGTATGAAGCTATTTTCCACCGCCATTTTGATTATCGATGACAATTATGTTAACAATACCTTGCGACAATTTCTTTATGTCATTTTTTGCGGCTATTGCACCAAATTTGAGTGACAATTACTTTTTTAAAAAAAAATTTTTGTCACACACCGGAAAATGATTTCATAGAGACGAGCTCAAATTGATGCGGTGCTCAACTACTAATTTCGGTCTTAAAATATTTGTGCAATTTCAGGGAAAGATTTATTTATGGTGAGATTCATTTAAAATTTTGTCTACATGTAGCATTTTGCTGCGATGAACATGAAAACTACTTTTTCCCAGCGACGGACCTATTTGATAAAATAGTATTAGAAGCTCTATGGTACTCTTTATTTCCAAGCAACGAAACGATAACGAAGTTTTTGAAATCATGCTTAGGGCTAAATTTGACTGAATTTTTGTACGAAGGTATCTTTAAGCCTAGATAAATATACATTCTTTTTCTTCTCCTTTATTGGCGTTGGCACCGCTGACGCGATTATAACCGAATCAATGTTAGCGCGCCATTCCTCTCTTCGTTTCGCTGTCTGGCGACAGTTGGAAATACCAAATGAAGCCAGGTCACTCTTTACCTGATTCATCCAACGGAGTGGATGCTTCCACCTGCGGGTACTGCATCGAATACTTTCAAAGCTGGAGTGCTTTCATCGCTGAATTATGTCAATATCATCGTATAGCTCAGAAACACGCACGCCACCATGGCACACCAAGTATACTGGGATAATAATGGACGTGCGAGCCGAGTTGTGAATGCTATGACTGTTTGTTTGATGACAGGAGATATTTCGTCTTGCCCTACCCATTTTTTTCACTGCATCATTTTCGCTGTGAGGTACAATTTAATAGTAAAGTTTGTTTTTGTTGTGAATTACATAAAATAATATAAAATATAAAAATTTTAAAGCATTCTTGAAATGTGTATATCTGCTGCATTCAAGTTTTTTGGAAATTTTTTTTAATTTTTAAATAAAACTTATGATATTTCTTACATACGTATAGATGCTTCACTTTTGCTGTGAGCCACTGTATATTTATGTATTTGTAATTGGCACTTGTACCCCAATGATTAAAAGAGTGGTACCAGTTTTTAAACGTGGTTGAAAGACACGAAGAGGGCTACAGGTACCCCCACAGTACCGAGAGACGAGAGCAGCCAAGAAAATCTGAAGACACATTAAGGCCATAGCGGTAAAGTGAAGCAGAGTGCTACCAGCACTAACACGAAGATCGAAATCAATGAATCCCAAGGAGAACAGCGCCAACCAGACCGACACGGGTGATACATAGACCCTCGAACCGCGTGCAGACGATTCGGAGGAGGCGGGCATTTCGCCCACGGCTGTCGCAGTCCAACAATGGAATTCTGCTGGATGGAGTCCACAACGCTCACTCGAGATCAACAGAAGCTCTGAATCAGACGGCCAAAGTGACCAGGAACGGCGAAAACGTAGTAGCAGCAATATATACGGGAGAAACGAGGGGTTTTGTGAGTGAAGAGATGGCGAAGAGACAGGGTACTGATAGAACGGCACACGTAAAGACACGAGTGGTAATGGGGGATGGAAGGCGAAAATACGTTGAGGAAGCGGTAGAAGCAGAGGTGAAGTTGGGGAAGGAAGTGCACCGCGGCGAGATACTTGTTCTATCAGGCATGGCCGATGAAGTTGTGCCTGGGACGAATTACCTCGCGAGGGCTAACACTGAGTTGAGATGCGGAGGTGTGTCACTGAAACTAAGAACAAGAGAATAAGAGAAAATAATTGAAAAGAGAGCGAACGATCACACTGCCTCAAAAGACTCGAGCCAAACCCCTTACCAATAGGAGACCCAGCGGACCCAACAGTGAGCGAGTTCCTGCAGAACGAGTTGAAACGATTCTAGAAGATGTCAGGTTTGTCCAACATTGCCACCCATAAAAAATCATGCGAGACGATAGACCATTGAAGCAAAGGGTACTACCTCAAAAAGGAAAAAATGCGAGAAGTCATCAACAAGAAGATTGATGAACTGCTTGAAAAGAGCTTCGCCGAACTATCTTATAGCCCGCACAGCGCACCAATTGTCTTTGCAAAGGGAAAGAATAGAAAGCGGAGACTGCGTCGACTACCGCCAATTGAATGTTCTATCCGTGCCAGATGACTAATTGTGTGATGCTGCGTATTCAACATACACTCGATCGGCTCAGGAGCGCGCGTTTCATCAGCAGTCTGGACCAGAAAAATGGTTATCGGCAGACTCCCATGGAAGAAAACAACACGCTCTTGGCACTGAATTTACAGTACCCGGACGTAGATTGGTGCAATGTAAGGTAATGACTTTCGATTCCAGTGGGCACTTGCTCGAGTCATCGGCCCAGAACTGGAGCCACACGCATTCGCTTACCTAGACGACATCATAGTCACGAGACTGCGCTAGAAAATCATGTAAGATACCTCACGGAAGTATTCCATCAGTTGAGAAAGGCCAACCTCAGAATCAACCCCGAAAAGTGCGATTTTTATAAGACGAAGTTGAATTATTTAGCGACCATAAAAGAACTCACACCTCCCCTTACGAAAGCTCAGACGTTCCCTGGGAATGGCATCATGATAACTGAGATTCGGACACGACTTTTCACAAATGTCCCAATAGCTTGCGTCAACGCTGAAGAAGGGTAGGTGGACCGAGGAACAACGGGGAGCATTCGAGGCCTTAAACGACGCCATCACACAAGCACCGGTGCAGGCTTGTCCGGAGCGCATTAAGAGATTGACATTGCAAACCAATGCGAGCGACTTTGGTCTCAGAGCAGTTCTCACACAAGAGTTAAACGTTAGTGAGCGTTGAGTAAGCCAGCGCCTGAACAAAGCCGAAGGGAATTACTCACCAACGGAAAAGGAGTGTTTGGCAATAGTCTGCGCAATAAGAAAAATTAGACCACATCTGGAAGGCTATAACTTTACAGTAATTACCGACCTCCTGGCGTTGAAGTGGCTAAACGCAATCGGGAGCCCGTCGGGTGAACGCTAGAACTCCAACAATACTCGTTTGATGTACATAAGGAAAGGGAACGTCGTGGCAGACGCAGTATCAAGACAACAAGAGGAGCAGTTGGGCACGGTATTAGAGGAAGGGAGAAACGAGACTGCGCATGTGACGAAGTACGTACAGCAGTGCCACGAGTGCCAAATGTACACAGGCAAGATGCCCATACAAATAGGGAAGATACTGCTTACAGGCAACGGAGCATATTTCACCAGCATCACCGATTCAAAGAATTCCGCAACCTACATCCCACAGGAGAACCTGACCGAAAGAGCGAACAGGAATATTAAGTGATTGATAGGACAATTCACTGCCAAAGAGCAAGGTGACTGGGACGTGCTGTTGTCGGAGATGACACTCGCACTCAAGACCAGCGTATGTTAATCTACGAGATATAGTCCAGGGTAGAGACCTGATAATGCCAAATAACTTATACTCGTACGTACAGAACCTCACAGAAGACGCCAACAAGAACGTAGAAAGCAACAATGATGGCAGAAATTTATCGAATAGTCAGATAGGTACAATCAACGACGCGCAGCGGCCGACTAAGCACGATATTATAATCTACGAAGACCAAATTGGCAACCTGCTATAGGCGACTTGGTGCTAGTGAAGGAACATCGCCTTTCAAAAGCAATAGACAACTTCGCGGCCAAACTAGCGCCCAAATAAAGCAGCTCGCATAGAATTACCAATTCCATAGCCCCGGTGATAGTCGAGCTGGATAAAATACACAAAGGCAAAAGAAGAACTGCACATCGAGCGAGTTAAAACCCTACCACTGTCATGAAGGCAGGTAACCTCCCTTAGATCAACCGCTGAGTCATTTGTAAACAAATAGAAAAAAATAAACACACACGTACAAACTAGTGAAAACGTAAGCAAGAGAAATTGAAAATACTCCTGCAATAATTCGACGGAGAAATAATAAAGTGCGGCAAACAAATACATATGTTTGTACGGGAAAATCACAGTTCCCGGCGCAAAATCCAATTTTGGAATCCTCATAACGTCCATCAACAAAGATTTTTATATATAACATAACCATGTAAGACATACATACATACATAAGTGAATTTCATATATAGTAAGTACAATAAAACTATTTGAATTCTATAAACCTGAATTGATTTTTACATGTACATACATGTATGCATTGACGGCCGCAATTAGAAAATCCGATTTAATTTTTATTTAAATTAAATTCCTATAACTTTTGGATGTAGATCTTACCAGGATTTGAGTCCTGGCCTTCTGAGTTGTAGTACGCAATGCTGACCACTCGGCTAGCGCGGCCGTCCATACGTATACATAGCATAAGCAAAACTGTTTCGTTATTATAGCTGTTTTTATAAAATAACACTCTGCCTGCGTGCAGAATTATATAGTTAAGTAAGCGAGTTCCCTTATTTCCAAACAACAAAGTAGAACTGAATACAAATTATTACAGTTAACTCTCATGGCCTACTACAAACTAAATGCGGGTGGAGTGAGAGAAAAAAGAAGTATTTAGTGCTAAAGGAGGAGTAGGAGAGTAATATTGTTGCCCTAAAAGAAACCGGCGTGTTTTAAAAGAAAGTAAACAAGTTTGTTTTTTTTTTTTAATTTTATAATGAACTTATATTAATTATTTAATTTCCATTCTGCTGGATGACCTTTCGCCATCTTTCCGGCAACATCATTATTCTACGCTCCTAGAACTTCTGGTCTTTGTC
Source organism: Ceratitis rosa (assembly GCA_037013455.1). Classification (NCBI taxonomy): domain Eukaryota; kingdom Metazoa; phylum Arthropoda; class Insecta; order Diptera; family Tephritidae; genus Ceratitis; species Ceratitis rosa. Next base: position 828,481 of record JAWMAG010000014.1, on the reverse strand, counting down.
TGCAGAAAACTGAATCAAGTACGATTTTATAGCCACGTAATTTTCGAAAGTTTTACCATTTAATGAGTTCTGCAAAGATCGGAACAAATGGTAGTTTGGCGGTGCAAGGTCAGGGCTATAGGGTGGATGCATTAATAGTTCCCGGCCAAGTTCTCTCAGGTTTTTGCGAGTGACCAAAGATGTGTGCGGTCTAGCTTTGTCCTGGTCGAATATGACACCTTTACGATTGACCGATTCTGGCCGCTTTTCGTTGATTGATGTATTCAATTTGTCCAGTCGTTCCTAGTAGACATCCGAATTAATCGATTGGTTCCTTATAGCCTATTTCCACCGGACGTTAAATAATAATAATTTTAGCTTAAATACATTTAAACATCGCGTTTAAATGCGTGAATTCCCATGTCTTTGTTTTTGTATAAAAGTGTGCCAACTCACTTTTAAAGTGAGTTAACTCACTTTCGGTAATTTAACAAAAAATGTTACTACTGTCTACTCCGCTTTGTTTTACACTCGCATTTTTTCGTTCGCATCGCGCTTTCTAATATTTCTAAAATAAAAACAGTATGTTTGTGTAAAGGAAGACACAGCTTTTATTTATACTATACCATTTTTTTTATGGTATATATTTTTACACTTGGTTAAACATCAACTCTACCCTTTCCAAAGTGTAATCTAATTACATATCTCATCCTTTTCATTATCATCAGAGTCAATCTCAGCGGCTTCTTCAATACTCTCTAATATTTCTTGTATTAATTCAACTTTATCTGCAAACTCCAATATCTGAAATACTTATTAATAATTGGATACATATAAGCTAGGCATATATGTTTGCATGCACATACATATGTATATGTAAATATTGTAGTAAAAACCCCAAATTTCAGTTTCCAAATTTACTGCATTTATTTATTTGAAATTTAAGAGAACTGCAATTAGTTCAAAGTGAGAAACAAAATAAAAGGGAATATCAAAATCTACAGGGACGAATAGAATCACAAAACGTGTCGTCACCCTCTCCCCAACAAACGAGTGTTTCGTCGACAAAAAGTATCACCGTGTATACTCAGACTTAACGTTATTATAAACAATTCATATTTTATCTCCAATTATGATTTGCTTCAAAAACGGATCATATTCACTGCTTTTAAGATGCATATCAATTAATTATTATTAATTAAATAGGTATGTATAAATATGTAATGTATTTCTTATGTCGAGATGGCAGGATAGTACGAAATCTATCTTGTATCTTTAGGGTTAATTATGCACGTTTATGTACGAGTATGTAGATGTGTGCTAAATGTGTAAACAAGACACACCAGCTGTTGTGGTACAGCTTATAGCCTATTTCCACCAAGCACTTAAATGCATTTAAGGCCTCTGTTAAGTGAATGAAACGTCAAACGGTTTCACCACTCAAACAGCTGATTTTTGTTTACATTTGCAGTTTGCAAAATTTGTCACAAGTATTAAAATCATGAATTCAAGAGACCGCATTAATTTTATTTTGCCATTTATACAATATTATGATTTGCAAGTGCAGATTATTGCTGCATGGAAAGACGTTGCTGAAATGAAAATGCTTTTGTGCATGTTTCCATTCTCACTTCTGCTTGTTTGTTTCCTTCTACTATTTTTTTGATCAATCAGCTAATAGCTGCCAGAGCCACGCATATTTTTATGTTGAGGGGATTGTTTTCTATTCTTGTTTGTTTTTTATTTTTATTTTATTTTATTTTTTAAAGATAAGAAGCATTATGTTCGCCAATTACTTAATATGTGTTTTTATGTTAATATTAATGCAAAAAAATAATTTTTGCAGAAATAATTTCACCATGCAATATAAAAGTCTGGCCCCTCAGTAAATCCGAAAATACACGACTCTGGCAAGAAATATACCGAAACTTCCGAAATGTTTACATTAGTAGTGACAGCATCGACTGTTAACATAACATTTTCTGTTAAATTACAACAACAAACACATGGGAATTCACGCATTTAAATGCGATGTTTAAATGGTACTATAGGCTATTATAACAGAATAAATATGTATTGTATGCATATACATATGTATGTTGTTGTATAAATGTTTTGATTTACTGTAATTGCTGCCAAAAAAAATGTAGCTAACTAATGCTGAGAAATAGCAAGAGTGTGAAAATGTGAGCGTGGGAATGTGCACAATGGTCTTGAAATAATTTGGTGATGTAAAGTGTTCATCTATTGTACAAAGCGAATATCGCTCAAAAGAGAACGGTGAAAAACTTTGTACCTTTGTAAAAGAGTTTAGTCTGAAGATCAGTAATTATTCTTATACTATTTTTATTTATGCGCTCAATGCAAACAATTTGTGATGAATCTTTTCGTAATGTATGTATGTACGAGAACGTAAATTGTTTGCTTTGATGCGCTGTCGAGTTCGTTCGTATTTTAAAGGACTTTGAACTTTTGCATTTACTGTAGAGGGCAATGAACTTAGAACGGGTACCAATGTGCAATAGAAAATTGAAAGTGTCAACTTTGGTTTGTCTGCAGTAGGGAAGTTGCAAAGTTCTGTAAGTAGACAAGTTAAGAACTGTAATTAGATGTATGCAAAATATGCAATTATTATTAATACACAGTATTAATACTAATAAAGATTAACATAGGTTTACAATTGGCGGTAGATGTAATTATTATTGTTATTTTTTCTTTCTTCAAATAGTAGTAGCTAAATTTTGTATCGCTGTAAATTATCTAACTACACAAACATGAGTAAAACATAAATAACAATAAATGTATACAAACCGTTTTCCGTGTGTGTATTCCTGCCGCTATCTTTCCTTGTCATTGTCTTTTGTTTTTGCCATCTAGCTTTGTCGCTCATACATCTCGATGTGGTTTTTTCCTTCCTCGCTTTTGAGTTCCAAGTATATGGGGTTTAATTTTTTTTGTTCTTTGCACTTTCGAACTGTACAATTGCATAGATTTGTATTTTCTTTATGAACTGTTCAATTGCACTGATTTGTATTCTCTCTAACGCCGGTACCGTTCTTTTTTCACTTCAGTGTAAAATTTTGTCTTTTTTTTCAGTTACTTTTTATTTTAAGTACAGTTTCAAATTTTGTACAAATATTTCATGATGCACATATGTATGTTTGACAAAGGTTGAGTAGAAACATAGACATTGTATATTAACATATATTTATATTTCTGTTTATAAATAAAAATTTCTTGTAACTTCCGAAATAGCGCGTTGTTATTTTAGTAAGCCCTTGGTAAGTCTGAACTGGTCCCGGCCAAGAGGGAAATTTACCTCATAAACATGGTCTTACAAGTAGTTCCACACAAAAAAAACCCCAACGTGGTCGAATCGCTCGACCTTGGTGGCCAAATGATATCATCAAGACGAGAGATTGGACCGACGGGCAATTTCTCTCGTAATAACGCCATATTGGCTCGTGTTGCGTGGCATGTGGCACTATCTTGTCGAAGAGCGCACCAGACCGTAAGTTTTTTGGGTATAATGGCCTCTCTGCAAATTTTGAAGACTCGGAGCCCCAAAAGCGACAATTTAACTTATGCCCCCCACCGCTAAAGAAAATTTTGTGCTGTTGTTAAGCGATCCAGTTTCGTAGGTTCCTGACTTTTATCTACCATAAATCAAAGCAGATTTAACAGTAAAGCTTGACAGATTTCAAAAAACAACCAGTACTTTTGAAACCACGAAATAGGTGGAAAAATTTAGTATGTTGGAAGCTTTTAATTAGAAATATACAGGACAATTCATAATCGGAAAAGGGATCACTAATCATCAGATCGATAAATATTGATTGGTATGATGTTAGTATATTACGACAGTATGTTTTTAGGAGTGTTTGTACATTTTACATTTTGCAACAGTTTAATAGTCGGCCGCAATAGCTGAGTGGTTATGTTTGCCGAAGCCAGGTTCGACCACCATCCAAATTTAAATTTTCTAATTTTTACCTGCCCCTCTGCAAAACAACAAGACGCACACCACAAATTGGAAGAGGAGCTCGACCGCATATCGCTTCAGCGGTTACAAAGCACCAGTAATATATGTATTACATTATATTTTATAATAGTTGATTCTTAAGTAGAACATTTCATTTTTCTTAAATTTTTCTTTAACTATTACTTCCTTTAAAATACCAATTAACAAAAAAAGAGAATGTCACAACATGCAGCTGGGTCTTCTGGTATGTACAAAAATAAATAACACATACCTATAATGTTGTTGATGACTTGAACAATATTACATAACTTAAAAATTAATTTATAAATATAAATACAGTATGTCAAGAAACTGTTTACACACTGTAAAATAAGTTGAATTTTTGAATTTGAAGGTAAAAATTAAGGGTTCTTTGCGTAATTAAACACAATTTTTTATGGAATATAATTAAACAATATGTATTTTACCTATAAATCAAAACACAAATTAAAAATATTAAATATACAAGAAAATAAACAACAAATTCCAAGCTTACACACTTTTGACACTGTCAAGAAACTCTTTACACATTTTGTTTTCCTACTTTGTTTTGCTCTTTTTCTTAGAACGAACTCGATTCTTCCGTTATTTGTGGTGTTTGTATTGCTTTTTATAACGCTTCTATTGAAATTTTTTGAATTTGCTTGTGAAATTTTGCTGATCGAACGTGCTATAAGTGAATTATTAAATTTAATAAAATGCCTGGAAAGAGATTAACTTTTGAAGTTACCCAATTAATATACTATAACCACCATTTGGGAAAATCTATTCCAGAATTAGTAGAAATGTTTTCTGTATCCCGTAAGACCGTCTACAATGTTTTAAATCGTGCGGAAAAAGAGGGCAGGCTTGAACCTAAGAGTGGTGGTGGGCGCAAAACCAAAATTAACAAACGTGTAGACCGCCTTATTATGCGAAAAGTGATTGCGAACCCCCGAATCTCGGTCAGAGCACTTGCTCAGAATATCAGGGAAGAATGTGACCTAGTTGTGTCACATGAAACTGTGCGCCAAGTCATCGTACGCCATAGGTACTCTTCAAGAGTTGCAAGGAAAAAGCCTTTGCTATCAGAGGCTAATATTGAAAAGCGTCATTCATTCGCTGTGAGCATGGTGGATCATCCGGAAGAGTACTGGGATGACGTCATATTTTGTGACGAAACTAAAATGATGCTCTATTATAACGATGGGCCAAGCAGAATATGGCGCAAAACGTTGAGTGCGCTAGAAAAAAAAATATCATTCCAACGGTAAAATTTGGAAAATTGTCAGTGATGATTTGGGGCTGTATCTCCAGCCGTGGAGTGGGAAAACTAGCCTTCATTGAAAGCACAATGAATGCGGTGCAATATCTGGAAATTTTAAAAACAAATTTGAAAGCCAGTGCAGAAAAATTTGGTCTAGTTAGCAACAACAAGCCAAATTTCAAGTTTTATCAGGACAATGATCCGAAACATAAGGAGTACAATGTACGCACCTGGCTCCTTTATAACTGTGGCAAAGTGATTGATACGCCCCCTCAGAGTCCTGATCTGAACCCCATTGAAAATTTGTGGGCCTATTTAAAGAAGGTGGCAAAAAGGGGCCCTAAAACACGACAACAGCTTATGACTGCAATAGTCGAAGAGTGGGAAAAGATCCCGCTTGAATATGACCTACAAAAACTTATCCATTCTATGAAAAAAAGGCTTCAACTTGTAGCCAAAGCCAATGGGGGTCATACCAAATACTAAAACTTTTAAAAATTTAATGAAATAATTTAAAAAATTAGGATTAAACTTAGGTTTAGTGTTTTGTGTAAAGAGTTTCTTGACATTGCCAAAAGTGTGTAAGCTTGGAATTTGTTGTTTATTTTTTTTATGTTGAATATTTTTAAATTGTTTTTTGATTTATAAGTAAAATAAATATTGTTTAATTATATTCCATAAAAAATTGTGTTTAATTACGCAAATAACCCTTAATTTTTACCTTCAAAGTCAAAAATTCAACTTATTTTACAGTGTGTAAACAGTTTCTTGACATACTGTATATACATGTAAAATTATAAATTCTTAATACTTACCCCAATTCTTACCCAAAAAACTCACCACGAATTTACTCCCTTTTTGAAATACTTACCTTCAACCCTACATCCGTTATTAATATAAAACGAAATGAAAATGTAAATATGTATGTAAAGCTAGTTTATTTACATTCGCTCGTACATACTCGCCCAACTCGGTTGTGAACCATAAAGTTCTTAAATAAAATAATAAATATATTTTATAATTTTACACAAAAGAAAGAGTGCGTTTTTCTTAAAAATAATAATGATAATGTAATATTCAACAACGTTTAAAATTATACATGGTGCCGAAATCCGTTTGTCGTAAAAGAACCACGAACACCAAAACTCAATAAAATTTTGCAAATTAATAAAAAAATTTTTAAAAACGAACTAAAAGCGACCGAACATAACATAATATAAACAAAATTAAAAACTTAACTACTTATCTGTAAAAAAATTTTCTAAGCATCTACATATGTACACCTCTACATACCATACATACAAATGTAAGCAATTGTGCAAAAGAAAAAAGGAAATACATATGTACATACACATAAGGAGACCTCGTGAAAACATACAAAAAAATAACTAAAAATATAAAAGCATGTATGTATGTACAAGTATATACAAAATAACATTTGAAAAAATTATTGTTAGGTGTACAATTTGCTTCCGCCGTTTTTTTCCAAAATTAAAAGCCCAGGGCCTTGAGACGTTTTGAAATGGCTTGCTGACTCACTCCCAACGATTCGGCAAGCTGTTCTTGGCTTTGGCACGAATCTTCATCAAGCAATGCTTCTAGTTGTTCATCTTTGAAGGTTTTTTCTCTTCCACCACCATGTTTGTCTTCGACATCGACATCACCATTTTTAAAACGTTGAAACCACTCCCGACACGTTCTTTCACTCAGAGCAGCATCACCGTAAGTTTCTGAGAGCATTCGATGCGCTTCAGCTGCATTTTTTTCGAATTGTAACAGAAAAGTAAAACTTCCCGCAAATGGCGAGAATTGGACACATAAACGGACATTTTCGAGGGTAAATAATACGAAAACAGGAACAACTGTCACTGAAACGGCGATGACAATTCGTTAGGCACTGTCCACACTCACTTTAAAGGCATTATCATCTATATATTTTAAACAGACTCAGCCGGTACAGCCACCTATCGGAAAACGGCGGAAGCAAAGTTGTGCATATAATATTACATTAAAAAAAAAGATTTTATATACATATATGAGGTGTGCTAAAAAAATAACCGTTATTTTTAAATTTCGTGAGTACTTATGTTCGATTTTCGCTTTTTTTTCTGTCATGGTGGTACACATGTCTGTTATATACGTTGGCAATATCAGCCATTTTGTATTGTCATGTTTTTTTGACAGATAAAAACGTTAGTCGTGTTTTGGTGTGCTCTTCGATTTTTTACTATTCGAAATAATGGATCAAAGAAACTGTATTAAGTTATGTGTAAAAAATTAAATTACATGCCCAAGAATATTTGAAATGTTGACTGTGGCGTTTGGGGAGGCTACACGTAGTATGAGCAGAACACAAGTATAACCGGTTTAAGGAAGGCCGAGAGGATGTCAATGACAATGCTCGTCCTGGTCGCCCGAGCTCGTCAACAACTGATGAAAACATTGAAGAAGTGAAGAAAAGGATTTTGGATAATCGTCGATAGGTTGCTAACAATGTTGGCATATCGTTCAGCTCATGTAAAGCAATTTTTACGAAGCAATTCGTCAGAAACGCACAGAATTGTGGAAAAAACAATTATGAATTTTGCACCATGATAACGCACCAGCTCACACATCAATGCTTGTGCATGTGTTTTTGGCTAAAAACAAAACCATTATCATGCTTCAGTCACGGTATTCATCGGACTTGGCCCCCTCTGACAGGAGCTATTGGCGATACCAAAAAACGCGTTTCAGAAGTGTTTCGAGGTTTGGAAAAAAACGCTGGCATAAGTGTATTATATCTGAGGGGGATTACTTTGAAGTGGATAAGATAGCCATTGCTGAATAAATAAATATTTCTTGAGAAAATTGAAAATAACGGTTATTTTCTGATCACATCTCGTATATAAATAAATATATAATTGAAAAATATAAAAATAAAACATTAAAACTGGTGTTGAAAAAACAAAACAACAAAAACAACACAAACTACAAATCCATAACACAGCAACTATAAAATACACAACTAAAAACAAAAACGCACAATGAAGACGACACAACCGAAGGTAGAACATTACCCAGAGGATAATCCATTCCCATTCTCCCCAAAAAAAAAGTGGTTTGTACTTATGCCCGAGTCAATGTAAGTCACACTTTTCTCACTCGAGTACCTATTAAATTTAGCGGATTTTGCCAAACGGTGTATGATACCCCTCAACATACATACTCGTATACAAAATTTCAGAATTTAAAAACAAAATTGTCTCTCAAAAGTCCCAAAATCCGCTAAGCTACAAAATTCGTATATATAATATACTCATACATAACGGGTCCCCAAAGTCGGTAATAGGAAAATCTCTACTTTTCTCTTACCGCATCTAACAACGCTCATATAAAACTTCATATATGAATATCGCGCTTTCCCCACCCAAAAATATATTCCTCACCTCACCTAATAGGACCAGAACCGGCCAGTGCCCGCTCATATATATCTCCTCACCTATATAACATAACCCTTATATAAAACCCAACGGGACCAGAACCAGACCAGTGCAAACATATTACGTGGTCCGCAGTTACCACCCCCATTGCAAGTGACCGCTACGCATCCGCCGTACATGTAGGTATATACATGCACTCATATATATAAAGTGTTTTTTTTGCATACCCGCAATTCCCACTCCTTCGTTGTTGGCAATAGTAAGTGTGAAAATATATATAATATGTACATTAGATTATGTTCGCGCAATTTTTTAAGTCAAATTATTCAACTAACTCTCAAAGTGGCTTGTTCGTCTGTCAGCACTACTTACGTTCAACACCAATAATTAACTCACCAACTATTTCTGAGGAAGATGTATTATATCATTTGATGAACATAAACATTCCTTCAGTTATGGTCTATATATGATTCCTACATGCTTTAAAGCTGTGCAAATAATCTGTATTTGCCTTTAACTCAACTTTTTAATTCCTCTCTCAAACAAGGTGTGTTCCTTACTATGTGGAAGCAGTCTTTTATAGTACCCTAACATAAGAGCGGTTCTAGGTTTAACATTGTGAATTATAGAGGTATTGGAAAAATAACCGCTATACCAAAGCTTTTTGAGGCAATCATTACTAGTCAGATAACGTTTTCGATCTCCTCAGAACTATCCGATTCGACGAAAGGCGTTTGTTACAAAACGATCTAGACAATTTAGCTATTTGGTGTGGTAACGACATGCCTTTGAATCTTAAGAAGTGTAAAACCATGTGCTTTTCACGAAGACTTGTTCAACCTTCTCCTTATATAAATAATAGTTTCCATCTTCATATGAATACCACTGTCTTAAAAGCTAAAAATGCTTTTGCCTTTGTCAAAAGAATTTATGTGAGAGAGCTGTAAGAGCACACAAGCAATAAAAGTAAAATAAAATAAAACAGAACATACAGTGAAAAATTCAAAATAAGTATGCGAGTGCCTTTAGTGTAATCTGAAGAACACTTTAGAAAGGGAAAACATTAATAAACTCCAAATTAAATAATAGAGCATAATGTTAATAAACAATACGTGCAAACAGAAAAATAAACAAAAAGTTATCCAGTGAGTAAAAAAACAAAAATGAGTCCGTCACGGTCAAACCCGGCGGATCGAAGGCTCTCAAATGCCTATTTTTCTTATTTCGAGCAAACAACACCAACTCAAACAACGGCAAAAGAAGGCAACATGCAAGCAGAAGACATATTAACAAAAAAGAGGAAATTAGTGGAACCAACGTAAAAATCCAAGAACCCTCCAGTAGCAACCGATTTGCTTTATTAAGTGAGGACAGCGTAAAGGGTACTACCACGGTTGCAAATGTCAAACTACCGCCAATTTACTTGCGCGAACGTGTCTCAAGCACGTTAGTTAATAATATTACTAAAATAGTCGGAACTAATAACTTTCACGTTGTGCCTTTAAAAAAGGTACCATCGATGAAACAAAGATTCAAACTTACAGTGAAAAAAGCTTCATGCAAATAGAAAGCTTTCTATCATCGAATAATAAAGATTATTACTCATATCAACTGAAGAGCTCAAAAGGCCTAACAGTTGTAATTAAAGGTATCGAATCCTCAGTCAAGTCAGGCAAAATAAAAGGGGCTCTTTGAAGAAAATAGTTTCAGTACTAGATCGGTAAAAAATATACAATACTTAATAGAAACAAAGTACCCCAGCCAATGTTTAAGGTAGAACTAGAGCCCAATGCAAGTCAGGTAAAGAAAAACGAAACCCATCCCATACACAATTTGAAATATTTGCTACATCGTAGGCTAACAGTGGAAGTGCCACACAAAAGAAACATCCCAGTGCAATGCACTAACTGCTAAGAATTCAGCCATAGTGAATCCTACTGCACACTGCGCAGGGTTACCGAGCATGTGGGGACCTACATCCTACGTCTGAATGCACGAAAGATGATACCACCATGAAAAAATGTAGTAATTGTGGAGGTAATCACACTGCTAATTATAGGGGCTGCCCTGTATATAAAGATCTAAAAGTTAGGTTGGCAAACAATATACATACTCACCGAAGTCAAATGGTAAATACACCTCAAATCCAATTTGTAGAAAAGCTACGGATAAAACTGTTCCAAACGTGCATAATATGAATCCAAATAAATTATCTTATGCGTATGTACTGAAGAATGATTCAGATCTAATCTAATGGAGGTTTAGAATCGATGATTTTAAACCTTACGCAGTGCATGACACAGTTCATGTCAACTATGCAAAGTATGATCCAAGACTTGATTAAAGCCCAGAATAATATGCTGCAAATCTTCATGCAAAAAAAAAATGAGCGTGCTAAACATTTGTTTTTGGAATGCAAACGGTGTGAACCAACATAAATTAGAATTGGCACAATTTTTAACCGAGTATGCTATAGACGTAATGCTATTGTCTGAAACTCACTTGACGGATAAATATAACTGTTATATACCTGGGTTCATATTCTACTCCACTAACCACCCTGATGACAAAGCGCACGGCGGCACTGGAATACTTCTAAGAAACCACCTTAAACACTGCGTCTTACAGCCTTACGCCACGAATTATCTACAAGCTACCTCTATAACTTTAAATAATTATGGCAAAGAGCTAAATCTCTCAGCCATTTATTGCCCTCCAAAATTTAAGATCACAGAAAATCAATTTAAGGAATTTTTTGATAATCTTGAGATTTATAGCAGGAGGAGACTACAATGCAAAGCATGTATACTGGGGATCCCGTCTAATAAGCCCCAAAGGCCGTCAGCTATACAATACCATTCTAAACAAGCGTAACAATTCAGATTGTATTTACCCAGGTCAACCAACACACTGGCCTACCGATCGGAAGAAAATACCTGACTTAATAGACTTTGCTGTCTTAAGAAAATCGACAGACAACTTGTATCAGCTGTGACAGTTGCTGAGTTGTCTTCAGACCACTCACCAGTTCTAATAAAAATTTACGAGCGCCCGAAGATAGTTGCACAAGAGTCAAGACTAACAAACAGAGAAACAAACTGGCTAAAATACAAAAAATATACTAGTAGTCATATTAACATCAACCCAATTTTGAATTGTGAAAACGATATTGATGACTATATTAATGAGCTCAATAATGTCCTTGTTTCCGCGGCGTCCTTAGCAACTTCAAAAAGTACAGAGCTTATTACGTACTAAAAATCCTAACAAATACAGAAATAGAAAAACTAGTAAAGACTAAGCGTCGTTTGCGGAGAGAATGGCAAGAATATCGCTCTCCAGCCTCAAAGTTACGGTTGAAAGCAGCGGAGAGGAAGTTGAATAGTGCACTGAAACAAGCAGAAGATCACAATGTCAAGGCATATATAGAAAAACTAGTCCCAAATTCTGCCAAAAAATACTCACTCTGGAAAGCACAAAAGAAATTTAAGCCTCCAATAGAAGTAAATATGCCCATCAGACACCCAAATGTTAACTGGACACGAAATAATTTTTACAAAAAAAAAGGGATTTTTAAAAGTGAATTTTCGTATTGCGTTTTTCAAATAATAGAATATAAAATTCAAACTGATAAAAAAAGGTTGACCTATCAACTTCAACTTACAATATTAAAATTAAAAAAACTTTAATTTCAAAAGATTAAGATGAATAAATATAAACAATAATAGAATAACAAAATCGCTAAAGTCCAGTCGGATCTATCAATCTATATCTACAATATATATATATATATGTATATCTGCATACACATATATTTTGTATGTATATTTGCATAATAAGTATGTATGCTTCATGCTTAACCCAAAAAACCCATAAATGTTATTGCTGCCTCTGAGACTGTTGTTGGTGGTGTTGAGCGAATGTTGTCAGCTGGTGGCTGCGCTATACGTATATTAGAGCTGATCGCAATCCAGCTGTAGCTGGTATCTGTACACGTTATTAAATTTCCCGTGCTTTGGGTACGTGGTAGTGTTGGTACTTCATTCGCTACCTGGCTACTTCTCCCGAAATGTTAGACACACATACGCCCATACATAGGCAGACACTTACAGAAGGCTGTCGTTACAAGTTCTCACGGAGATAAAGAAACCCCACAAAAAGCTAAGCTCCAACATTTCTCCAAAGTGGCGTCATTATCCCAAGACGAATGGCATATATCAGAGAAATGCAAATTCTGAAATACACTTAGCTCCCTCAATACAGCTTAGTTCAAGGTCAAGTACCCCAATACGACACTTTGCTCACACTGCCGAAAATTCTAAGACGACGCCCATACCCATCAACTCCTGGTCAAAAACTCACAACAACTCATCTCGCTGGAACAAAGTGCATCCAACTTTCGAAAAGGGCAGTAATCCACTCCCCAAGAACGGTCGAATATCAAGGCCCTCGACATCTCACATGTCATAGACATCCCCACAAATACTCACTTCAAAGAGTACTATCAGTACAGCACAAGCTCCCAAATATTGTGTTACCTGTCCATCCACACCTCATACAACAGGCGACTGTGATTCGATGGACAGCTGCCATTTTTTGTAGTCTGCCTCCCCAAATACTATTCCATCGTTACTTTACGGCAATGAATGGTGGAACACGTCCAAGAGCTCATTCCAGACACGACCTCGCAGGTCCGTCTGCATGTTGAAGACATGAATAATATTATAATATTTAAAAATGAATTTACGTATACGAGTATATATATTAGGTAAAGTAAAAATTTCGTTCGGGTTTTATCTAAGAGATGGCGTTATTGTCCATAGTACTAATGTTACGTGTCGCATCATGTCATACTCTATGGCACTGAAATCGTGTTTATTCGCGCTAAAAGTTTGTCTTTAACAGTTTTTCGATTGATTGACTCAGTACGTTGTGAACGCTCGTCAAAGATGGACACCAGCAAAGAGAAAATTCGCTATATTTTACAATTTTTCTTCGATCAAGGCGAAAAAGCAGCTAGAGCGGCTGAAAAAATTAATTTAGTTTATGGGCCCGATATTAGAAACGAACGTGTAGCACAAAAGTGGTTTGATAGGTTCCGTTCCGGTGATATCGATGTCAAAGATGCACTACGCGTCGGGAGGCCTGTCGTCGAAAATTGCGATAAAATCATGGAAATAGTGGAAACAGACCGTCACGTGAGCACTTATTTAATTGCTGAGGCACTAAAGATAAGCCAGAAAACCGTTAGAAACCATTTGCATAAAAAAATGAACTTTTTACTTTACCTAATATACACGTATACATATAAAATTATAATTCCATACATGTATTTATTGTATATATTGTACAATACTTACCCAAAATACTCACTTCGAATTTACTCCCTGTTTGCAATACTTACCTGCAACCCTACACCCGTTATTAATATAAAACGAAATGAAAATGAAAAAAAAATGTATGTAAAGTTAGTTTATTTACATTCGCTCGTGCATACTCGAGAAAATCGGTTGTGAACCATAAAGTTTTTAAATAAAAATAATAAATATATTTTATAATTGTATATATCGTTGCAATTTTCTATAATTAAGAAAAATAATAAAAAAACTTGGATAGCATGTTCTTAGATCTCGAATGGCTCGGCAATAGCGCAACTTTTATACTAATGAGACGCTTGTACCGTGAGTTCCTAATCGGCGGTGTTGATTATTTGGTCTTATTTTAAAGGAAAATATTGGTTTACCCCAGAATTTCGTGACGTAAAGTATTTATCCAATTTTCACCAACGCTATTAATAATGTGTTAGAAAGAACAAGCTTTAGTACATGTGACCGTTAACATATCAGGACTGTCTTGTTATTTCTATTACAAAATTATAAATTTTTATTTTTTATTGACTTTGAAATGCTTTTTTCACATCTCATTTTCATTTACCTCCCTCTCCCAGGTCTGGTGCTCGAGTACTACAGATGAAACAAATATTTTACAAATGGAAAAAGACGCCCACTCTCCGTCTCCTTACCGTGTCATTGGAACTCTTTCGAATACACGCGAGTTCGCTGAAGTTTTCAATTGTGAACCAAATAGCAAAATGAACCCAAATAAAAAATGTGTGGTTTGGTAAACATGTTCTTGTACATACTATATGTATAAATAAAAAAATCCGTTTATTACCGCCGGAAAATATCATCTGAGGAATATCATCAAATTCGAATCATTTGGTTTGATAGCTGGGGACTGTTGGGTTAAAATAAGTTAAGGAAAAACTAAAGGAAATGCTAATAATTTCGGTTAGTGCCGAATATTGTGTTAACATCTTCTTCAATTATACCGATAAAAGATTGTAGTAAAGTTTTGGTGTCCAACATTTAATTTTAATTTACATATCGAGTTCAGATTGCACATTGTGAATGAAAACTGGTTACGGCTAATTTTGATCATGAAATATTTGTGTAAGTTCAGGAAAAGTGTAGACGGCAAGAAACCAGAGTAGAGATAATATGACATGACACCTACTAACTTATCTATTATATTTGGGCGCCTGTGGCTTGTTGCCAATTTAAACTACAACATCGAGGTCCAACAATCCGTTGTGAGTTAAAAACGTGAGCAATCCGCAAAAAACTAATTTTAAAATTAGTGCGTTTCTTTTTTTTTTTTAATTTCACTAAAATTATGCTTTAAGTAATTTATTAAAAGTGTTTAAATTAGCTTTGCTGGTGAAAGAACAAGAAACCAAGCCCATAAATGGTTGAAATTATTTCAAACAATATTGGGCTGAGTGTTCAATGCGCAATTTAAGAGGCAATTTTATTGAACACAAAAAGTATTAGATAGATACGAAAAATATGTATCAACACTAAAATACTAGTTAGAAAGTAGATTTGAAAATTTCTTGTGATACTAAACTCAACTATAGTTGCCCCAGGGATGCCGCCAAATTATATAGAAAAGAAATTCGGTGCATAGGTGGCTTTTTGCTTAGATTAACAGGAAGTCTACACATATCTCCGCACAGTGGACCGGGAACCGACATATTCAACAAAATCGGACTACTTTTATCTCCAGGAAGTGGACCAAGGACTGAGCTAATCGAAAAAATTGTATTTATCTTTCGATTCACTTGAAGACGGGACATAGGTGGCATTTTGCTTAGATTAGCAGGAAGACCCTTCTTCTCTCCGGAAAGTGGGCCAAAAACTAACCTATTAAAAAAAATCTTATTTATAGTTCGATTTACTTAAAATTCGATACACAGATGGCCTTTTCTTGGATTAAGCAGAAGACGCTTCTTCTCTCCGGGAAATAAGCAAGGGACTGACCTCTTCGAAATAATTTTATTTATGACTAGATTTACTAGAAGTTCGGAACAGAGGTGGTATTTTGTCAAGATTAACAGGAAGACATTTTTTTCTCCGGGAAGTGGACCAGGGGCTGACCTATTCGAAAAAAACTCGTATGTCCGTTTGTAACGTGTGACGACCGATTGACTTGAAATTTCGACAGATTGCTTCTATGATTCCTGGGAAGGTTTCTATGAAAAAATTTTCGCGAAGTGAACCAGGGACTGACCTATTGAAAAAAATTTTATTTGTGGTTTGATTTACTAGAAATTCGGTATAGAGGTCGTTTTATGCTTAGATTAACAGAAAGATCTGCGGCGACACGACACATTTGAATTATGAGCAACACTGTCTCTAACCGCCTCAATAACTTCAACAGAGTGTTTCGGAGCGGTCGAGTGGGACGCTGGCGAGTTACGACAGAGCCATACTCAAAGATATTTTTCACCAAACTAGGAATTGTATTGTCTGAAGGTGCTGAATGTCGTTGGCGAGTTGCTACAGAGCCATGCTCGAAGTAATTTTTCACCAAACTACGAATTGTGTTGTCTGAAGGTGCTGAATGTCTCCCATATTTTTTACTATAATCCCGCACTGTTTTCACAACTGAATGATTTTCAATATAAAACGCTACGATTTCAGCGCGTTGTGTATTGGCTAATGGTTAAAATGGCAATGAATGGCTTTTTGCTTAGATGAGCAGGAAAACTCTCTTCTCTCCGGGAAGTGGACCGGGGACTGGCCTATTGAAAAAGTCGGACTATTCCTCTCTCCAGGAAGTGGACCAATGTCAATGGTATGTGCGACAGCGAAGCGCTGCAGGATACAGCTAGTATATATATATATATACATATATATATATATTATATTATCAAGTCTCGGCAGGGAATGTCAACCCCTCCGAGTGTATTTCTGACATGAAATAAAGCTCCTCAAGAAAAAACCATCAGCCGTTCGGAGGCGGCTTAGTATAAACTGTAGGTCCCTCCATTTGTTGGGAAAACATCAAGACGAAAAACCACAAATTGAAGGAGGAGCTCGGCCGAAAATCGCTTCAGCGGTTACAAAGTGCCAATTATATATATTATATTATATATTATCAAGTCCAGCATTAACCGCGATAATTATCTCCTCGTTGCTATTAAAAACCTTTTCTTTTAAATTTTTTTTTTTATTTCTCTAACTAACCAGAAATCTCAAGGTGCTATATCCGGGAAATATGGTGCTGGGCGTGTTTTTTCTACCCCAGAGATCGCAATAAAATTACTCGTTACTTCAGCAGTGTGGGATGGTGAGTTGTCATGTAAAAGAAGCACCGCAAATCCTCTCTTCCTGTTTTCCAACATTTTTTTAAATCTTTTGGTAAGCACTCTTCGGTGTACCATTTTGCAGTTACCGTCTGACCCTTTTTCAGTGGAATAGCAGTTACAATTTTAGATTGGGGGAAGTAAATTGACATCTTTATTTTGCTGCTGATTTTGGTTGCTTAGAGTTTACGGGTGGGTTTGCTCCTATTGGGTTCCATACCATGGACTTTTGTTTGGTTTCTGGATTGTACTTATAGAACCAAGATTCGTTACCAGTAACGATTTTACTAAAATTGCTAGACAGACCATTTTCGAATTTGCTAATGAAAAATTTAGCAAAATGCACTCAAGTCCCTTTTCGGGACTCATTTAAAATTCGTGGCATCCATCGAGCAGATTTCTTCTTGTATCCCGAACGATTACTTAATATTCCCGATACAGTCATGGCACTCAAGCCCAATTCATTAGCAATAATTTCTTATGTCAATCGTGGGTCTTTGTCAATTTTCGACGTCACCAGAGTGACGTTATCAGTGGATGATTTTGGTCGACCTTCTCGAAGCTCGTCCTCTATGAAGAAACTTCAGGTCTGGCATCTTCGCAACCGCTGGAAAATATGTAGTATTTAAAGACAATCCAATCGTTCCATATGGAATTTTGCATGCACCAAACATTTGTATTGGATGTAAGTTGCGCGGAAATCCGAAGAGAATCACATGGCGAATTTCTGTTTGCGTTGATAGTGGAATTTCATCTGACCTATCCTCAGCTATCTTGCGTTTTCCCGTCTCCATTTTAGCCGATCGTTCTAAAATTTGAAAGCAAGACTAATAAAGTAATTGCAAAGGATTTGGTATTTTTAGATTTAACAAAAATGAATTGAAAGTCACCAACTTTTATTAATCCCCTCGTATATATATAATACTAGCGGACCCCTATGCGCTTCGCCGCATGCAGTCATAAAATGCAATGAGAAATCCTAGAATTTTTTGTATGAAAGTCATTTATTTTATTTCAAAATTTTTATTCTCAATCCAAAACATTTGGATATACTATATTTTGCGTCTGTCCATTTGGAGCGTACACAAATAAAGAGTTTGGAATGCCAACTCTTGAACAGGCCACGTTCAACACGGCTGCCCGTGAGAAAAACACGGCTCTTCCAAGTTCAATCCGCATACTTGAAGCGTTTGTCCTTGTGCCTTATTGATGGACATGGCAAATGATAGACGCACTAGGAATTGCTCTCGCTTGAATTCAAATGGCATTTGAGTTCGATTAGGTGAATTTCGATTTCGTGCATATCGATCTCTGTTATCGGTATTAATTTGTGCACGCTGTTCCTCACTTTGCAATCTTCTATTCGACGATAAAGAAGAAGCATTACGTGTACGGCGACCAATATTACCACGCCTTGGTCGTGGCATTTTTTTTGCTGTGTGGTGAAATTTGAGGCACGATTAGGTTAAAAAATTTTTACACTTACTTTGCAATAACGAAACTAATCATATAGCTGCACGTCTACATAAGAACAACAACCAAAACAATAAAAATCAACACACACCTATGCACGTGAACTGATTGATGAACGAATTCGAGAAGACGTATGAAGCACACAGTAGAATAAAAATGGCACGATTGAAATATCATAAAACCTGTAAAAAATGAAAACAATGCATTTTAAATCAAATTGTCACATTCACACATTCACATATTCATACATTTTGTGCTCCTTTCGAATGACTATGATTTTTGAACGCACTCATAGCAAATATCAGCAGACATGCTTCATGCTTGTCCATAAACCATCTACATGAATATCGCTCTCCAGCCTCAAAGTTACGGTTGAAAGCAGCAGAGAGGAAGTTGAATAGTGCACTGAAACAAGCTGAAGATCACAATGCCAAGGCATATATAGAAAAACTAGCGCCAAATTATGCCAAAAAATACTCACTCTGGAAAGCACAAAAGAAATTTAAGCCTCCAATAGAAGTGAATATATGACACGTAGTAACGAAGAAAAGGCAAATTGCTTTGCAAAGCATTTAAGTAATGTATTCCAGCCAAATGACGCAACTAATAATTTTATTTTACCGGAAGTTGGTGTTAACGGCCAGGAAAATCAGGTGGCAATTAAAATATCAAGCCTAGAAGTGGTAAACGCGATACAGAAACTGAATCGAAAGAAATCTCCAGGCCACGACCTTATTACACCAAAAATGCTATTAGAGCTACCAAGAGTTGCACAAGCATTGCTCTCTGAACTCTTTAATGCCATTCTAAAACTAAATTACTTTCCAAACGCGTGGAAAAAGCGCAGATGTTAATGATAGCCAAACCAGGCAAAGACCATACACAGGCGTCTTCTTGCAGACCAATAAGACTACTTCCCAGTCTTTCCAAATTATTTGAAAAAATTCTGCTATCAAAAATATCTCCTTCTCCCCACCGTAACAATGTGATACCAAATAACTAATTCGGCTTTCGTTAAAAGCATAGTACTATTGAACAAGTTAACCGAATAACTAAAGAAATCAGGTAGGCATTCGAGCTCAAGGAGTATTGCTGTGCAATCTTTCTTGACGTAGCACAAGCGTTCGACAAAGTCTGGCACAAAGGTTTACTGTACAAAATAAATAAAGCTCTGCCTGTTCAATTTTACATGATACTTAAGTCATATCTGACTAACACACAATTTACAATTAAACAATCTGAATGTATTAGTGAGGAGTATCCGGTAAAAGCTGGTGTTCCGCAGGGTAGCGTCCTTGGGCCTATTTTATATATTATATACATACACTGCAGACATCCCATTGAACCGAAAAGTGCAGACATCTACCTTTGATGACACAACTGTTTTAAGCCGGGATAAATGCCCTAAAAGAGCAGCAAAAACGATTGATCACTTACTCCTCATCGAAGAATGGCTAGAAAACTGGAGAATTAAAGTTAATGAACAAAAGTGTAAACACGTTATATTTACTTAAGACCGCAATCATGTCCTGCAATTCGCTTAAATGGTATGAACATTCCCCAAGTAAATGATGTTACAAATCTCGGTATACACTTATGGTAGATAGACATCTCACTTGGAAGAGACACTTAGAGACACAGAGTTACATAACTCGAGCTATCATGTTTGTAATTTAGTTCTTAAGATTTGTACACTTACTGCTAGGCTTATATTAAAGCAGATCCAGTAAATAAATAAAATGTGACAAAAAAAAAAACACAATGTACGTATGTATACCTACTATGTGCATACGTATCTTTGTCCACTTGCTGTTGTAAATAGCGAGGGACTGGAAATTGCCGGAATGCGAAAAAACCACTTTATGTATATATTGTATGTATATGTATACACATGTACCACGCTTGGCTAGCGGTGACTTGCTATTGGGTGGTAACTTCGGATAGTGTAATATGTTTGTGGCCCGTTGGGAGGAGTTTTGGCCGACTTGGGGTGTATGCAATGGGAATTTATATAAACGTGGGAGTATACCAGTTGACTTAATATGAAGCGGGAGTTTATATACGTTAGGGGGTATATATAATTTGCGGGATTTCGTGAGTAAATTTATTTAGAGTGGGGAAAGCGCAAGTTTTTCATATATAAATTTTAATATATTATATATGAGCGCTGTTAGAAAAATATAAATTTTTCATTCACCGACTTTTGGGGACCAGGATTTTGGGATTTTGCGCTAAATTGATAAACGTTTTATTTATTTTTTTGAGATTTGTATATGTATGATGAGGGGGTATCATACACCGTTTTTCAAAATCAGCTAAACTTAATACAATATGTAATCGAGTGAGAAAGTGGGACTTACTTTGGCATCCGGACTTATTACAACCCACTTATGTTTAGGGAGAAGGGAGGCATGTTGCCTTCTATATCGTGTTATTTTTTTAAGTTTTGAGTGTATCCTCTTTTTGTCTGCTGTTTGTATGATGGGGGTGGGGCCATGTGCAGAAGAGGGGATGGGGCCATGTGCAGAAGTTCACGCAGGTGAGGAAAGTTTTTGACTGCCATTCACCTGGGAGTGGTCAGAAACGATTCTTTTGCATATGGTTCAAGCAGCTCACGACTTCCGGTCTTAGACCACGTATCCCCTTGGTAGCCAACGAATATCCGTTTGGAGGCGAGCTAAAGTGAGAAGGCGAATCCCATGCGGTTGTGCGTAGGGTTTGGAAGCCACCACATGAAAAAACAACCCAATGAAAAACCATTTTAAGCCTCGGTTGAGAGACCCTCTTTTGATGACGACCACCGAAAATGTTTTAAGGATTACGATATTAGAGCATGCACCTGGAATATCCGGTCCCTTAATTGGAAAGGTGCCGCTGCCCAGCTGGTTGATGTCCTCATAAAGTTAAAGACTTACATCACTGCCGTTCAAGAATTGCGATGGACGGGACAAGGACGGAAGAAGGTGGGTCCTTGTGACAATTACTACAGCGGCCATATAAAGGAGCGCAAATTTGGTGTCGGATTCGTGGTGGGAGAGAGACTCCGTCGCCGAGTACTGGTATTCACTCTGGTGGATGAATGTCTAGCCACAATCCGCAGCAGAACAAAATTTTTCCACACCACTCTAATTTGAACCCACGCTCCGACGGAAGAGAAGGATGACTTGACCAAAGATGCCTTTTATGAGCGCCTCGAGCACACTTATGAGCGCTGCCTCCGCCACGTCGTCAAAATTGTGCTTGGCGACTTCAACGCTAGGGTGGGCAAAGAAGGTATCTTTGGTACGACTGTCGGAAAATTCAGCCTCCACGACGAAACATCTCCAAATGAGCTGAGGCTGATAGACTTCGCCGGGGCCCGAAATATGGTTGTCTGTAGCACTAGATTCCAACACAAAAAAATTCAGATCGGAAATCTTCCACGCAGATCGATCATGTTGTGATAGACGGAAGACATGTATCCAGTGTTTTAGATGTGCGTACGTTCCACGGTCCCAACATTGACTCGGATCACTATCTTGTCGCAGCGAAGATAGGCACGCGCCTCTGTGTATCGAAGAACGCCCATTAACAAACACAAGGGAGGTTCGACGTTGAAAAGCTGCAATCACATCAGACTGCCGAACGGTTTTCTACTTGGCTTGCACACCTGCTCTCTGAGAGCACTCATCAGCAACCCGGTATAAAGGAACTGTGGGACAGCATTGCAAGCTCCCTACGTACAGCTGCAAAGGAAACCATTGGATTTCGGAAAGGTCGCAAAAACAGCAGGTACGATGAGGGCTGCCGTGTCGCAGTGGAGAGAAAAAAGACTACTTACCTCGCAACCTTAAGATCGACTACAACACGGGCCGGGTTGGATAGATACCGTGATCTGAAGAGGGAAGCAAGAAACGTTTGTTGGAAAAAAAGAAAGAGGCCGAGATGCGTGAGTAATAAGAGCTTGAGAAGCTGGCCGACAAGGGTAGCGCTCGAAAAATCTACAAAAAATACTACGATTTACGGAACGTGTCAATACCGGAGCAAACTCTTTTAGGACCCAGAGGGGTGAGTTAGTGACGGATGCCCAAAGTATACTGAGTCTATGGAGGTGAACACTTCTCCAGCCTGATGAATGGAAGTGAAATTGAATCACCCGGGGAAGGTGAACTCGAAACTCCTATTGATGACGACAGAAGAGTTGTCATTACCCGACTACGAAGAAATCCAAATTGCAATCGTCCATTGAAAAACAGCAAAGTGGCAGGGACCGATGGATTACCGGAAGAGCTATTCAAATACTGCGGTGAAGAACTGATCAGGTGCATGCATTAGCTTCCTTGCAAAATATGGTCGGATGAAAGCATGCCCGACGATTGGAATTTAAGTGTGCTCTGCCCGATCCACAAAAAAGGCGATCCCTCAGTCTGCGCCAATTACCGTGGAATAAGCCTTCTTAACATCGCATATATGGTAAGGTCCTATCAAGCGTATTGTGTGAAAGACTAAAGCCCACCGTCAACAAACTGATTGGACCTTATCAGTGTGGCTTTAAACCTGGTAAGTCAAACATTGACCAGATATTCACCATGCGCCAAATCTTAGAAAATACCCATGAAAAGAGAACCGACACACACCACCTTTTCGTCGATTTCAAAGCAGCCTTCGACAGCACGAATAGGAGCTGACTCTATGCCGCTATGTCTGAATTTGGTTTCCCCGCAAAACTTATACGGCTATGAAAACTGACCTTAAGCAGCACTAAAAGTTCCGTCAGGGTCGGGAAGACTTCTTCGACCCGTTCGATACCAAACGAAG
Organism: Ceratitis rosa; assembly: GCA_037013455.1. Lineage (NCBI taxonomy): Eukaryota > Metazoa > Arthropoda > Insecta > Diptera > Tephritidae > Ceratitis > Ceratitis rosa. The sequence goes on along the minus strand of JAWMAG010000014.1, from coordinate 804,893 downwards.
TTTCAGACAAGGTGACTCTTTATCGTGTGACTTTTTTAACTTATTGCTGGAGAGAATAATACGAGCTGCAGAGCTAAATAGGAAGGTCTTCTATAAGAGTGTACAGCTGCTGGCGTACGCCGATGATATCGACATTATTGTTCTCAACAACCGCGCCGTGAGTTCTGCTTTCTCCAGACTTGATAAAGAGGCGAAGTGAATGGGCCTGGTAGTGAATGATGGCAAGACGAAATATCTCCTGTCATCAAACGAACAGTCATCGCACTCCCGACTCGGATCCCATGTCACTGTTGACAGTTATAATTTCGAGGTTGTAGATAATTTCGTCTATTTAGGGACCAACATTAACACCAACAATAACGTCAGCCTTGAAATCTAACGCAGGACCACTCCTGCCAACAAGTGCTACTGTGGACTAAGTAGGCAATTGAAAAGTAAAGCCCTCTCTCGGTGATCGAAAACCAAACTCTACAAGTCGTTTATCATTCCGGTCCTACTATATGACGCAGAAGCGTGGACGATGTCAACATCGGATGAGTCGGCTCTAGGAGTCTTCGCATTGGCAACGGCGAATACCGCAGACTATGGAACGATGACATTGACATAGTTCAGCAAATGAAGAAACAGCGGCTACGCTGGCTAGGTCTTGTTGTCCGAATGTATGAAAGCACTCCAGCTTTGAAAGTATTCGATGCAGTACTCGCTTTTGGAAGCATAGGAAGAGGAAGACCTCCACTCCGTTGGATGAATCAGGTAAAGAGTGACCTAGCTTCATTTGGTATTTCCAACTGTCGCCAGACAGGGAAACGAAGAGAGGAATGACGCGCTAATATTTATTCGGCTATAATCGCGTCAGCGGTGCCAACGCCAATAAAGAAGAAGAAGAAGATAAATATTATAAATTATTATAGATATATTGAATAGGTATTCGCGCACTTCGCTTTTCAATTACACTAAACGGTCTAGTCCAAATTTAGTCATATGCAGGTAAGTACATATGCATGACCATTTCCATTTTAGTACTTACCATGTTCCCTCTCTGTTGGCGCTAGCATAGTGGGACTGAAGTGGATACCGAAAACTGTGCTGATTTATGCATCACATACCTACAGTGCTATAAATTGGGATAGTTAAGAAAACGAAAGATAAGATATTCAGAAAGAAACTGAACAGGAAATATTTACAAAAAAAAAAAATAGAGGGAAAGAGGGGGAATAAGGGAAAAGCAAGGAAAAGAAGATTAGAAATAGTTTAACCTTACTAATTATAATATTTGTTTAAAAATTGAATAAATACTCCACCTTTCAGGTTTGGTGTTGGTGCAGAAAAGGGGTGACATTTATGTATGCTGGTTGACAGACGGACGTAATGACAAACTAACGACCGACCGACAGACGACATGGTAAAGCACTAGGGGATTTCGCCGTAAGCTGGGGTCCAGGCGAAAACCAAAGGATTGGTGCGAGCAGCACCTAAGAGGTGAGGGAAGACTCCACCTGACAGGACAGAGGACTGCTTTAGGCAAAATCAAACATTTTTCTGTTTTTTTTTTGACGATTCTATCCTGGCAACTTTTTGTGTTTTTCGTAACTGTGGGCACCATTGGGGTGGCAAGAACCGCCTCCTATATCCGACGGGCTAGCCAGGGCACGCGAGCATGCCAGAGCCGGGACTTTGCTGACGCCCTTACACTGCAGTTACATAACAAAGGCCAGGGTTCGAGTCTTGGTTGGGCCGACATACAAAATTAAAGATAATTAATTTGAATAAAAAATTGAGCTAATTTTTCTAATTGCGGGAATGTCAACCCTTCCGTGGAGGAGCTCGGTCGAAAATCGCTTCAGGGGTTATAAAGCGCCAATTAAATACATGTATATATATATATTCATATTAAGTATTCACTGGATAGAATGGGAAATATATATTGGACCTATGTAAGCGGCCACGGTAGCCGAGTGGTTAGCATTGCGTACTGACACTCGGAAGGCTCGGGTTCATATCCCGGCGCCACCAACATCAAAAATTATGGAATATTAATTTACATAAAAAATTAAGTTAAATTTTCTAATTGCGGCTTAGTATAAATTGTAGGTCCCTCCATTTGTTGGAAAAACATCAAGACGCGAAAACCACATATTGGAGGAGGAGCTCGGCCGAAAATCGCTTCAGCGGTTACAAAGTGCCAATTATATACGTGTATATATATGTAAACCAGGCTAAAATGGGGTGTAGTCAAGCTTCTAGGTATGCAGTTACAGTTGTGGGGCTATACTCAATTTCTACTATTGCGTCCACTCGTGTGGAGCCTTAGTTCTAGGCTGAAATGAAGGAAGTTACAGTGAAGCCACTCCCACATAATCGGTTTGAAGTTTCACGAAGTCTCATTGCAGCGTCTATTCACCAGAAAGATGACATTTCGTACTAAAAAAGTTTTTCTGACAGTTTTGTGATTGGTTGATTCAATTTGGTATGAGCGTTCGACAAAGATGGAAATACACTATATTTGACGGGTTTTCTTCGATATGGCTTACGTTTGCCAGACAGTTAAAAAATGAATAACCTGATACTGTTACAGTCAATTATGCACAATTTCGGTTTCATTCCGGTAATTTTGATAATAAAAGGTGCTTCACGGAGTTGAAGGCCAATTGTCGAAAATGTCGATAAAATCATGGACATTACCGAGTCCGACCGTCATGTAAGCACTGTTTCGATTGCCTAAGAGCTAAAGATTGCACAATATACCGTTTGAAACTATTTGAATAAGACTGGATACGAAAAGAAAAAATTAAAGCTTTCAATTTCATACAAAAAAAATGGATTTTTTTTTACTATACCAATATTAACCTTTTAAGGAGATCTAAAATTAATTTAATAGTTTACATATATTCAAGCTCACCGCTACAAAAAATCGTTTCCAGTTATAAAATTCGTAGACGCTTTCGTAGCTTTAGTTGTGGTGAGCTCGTAGATATTGTTGTTAATGTTTACTTTAGTCAAAGTAAGTCATCTCTTATTTTTGCAATAGATGGCTTTAAAGATCTGTGTGTTTTAAAAAGAGGAGTGTTGATTACATATCTCAGTAATATTTTAGCGAATGTCAAATATGGACAATAGCATAAGAAAGTACGATATATTCTTCAAGGCGAAAACGCAAGTCAGGCAGATGAAAGTGTGAATAATACCGAGTGAATAACATTTGACAAAGCAGAAAAACATTCATAACTTCAATATAAGACATGTTTTGTAAAAAGAGATAATATTAATTTAGACTGATTAACATTTTAAAAGCAGAAAAATATTCATAATTTCAATATGCAAAATACAAGGAGCCCAAAACTCGACGACTTTTACTATGTTTGTGGTCATGTAGTGCCAAAAACAGAAAAACAGGAAAAAAAAGAAACATGTTCACCAAGAAATTAAGTCTTTATTCGATGAACCTGATTTGACTATACGCCGGACAAGGTTGCAAAATTTGCTATACTAATTTTTGGACTGGATAAAAGGAAGAAATAAAGCCTGTCTGCGCTATGTGAAGCCAGTAATATAGCTGGAACATGATGAAACTAGATGTTATGAATGTTCCAACTCTGCTATTGGATATAAAAATCGCAAGTTAAAAAAAAGAGTATGAAACCACTGCTTCTGCCATATATACAGAAAAACGCGCTCCTGATGTCGATCTACCCAAGCCTCCGGCTCTCGAAAATTCATCCGAGAAAGAAGGAACTGCTTAGACCAATCCAACCAATTGAATGAATTTTGATTTGGAACCCAATGTTTAAAAAGATGCACCACAATCGCTAACAAAACGAAGTCGATTCCATTGCCGCCAAATTGGGTTTATCGCAATGAAATGCGGAATTTTCGACCACATTTTTGAAGAGGAGAAAAGTCTTACAGCAAAATGTTAACTCCACAACATATCAGAAACGTCAAGCTTATTTTCAGAAAGTTTATGTCCTGAACCATGAAAGTACGTTTGTTACGTAAATTGGAATGGAATACAACGGCGGTTCAGTGACAAGTTGAAAGGCTGTTCTGTTGCACATCGAATAAAAAAACGCCTTTCTCATTGGATTCGTTGGAAATCATGATATCCGTACTAACATCAAGCAAAAGGCTGGAGAAAAAGTGCTGACGTAAGCCAACAAGTATTAAGATAGCTCAATGTACCATTGACATCAAAGATATATTGCTACCACTACCACTTTATATCAAATTGGGAATCGGTGAAAAATTGGTTGAAAAGATAGTCAAAGATGTGGAATGCGTCTTTCATTGCTTGTAAATCATCTTTCCAAAACTCGGCAAAGAAAAAATCAAAAATGGTAAGTACTTAATTGCTAATCAAATCTATATATGGTATATACTAATAATTTTTTTTCGCAGAACTAATCAATTTTTAGCCAAATTTTATTTAAGAAAAGTTGTTCTACTAGGACCGGATATACGAAAACGAACGAAAAGCCAACCCTTCATTAATTTACTGAGAGACCATAATCTCAAAGCATGGTACACTGGTTCCCACTGTATCTCCAAAAATACTCATAATTGAGATAGCACTGTAAAATTTGTGATTTAGGTATATTAAAATTATAAAAGTATTTTGAGATATTTTGGGCGCTGTCAGATACCTCCTGCTTTGTTTAGTGACGCCACCACCTCGCCATAAAATACTTTTATTAAAAAAAAATCACTTTTTACAGATATGAATATATAATATTTTATTTATTTTATTGTATTATGATATTTATTCCGGAATATTAAATATTATTTAACAAATTAGCTTTAGCTTATAATGATCAATGATGCTAATCTAATAAATGTATAACTAGTTTGGAGCAAGAATTATTTTTACATAGTAAAGTTCCTGAAATGAAAGAATCTGAGCTTAGTCGCAGGATGCTTATTAAACCTGTGTTGGATGAAACTCGCGAAGTTTTACGGGTATATAAAAGTTGAAACTTTTCAATATTTTTGTTCCGGGATTTGTGAGCTTCTTCCGAAAATTCTCCAATTGACACCAGCGCATGTTCAATAACTTCTGGAGCGTGAATTAGAGTTTTGTATACTGAAGGTGGAAGATAGTTCAGCAGACCTTAGCAACAACAGAGAAAGCAAAGAGTGAAAAAACTCTCTTCCCAACATGTGTAAGTTCCTCAGCAATAGCAGAAAAACAAACTGCGATGCAGTCAAGCAGCACAGCAGCAGCAGCAACCCCAGTGCGGGCGACTAATACTGAACAAGGCAAGACAATGAAAAAAGGGTCGGCAGTGCAGACAGACATTGATCGCTACATAAATGTGGTAAACAAAAAGAGGAAATCTAGTCCTCCCAAAAAAGTGATCAATGCTAAGAAGTATAAAACCGTTCGCTCCACTATCGATGCTGATGGTAATGCACTAAAAGGTAACAGATTTGCCCCGTTAAATGAGGAAGAGCCTATAACAGACCCAAAGGGTATTTCCACAGTCGTCAGTACTAAACCTCCACCAATCTACTTGCGGGAGCGGAGATCCAATTTACTCGTTATGAACATAGCCAAGATAATAGGTACCAACAATTTTCACATTGTACTTCTTAAAAAAGTGAAAACGATTTTCGTGAAGTCGTTGAGCTTCTTTCTTGAAACAACAAAAATTATTACTCTTACCAGTTGAAGAGTGCGAAAGGCCTGATTGTTGTAATTAAGGGAATTAAAGCCACTGTTTACTCAGGCGACAAAAAAAAATTAGGGCGGTAGTAAACATAATTAACAGAAATAAAGTGCCGCAGCTTAGGTTGAAAGTGTTCTTATCGCCAAGCTTAGCTCAACTTAAGAAGAATGAAACGCATCCAATTTACGATATAAAATACCTTTTACACCTAAAAATCACGGTGGAAGAAGCGCTTAAGGGGAATAAACCCGTGCAATGCAAAAACTGTCAGAAATTTGGTCACACAAAATCCTATTGTACTTTACGTACCGTTTGCGTAGCATGTGGTGATCTTCAACATTCTACCAAATACCCCTTGAATAAAACGGATGCAAGACAAAAAAAGTGTAGAAACTGCGGTCGCAATCACACCGCTAATTATAAATTATAGAGGCTTTCCGGTTTACAAAGATTTAAAATCTAAACTTACTCAAGGTATACAAGCCAAACGGAACCAGCTCTCATATACTACTTCCGTTCTGACCTCTTCCAACCTACCCAGCTCACATATTGGTCAAATGACCTATGTCAAAGCCAATGAACAGGCCCCACCACTCACTCCATCTAGTACTGGACTCGAGATCATGATTCTTAATTTAACCCAGTGCATGACACAATTTATGTCAACCGTGCAAAGTATGGTTCAAGACCTAATAAAGGCGCAAAACCAAATGCTCCAAACCCTGTTGACCAAAAAATGAGTGAACTCAGGATTTGCTTATGGAATGCTAATGATGTAACCCAGCATAAATTAGCACTCAAATTATTTTTACAGACCCACGAAATTGATGTTATGCTTATATCTGAAACACATCACACCCAGAAGTATAATTTTTATATCTCTGGGTTTAAGCTGTACAACACTAATCACCCAGATGGTAAAGCACAGGTGGCACAGCTATACTCCTTTTCAACAAATTGGTTGCAGGCAACTTCGATCAACCTTAAAAATAGGGGGGTTGACCTTACTTTGGCTGCGATTTTCTATCTGCCATGTTCCGTAATAACAGGAAAATAATTTAGCGACTTTTTCATGACTCTAGGAAATAGGTTCCTAGCTGAAGATGATTACAATGCGAAACATACTCATTGGGGATCGAGGCTAATTAACCCGAAAGGTCGTCAGTTATATAACACGATCATAAGTACAAAAAATAGTTACGATTTTATCTCCCCAAGACAACCAACTTACTGGCCTACGGACTCAAGGAAATTACCTGACCTGATTGACTTTGCAGTCACTAAAAACGTAGATAGGAGTATAGTATTTGCTGAAACCTGTGCTGACTTATCTTCTGATCATTCCTCAATAATCATTAAATTGAAGGAACAAGCAATTGAAAGTGAGCATGCTTTTCGACTTCTACATCAAGAACTAACTGGTTTAAATATAAAAAATACATTACCAGTCATATACAGACCAATCCGCAAATAGAGAGAGGAACTGACGTTGAAAATGAGTTACTTGTATTTAACAGTATACTAGCAACAGCAGCAACTATAGCCACACCAGAGCAGAATACAAAAGCAAAGGCATTGATAACTAATAGTGGAATAGAATTACTGGTCCGAAATAAGCGACGCAAAAATTCGTCTTAAGGTGGCAGAAAACAAACTAAAAAAGGCATTAGTATACGAAGAGGAAAGAAATATCAAACATCTTATAACGTCTTTGTCTCCCAACGTTTCTACTAAAAAATCTCTATAGAAAGCTAGCAGAAACCTTAAGCCGCCAGTAAGCACTGAAGTACCGTTGAGAATGCGTAATGGTTCATGGGCAAGAACGGATGAAGAAAAGGCGTCTTGTTTCGCAGAGCACCTCAGCACAGTATTTCAACCAAATACTGTTACATACAGCGCACCTTTGTCACCGAACCATACTGCTCCTAGATACACTGTTACTTGCGGAGCATCTGTATCTGAACTAAAAAACACTATTGCCGCCTTAAATCCAAAAAAATCTCCAGGAGACGATCATATCTCACCAAAAATTCTAAAAGAATTGCCAAGCATTGCTCTCGTTTTTCTTGCAAAGCTTTTAATTGCCATTTCAATGCTAGGATATTATCCACAAATCTGGAAAAAGTCGCAGATAATTATGATAGCTAAACCAGGTAAAGACGCAACCCTGTCGTCATCATATAAGCCTTGACTATCAAAACTTTTCGAAAAACTGCTGCTATCAAAAATTACTCCTTTTCTATATCAAAATGATAGTATTCCTACACATCAATTTGGTTTTCGAGAAAGACACGGCACAATTGAACTAGTAAATCGTATAACAAATGAAATAAGGAAAGATTTCGAAATGAGAGAGTATTGCTCGGCCGTTTTTCTTGATGTGGCGCAAGTATTTGACAAAGTGTGGTATGATTCATAAAACTGAAAAATCATTACCTAACACGTTCCACAATATCCTTGAATCCTACTTACCAAACAGGTGATTCACAGTAAAAGTAAATGAATACATAACAGAAGAGTATGCAATTACGGCAGGTGTTCCGCAGGGTAGTGACCTTGGACCAATATTGTACATACTGTTTACCGCAGATATTCCTACAAATGACGAAGTAATTACGTCAACATTTGCGGATGATACTGCTATACTAAGTCGACATAAATGCACCATTACAGCCACAAAAGTGTTACAGCAGCATCTTAAACTAACTGAAGAATGGCTAGCGAAATGGCGCATAAAAAATAATGAAAACGAGTGCAAACGCATAACTTTTACATTAAGGCCAAAAACGTGTCCTACTCTTAAGCTCAACAATGTATCAATAATAATGTATCATACCTCGGAATCCCCTTGGACAGGCGCTTAAACTGGAGACGACACATTGCAGCTAAAAAGCTGCAGCTTAAACTCAAATCTGCCAGTTTACATTGGCTTTTAAACAAGCAGTCTGGACTTAGCCTTAGCAACAAAGTCCTCTTATATAATGCGACAATAAAACCGATATGGATGTATGGAATCCAGTTATGGGGCACAGCTTGCACGACGAATATAGATACAATTCAAAGATTCCAATCGAAAACGTTAAAAGTAATGCGTAATGAAAATATGCATAGGTATATACCTACCATAAAGAAAGAAATTGAAATCGCAGCGAAAAAATACTTAACAAAACTGCGTAACCATCCGAACCCTTGGCTAACACCTTGGCCTATGCAACAAGTCAAACCCGCCTGCGGAGAAGAGACAAAGCAGCCTTCTAAAGAACAACGTCAAGCCAGCAGTCCATTCCTACTAATGGGCTTGCTTTATGTTTTAATTCAGTTTAAGATTTTATTACTTATAGTTAGGCTTCCAAAGTCGACGCAGAGTCAATAAGTAAATATTAATATTTCAAAATAAAAAAAAAAAATATTGTAGCAGTTTCCAAAAGAACTGTACCGTTAGCGGAAACTTCAGAGCTAGTGAGTGCTGAAGCTGAAGGACTCCAAGGAGTCGACGATGGCGGTAAACACGATGCCATAGACGTAGGAAATGCTGTTTGCATTTGCATATTCGCGGACGTTTTAAGCGGATCGAATGGTTGTGACGAATTAAGATTTGAAGAATCCTGATGAAGCATACTATGATGCTTTGACGAAAAATGTTTGCAGTGGCCGGACCTGCAGTCCTTGAGAGAGTGACCACCCCTAAGCCAATTTAAGTAAAGTTGCAATCTCTTTGCTTCTTGAGGGGCGAGAGTTCTATAAATCGTTCGCATTTTGAGATTACGTGATTGCCAGAACCGCACAATTTGCACCCGCCTACAGTTGACGTTACTAAGACCTTACGATTGTTGTTATGGGAAAATTTTCTTCCTACCTGTTTCTCTGGTGGCCACGGTGAAAGAGCGTTTTCAAGACGTTGACAACGTTGCTGCAAAAATTTGGCCATTGAATTCCACGTTGGTATTTCATTTGCAGGTGTTTCTTCCATCCATTTGGCGCGAGACTTGACATCCAGTTTTTGTGAAACGAGCTGAATCAATAAACAATCGGCAATCTGCTCCTGTGTACCATGGTTTGCAAAGCGCGCAACTTGTTTACTTTGTCACTGAGCTCGCGCAATTTGTTAGTTCTTTCACCTTCGACCTTCTTGAGTTGAACAATTTCCCTAATATGAGCCTGGAAGTTTAAACGTTTATTGTCGAATCTGAATTTTAATAGCTCTATGGCTTTATCGTAGTTCTGCTCATTAATTTCTAGGGACCGAATTGTGTCCAACGCTGCATCACGTAGATTTGATCGCAGATGTTGGAATTTTTCCAACCTTGTCAAATCCCCGTCTCGATGTACAACGGAGTTGAACATAGCGAAAAAATCTGACCATTCGGCTTAGTTGCCGCTAAATTTGGGGATTTGTATGAAAGGCAACCTCTGTTTTGGTTGAGCAATGATGAAAGAAGGTTGATCTGAAGAACGCGTCGTGGAGCTATAAGCTTCAGCAGCTCGGCATGAATGCAATTGGCGTGTTAGCTTAGTTTTTACCTCTATGTACTGGCTGGTAAATGAAGTCAAAAGATCATCAGCACCGGCATCATCAACTTGAATGTATAGCGAATCGAATCTTCTCTCCAAACGGTCCACTCGATCAATGCGCACCTCAGCAGCTGCCTCATCGAGATCTCGTAGGACTTCAAAGGTACAGGAATCGTTGACGTGCTTGATTTGCTGCACGGATGACTCCAGCATTCTTTTCGCCTCCGCTGAATCAAGTTTTTTCGTTGGTGCCATTTTATAATCAAGGTACGTACCGTACGTAAATGATACGCACGTTATAAAAAAAATTAATATATCGATTTCAATTTTCGCGATCACGTCGGGGTCACCAAATGTTTAGGGGAACAGTTAGCTCTTTCACTGACCCTTTTTAATTCAAATGAAGAAACGAACGTTTTCGTTATAATTAATAAGCTTTATTCACTGATTTCAAAAATGTGTTTAATTTACAATATGCACAAGCAAAATATAAAAATAGCAACTATATGCTGCACCAACCAAAAATCGAATGACAGAATTCGCTAAGCTGTACATTCAAAGAAGCTTGCAAATTTCGTCTGTACAATGTGTTGAATCCCTTACAGTATAGGGATCACATGATTTGGATTCTTTATATTTATATTATTTCCGTTAGGCTTATTTTGCTATATACGTCTTTATGTACATATGTATACATAAATCTGACCTACATATTTCTGTTTTGCCCCATTCCCTTTCTTAACTTTGTTTTTATGTTTAATGCCTAATCATATTTGTGGGATTGCAGAATTTAAACAAGCAAATATTTGCATGTTATTGCATATACCTTACCATCTATGAGCATTAGTATGTACGTGTATGTATGTATGTATGTATGTATAAACAAGTGTAAATACAAGCAGCATAAAGAACAACTATGCAATTATGATAAGAGGAATGGTATTTAACAAGGTATAAGCTCGTACTATTAGTAGTCATTAGTACTAGTCGTAGTAGTAGTTGCAAATTATATTACTTAATGCATAATATTTACATAATAACTAAACACTCTTAATTAAATACTTTTTATATTTGGGATCATCCACATACAAGTACTTCTATATACCATATATCTTTATTATTTCATTTTCGAAACAGCAAATAGGATAACACAGTATATATTTTATATTTATATTATTATATTTATTATTTATATAATTCTCGTGTCACAGTGTTTGTGACGAAACTCCTGCGATGAAGTTTTTTGTGCATATTGGGAAAGTATGAGAACCGGCCATCATAAGTTAAGTGGACCAGGGACCGCTCTATTAAAAAGTCTTATTTATTTCAATCATCATCAACAAGGGTGGTGTTTAGGGCGGGAACAACTTTTAAATCAAACTTCACTTGAACTAGGTTTAAGTATAACTGGCTCCACAATCTATGGAGCGTTTATTTATATAAATTTGTAATATGAAAATTTACATGCATGCATATGTGTACATAAGTATGTTAAATATTTTACATTAGAAGATTACCCACGAATAGATAATCTTATCTTATGTTTTAGTTTTATTGCTTTACATATTCATGATAAGAACATCAGTATACATAGATGCATATGCAACAACCCTTAGGTTGTTGTAAAGGCATCAAGTATCAATATTCATATCATGAATATATGTATATGGACATCTGTTTGTACTTTAATTTCTATTGCCTTGTGCCTATAAATGTCATACAGCATATGAATTTATGGCCATACATTTTAATTGCTGGCTTATCGTTTCGGAAAACTAAACAGGTGGTTCATCATGACCTCCGCAAGAGTGGTTCATCATCATGAGCAACGGTGCAGCAGTGTTAACATTTATCGGCATATCTTCGTCCATGCTTTCTTCATGTCTGTTCAAAACCAGGGATTCGGTGTTTTGATTCTCAAATTTCCTCATTTCGATTGACCACCTACATACTTCTGCAAGCAATGTATCCAATTTTTTTCATTTTATCGCGTTTGCATTGGCTTCGTGATCTGGTGAAAACGCTCACATCTCATCAAGGTGAAATCTAAAAACTCAAATTTAAATGTCATGGATAAACCGGCTTTTTCCTAATAATACAACAGTTCGTCAGTTTTTTAGATATTTTAAATGTAATGAACGTTTTCTAAAGTTGCTACAGAATGTGTCACTCTTCGTTGTGCATTTATTTCTAAACATCCGCTTTTGTTTTTCCACCCGTTTTTCCTCTGCCGAAATTTAGCTCTTAAAATAATTGATTGTTTCAAGATTAGAAAATAGTCCATTTCAACTGCATATGGTTGTTTAATGTCTCAGTTTATGTGCTGTGTAGTCTAATGATTTTGTATTATCTTTTACGTAACTAATTTTTGAACTTCACATGGGATGGTGCTATGTGCAGAAGTTCACGCAAGTGAGGAAAGTTTTTGACGACTGCCATTCACCTGGGAGTGACCAGAAACGATTCTTTTGCATATGGTTCAAGCAGCGAGCAGGCGAGCTAAAGTGAGAAGGCGAATCCCATGCGGTTGTGCGTAGGGTTTGGAACCCACCACATGAAAAAACAACCCAATGAAAAACCATTTTAAGCCTCGGTTGAGAGACCCTCTTTTGATGACGACCCCCGAAAATGTTTTAAGGATTACGATATTAGAGCATGCACCTGGAATATCCGGTCCCTTAATTGGAAAGGTGCCGCTGCCCAGCTGGTTGATGTCCTCATAAATTTAAAGACTTACATCACTGCCGTTCAAGAATTGTGATGGACGGGACAAGGACGGAAGAAGGTGGGTCCTTGTGACAATTACTACAGCGGCCATATAAAGGAGCGCAAATTTGGTGTCGGATTCGTGGTGGGAGGGAGACTCCGTCGCCGAGTACTGGTATTCACTCTGGTGGATGAATGTCTAGCCACAATCCGCATCAGAACAAAATTTTTCCACACCACTCTAATTTGAACCCACGCTCCGACGGAAGAGAAGGATGACTTGACCAAAGATGCCTTTTATGAGCGCCTCGAGCGCACTTATGAGCGCTGCCCCCGCCACGGCGTCAAAATTATGCTTGGCGACTTCAACGCTAGGGTGGGCAAAGAAGGTATCTTTGGTACGACTTTCGGAAAATTCAGCCTCCACGACGAAACATCTCCAAATGAGCTGAGGCTGATAGACTTCGCCGGGGCCCGAAATATGGTTGTCTGTAGCACTATATTCCAACACAAAAAAATTCAGATCGGAAATCTTCCACCCAGATCGATCATGTTGTGATAGACGGAAGACATGTACCCAGTGTTTTAGATGTGCGTACGTTCCACGGTCCCAACATTGACTCGGATCACTATCTTGTCGCAGCGAAGATAGGCACGCGCCCCTGTGTATCGAAGAACGCCCGTCAACAAACACAAGGAAGGATCGACGTTGAAAAGCTGCAATCACAGCAGACTGCCGAGCGGTTTTCTACTCGACTTGCACACTGCTCTCAGTGAGCACTCATCAGCAACCCGGTATAAGGGAACTGTGGGACGGCATTGCAAACTCCCTACGTACAGCTGCAAAGGAAACCATTGGATTTCGGAAAGGTCGCAAAAACAGCTGATACCATGAGGGCTGCCGTGTCGCAGCGAAGGGAAAACAGACTACCTACCTCGCAACCTTGCGATCGACCACAACACGTGCGGGGTGGGATAGATACCAAACACTGAAGAGGGTAGCAAGACGCGTCTGCAGACAAACAGTGAAAGAGGCTGAGATGCGTGAGTAATAAGAGCTTGAGAAAGTGGCCGACAAGGGTAGCGCTCGAAAATTCTACGAAAAGATTCGACTACTTACAGAAGGTAGGACCCAGGGAGGTGAGCTGGTGACAGATCCCCAGAGTATACTCGATTTATGGAGGGAGCACTTCCCCAGCCTGCTGAATGGCAGTGAAGAGGAAACACTCGGAGATTGTGAACCCGAAACTCCAATTGATGACGGTATAATAGTTTTTCCGATACCCAACTATGAAGAAGTCCGAATAGCAATCGTCCGCTTAAAAAACAACAAAGCGGCAGGGACCGATGGAATACCGGCCGAGCTATTCAAATACTGCGGTGAAGAACTGATCAGGTGCATGCGTTAGCTTCTTTGCAAATTATGGTCGGATGGAAACATGTCCGAGGATTGGAATTTAAGTGTTCTCTGCCCGATCCACAAAAAAGGCGATCCGTCAGTCTGCGCCAATTACCGTGGAATAAGCCTTCTTAACATCGCATATATGGTAAGGTCCTATCAAGCGTATTGTGTGAAAGACTAAAGCCCACCGTCAACAAACTGATTGGACCTTATCAGTGTGGCTTTGGACCTGGAAAGCCAACCATTGACCAGATATTCACCCATGAAAGAGAACCGACACCCACCACCTTTTCGTCGATTTTAAAGCCGCCTTCGGCAGCACGAATAGGAGCTGCCTTCACGCCGCTATGTCGGAATTTGGAATCTCCGCAAAACTTATACGGCTACGTAAACTGACGTTAAGCAACACTGAAAGCTCTATCAGCATCGGGAAGGACCGCTCCAAGCTGTTCGATACCAAATGAGGTCTCAGACAAGGTGACTCTTTATAGTGTTATTTTATTAATTTACTGCTGGAGAAAATAATACGAGCTGCAGAGCTAAATAGAGAAGGTACAATCTTCTATGAGAGTATACAGCTGCTGGCGTACGCCGATGATATCGACATTATTGGCCTCAACAACCGCGCCGTGAGTTCGGTCTTCTCCAGACTTGATAAAGAAGCGAAACGAATGGGTCTGGTAGGGAATGAGGACAAGACGAAATATCTCATGTCATCAAACAAACAGTCATCGCATTCGCGACTCGGCTCCCACGTCACTGTTGACAGTCATAACTTTGAGGTCGTAGATAATTTCGTATATCTAGGAACCAGCATTAATACCAACAACAATGTCAGTCTGGAAATCCAACGCAGAAACACTCCTGCCAACAGGTGCTACTTTGGACTGAAAATGCAATTGAAAAGTAAAGTCCTCTCTCGGCGAACGAAAACAAAACTCTACAAGTCGCTCATCATTCCGGTCCTACTATATGACACAGAAGCGTGGACGATGTCAACATCTGAAGAGTCGGCTCTAGGAGTCTTCGAGAGAAGAGTTTTGTGAACG
This sequence comes from Ceratitis rosa, assembly GCA_037013455.1. NCBI lineage: Eukaryota > Metazoa > Arthropoda > Insecta > Diptera > Tephritidae > Ceratitis > Ceratitis rosa. The sequence continues at coordinate 789,561 of JAWMAG010000014.1, read as the reverse complement.
ATTTATAGTCTTTTGCGCATTGACAACGGCGAATACCGCAAACGATGGAACGATGACATTGACATAGTTCAGCAAATGAAGAGACATCGGCTACGCTGGCTAGGTCATGTCGTCCGAATGGTTGAAAGCACTCCAACGGTGCCAACGCCAATAAAGAAGAAGAGGATGGATGTGTTAATTAGTGTTAATGATGATTTAGTAAACAATCTTACGTTAATAGGAAAATGCGGGCTTCACGGTAGCTCATGTCATAGCGAATGTAAGCAAAAGATAGAAAATTATAGCTTGGATGATAGTAACGTACTTGTTACATCGTGCGTACCTCTTCAAAACATTACAATCAATTGTATCACACAGTACTAAAATGATTTTCAAAATTCCGCGTCTATCGTCAACCCGTTATTATCGACCAATCTGGTTTCAGTTTAAAAAAATAGAGTCTACCCAGTTAGCCGTCAATGAGGAAAAATATTTCAACAATAAAATAACAAAATTCATTTCACCTCAAAGATCAGTAAACGTTGAACATTCCTTACATCTTACAATGGTAGATGTAAAAATATGCAACGCACTAACTAAAAGTTTATCTGCGAAGTATTACATCTATGATGCTGAAATGAAATGAACGATGCTGAGAAGTGCTTAAAAAAGGAAGTTAATAAATTTTCTTTTGAGTTTAGATTACCTAATCTCCACGCATACATTCGATCTTTTGAGTATTTTCTTCATGCATCTTATCGACTGGACATAAAACAATGGCAAACAAGATCCAGGAAAAATAAAAAACTCTCACTAGAAAAATAAATATTCAATCACAGTTTAGGGGAAAAATGATGTTAATAGTGGCCAAATCGAAAACTGGTGGATGCGGAAAATCTAATGATGGAAACACGAAATAAAGAGACTTGGTGATATTCAAAAATGATCAACATAATTTTTTTTTTTTTGTTTGAAATAGTAATATTTACTTATTGACTCTGCGTCGACTTTGGAAGCCTAACTATAAGTAATAAAATCTTAAACTGAATTAAAACATAAAGCAAGCCCATTAGTAGGAATGGACTGCTGGCTTGACGTTGTTCTTTAGAAGGCTGCTTTGTCTCTTCTCCGCAGGCGGGTTTGACTTGTTGCAAGGGCCAAGGTGTTAGCCAAGGGTTCGGATGGTTACGCAGTTTTGTTAAGTATTTTTTCGCTGCGATTTCAATTTCTTTCTTTATGGTAGGTATATACCTATGCATATTTTCATTACGCATTACTTTTAACGTTTTCGATTGGAATCTTTGAATTGTATCTATATTCGTCGTGCAAGCTGTGCCCCATAACTGGATTCCATACATCCATATCGGTTTTATTGTCGCATTATATAAGAGGACTTCGTTGCTAAGGCTAAGTCCAGACTGCTTGTTTAAAAGCCAATGTAAACTGGCAGATTTGAGTTTAAGCTGCAGCTTTTTAGCTGCAATGTGTCGTCTCCAGTTTAAGCGCCTGTCCAAGGGGATTCCGAGGTTTAAGATGCTGCTGTAACACTTTTGTGGCTGTAATGGTGCATTTATGTCGACTTAGTATAGCAGTATCATCCGCAAATGTTGACGTAATTACTTCGTCATTTGTAGGAATATCTGCGGTAAACAGTATGTACAATATTGGTCCAAGGTCACTACCCTGCGGAACACCTGCCGTAATTGCATACTCTTCTGTTATGTATTCATTTACTTTTACTGTGAATCGCCTGTTTGGTAAGTAGGATTCAAGGATATTGTGGAACGTGTTAGGTAATGATTTTTCAGTTTTATGAATCATACCACACTTTGTCAAATACTTGCGCCACATCAAGAAAAACGGCCGAGCAATACTCTCTCATTTCGAAATCTTTCCTTATTTCATTTGTTATACGATTTACTAGTTCAATTGTGCCGTGTCTTTCTCGAAAACCAAATTGATGTGTAGGAATACTATCATTTTGATATAGAAAAGGAGTAATTTTTGATAGCAGCAATTTTTCGAAAAGTTTTGATAGTCAAGGCTTATATGATGACGACAGGGTTGCGTCTTTACCTGGTTTAGCTATCATAATTATCTGCGACTTTTTCCAGATTTGTGGATAATATCCTAGCATTGAAATGGCAATTAAAAGCTTTGCAAGAAAAACGAGAGCAATGCTTGGCAATTCTTTTAGAATTTTTGGTGAGATATGATCGTCTCCTGGAGATTTTTTTGGATTTAAGGCGGCAATAGTGTTTTTTAGTTCAGATACAGATGCTCCGCAAGTAACAGTGTATCTAGGAGCAGTATGGTTCGGTGACAAAGGTGCGCTGTATGTAACAGTATTTGGTTGAAATACTGTGCTGAGGTGCTCTGCGAAACAAGACGCCTTTTCTTCATCCGTTCTTGCCCATGAACCATTACGCATTCTCAACGGTACTTCAGTGCTTACTGGCGGCTTAAGGTTTCTGCTAGCTTTCTATAGAGATTTTTTAGTAGAAACGTTGGGAGACAAAGACGTTATAAGATGTTTGATATTTCTTTCCTCTTCGTTTACTAATGCCTTTTTTAGTTTGTTTTCTGCCACCTTAAGACGAATTTTTGCGTCGCTTATTTCGGACCAGTAATTCTATTCCACTATTAGTTATCAATGCCTTTGCTTTTGTATTCTGCTCTGGTGTGGCTATAGTTGCTGCTGTTGCTAGTATACTGTTAAATACAAGTAACTCATTTTCAACGTCAGTTCCTCTCTCTATTTGCGGATTGGTCTGTATATGACTGGTAATGTATTTTTTATATTTAAACCAGTTAGTTCTTGATGTAGAAAGTCGAAAAGCATGCTCACTTTCAATTGCTTGTTCCTTCAATTTAATGATTATTGAGGAAATTATTGAGGACCTGTCAGCACAGGTTTCAGCAAATACTATACTCCTATATACGTTTTTAGTGACTGCAAAGTCAATCAGGTCAGGTAATTTCCTTGAGTCCGTAGGCCAGTAAGTTGGTTGTCTTGGGGAGATAAAATGATAAAATCGTAACTATTTTCTGTACTTATGATCGTGTTATATAACTGACGACCTTTCGGGTTAATTAGCCTCGATCCCCAATGAGTATGTTTCGCATTGTAATCATCTTCAGCTAGGAACCTATTTCCTAGAGTCATGAAAAAGTCGCTAAATTATTTTCCTGTTATTACGGAACATGGCAGATAGAAAATCGCAGCCAAAGTAAGGTCAACCCCCCTATTTTTAAGGTTGATCGAAGTTGCCTGCAACCAATTTGTTGAAAAGGAATTAAGAAAGTTGTGTTTCAAACGGTTCCTTATGAGTATAGCTGTGCCACCTGTGCTTTACCATCTGGGTGATTAGTGTTGTACATCTTAAATCAAGAGATATAAAAATTATACTTCTGGGTGTGATGTGTTTCAGATATAAGCATAACATCAATTTCGTGGGTCTGTAAAAATAATTTGAGTGCTAATTTATGCTGGGTTACATCATTAGCATTCCATAAGCAAATCCTGAGTTCACTCATTTTTTGGTCAACAGGGTTTGGAGCATTTGGTTTTGCGCCTTTATTAGGTCTTGAACCATACTTTGCACGGTTGACATAAATTGTGTCATGCACTGGGTTAAATTAAGAATCATGATCTCGAGTCCAGTACTAGATGAAGTGAGTGGTGGGGCCTGTTCATTGGCTTTGACATAGGTCATTTGACCAATATGTGAGCTGGGTAGCTTGGAAGAGGTCGGAACGGAAGTAGTATATGAGAGCTGGTTCCGTTTGGCTTGTATACCTTGAGTAAGTTTAGATTTTAAATCTTTGTAAACCGGAAAGCCTCTATAATTTATAATTAGCGGTGTGATTGCGACCGCAGTTTCTACACTTTTTTTGTCTTGCATCCGTTTTATTCAAGGGGTATTTGGTAGAATGTTGAAGATCACCACATGCTACGCAAACGGTACGTAAAGTACAATAGGATTTTGTGTGACCAAATTTCTGACAGTTTTTGCATTGCACGGGTTTATTCCCCTTAAGCGCTTCTTCCACCGTGATTTTTAGGTGTAAAAGGTATTTTATATCGTAAATTGGATGCGTTTCATTCTTCTTAAGTTGAGCTAAGCTTGGCGATAAGAACACTTTCAACCTAAGCTGCGGCACTTTATTTCTGTTAATTATGTTTACTACCGCCCTAATTTTTTTTTGTCGCCTGAGTAAACAGTGGCTTTAGTTCCCTTAATTACAACAATCAGGCCTTTCGCACTCTTCAACTGGTAAGAGTAATAATTTTTGTTGTTTCAAGAAAGAAGCTCAACGACTTCACGAAAATCGTTTTCACTTTTTTAAGAAGTACAATGTGAAAATTGTTGGTACCTATTATCTTGGCTATGTTCATAACGAGTAAATTGGATCTCCGCTCCCGCAAGTAGAATGGTGGAGGTTTAGTACTGACGTAAGAGTAATAATTTTTGTTGTTTCAAGAAAGAAGCTCAACGACTTCACGAAAATCGTTTTCACTTTTTTAAGAAGTACAATGTGAAAATTGTTGGTACCTATTATCTTGGCTATGTTCATAACGAGTAAATTGGATCTCCGCTCCCGCAAGTAGATTGGTGGAGGTTTAGTACTGACGACTGTGGAAATACCCTTTGGGTCTGTTATAGGCTCTTCCTCATTTAACGGGGCAAATCTGTTACCTTTTAGTGCATTACCATCAGCATCGATAGTGGAGCGAACGGTTTTATACTTCCTAGCATTGATCACTTTTTTGGGAGGACTAGATTTCCTCTTTTTGTTTACCACATTTATGTAGCGATCAATGTCTGTCTGCACTGCCGACCCTTTTTTCATTGTCTTGCCTTGTTCAGTATTAGTCGCCCGCACTGGGGTTGCTGCTGCTGCTGTGCTGCTTGACTGCATCGCAGTTTGTTTTTCTGCTATTGCTGAGGAACTTACACATGTTGGGAAGAGAGTTTTTTCACTCTTTGCTTTCTCTGTTGTTGCTAAGGTCTGCGTTGACGCCTTTAGAGTTGAACTGCTCACATTTATTGCAAGCGTTTTTTCAGGCTTTAAAGTAAATGTTGTAAAGAGTTAACGCAAAAAAAATGCTGAACTATCTTCCACCTTCAGTATACAAAACTCTAATTCACGCTCCAGAAGTTATTGAACATGCGCTGGTGTCAATTGGAGAATTTTCGGAAGAAGCTCACAAATCCCGGAACAAAAATATTGAAAAGTTTCAACTTTTATATACCCGTAAAACTTCGCGAGTTTCATCCAACACAGGTTTAATAAGCATCCTGCGACTAAGCTCAGATTCTTTCATTTCAGGAACTTTACTATGTAAAAATAATTCTTGCTCCAAACTAGTTATACATTTATTAGATTAGCATCATTGATCATTATAAGCTAAAGCTAATTTGTTAAATAATATTTAATATTCCGGAATAAATATCATAATACAATAAAATAAATAAAATATTATATATTCATATCTGTAAAAAGTGATTTTTTTTTAATAAAAGTATTTTATGGCGAGGTGGTGGCGTCACTAAACAAAGCAGGAGGTGTATGACAGCGCCCAAAATATCTCAAAATACTTTTATAATTTTAATATACCTAAATCACAAAATTTTACTGTGCTATCTCAATTATGAGTATTTTTGGAGATACAGTGGGAACCAGTGTACCATGCTTTGAGATTATGGTCTCTCAGTAAATTAATGAAGGGTTGGCTTTTCGTTCGTTTTCGTATATCCGGTCCTAGTAGAACAACTTTTCTTAAATAAAATTTGGCTAAAAATTGATTAGTTCTGCGAAAAAAAATTATTAGTATATACCAAATATAGATTTGATTAGCAATTAAGTACTTACCATTTTTGATTTTTTCTTTGCCGAGTTTTGGAAAGATGATTTACAAGCAATGAAAGACGCATTCCACATCTTTGACTATCTTTTCAACCAATTTTTTACCGATTCCCAATTTGATATAAAGTGGTAGTGGTAGCAATATATCTTTGATGTCAATGGTACATTGAGCTATCTTAATACTTGTTGGCTTACGTCAGCACTTTTTCTCCAGCCTTTTGCTTGATGTTAGTACGGATATCATGATTTCCAACGAATCCAATGAGAAAGGTGTTTTTTTATTCGATGTGCAACAGAACAGCCTTTCAACTTGTCACTGAACCGCCGTTGTATTCCATTCCAATTTACGTAACAAACGTACTTTCATGGTTCAGGACATAAACTTTCTGAAAATAAGCTTGACGTTTCTGATATGTTGTGGAGTTAACATTTTGCTGTAAGACTTTTCTCCTCTTCAAAAATGTGGTCGAAAATTCCGCATTTCATTGCGATAAACCCAATTTGGCGGCAATGGAATCGACTTCGTTTTGTTAGCGATTGTGGTGCATCTTTTTAAACATTGGGTTCCAAATCAAAATTCATTCAATTGGTTGGATTGGTCTAAGCAGTTCCTTCTTTCTCGGATGAATTTTCGAGAGCCGGAGGCTTGGGTAGATCGACATCAGGAGCGCGTTTTTCTGTATATATGGCAGAAGCAGTGGTTTCATACTCTTTTTTTTAACTTGCGATTTTTATATCCAATAGCAGAGTTGGAACATTCATAACATCTAGTTTCATCATGTTCCAGCTATATTACTGGCTTCACATAGCGCAGACAGGCTTTATTTCTTCCTTTTATCCAGTCCAAAAATTAGTATAGCAAATTTTGCAACCTTGTCCGGCGTATAGTCAAATCAGGTTCATCGAATAAAGACTTAATTTCTTGGTGAACATGTTTCTTTTTTTTCCTGTTTTTCTGTTTTTGGCACTACATGACCACAAACATAGTAAAAGTCGTCGAGTTTTGGGCTCCTTGTATTTTGCATATTGAAATTATGAATATTTTTCTGCTTTTAAAATGTTAATCAGTCTAAATTAATATTATCTCTTTTTACAAAACATGTCTTATATTGAAGTTATGAATGTTTTTCTGCTTTGTCAAATGTTATTCACTCGGTATTATTCACACTTTCATCTGCCTGACTTGCGTTTTCGCCTTGAAGAATATATCGTACTTTCTTATGCTATTGTCCATATTTGACATTCGCTAAAATATTACTGAGATATGTAATCAACACTCCTCTTTTTAAAACACACAGATCTTTAAAGCCATCTATTGCAAAAATAAGAGATGACTTACTTTGACTAAAGTAAACATTAACAACAATATCTACGAGCTCACCACAACTAAAGCTACGAAAGCGTCTACGAATTTTATAACTGGAAACGATTTTTTGTAGCGGTGAGCTTGAATATATGTAAACTATTAAATTAATTTTAAATCTCCTTAAAAGGTTAATATTGGTATAGTAAAAAAAAATCCATTTTTTTTGTATGAAATTGAAAGCTTTAATTTTTTCTTTTCGTATCCAGTCTTATTCAAATAGTTTCAAACGGTTTATTGTGCAATCTTTAGCTCTTAGGCAATCGAAACAGTGCTTACATGACGGTCGGACTCGGTAATGTCCATGATTTTATCGACATTTTCGACAACTCCGTGAAGCACCTTTTATTATCAAAATTACCGGAATGAAACCGAAATTGTGCATAATTGACTGTAACAGTATCAGGACTATAAACGCTATTCATATTTTTAACTGTCTGGCTTACGTTTTCGCCCATATCGAAGAAAACCCGTCAAATATAGTGTATTTCCATCTTTGAACGCTCATACCAAATTGAATCAACCAATCACAAAACTGTCAGAAAAACTTTTTTAGTACGAAATGTCATCTTTCTAACGCCATCTAGCGGAACCCGAGTAACAGATAAATAACGCCTTCTATTGGAAAAATAATGGATTCCTTTTACTTTACAAATTTTTACTATTGTTTTTATTTATATTAATTATATAATTAAAAAAATTAAATTAATAAACTCTCCTTCAGGAGTTGTACAAACTAAACTGAATTAAAATATACATCTATTTATACGCAAGACATGGGTATTTTCTTAATAGATTTACAAAATAATAATTTGTACATTCAATGAACAAATTCAGAATCCATATTTTGATCAGGATATAACTGAAGTTTTGATCGAAAAGAATTTGATGTGTGAAAATTCTAATTTATATTAATTGGTGTCTGATTCTGAAATGGGTGATCGAAAACCTTCAGAGGTATCCGGTCACTTGTTTAACTTTTCGGATCAAGTTTTAGTTAAAATTACTAAAGAATGGCTAAAGAAACTTCTTTAAAAATTAATGCAATTTTAGCAAGTTATTATTCTAATATATATTAATGAAGTAATACATGGAACATGGATAATACAAAAAAAGTTAATAATAAAAACGAAATTGAAAGAAGTTATTTTGGAAACTTTTTAGACGTAAGTCAAAATATAGCGATTAACAGCAGAAATTTTGATTTTTAAACGTCGCTTTTTATATTGGATAAGGAAAATAAATAAAGCTTTTTAATTGCAAAAGAAAAACAAATAATTGGTTTCTAAGTATGGACTTTTAATAAATATAAAACTTCAAAATTTTGCAAGATTAACAACAAAAATATGAAGAACTTCGTGAGTTTAAAGCTTGGTATGGGTTATCAGGGATAAATCGCAGACCATAGACGGTATGAGTTTTGCGGGGATACTGAATTCAGACATAGCGGCGAAGAGGCAATTCCTGTACGTGCTGTCGAAGACTGCTTTAAAATCGACTAAGAGGTGGTGTGTGTCGATACTCTTTTCACGGTTCGTTTTCCCAAGATTTGGCGCATGCTGAATATCAATCTTTCGTTGATTTACCAGGTCTAAAGTCACACTGATAAGATCCAATAAGATTGTGGATTGTGGGCTTTAGTCTTTTATACAATATGCTCCCACAGTGATCCAAAAAAGCTGACGGGCGGCAATCCGTCGGTCCCGCATATTTGCTGTTTTTCGACTGTTATTCAAAATTCTTCATAGCTGGGTGATCAAACATTTGTTTTATCGACATTGATTGGGTAATTGGGTTTGCTATCTGTGTCGTCGTATCTTTTCGTAGAATTTTCGAGCATTATCCTTGTCGGCCAACTTCTTAAGCTCTTCATACCAACGCATCTCGTTCTCTTTCTTTTTTTGTTTGCAAATGAGTTTTGCTTCTCTCTTTAGCTCTCTGTATCTTTCCCACCCCTGACGTGTTGTGGTCGACTGCAAAGTTGCGCGCTAAGCAGCCTGTTTTCTCTCCCCTGCGGCGCGGCAGTTCTCTTCGCACCAGCTGTTTAAAGACCTTGCCTAAAAGAAATGGTTTCGCTTGCAACTGTCCGTAAGGATATTGAAATGTAATCCCACATTTCCTCTATAACGAGTTGCTGATGAGTGCTCTCAGAGAGCAAGTAGAAACCCGCTCGGCGGTTTCTTATGATTCGACGTCGAACCTTCACTTTTTACGGGCGCTTTTTGATACACTGACACGTGTGTATATCCGCTGCGGAATGATAATGATCCAAGTCGATGTTATCAGACACTGGATATTTGTTTTCTACCTGTTACAACATGATCGCTATGGTTGTAAGATTATTTATCTGGAGACAGCCAAGGAGCTTGCAGAATTTCTTTGGGCTGAAATCTAGTACGAAGGACAACCATATTTGGGACCCTGGCGAAATCGGCCCCCAACCCATATGAAGATGTTGGTGGACGTTGGGGCTGAATGGGCGAGAAACAGCGACATTTTTAAAAATTCCACTTTATACGGATTATGGTGAAACTTTCATCCACTTAAGGACTTTGACCATGAAGATTCATGACCTTAAAACGTCGCGCTACCTCGCTAAGTGAGGAAGTTTTAATTTAAGACTCACTCATATGTCGGCCTGCTTGCTTCAAGACCGGCGCCTCCTCGCAGCCGCACTTCTGGAGAACAGACGCTGCAATGAGACTTCGTGAAACTTTAAATCGATTATGTGGGAGTGGCTTCACTGTAACTTCCTTCATTTCAGCCTAGAACTAAGGCTCCACACGAGTGGACGCAATAGTAGAAATTGAGTATAGCCCCACAACTGTAACTGCATACCTAGAAGCTTGACTACACCCCATTTTAGCCTGGTTTACATATATATACACGTATATAATTGGCACTTTGTAACCGCTGAAGCGATTTTCGGCCGAGCTCCTCCTCCAATATGTGGTTTTCGCGTCTTGATGTTTTTCCAACAAATGGAGGGACCTACAATTTATACTAAGCCGCAATTAGAAAATTTAACTTAATTTTTTATGTAAATTAATATTCCATAATTTTTGATGTTGGTGGCGCCGGAATATGAACCCGAGCCTTCCGAATGTCAGTACGCAATGGTAACCACTCGGCTACCGTGGCCGCTTACATAGGTCCAATATATATTTCCCATTCTATCCAGTGAATACTTAATATGAATATATATACCATATATACATGTATTTAATTGGCGCTTTATAACCCCTGAAGCGACTTTCGACCGAGCTCCTCCACGGAAGGGTTGACATTCCCGCAATTAGAAAAAATTAGCTCAATTTTTTATTCAAATTAATTATCTTTAATTTTGTATGTCGGCCCAACCAAGACTCGAACCCTGGCCTTTGTTATGTAACTGCAGTGTAAGGGCGTCAGCAAAGTCCCGGCTCTGGCATGCTCGCGTGCCCTGGCTAGCTCGTCGGATATAGGAGGCGGTTCTTGCCACCCCAATGGTGCCCACAGTTACGAAAAACACAAAAAGTTGCCAGGATAGAATCGTCAAAAAAAAAACAGAAAAATGTTTGATTTTGCCTAAAGCAGTCCTCTGTCCTGTCAGGTGGAGTCCTTCCTCACCTCTTAGGTGCTGCTCGCACATATCCTTTGGTTTTCGCCTGGACCCCAGCTTACGGCGAAATCCCCTAGTGCTTTACCATGTCGTCTGTCGGTCGGTCGTTAGTTTGTCATTACGTCCGTCTGTCAACCAGCATACATAAATGTCACCCCTTTTCTGCACCAACACCAAACCTGAAAGGTGGAGTATTTATTCAATTTTTAAACAAATATTATAATTAGTAAGGTTAAACTATTTCTAATCTTCTTTTCCTTGCTTTTCCCTTATTCCCCCTCTTTCCCTCTATTTTTTTTTTTTGTAAATATTTCCTGTTCAGTTTCTTTTTGAATATCTTATCTTTCCTTTTCTTAACTATCCCAATTTATAGCACTGTAGGTATATGATGCATAAATCAGCACAGTTTTCGGTATCCACTTCAGTCCCACGATGCTAGCGCCAACAGAGAGGGAACATGGTAAGTACTAAAATGGAAATGGTCATGCATATGTACTTACCTGCATATGACTAAATTTGGACTAGACCGTTTAGTGTAATAGAAAAGCGAAGTGCGCGAATACCTATTCAATATATCTATAATAATTTATAATATTTATCTTCTTCTCCTTCTTTATTGGCGTTGGCACCGCTGACGCGATTATAGCCGAATCAATATTAGCGCGTCATTCCTCTCTTCGTTTCCCTGTCTGGCGACAGTTGGAAATACCAAATGAAGCTAGGTCACTCTTTACCTGATTCATCCAACGGAGTTTAGGTCTTCCTGTTCCTATGCTTCCAAAAGCGAGTACTGCATCGAATACTTTCAAAGCTGGAGTGCTTTCATACATTCGGACAACAAGACCTAGCCAGCGTAGCCGCTGTTTCTTCATTTGCTGAACTATGTCAATGTCATCGTTCCATCGTCTGCGGTATTCGCCGTTGCCAATGCGAAGACTCCTAGAGCCGACTCATCCGATGTTGACATCGTCCACGCTTCTGCGTCATATAGTACGACCGGAATGATAAACGACTTGTAGAGTTTGGTTTTCGATCGCCGAGAGAGGGCTTTACTTTTCAATTGCCTACTTAGTCCACAGTAGCACTTGTTGGCAGGAGTGGTTCTGCGTTAGATTTCAAGGCTGACGTTATTGTTGGTGTTAATGTTGGTCCCTAAATAGACGAAATTATCTACAACCTCGAAATTATAACTGTCAACAGTGACATGGGATCCGAGTCGGGAGTGCGATGACTGTTCGTTTGATGACAGGAGATATTTCGTCTTGCCATCATTCACTACCAGGCCCATTCACTTCGCCTCTTTATCAAGTCTGGAGAAAGCAGATCTTACGGCGCGGTTGTTGAGAACAATAATGTCGATATCATCGGCGTACGCCAGCAGCTGTACACTCTTATAGAAGACCTTCCTATTTAGCTCTGCAGCTCGTATTATTTTCTCCAGCAATAAGTTAAAAAAGTCACACGATAAAGAGTCACCTTGTCTGAAACTTCGTTTGGTATCGAACGGGTCGAAGAAGTCTGCCGACCCTGACGGAGCTTTTAGTGCTGCTTAAGGTCAGTTTTCATAGCCGTATAAGTTTTGCGGGGAAACCAAATTCAGACATAGCGGCATAGAGTCAGCTCCTATTCGTGCTGTCGAAGGCTGCTTTGAAATCGACGAAAAGGTGGTGTGTGTCGGTTCTCTTTTCATGGGTCTTTTCCAAGATTTGGCGCATGGTGAATATCTGGTCAATGTTTGACTTACCAGGTTTAAAGCCACACTGATAAGGTCCAATCAGTTTGTTGACGGTGGGCTTTAGTCTTTCACACAATACGCTTGATAGGACCTTACCATATATGCGATGTTAAGAAGGCTTATTCCACGGTAATTGGCGCAGACTGAGGGATCGCCTTTTTTGTGGATCGGGCAGAGCACACTTAAATTCCAATCGTCGGGCATGCTTTCATCCGACCATATTTTGCAAGGAAGCTAATGCATGCACCTGATCAGTTCTTCACCGCAGTATTTGAATAGCTCTTCCGGTAATCCATCGGTCCCTGCCACTTTGTTGTTTTTCAATGGACGATTGCAATTTGGATTTCTTCATAGTCGGGTAATGGAACAACTCTTCTGTCGTCATCAATAGGAGTTTCGAGTTCACCTTCCCCGGGTGATTCAATTTCACTTCCATTCATCAGGCTGGAGAAGTGTTCACCTCCATAGACTCAGTATACTCTGGGCATCCGTCACTAGTTCACCCCTCTGGGTCCTTAAAGAGTTTGCTCCGGTATTGACACGTTCCGTAAATCGTAGTATTTTTTGTAGATTTTTCGAGCGCTACCCTTGTCGGCCAGCTTCTCAAGCTCTTATTACTCACGCATCTCGGCCTCTTTCTTTTTTTCCAACAAACGTTTCTTGCTTCCCTCTTCAGATCACGGTATCTATCCAACCCGGCCCGTGTTGTAGTCGATCTTAAGGTTGCGAGGTAAGTAGTCTTTTTTCTCTCCACTGCGACACGGCAGCCCTCATCGTACCTGCTGTTTTTGCGACCTTTCCGAAATCCAATGGTTTCCTTTGCAGCTGTACGTAGGGAGCTTGCAATGCTGTCCCACAGTTCCTTTATACCGGGTTGCTGATGAGTGCTCTCAGAGAGCAGGTGTGCAAGCCAAGTAGAAAACCGTTCGGCAGTCTGATGTGATTGCAGCTTTTCAACGTCGAACCTCCCTTGTGTTTGTTAATGGGCGTTCTTCGATACACAGAGGCGCGTGCCTATCTTCGCTGCGACAAGATAGTGATCCGAGTCAATGTTGGGACCGTGGAACGTACGCACATCTAAAACACTGGATACATGTCTTCCGTCTATCACAACATGATCGATCTGGGTGGAAGATTTCCGATCTGAATTTTTTTGTGTTGGAATCTAGTGCTACAGACAACCATATTTCGGGCCCCGGCGAAGTCTATCAGCCTCAGCTCATTTGGAGATGTTTCGTCGTGGAGGCTGAATTTTCCGACAGTCGTACCAAAGATACCTTCTTTGCCCACCCTAGCGTTGAAGTCGCCAAGCACAATTTTGACGCCATGGCGGAGGCAGCGCTCATAAGTGTGCTCGAGGCGCTCATAAAAGGCATCTTTGGTCAAGTCATCCTTCTCTTCCGTCGGAGCGTGGGTTCAAATTAGAGTGGTGTGGAAAAATTTTGTTCTGCTGCGGATTGTGGCTAGACATTCATCCACCAGAGTGAATACCAGTACTCGGCGACGGAGTCTCTCTCCCACCACGAATCCGACACCAAATTTGCGCTCCTTTATATGGCCGCTGTAGTAATTGTCACAAGGACCCACCTTCTTCCGTCCTTGTCCCGTCCATCGCAATTCTTGAACGGCAGTGATGTAAGTCTTTAACTTTATGAGGACATCAACCAGCTGGGCAGCGGCACCTTTCCAATTAAGGGACCGGATATTCCAGGTGCATGCTCTAATATCGTAATCCTTAAAACATTTTCGGTGGTCGTCATCAAAAGAGGGTCTCTCAACCGAGGCTTAAAATGGTTTTTCATTGGGTTGTTTTTTCATGTGGTGGCTTCCAAACCCTACGCACAACCGCATGGGATTCGCCTTCTCACTTTAGCTCGCCTCCAAACGGATATTCGTTGGCTACCAAGGGGATACGTGGTCTAAGACCGGAAGTCGTGAGCTGCTTGAACCATATGCAAAAGAATCGTTTCTGGCCACTCCCAGGTGAATGGCAGTCAAAAACTTTCCTCACCTGCGTGAACTTCTGCACATGGCCCCATCCCCTCTTCTGCACATAGCCCCACCCCCATCATACAAAACAGTGAATGTAAAAATAGAAAGCACAAACATATTTACATAAACCAAAACATGTACAAAATTAAATAAAATTGTAGATTTTTAAAATTAAAACTAAAAAATAAAAGCGGGCACAAAATGTAACTTCTGCACATATTAACATGTACAAACAGCAGACAAAAAGAAGATACACTCAAAACTTAAAAAAATAACACGATATAGAAGGTAACATGCTCCCTTCTCCCAGAACATAAGTGGTTTGTAATAAGTCCGGATGCCAAAGTAAGTCCCACTTTGCGCAAAATCCCGAAATCCGAGTCCCCAAAAGTCGGTAAATGAAAAATTGAGATTTTTCAGCGCTCATATATAATATATTAAAATTAATATATGAAAAACTTGCGCTTTCCCACTCTAAATATATTTACTTACGAAATCCCGCTATTTCTATATACCCCCTAACGTATATAAACCCCCGCTTCATATTAAGTCAACTGGTCTGAAAACCCCTTCTAACAGGCTCATATATACTCCCACGTATATATATATTCCCATAACATACACCCCAAGTCGGCCAAAAACTCCTCCCAACGGGACCATAAGCATATTACACTATCCGAAGTTACCATCCCCATAGCAAGTCACCGCTACCCAACCGTGGTTTTTTCGCATTCCGGCAAATTCCACTCCTTCGCTATTTACAACAGTAAGTGAACAAAGGTACCTATGCATATAAGTATACATACATACGTGTATGCACATACTCGTTAAACTAAGCTAAGGCACCCGGCATACAAATAAATATATAATATTTATAAACCCAGTATACATACGTGTATATTCATTTTCTTCTTTATTGGCGTTGGCACCATAAATCGCTCGCAAAACTTTTCTCTCGAAGACTCCTAGAGCCGAGAGAGGACTTTACTTTTCAATTGCCTACTTAGTCCAAAGTAGCACCTGTTGGCAAGAGTGATTCTGCGGAGGATTTCCAGGCTGACATTGTTTTTTGGTGTTAATGCCGGTCCTTAGATAGACGAAATTATCTACGACCTCGAAGTTATGACTGTCAGCAGTGACGTGGGAGCCAAGTCGCGAATGCGATGACTGTTCGTTTGATGACAGGAGATATTTCGTCTTGCTCTCATTCACTACCAGACCCATTCGCTTCACTTCAAGTCTGGAGGAAGCAGAATTCACGGCGAGGTTGTTGAGACCAATAATGTCGATATCATCGGCGTACGCCAGCAGCTGTACACTCTTATAGAAGATTATACCTTCTCTATTTAGCTCTGCAGCTCATATTATTTTCTACAGCATTAAATTAAAAAAGTCACACGATAAGGAATTACCCTGCCTGAAACCTCGTTTGGTATCGAACGGCTCGGAGAGGTCCTTCCCGTTTCTGACGGAGCTTTTAGTGCTGCTTAAGGTCAGTTTACACGGTCATATAAGTGTTGCGGGGATATCGAATTCAGAGATAGCGGCATGGAGCAGCTCCTTTTCGTGCTG
This sequence comes from Ceratitis rosa, assembly GCA_037013455.1. NCBI lineage: Eukaryota > Metazoa > Arthropoda > Insecta > Diptera > Tephritidae > Ceratitis > Ceratitis rosa. The sequence goes on along the minus strand of JAWMAG010000014.1, from coordinate 773,448 downwards.
TCGAAGGCTACTTTAAAATCGACGAAGAGGTGGTGTGTGTCGATTCACTTTTCACGGGTCTTTTCCAAGATTTGGCGCATGGTGAATATCTGGTCAATGGTTGACTTACCAGGTCTAAGGCCACACTGATAAGGTCCAATTAATTTGTTGACGGTGGGCTTTAGTCTTTCACACAATACGCTTGATAGGACCTTTTATGCGATATTAAGAAGGCTTATTCCACGGTAATTGGCGCAGACTGAGGGATCGCCTTTTTTGGTGGATTGGGCAGATCACACTTAAGTTCCAATCGTCGGGCATGCTTTCATCACCGTAGTTTGCAAAGAAGCTAATGCATGCACGTGATCAGTTCTTCACCACCGTACTTAAAGAGCTCGGCCGGTAATTCATCGCTTTGTTGTTTTTTAAGCGGGCGATCGCTATTCGGACTTCACCATAGTCGGGTAACGTCACATCTTTTCCATCGTCTTCAATTGAAGTTTCAGGTTCACCATCTCCGGGTGTTTTCTTTTCACTGTCATTCAGCAGGTTGGAGAAGTGCTCCCTTTAAAAAACCAGTATGCTCTGGGCATCTGTCACTAGCTCACCCCTCTGGGTCCTACAAGATTTTGCTCCGGTCTTGAAACCTTTAGTAAGTCGCCGTATCCTTTTGTATTATTTTCGAGCCTTATACCGGGTTGCTGATGAGTGCTCTCAGAGAGCAGGTGTGCATGTCGAGTAGAAAACCGCTCGGCAGTATGTTGTGTTTGCAGCTTTTTAACGTCGAATCTTCCTTGTGTTTGTTGACGGGCGTTCTTCTATACAGAGAGGGGCGTGCATATCTTCCCTGCGACATTATAGTGATCCGAGTCGATATTAAGACATCGGAACGTACGCACGTCTAAAAGACAGGATACATATCTTCCGTTAATCACAACATGATCGATTTGGTTGAGAGACATATATACATACATAAATATATTGCTGTGCTCAGACGCGCTGAGACAGTACGGTACACAACGGAAAAGTCACCTCCTACATAAATTAATTAAAAATAATATATATATATATATATATATATATACATTATATATACACATTATATATAAATAAATATTTCACATTAAATTTTAAAAATATAATTACCCACTATGGAGGATAAATTGGAGGAACCCCAAACCCTCCACCCATTTACAGAGCCCCGAACTCGCTCGAAATCCCAGGCGGACGAAGCGGAATTCTCCCAATTACACAAGAAATTTTTATACGACCTTTCCAGGATGGAAAAGTTCTGCGATAAATGGTGGAGCCCTTGTGAAGAGACCCACTCCGAAGCAGCCCTTAAAATTTTCAAGGACCATCTGGAATGGCACATGGAACTAGTAGAGGCAGCCAACCAAAAGCTGCAGATGAGCAACGTGGAAGATGAGAAGACACACTCAGCATGCTCAGAGGCCTACGAGACCACAAATGACAACGCAATGCTCACAAAAATTCGGATAAGTGAGCTACTTGGCCAATTCCAACAAAATATGGATTCCTCCCGATTAAACACCCGCATTACGGATATGCCCCCCAAACACAAGCCTTTCTCAAGGTACCTGCATGTGACACAGAAATCTTCTATGGAAGATCGGCCCTCATTCAGGGACATGTTCACAGCAGTGTTCATCAGCCACCCCTATTATCCCAAGTTCAGATACTATACCACTTGAGGCAGAAAACAAAAGGTAAAGCTGCACGCGTCATCAAAAATTACCCTTTTAATGACCGCAACTTCTCGTTAGCTTGGGATGCACTCAAAGCACGCTAAGAAAATAAAAGATTCATAGTTGATGGCCAAATAAAAACTTTGTTCAACATTCTATCTGCCCACACAGAGAACGGAGAAAGGATTCAACAGATCCAGACAACAATAAATAATTGTCCCCCCAGCGGAAACCAGCGGTTCCTCCACCAACACTCAACTATCGGAACAAAACGCAATCGTTCCTTACCAAAAACAAAAGGCTAGTTTCATGTAAACCAGGCTACTGAAACCTCTCGATGATAACGTGCGCCAGATTTCGAGAACTATCCGTCTTAGACCCGAATAAGTTCATTAAAGACAACAACTACTGCAAAAAATGCCTAACTTACTCGCATTTGGAGAAAGATTGCAAATGCAATTTTACGTGCGTCACCACTCCCTCCTCCATTACACAGCAAACTCCCACACGCCTTACACCCCCAAATCTCAAAGAAATTTCATTACTTCTCAAGTGACAGTCGAGAAAGAACAGCCCTGTACCTTTAAACAGCCAACAAAAAACTAAAAAAGGCAAATGACAGCGGAAGAAAAAAACTCTCTCCCACTATTGGAGCAACAAAGGACATCGCTTCCCACAGCAAATATTCTCATTCTCCACAAAGGAGAAATAACTCACTCTCTCTCTCTCGTTGACCAAGGCTCTCAAAAAACCTTTGTAACATCCTGTTTACAAAAGTAACTTGGTCTCCCGACCATAAAAGCCAACAACCCAATTCTTGGCATGGGCGGAAACACAGTCCAAAGCTCGAATAGAATATACTCTATAACGATATGCTCAGCTAATCTAACAGTAAAAATCGCGGCTCAAGCGATAATACTGCCTCAATTAACGCACACTTTCCAATCTCACAGAATATCTCTCACTACCATTAGCAGACCCTAACTGCTGTACACAAGCTAGAATAGACATCGTCATTGGTAGCGATATAATTCCAAAAATTCTTACCCCAGACCTCAAAATTGATGTAGGCGGCAGGTTAATAGCCCAAAACTCAATACTTAGGTGGATATTAAGCAGACCAGCTGTTGAAGAAATCTCATCATTCTCTACTCAGGTGATTTAAACCCCTTCAGAATCACTTGGGGAGTTATTCAGAAAATTCTGGGAACAAGAAGAGGTACCAGCGGCCTCCACCCACACAGGCGATGAGAGAGTCTGCGAGGAGCTTTACAAAAAAAACCACATATCGACGATAAGATGGTCGCTACGTAGTAAAGCTGCCATTCAAATCAACATTCCCGGACTCCATTGCACTCGGGCACTCCAGACCCGCAGCACAACAGCAATACCTCAGCGTGGAACGAACTAGCGAAAAGAAAGATGAACTTCGGAACAACTATTCAGCAGTCCTGGAGGAATACTTACCGTTAGATCACATGGAGCCAACTCATTCACGAGATATCATACGGAACGGTAAATATTTTTCCTTTTACCTACCCTATCACGCGATGCTTAAACCTGATAGTAGAACTACTAAAGTCTGAGTAGTTTTCAACTCCTCAGAAACCTCGCATTCCAGCATCTCACTAAACGACGTATTACATACTGGCCCCGTTTTCCAAAACGAATTAATGCTCATTATTCTCAAATGGAGATTATATAAGTATGTATTTAATGGCGACATTGAGAAAATGTATCGCCAAATAACGTTCATGAGGAAGACTAAGACTTCCAACGCGTTCTATTCCGTAGAACCCCCAATAGTCCGATAAAAGACTTTAAACTAAAAACAGTCACATTCGGTGTCAACTGTGCTCCCTACTTGGCAATAAGGACACTCCACCAGTTAACCGAGGACTCTAAGGAGACATACCTCCACGTATCAAAAATTTTATGAAGCGAAACATAGGTAGATGACATCCTCAGGCGGACACAACCTAGACTCAGCCAGCAAGTCGATACATCAAGTTATCAAAGTACTCAAGTCAGCCGGATTGCCGTTAAAAAAGATCACAGCAAACCACAAGTCACTGCTGCAAGACATTCCTTTTAGAGGAAGAATTTCTCCAATTCCAAGAGGCAAGCTCAACAAAAACCCTTAGGATAAAATGAAATGCTCTCACTGATACATTTTCGTACTCAGTCGACCCCCCATTATCCTCAGACACTGCCACGAGATGACAAATTCTCTCATCTGTAGCGAAACTTTTCGACCTGGCATGATGGCTATCGCCCATAATGATAGCAGCGAAAACTCTTCTTCAACAACTATGGATGGAAGGAATAGACTGGGACGAAGCCGTGAAACGTAGGTAGCGAACAGGACATCCCAGATCCTCGAACTCCTCAACAATCCTACGTGGCGACATGTCTCCAGCACTGACAACCCAGCTGATCTAGGTACGCGTGGAACAAAATCCCAAGAGCTTGTCAACTGTTCACTCTGGTGGAAAGGCCCCAAGTGGTTAACTCGGCCATCATCTCTTTGGCCGAAAAGTTCAACAACTCACTCGTCTCCCCAGGAACAACAACAAATTGAAGCATAAGACGCTTTAGAAGACTTAGACTTTCTAGACCACTTCTCATCCTTTTCCACAGCTCTCAGAGTAGCAGCGTACATATTTCGCTTCACACAAAAGGCTAGGAAAATGCCAAATCCGTCATCTACCGCTCTCACTCAAAGCGAAATCAATTTCGCAAAAACTCATAGCCGTCACCCAGCGAAAATATTTCGGAAAAACCATCACACCACTGGAGTCGAAAAGTTCGATGGAAAAAAGAGATCCTCTCCGTACTCTCAATGAGTACGATGAGCGTTATCCAATTATCATCGCAATAATTCCCGATGTTGCTCCGTCCTCCTCGAGTTCCTCCACTTAACTCTGCACGCTGAAAAGCAGCTGATGATTCGCGTGATCCAACAGGAATACCACATTCCCCGAATCCGACAGAATGTGAAATCTTGCATTTTTCGGTGCAAGATATGCACAATATATAGAAGCAGAAGATGAGCACGCAATTGATGGCAACGTCCCCGAACAGTCCACATATACAGCCCATTACTCGTCAAAACCTCGACTCTCCGCCGAGTAACCCTCTCTAAAGCATTCGTGTTTGTATTCTTATGTTTCTCGACAAAGGCTATTCATCTGGAAGCATGTTCCGACCTGACAACAGAAGCGTCTAAGGCAGTATTTGCACGATTTGTAGGACGAAGAGGCATCCCGCATAAGATAGTGTCCGACAATAGGAAAACTTTTGTAGGAGCACAGCGAAGTCTTCAAAGGGAACTATACTCCTTCCTGGAGGAAGTTTCGGATAAAACCACAGGTGAATATGCCATTCACGTACTCAGCTGGCAGTTTATACCCCATTATACTCCATATATGGGAGGACTTTGGAAAACGGCGGTGAAGAGCTTTAAAACTCAGTTCACCAAAGTCGCTGGAAATCAGAAGTTCACCTTCGAAGAGCTTACCACTCTCCTAATACGCATGGGAGCGGCCCTCAACTCCTGGCCACTCTCTCCTAAGTCTCACGATCTAGAGGACTTGAAGGCACTAACCCCAGGCCAATTTTTACGAGGCGCACCCTTACTCTCGATCCCTGAGCCAAACTCAGAAAACCTCTCACTCATTAATAAATGGCAAAAATTAAGAGTACTCCATCACCAGTTCAGTAAACGCTGGAAAACTGAATATCTTCACCATCTTTAAAAAACGAAATAAACGGAAAGGATACCAGCGAAAAATGAAGGTAGGTGATCTCGCCGTCATCAAAGACGACCTACTACCCCCAAACGAATGGCGACCAGGTCGCATGACGAAGTTAGGGCAAACCCGACCCAAACGTCCACGTGGTAGACATCCGCATTCAAGGCGTTACGGTCACCCGCAACATAACCAAGCTCTGCCTTTTCCCTCCCGCTTAGCTTATACACCCCCCTCATCTCCACCCTCCATCATATCATACTAAAATTGCTTTTCGAATGAAGTCTTTTCAGGCCACAGAACTTTGGAAAGTGTCGGCTGTGCTGCCGCACACATTTATTACGTTTTTGTCGCGTCTTCATAGCAATGACCCCTGAACAGTGATTCGAGTCGGCCAAGGTACATCGCTACTGTCTAAATTGCCTAGCGACATCGCATACCACGGGAGCCTGTGATAGCCCTGACAGCTGCCGCCGCTGCGGCCTGGCTCACCACACGATGCTCCAATGGCCAATACATGACCTTCCCGAGGGCAAACACTTGGCGCACCAAGCAACCGTCAAAGGCAATGCAACATTCACGAAGCGTCGAAGCATCAAGGTTGACAACGCGAAAGACTAATAGAAGAGTCGTCTCCCGCAACCCACCTGCAGTGAAACAACGGATCCGCGGTTTGGTGAAAAGAGCGCGCGAAACACTTAACCAGCTTGAAGACCTTGTCGAGGTGTCGCCGCCGCAGGCCCGCCGGCATGTTGAAGACATGGATGAGGATATAAATAATATTTTTTTTAGTAAAAAATAAGCAAAATTAATTATGTTATAATATAATAAATAAAATTTATAATTAAACGAATTTGTAAATAATCACTCGAATACCAACCCGAATACTAACGTGGCTACTTACCTGTATACTCACCTCACTGAATTTACTCCCATTCTAAACATACTTTCCGGCACCCTACTCCCTTCCGTTATTTATTCCAATATCTATGTAAATGAAAATGTATAATATCTTAAGATAAGTTGTTTCGCTAGTTGTTAGCAAACAAATCTGTCGGTGTGAATAAATATTAACAATATTAAATAAAAAAAGGATTCGAAATCAAAGAAAAGTTTGTTAACTTTATTTCGAAAATTTTACAGAAGAATACCTAATGCCCTTTTCTAACAGTTGTATTTTATTGCAATTAATATTTAAACATCAGTTTGTAATTCTGCTAATGATTATGCTTACCATTCAATTAGCCGAAATGCGAATCAATACAAACAACATGAGTTCTCAGTATTGATCAAATTTATTAAAATTTCTAGGTTCTATTTATACTAAATTTTTGACACAATTAATTTCCGCTGTCCCGCTCAACAACCAAATGTTTGCTGACATAGCATTTAAAGTGGACGCTGAAGTGGTGAAATACGACCCTTGCATTTACGAGGTGTGATAATTAAGTAATTAGACTGATTATATTGCCGCGATTGTGGTAACCCTGCGACCTTGAAATTCCCTTTCCCTTCTCTTCTCCATTGATATATTTGTCATCGCTCAAGCTTGTTTAGTTCGCCTGCTGTGTCGTGTTGAGAAAACATGGTCACGAAAATGGAAGGACGAAATCAAGAGCAACGCGTCGCGATAAAATTTTGGGCCAAATTGAGCGAAACAGCTTCGGAAACGTACGCTAAAATTTTAAAAGCGCATGGTGATAGTGCTCTTAGTCGTGCCCAGGTGTTTCGATGGCATAAAAAGTTAAAGTTTAAGTAAAGCTCGCATGAGCAAGTCGAAGGTGAAAACGATGATTATTGCCTTTTATGATAGCCGTGGAATCATCCACAAAGAATTTCTTCCACCGGGGCAAACCGTTAATCAAGTATACTATCGCCAAGTACTCGAAAGATTGCGAAAACGAGTCAACAGGGCGCCCTCAGACAATACTCGTAACTGGATCATTCATCACGACAACGCGCCGTGCCAAACCGCCCTCAGCGTGTCCCAGTATTTGTTCTCTAATGGGATCGCCGTGCTGCAAAAACCGCCATATTCGCTGGATATGTCAGCCTGTGAACATTTTTTGTTCCCTAGAACGAAATCGGTGGTCAAAGGAACTCATTTTGAGTCGATTGAGGACATCCAAGCTGCTGTGACGAGGATACTCGCGAACATTCCAGTCGAAGGGTTCCAGAAATGTTACGAAGCATGGAAAACGCGATGGAATCGTTGTTACCTGCCAAAGGGGACTATTTTGAAGGGGATAACAAAGTTGTAGAATAATTTTGAAATGTACGGTTTTTATGGAATCAGTATCATTACTTAATTGTCACACCTCATATTATGCTTTGCTCTGCTTATATGATAGCGGCAGAGTCATTGGCCTGATTCTATGTTTATGCTATTTTTATTGTTTTGCTGGCGTAGTATTTTGATACTCGTATGTATGTAACTCAGGCCACTACACGGTATACGGGAACTGTGGGACGGCATTTCAAATTCCCTACGTACAGCTGCAAACGAACTTATTGGATTTCGGAAAGGTAGTAAAAACAGCTGGTACGACGAGGACTGCCGTGTCGAAGAGAAAGCAAATTGCCTACCTTACAACGTTGCGATCGACCACTACACGTGCGGGATGGAATAGACACCGAAAACTTAAGAGGAAAGCAAGACGCATCTGCAGACAAAAAAGAAAGAGGCCGTGATGCGTGAGTATTAAGAGCTTGAGAAGCTTGCCGATAAGGGTAATATTCGAAAAATATATGAGAAGATACAACGACTTACAGAAGGTTTCAAGTACGGAGCAGACTCCTGTTGGACACAAAGAGGTGATCTAGCCACGGATGCTCAGAACATATTGAATTTATGAAGGGAACACTTCTCCAGCCTGCTGAACGGCACTTCTCCAGCCTGCTTAAAGAACAACAAAGCGTCTGGGGCCGACGGCTACCGGCAGAACTATTCAAACATGGCGGTGAAGAGCTATCCAGGTAAGTGCATTAAATACTTTGCAGAATATGGTCGGACGAATGTATGTATGGAATTAAGTTTTCTCTGCCCAATCCATAAAAAAGGGACCCCACAATCTGCGCCAATTATCTTGGGATAAGCCTCCTTAATATTGCCTGTAAGGTCAAACGTATTGCTTGAAAGACTAAAGACCACCGTCAAGAAAGTGATTGGACCTTATCAGTGTGGCTTTAGACGTGGAAAATCGACCATTGACCAGATATTCATGATGCGCCAAATTTTGGAAAAGACCCGTGAAAAATGGATCAACACCCACCATCTCTTCGTGGATTTTAAAGCCACCTTCAACAGCACGAATAGGAGGTGCCTTTACGCCGCTATATCTGAATTTGGAATCCCCTCAAAACTTATATGGCTATGTAAAGTGACCTTAAGCAGCACTAAAAGCTCCGTTGGGATCGGGAAGGACCTCTCCGAGCCGTTCGATAACAAACGGGGTTTCAGACAGGGTAAGTCCTTATCGTGTGACTTTTTTAACTTATTACTTGAGAAAATAATACGGGCTGCAGAGCTGAATAGAGGAGGTACAATCTTCTATAAGAGTGTACAGCTGCTGGCGTACGCCGATGATAGTGACATTATTGACCTGAAAAACAACGCCGTGCTTTCTCCAGACTGCGAAAGATATGGGCCTGATTGTGAACGAGGGCAAGACGAAATATCTCCTGTCATGACACAAACAGTCAGCGTATTCGCGACTCGGCTCCTCGGCTCACTGTTGACAGTCATAACTTAAAAACCTCCACTCCGTTGGAAGGACCAAGTAGAGAGACACATGGCTCTACTTGGTATCTCCGATTGGCGCCAAGCAGCGAGAAAAAGGAATGATTGACGCGATGTTATAAATTCGGCTAAAATCAAGTGAGCAGTGTTTACGCCAGTGAAGAAGAGGAAGTAGTGCAGCTCTGTAACTTTTATCGATATGCTTTGTCCGATCGTTAACTTACGAATTTTGTTGCTTGCAGTAACGACTATGCGATTAACTCTTTTTAAATGATAATCGACAACGGATATTTCCATTTTTTTAAATGAAGGATAGATGGCACCACAGCTTTACAGAATTTCAAAATATGTGAAAAATACAAAGAGGAGTTGCAAAATTATTTATAACAAATACGTGATAGGAATTATTTTTATTAAATAAGTTGCAGTGGATTACAAAGTTTACCAAATCAAAAACATGTTTCCCACTTTCAAAACTACACTGCATGACTCTAAGCCCCCAGAGGAGCCCCAAATAAAAAAATTGTAATGCGTTTCTGGATACTTAGTGTTTACCGACAACATCTTGAAATAAGGATCACATATCACATATGTAAAAATACAATGAACAGTGTTCTTAAAATATTCTTACTATTTGCACGTCGATAGAATGTTATCCATGGTGGTTGTTGACATAGGCTTCTTCATGATTTCTGTGTCTCATTATTGGCAATTGAGTGCAGTAAATAGCCGCAATAGTGCCTCCAACAAATGGTGACGATAATAAAGAAATAATTTCTTCTGGGAAATGAGAATCTAACCTTCGTAAATTACATCGAGCAGTTGATTGCGTCTGTTACACGATGACGACAACGGTCTACTTACGTGTACGACTGACTCATGGATATTGCCGATTTCTCTCCAAAGGAGCGTTCATAACAATCGCAAGGCGACTATAACCTTAAAGCATTTTAAAAGTATTAATACTGAAAAAACACTTAAAAGATATATAATATTATTACTTGTTTCTTTTAGATATTGCTGTTATTCGTTTGCCTTTTAGTTTACTAAAATCAAGCGTTAACATAAATACGTGTAGATTCCGAAATTCAGATGCATTCAAGTGAAAAATTTTTCCACTTCCCTAAACAAACTTCTATCCAATTATGAAGGGTACGATACCTTCTCATCTTGGGATGAAAAGTTCACGTATGTCAAATACTTACAAGCCATTTTTGTTTATTAATTGGCGCTTGGTAATCGCTGAAGCGATTTTCGGCTGAGCTCCTCATCCAATTTTTGGTACGCATCTTGATGTTTTTCCAACAAATGGAGGGACCTACAGTTTATACCAAGCCGCCTCCGAACGGATGATGGTTTTTAGGAGGAGCCTTTATATACTATACTTATTTTAACGATATTTGCTATCGTTTGATCAGCTAAGTGACGAATATTTCTAAGTTGTTAGCTTTTATTGATATGTGATTAAGGTTAACGGCAAGTTAAGTAGATTGGGAATTTATCTAAGCTACTAGGTGGGTTGAAAAGTAACCTACTTGACCGCCAGAATGCGATGCTACTGCAAAAAGGTTAAAGGGCCTTGTAGTTCCTTCATATTTAGGCAAACATGCAAAATTTCCGTGCGATACTTAGTTTTCTTTTGACAGCTGATTGTTGTTGACGTATTTGGCATCATGTTGAGTACGGACAAAAAATTTTGTTTTTGCAAGACAATGCGCCGGCGCACAAGAGCATCGCATCCATGGCTAAAGTCAATGACTTTGGGCTCCAATTGCTTCTACATCCACCATATTCACCCGATTTCGCTCCCTCGGACTATTATCTCTTCCCAAACCTCAAAAGACGACTCATCAATAAAAAATTCAGTCACTCAAATATGTTTAACAGCGAAATATGTTTTTATAAATATATATGTATGTATATACTTAAATGTACCTATAGTAACAAAAGGTAAAAAAAATGTTTTTTAGTAAAAAAAAAGTAGTTTTTGTGAAAGATTTATTTGATTTAACAGGTTCGAAATGTAAAAAGAAGCAAGGTAGAAGGAAAGAAAGAAAAAAATGTGATAAATAAAGGAAGAAAAAAAATAAAAAAGGGTAGGAAAAGTAAAACGGAATGGAACTGAGACAAAATCAAGAGAAAGGTAGGGAAATGAAATTTATTTATGTAAAAATACACAAAATTATATAATTATATAAAAAATCTGGTTAGCTCAAGTGATTAGAATAAAATAGACTCAATATGAACTTCTATACGTATATACATATATATATACCGGAAACCGCGACCATCCACTCTCGTCCGCCGCTGACCACTTTGCGGAAAAACTGGCAACAAAATTTTCGGGACCATACGTGGTGCAGAAATTTTGCTCCGTCAATACAGTAAAACTTTCAAAACTGGACAAACCCAAGGGGTGCAGCTTACACGTCCGCATCCAAGACTTGAAACCATATAACCAGACGCCTATCTAATCATAACACCGGTCATTTGTGGTATACATACATATATCCACAAGACGTAATGGAGAGACCAGCGGCAGTCGACCAACACAGGAAGACCAGGTGAGCGACCCTACACCTGCGCCTACTTGAAAAAACGAAACATCCACGACCACCGGACAGCCCCCAGCCGATACGCCCGTATATTCCACCGGCAGAAGCACGACTGAGGGTACGAGAGGAAACCGGGCCGCGCAAAGTGAGCGCAGTAACCGAAGCGCCCCCCAGTATCGCAGTTCACCGATCAGCGCGTCCCACACCCCGATTTCAGCAGTTGGGCGCCCCCATGATGCACACCATTGAGCGTTAATGTGACCAGGGTGAGGGTTTCGACCACGAATCCCACCGCAGCGGACAACCGGGCAGCAACAACGACAACAACAACAGCAGGAAAACAGACAGATTCCGCTAATCCCACAGCAGCGGACAACCGGACAACAACAACAACAGCAGAAAACCAGACCGAATCCGCAAATCCCACAACAGCGGACAAACGGCACAAACAGGGAGACGACACAACAATAACAACAGAAGTCGACAGCGCAAGCATTACCCGTAGCAGCACCACAGCGCAAATCTACCCACGCGAGCCCAGCTTCTCCACCGAAGAGATTAGCCGGAATTATCGATAGGAATCATTCGCTAAAGATCTCATAATAAAAAGAGAACTGCTGCGGGGACATTCACCGAAACGGGCGATGGATTCGACATCGAGGGCCAAAGAGTGCGCGCTGCTAGCCGAGGGGAGGTTTGTTTCCTCCACATCTACGACTGAGAAAACAAAAAACAATTTTATTATATATAATTAAGCTATTTTCATTAACATACACGTATGTCAAACACAAAAAGAAAACAAAAACTGGAAAATATACTTTGAATAAAGCAAAAAATTATAGTCATATATGATATATAATAATTATAAGAATACGAGTATTTCAGAAGGAAAAAATTTGAATTAAAATAAAATAATAAACAGTTAAGGATAATTATAAATATGAAAGAACCACAAAACAACAAAAAAAATTTCAATTAAAACAAAACGTTTGTAAAATTTTTTCATGTGAATAAATATAAACAAAATAATGAACTCAAAGTGAACAAAGTTGGCTTTTAAATCAAAGATAGAATAGGTTCACCATTTCAGGTTGGTACAGGTGTTGCAGTGGGAAGTGGGTGGTACGTAGACGTAGATTTTAGGTCAGATCAAGGGGATTTCGCTTCATTAATGCCGGGGCCACGGCGAAGTCACGGGCAAGTGCAATTGTCATTTGTAAAGGTGTGGGCGGCTCCACCTGACCCGGACTGGACTTTCTCTTCCTTTTTTTGTTTTTTGTAGCTGAAGACGGTTGAAGTGGCAACAACCCCCCCCATCCGTCGAGCTATCTTGGGCTACCACCATGCCAGCCCGCCCACCATCGTAACAGCCAGGTACATTATTTGTAGCCTCTAGACCATATGAGACTCCATATCGGAAAAACATTAATTTTTGGTCAACAAAAAAAAATTGGAAATATGAAGCGTAGTTTTTGAATAAAGAAAAGAAAGTCTTTTGAAAAAATATTTTGAATGAAATGTAATAAAATTAGATGCAGCAGATATGTAGCCCAATGCATTGGCTTTCCAACCATAACGAGTTATCTTATGTCCGTTAATTATTAACCAAATTAAATATTACCTATTTAGGGCTAACTTTCCGATTTTACTACTTTTGACACGCCAATTAATTCCAGGAACATTTTTTTAAAAGTATTTAAGATCGATCTTTGTCAGTTTTGACATGAAGTTAAACGAAGCGCCGTACACAATCGTGTAATAATTATAACTATCTTAACTATCTGAACTATCAGAGGTTTAAAATCATGAGAAACAAAGGAAGGTATCAGCAATATGGGTCGCACAGGGAAAAGGAAATTGCTAGTTGTTTAAAAGTCACTAAAACCATGATGTTTTAGCAGTGTCAAATCACTAGAGCTTAGATGACGTCAAAACTTTTTGAAAAATGGCTTCGAGAATGGGGTCATGATTTGGTAAAGAAAAAGAAAATGATTTTATTACTGGTTGATAATTACCCGGCGCATCCAAAAGTTACCGATTTAAAGTCTATAACACTTGCTTTCCTTTTGCCGAATACAAGATCAGTACTATAACCAATAGAGCAGGGAATATACGATCACTCACAACTAATTTTGGAAAATTCTTAAACTCAAAATGATAAATTGGCTTGATGCTAATGAAAACAATCTTCAACAAAAATAATGGTGCTAGATGCAGTTCTAATGATTAATGATGCTTAGAATAAAATGTCACAAAGTATTATTGACAACTGTTTCGAACATGCAGGATTCATCGAAAAACACGAGGAGTTACCTTTTTAAATAGCAGAACAAGAATTTGATGCAAATGATGGCGTCCCTTTATCTATCTTATATTTGTGGTCACGAAACTAAAATTTGGATTCTTTAGCAGCACCAGAAATGTGGGCAGATTATGTTGACATCAATAGTGCTGTCCTCACATCCGGAGAACCCACCGATGAAAATATCGAACAGAACATTAATACAAAGGAAAAACTCGAAAGTGATGGGATGAGGAAATCGAGGAAGAACCATTAACTACCGCAGAAGAGGAATTAATGGCTGCAGATTACTAGCAGAATTTGTTCATAGTAATATTGAAAATTAAAAAATTTGCGCATGGCGATGTCTTCTATACACAATAGTATTAAAGACTTTTATTACAATAAGATGAAAAAACAAAAGCAGACAAAAGTTACAGATTTCTTAATTAATTAGCATATGTATGTACATACCTATAAATATACTTATTACTGGAATTTTTATTGTCATTTTATGTATGTACATATAGTATACTATGTTTCTCTATTAAAATACATTAGTACATATTTACCAATAAAGATTTTTTTTAACTAAACGCTTTGTATGACCTCTGCTTATTATGACGTTTTTGTCGATTCCCTTCGAGGTCATAATAAACGGAATCTACTGTATTTAGGTTTTTTGATTTGACCACTTAAAACGTATTTGTCTATTTATTTACTTGATTAAATTTTGCACGACTTGATTAATCTCTTTAAATTTTTTATCTTTGTACTTGACGAAATGTGTTTAACCTCTGTGATATTTTTATTGCTGTTTACAAAACTAGTAGTCCGATTTCTGTGATGTTGTATTTTTGTTTTCTCGAATAATGTTATTTATTTGGTATCCTTTATGCCGTCACTTTTTATGCAAGCAGGGGTAGTATATGGTACATGAAGGACATAATGTCAGGGGTAATTATAATGGAAGCGGTAGTTATGCGTGACATAGCATTATAATATACTCTGGCAAATATAAACAACTAAGCTTAGAGACGATAAACCCGGCCTTAGATTCTGCGTCACTATCTAGAGCACGAGTAGGGAATATTCTTTATATCGTTATAGAATGCCCGAGATTTCCAGGATTGAGCACGGGTAATCGTATATAAGAGAGCGGCCGACGCTACGTTAGCCAGGGGTGCAAATTGAAGATAGTAGGGTGTGAAAGTTGTAATATAAGTAGTTGGGTATGATAAAAAAAAATTGTTATTATTCTTTACAATTAAGAAATTGTACAACAAATTTGGCGACTTTTATTTAACAATCCACTGATCGAACTCGAAGGATTTGGGAAACCATCGAAAAGTAATTAGTAAAATCGTTACAATTTGTGTCAGAATTAGAATAAGTAGTAAATACATTCCAAAGTATAAGAATTTAAAGTGTTTTCTAAAAGATAGATGCCCAGGATGCCCGCATTTCACAAAAGGTGGAGGACCAGGAAGCGCGAATTTCATTTCAGTTCATAAAGCTTCATGGCAAATGGTTGGAGAAATTGTAGTCCTAAAAGCACAAGATAAGATTTAGGACGACAACTGGAGAGGACACTCAAGATGTAGGTGGCGGTGTTACACAAGTTCATAATCGCGTTGATTGTATTGTAGATGAGATTCTCATAGGAATAGACTTGCCAACGTATTTAGACTTCTTGCTTGGCCAAGGTATAAAGATAGATCGACATCTTCGTTTCCTTTTTACTGGCGTAAAACCCGCTTACGCTATTATAGCCGTATATATAAAATTGTGCCATTCAATTCTTTTCTTTACTGATTGGTGCCAATTGGAGATACCAAGTACAGCCGGGTCAAAGCTGGAGTATTCTAATCCATCCGAACCACATGACCTAGTCAGCGTAGCCGCCGCTGTTTCTTGCTTAGCTGAACTATGTCAAAGTCGCCGTATATCTCATACAATTCATCATTACATCGGTTGCTATTATAGCCGTATATATAAAATTGTGCCATTCAATTCTTCTCTTTACTGATTGGTGCCAATTGGAGATACCAAGTACAGCCGGGTCAAAGCTGGAGTATTCTAATCCATCCGAACCACATGACCTAGTCAGCGTAGCCGCCGCTGTTTCTTGCTTAGCTGAACTATGTCAAAGTCGCCGTATATCTCATACAATTCATCATTACATCGGTTGCGGTATTCGTCGTTCCCAACTCGTAGAGGACAATAAGTCTTACGCAAAACCTTTCTTTCGAAAACTCCTAACATGCGACTTGTAAAGTTTAATCTTCGTTAGTTGAGCGAGGCCTATACTTTTCAATTACCTACTCAGTCTAAAATAACAACTGTTGGCAAGAGTGACACTGGGAGATTTCCCAGGCTGACATTGTTTTTGTTGTTAATACTGGTTCCAAGATAGACCAAATTGAAGAAATCACACGACATAGAGTCACCCTGTCTGAAACCTTGTTTGGTACCGAACGGCTCGGTGAGGTCCTTCCCAATTCTGACTATGCTGTTTGTGTTATCCAGCATAAGTTTACCCAGCCGTATAAGCTTTGCGGGGATACTAATTTCAGAAGTAGGGGCGTAGAGGCAGCTCCTTACTAACGAGCTCCACCACCTCGGATGTCGGACCTCTTTTCACGGATCTTTTCCAAGATTTGGTGCATGATGAATATCTGGTGAATGGTTGATTTACCAGGTCTAAAGCTACACTGATAAGGTCCAAACAGTTTGTTGACGGTGGGCTTAAGAATTTCACACAATACGTTCGAAAGAACTTTATATACGATATTAAGGAGTCTCACCCTACGGTATGGATTGAATTTTTTATTGATTGGTCAAGGCACACTAAAACTTCAATCGTCGGGCATGCTTTCGCCCGACCATATTCTGCAAAGAATCGATTGGAGTATCGGGCTTACCATGTCCGGCTGTTTAGTTTTCACGGCCATTCAACAGGCTAGAGAAGTATTTCTTCCCTAAATTCAGTGTACTCTTAGCATTAGATATTTGCTCATCTCTTTGTGCCCTACAAGAGTCTGATTCGAGTTTTGAAATCATCTGTAGGTCGTCGTATAAATTTGTAAAATTCTCGAACATTGCATTTATCGGCCAGCATCCCAAGCTCTTCATACTCTCGCATCGCGGCCTCTTTCGATTTTTCTCTGCACTTGCGTGTTGATTCCCTCTTAAGTTCTCGGTATCTATCCCATCTCACACGTGTAGTGGTCAATCGCCAGGCTACGAGGTAGGCAACGTGCTTTCTCTCTACTGCGATCGTACCAGCTCTTTTCCTGGCACTGCCGAAAACCAATTGTCTAATCCCTATCACAACATGATCGATATGGTTTTTTATACTTTAATCGGGCACCTGCGAAGTCGATCAGCCTCAACCCATTTGGGGACATTTCGTTGTGGAAGCTGAGTTTTCCGACAGTTGTGCCAAAGATACCTTCTTTGCACACCCTGGCGTTAAAATCGTCAAGCACGATTTTTCGCAAATGAACAATATGTTAAAAAAATTAGCCTTGGATCACGGATAAAAGAGAGGAAGCTTCAGGGAATCCACTCCGACTTATTCAATTTAAGCGTCCGCTGAAGTCTATGGTGCAACTTCTGTCCACCAGAAGTGCGGCTGCGAACGGACGTCGGTCTTGAAGCTAAGTGCTCGCTACATAAGTGTGAACAAACTGTAAACTTACTCGCC
The DNA here is from genome assembly GCA_037013455.1 of Ceratitis rosa. NCBI lineage: Eukaryota > Metazoa > Arthropoda > Insecta > Diptera > Tephritidae > Ceratitis > Ceratitis rosa. Next base: position 755,724 of record JAWMAG010000014.1, on the reverse strand, counting down.
TAGCGTGGTTGTGCGCAGGGTTTGGGACTCGCCACGGAGGCTCAATAAAGAAATTTAAGATCGACATGCATAAAATAATTATGGAGTACAAAAAAATGGAAATGCCATCAAGCATTGTTTACAATGGCTCATACATCAGTAACCGAGTAATCCTAGAAGACAGCGATCAGATTCCACCAAAGTCAGAAGTAGTTGTTTGGGCAAAGATTGATGAAAATTGTGGTACAAACAAATTGTGGGTTGAAGAAGCAGTACAAAACTATACACCGGACGTATTTACTGGTGAAACATAGACACAAAAGAATGAGCACATCCCAGTTCGGGTAATAAATGAATTTAAATCACCAAAAATTAAGGGGGCGATATCATCAACAGCAAAGATTTACCTGAAGGCGACTCAGAGAAAGACATTAATGCATGGATGGAAGAGGCATAAGGCCAAGCAACTTCTCGTCAAATACTCCAACATATTTGAAAGGATGGCCACAAATTAGGCAAGAAAAAGGCTGTAAAACATTCTAATGATACTGATGACGCTAGGTCGATGTGTTAAGCTCGTCGAAGTATTCCACTGGCGAAACGTGAGCCTCTTAACCAAGAAATGAGCAAGAGTGGTGGTATCGAGCCATCAGCAAGTCATTGGAGTTCTCCGGTAGAACTTTTGAAAAAGACGGTTGGTCAGTTGCGGTTCTGCGTGGAGCATCGCAGATTATATTATGGCTACTACAGTTCAAGAAGCCGGAGGGATATCTAGCTCGGTGGGTTGAGAAACTACTCCGCAAAGGAAATTTATACGGGAATGCTGACGCCATGTCCCGTCGACCATGTGGTTTGAAACGCAAACACTGCTCCGTTGCCAAAGATTGATGGTACTCTGGACTCCTGGACTGACAGAATGATTCTCAACACTCACGTGAGGAAGAAAGGGAGAGGACAGCTTTAAGAGCTGGAAACGGTCTTTGACGATTCACCGTGATGCACTTTGGATTATACAACGACCTTCCACTTTTGAAAGATTTATGTTATTATGTTTAAGGAACACTTGAACGATTTGGAAGAAAATTTCCGGAGGATAGCTGGTGTTGGTCTCAAACTTAGTCCTAAGAAGTGCTGATTATTTAACAAGGAAGTGAATTACTTAGGTCGTGAGGTAACGACAAATGGTCACTCCAATGCGAAGGAGAATATAGATGCAGTGAGGAATTGGCCAAAGCCTAGTAATTTGCATGAGTTACGGAGTTTTCTTGGGCTTTGTTCTTACTATCACCGATTTGTTCCGAATTTCGCCACAGTTGCAAATTGCCTACATGAGCTTACCAGGAAAAATAGAGGTTTTGAGTGGAACAAGGAACAAGACGAATCCTTCCAAGCTCTGAAGGACCGACTGCACTGAACTGGGTTCCAGGTGCAACATTTATTCTTGATACGGATGCTAGTGGTCATGCAATAGGGGATGTACTTTCACAGGCAGGAGATTACAGTTGCCTTCCATAGTCAGTTTATTGGTAAGCCGGAGCGGAACCACTACGCTATTTGAAGAGAACTATTAGCATAGGTGGATTTCATCAAACATTTCTACAAGAATCTGTACGGTATACATTTTCAAGTTAGGACGGATCATATAGGGCTGAAGGCTACTACAGTTCAAGAAACTGGGAGGACAGCTAGCTCAATGCATTAGACACTGCAAATTATAACTTCACTATTGAGCACCACAAAAGAAATCCCCAAGGTATGTCCCTTTGGCCATGTAGTTTGGAAGACAAACACTGCTTAAAAGGCGAAGAGTGTGAGGTAAGTCCCCTACGGAGAAATCAAGAGGAAGATCCGGATTTGAAACTTCTAATTCGCGGACTACTTTTATTCACAGAACTTGATTTTCTCCCATTTCTTCATGTACTTGTGTTTCTTCTTCAATAACTTAATTTAAAACGAGCACCTTTGCCAACCAACCTAACCTTAAACAACGTTCTACCAGAGAATCACCGTTCGTCAAGTCAATTAAACTTGACAATCACAGCAATTATGGTCACCCCATTTTGCTGACTCCAGTACGAGAATTAGAGAATAGAGTGAAAATGCAAATAAAAGAGATGCATTTACTTTTTAACATTCTCTCTGGCAAAAATAATGATATGCAAAAGATGCTCATGTAGAAGTGTAGTGAGTAAGCCAATATATAATATTAACTTTGAAGTGCAATGAGCCTTCTAAGCGTGTTTCGAGACTGGAGGTGGATGTAAAACAACAAGAAGGTGAGATGCGAAGACTGCGAGTAACAATAATCTTGCTGTCAAACAGAGTTCAGAGTTTTCAGAGGGAGAGAACATCAAGAGTATTTTCAATCTGGTACCACAGATACGGGATGCCTTCAGAATAAAAAACTCTAATGCGATTATCATTCAATTTTGTTCACCTGTTGATCGCACGCGTACTCTTCGCGCATACTCTGAATGTCGTAAGAGAATAAAATACCGGCAATACCGCTATGCTCTCAGCTGAGGAAAATACTAGGCTGTCCAAAGCTAGAAAAAGTTGCATGTCGTCGCCACCCGCAACACGTTTTGTACAGATTCACTTCTTTTTTCGTAGCCATCAGCGCAACCATGTAATCAATCGTTTGAATTTATATCTATTTCCATTTATCAAATTAAGTAATTTAACGAACAGCGTCTGGTTGTATAGTCCGTTAGCTATTAACCGGTCTTAAAGACACTAACACAAATAATTTATTTAAAACTCTAAAACAAATTTTAACTTAAAATAATATGAATCGTGCACAATGTAAATTGAGTTTCCAAATATTGAAAGTCGAATTTATAACGTTTCATGAAAACTCGATTTCTTTTATTTCAACTGAAAACGCCTCATTTTTACCCCCACTCACAAAATTATATATGGTCCTTTCGGACCCATCAAAAAAAATTTTGGCAACACTCAATTAAGCACAGCGGCCTTTACATAATTTATACTTATGATGAACGAGCGACCATAAAAAAAATAAAACAAATGTGTGTTGGAATAATCGAAAATCAAAAGTGCTAGAAAAGACTAGAAATTGATGCACAAGTGTACGGACGTGTTTTTTTTATCGGCTCCGTAACTTCACTTAAAGTCTGAGAAAACGTAAATATTAATTCGTTTAAACTTATACATCGACTGTAGTGGGTACATAGCCACTTAAGTTAGCAATAAATAAATAAAATAATAAATAAAAACAAAAAAAAAAATAAAAAAAAAAAATAAATAAATAAACAGAGAAACGACAACGATAATTAAAAAGTGAACCGGCGATGTAATGAGCGATCAACGCTCAAATCAGAAAGAGCGTCGGCATTCAGTCGCGACGACAGAGCGAAATGCTTATTTCACTGTTGTTGCGAGCAAATCACCACCTAACAGCAGTGCAAAGGCAAGCAGTTCTATTCTAAAGGCGCCAACGCAGACCATAGCAACAACAGAGAAATCAAAGAGTGTAAAAACTCTCTTCCCAACAGAAAAACAAACAGCTATGCAGTCAAGCAGCGCAGCAGCAGCAGCAACTCCAGTGCGGGCGGCTAATACTGAGCAAGGTGAGACAGCCAAAATGAAAAAAGGGTCGGCAGTGCAGATAGGCATTGATCGGTACATAAATGTGGTAAACAAAAAGAGGAAATCTAGTCCTCCCAAAAAAGTGATTAATGCCAAGAAATATAATATAGTTGGCTCCACTATCGATGCTGATGGTAATGCACTAAAAGGGAACAGATTTGCCCCGTTAAATGAGGAAGAGCCTATAACAGACCCGAAGGGTATTTCCACAGTCGTTAGTATTAAACCTCCACCAATCTACTTGCGGGAGCGCAGCTCGAATTCGCTAGTTACGAACATAGCTAAGATAATAGGTACCAACAATTTTCACATTGTACCTCTTAAAAAAGGAAACATAGACGAGACAAAAATACAAGTACACAGTGAAAAAGACTTTCGTGAAGTCGTTGTGTTTCTCTCTGCAAACAACAAGAATTATTACTCTTACCAGTTGAAGAGTGCGAAAGGTCTGATTGTTGTAATTAAGGGAATTGAAGCGACTGTTGACTCATGTGACATAAAAGAAGCTCTAGAGGAGCAAGGGTTTGAAATTAGGGCGGTTGTTAACATAATTAACAGAAATAAAGTGCCGCAGCCTATGTTTAAAGTGTTCTTATCGCCAAGTTTAGCTCAACTTAAGAAAAACGAAACGCATCCAATTTACCGTTTAAAATACCTTTTACACCGAAGAATCACGGTGGAAGAAGCGCTTAAGCGTAATGGTCCCGTGCAATGCACAAACTGTCAGGAATTTGGTCACACAAAATCCTATTGTACTTTACGTACCGTTTGCGTAGCATGTGGTGATCTTCACCATTCTACCAAATGCCCCTTGAATAAAACGGATGCAACACAAAAAAAGTGTGGCAACTGCGGTGGCAATCACACCGCTAATTATAGAGGTTGTCCGGTTTACAAAGATTTAAAATCTAAACTTTCTCAGGGTATACAAGCCAAACGGAACCAACTCCCATATACTACTTCCATTCCGAGCCTTTCCAACATACCCAGCTCAAATATTGGTCAAATGTCCTATGCCAACGTAGTAAAAGCCAATGTACAGGCCCCACCAGTCACCCCATCCAGTACTGGAGTTGAGACCATGATTCTTAATCTAACCCAGTGCATGACACAATTTATGTCAACCATGCAAAGTATGGTTCGATTTATTGATGCGTCGCATCCAGGAGCTTGTCACGATTCTTTAGTGTGGAACGTTTCAGAACTAAAGAGATATATTTGTAATAATCGTAGTAACTTTTGGATGTTAGGTAAATTAGTTCTGTCAAAATTGTTTTGTTATCATGAAAATATATTTCATCAATAGGCGATGCAGAATGTCCTCTGGAATCCTCCTTATTAACACCTTATCGAACACCTGAAGAGGGAAGTGTACAAGTTAAGTTTAATTTAGCTCATTCTCGGTTCTCGGTTTTTAGTTCTTTTAATTCTTGTTTCTTCAAATTGTTTAGAATTTTGAAATTTTTATTAATGCTCTTGCGTTGTCTTCAATTCTCCTTATCCGTTTCAAGAGTTCCTTTTGAACTTCTACTTCTTCCTCTAATATCATAGATGTGTCCTTTCTTTTAGAGGGTGACGGCATTTCCTTTCCGCAGTTTCTGATGCTCTTTTCTGTAATTTGCTGTGGACTTTCGTTTACAATTGTTTTCCTAACTCAATCACTTTCAGTAGCTCATAGCTGTTCCAATCCATGTGGCAATATTGCCTCTAATCCATCAATGCTAATTTTCATGCCAGTAATTGCGACAATAGCTTCCTTTGATTTTGACAATTCAGGCAGGTTTGGTCCTCCACCAGTGCCTCTAATTTGTCCTGTATTAAATGTAATTTTTTTTCGTACGTAACGCTTTTGGTCATTCCATACCTTAAACAGATTTTTTGTAATTTTTTTTTTAATTCTACTAACCATTGATAATCTTAAAATTACCCTTTTTTGATAATTATTTCACCTTTGACGTCGTTCACGATAGGGTGGAAAAAATTAGAAGTGAACAGTTGCACATTGTGAATATTCAAAATAGCATGAATTTTATTTTCAAACTTATAGCTTTTTGATGAAATAAATTTTACATAAAATTTTAATAAAATTAAATATATAGAGCTTTATTAATAAATATATAGATACGAGTACATACATACATACATATATACATACATATTTATAATAGTGCGAGTGCAGACATTTGAATTCAAGAAGAAATTATTGAAAAAAAAGCAAACAAGAAATTTGTAAAACGACCAAATATTTTTCGGCGTGAGTAAATGCGACTCCAACGAATTTATAAGTAAATTGAAATATTAGAAATAAAAAAAACCATATGTAAATGCGGATAAAAAAGAACAAGTGCCTTTTAACAATAAACTAACAACCAAGCACTTGTGTAAAAAAGAGCTAAAATAGCTAAAAATAAGAAATATTGAGTAAATAAAAAACTATCAATTTAAGTGTTTGGGTAACCCATTGATGTTTAATTGACATTAACATCAATATTGACGCTTTTGTTGCTTTCCATCAAATTCATACCAACAGTGGGAGTTCAAATCGTATTGTTGGAAAGCAATAAAAGTGAAACAATCCTGTGAAAATTTAAAGAAAAAGTGAATACAGATTCAAACTAAAACGAACACAATTCATAGTACGTTAATTATTTCATAATATTCACCCAAAAGTGAGCTTGACATATTATCTAATACGAGAGGACTAACAAAAGTTCGGTCAGTTAGTGACTTTCAATTTGTTTCTGTTAAATCTAAAAATACCAAATCCTTTGCAATTTTTTAATTAATCTACCTTTCAAGTTTTAGAACGATCGACTAAAATGGAGGCAATACAAATATTCAGTGCACTGTCTTTAAAGACTATTTCTAAGTGGTTTCGAAGTTTCAAGCAGGACATATTTCCGTAGATGACGGGCCCAGAGATGGTTGACAAAAATCGTCCATTGATTACGTCACTGTAGACCTGGTGTAGTCCAAAGTTGACGAACTCCCACGATTGTCATAAAAAATTATTGCTAATGAATTGGGCTTGAATGCCTTGGCTGTATCCCGAATATTAAGTAATCATCTGGGATACACGAAGAAATCTGCTCGATGGGTACCACGAAAAGTGAAAAATTTATGAAAATCTTGCAAATCTTGGGAAAGTGAAATTTTTAAGGCCGAAAATTGTATAACTTTAAAAAATTTTCAAGATAAAAATTATCAATTAAATAGTAATTTTTAGAAAATGCAAAATAATAAAATTATATTTTACAAAAATATTGCATGTTGCGTTAAATGAAAAGCGAAGATTCACAGCGGTCTAAAAGATTTTCAACAGCAACCAGGAGAGCCACCACCGGAAAAAGACCCATAGCGAAGTAAGTACAAAACCCAATTCACTTTTTAATAAACATAGTATGTATGTATAAGACCATATAAGTATGTATGTATATACGTAGATATAAATATATTTTGCCACAAAAAAATAAATTTCGGAAAAATCAGCGACAGCTGTACTCGCTGTTGTACCCAAAAGTTCTAAACCAGAAATGTCCCGTTAACCACTCCCTCAAATTAACAGTTACGGCCATAAATAAATATATATATTTACCGTTTTTTCTCAAAAATGGGTGTTCGGGAAAAGTTCTAGCTTAATATATCACATCAAACAATGCAGCACAGCACACACAATTGATTTCCACTCAATCTTACTCACATACACGCATATTGCACTCAGAAGCGCTGAGGAAAATAAACAAAAGGAAGCGGATTCTAATATAAACAGTGGGAGCGCGACCATACAATTATTATACTTGTGTACAGTTGTACAACAGTAAATAATTTTTAAACAAAATTACCCACCCGAAAAAAGTACAATCAACAATTATTCTAAATAAATTTGATTATTTTGAAAAACAGATTAATTTTCAGGCCGAACATTTTTCCAAATTTCCCAATTTTTAGAATTTTGCATACACACACTAAGATGTATGCACGCAGACGAGACAGACGGGCAAGATATTCTCAAACAAAAATTTCTTAGGTAAAAATATACCAAACTTAAAGATTCTTATTTCACAAGCCCAGCCCACCCAATAAGAACTTAATTTTTTCACCAAACCTATTTATCTAACTCGCTTACTTTCACAAAATACCAGAAGCAGAGTAAGCAGCATCTACAAAAATTAATAGATACTTGCAAAGGTTCATCTTTGAAAGCAACAGACTGGAGGTCTTCTTCGCTAAATGGTCAAGGGAATAGGCGAGTGCTCAAACGGAAACCCTGATCAACGTAAAAATACAACAGTTGAATAAAAATTGGGATTGCCTTTTAGAGACATACGAGGCTATATTTATGGCAGACGCATACCCGGAAGTCAGCGAATCCATGGAGCAGAAATACGCTAAGTGTTCGGAAAGCTTCCAGAACTGTAAAGCGCAAATGCAGCTTTTTACAGTAAACAATCCAACAAACAATAAACACAACCGCGAGCCTTGAAGTATTTCTCAAGGTACCACCATTCGATACAGAAGTGTATCACGGTGGTTAAGAAGACTGGCCGACATTTCGAGATATTTTGACGGCCGTTTACATAGATCTTCTCCTTCTTCTTTATGGAATTATTATTAGCATGCCATTCCTCTCTTCTTTTCGCTGTCTGACGCCAGTTGGAAATACCAAGTGAAGCCAGGTCACTCTCTACCGCATCCATCCAATGGAGTGGAGGTCTTCCTCTACCTTTGCTTCCATCAGCGGGTACTGCATCGAATACTTTCAAAGCTGGAGTGCTTTTATTCATTCGGACGACATGACTTAGCCAGCGTAGCCGCAATATCTTTATTCCATCACATAGCTGGTGTAGCTCATATTTCCATCGTCTGCGGTATTCACCTTGCCGGAAGGCTCGGATTCAAATCTGGTGCCACCAACATCCAAAAGCAAAGGAAAATTAATTTGAGTTAAAATATAAAGTTAAATTTTCTAATTGCAGTCGCCTCTCGGCAGGAAATGTCCGCCCCTCCGAGTGTATTTCGGACATGAAATAAAATATCCTCTTAAGAAATCATCAGCCGTTCGGATTCGGCTTAGTATAAACTGCAGGTCCCTCCATTTGTTGGAAAAACATCAAGACGCAAAAACCACAAATTGGAGGGAGAGCTCGGCCGAAAACCGCGAGAGTTTGGTTTTTGTTCGCCGAGAGAGGACTTTACAAAGTAGCACCTGTTGGCAAGAGTGATTCTGAGATAGATTTCAAGGCTCACATCATTATTGGTGTTGATGCTGGTCCCTAGGTAGACGAAATTATCCACGACCTCGAAGTTATGACTGTAAACAATGCTGTGGGAGCCGAGTCGCGAATGCGATGACTGTTTGTTTGATGACAGGAGATATTTCGTCTTGCTCTCATCCACTACCAGACCCATTCGTTTCGCTTCTTTATTCCCTCCAATCTTTCAACACTAAGGGTTACAACTCTATCCTTATTTATATATGCTCTTCCAAACTGCCGAGTGAAACACTCTCCCTTTTGAACAATCCCTCAGTTTATGGAAGGAACTGCTACTCAGGTCCTAAATGATGCATTCCTGGCCAGTAGATACGAGAGAACACGATACGACTGGGAACATATCGCCGTGGTCAGACCAAACCCACTTTAATAACTTCACACCCAGAGCTGGCAATCGAAGCTCCCCATTTTTGAATAAAGGTCGCACACAAACCTTCCTTCTTGCAAGTTATGTAGCTCTAAACATGGGATGAAAATGTGCATCCTACTACTACTGCGAAAATTGTCTCTCCTGTTCATAACCGTGAACTCGATGTAAAAGCAAATTCACCACTCACTATTCCGTTATCAATATTGCGCGCAAAATACAAACCCTCATTCCAAACCCCTCTCATGGACCGTACAGGCAGCTACCGCAGTGAAAGTAGCAGACGGCAGGCCATCAGGAATCAGCCACACACTACACAAGCAGCAATGAAACCCACTCTTGCCCACAGCAATAATCCCGATATATCTCGCGGGGGAATACCACAAAATCCAAGCAATGATCGACCAAGGTTCTCAAAAAGGCTTTGCCACATCTTGGACTCAAACAAAATCTGCGAACTTACTCTATGACTTATTACATCACATAAAAACTAAAGCGATAATATAACACAAGCTCATCCATCTGCTACCCACAACCCAAGTGTCAACCATCGACATCAACGAACAGCCCAAAAAGATGGATCATTCCTTACCCACCTCCCCACTGCACCTCTCGAAGTATTCAACAATGATGTTCTCCTTTTATTCACCCCATTACGCTGTCATCAAACCCGACAATAAATCTACGAAAATCCGTGTCGTATTCAACGCTTCCCTATTATCACAATAAAGGAACTCTTTAAATGGCGCACTGCTCACAGGTCCAAAAGTCCAGAACGCTTATGCTACTAATCTTAAATTATCTCCCAAGCTAAAAACGGTTACCTTCGTCGTTAACTGTGTATTTAGCGATTCGAATCGTACATCAATTAGCCGAGGACTGATAACCCGAGCACCCCCTCGCAAACAATATTCTACTGAATGAAATTTATGTAGATGATATACTCTCAGGTAGTCCACTATTAACTCACTCACCCAAGCTAACGAAGTGTTAAATTCCTCCTTAAGAAAACTACTGCAAACCACAAAAAAATTCACGAAAAAATTTACTCTCTCACTTGCCGACACTTTATAAATACGCTGGAATGCGCTTACAGACACCTTATCTTACTCCTACGAACCTCAACCCGCTGCAAAGTGTAGCAAGACGGAATCCCGGCAATCAAACATATCAAAATACCTACATGTGTTCAATTCTCTCCGTCTCAAGCAATTCAACTCCATGGACCTAGGTATACGAGGCTGCCGACCTTATGACCTTATCGAAAACACTCTCTGGCGGTCCTCAATGGCTCTCCAAATCCGCCAACAAATGACCTAACTCTCGCCCCCAACACCCATCTCCTCCAGAAGAAAGGAAAATTCGGCATTCCATATTACACAATCCACCGATATATTGGAAAGACTCTCCTCCTTACGAAGGAAAAATGCGACTCATACTCAACGGAGGCATTATAGGGAAACTATCGCGCAACTCGAGGCCTCAAAACCAGTCAGCAGAAAGAAACGTTGTTGATATCCGATATCGACAGCAAAGGTATACTGCGGGTAAAGGGGCGACTTAAATACGCAGTCTTGAGTTGTAACGAACGTCACCCCATAATTATTTTAGGAAACTCTCTATTTCACACTACTGGATTTCGCCGGCCAATTACTAGTGAAGTTATCCATCCGCGGGCCTTATATGCAAAGGCTATGCTCCTTCAAGAAAGCTCAGACTTGACAACGGAGGCATTCTGAGCAGCCTTCGCAAGATTTGTTGAATGTCGCGGTCTCCGCTATAAGATTATTTCCGACAATGGGAAAACGTTCGTCTGAGCTCAAAGAACATTCCAACGCGAATTCGTTGCATTTTTGAAGGAAGTAGCAATTGACATCTCCGCCAAATACGCCCCACTCGATTTCTATTGGGTTGACTATGGGAAGCGGCAGTGAAAAGTTTTAAGCTGCCTTTCAATAACCACAAATGTAGCTTCAGAGAACTCACAATGCTGCTGATAACAATCGAAACTGTCCTCAATTCCTGACAGCTTTCGGCTATGTCGCAAGATCCGTAAGATCTACTAGCACTCACCACTGGGAACTTTCTGCGCGGTGCTCCATTGTTATCTACCCGATCCCAATGCCGAAGAACTGTTTCTGGTTCACAAATGGCAAGAACAGTTCTTCATCACCAATTTCGTACCCGGTGGAAGAACGAGTATCTCAAAGAATTACACAAAAGATATACCTAAATCGAAAAGTGTGGATTGTAACGTAAGAGAAAGAGATTTAGTTGTCATCAAGGATAGCCAACACTCAAAACTATGTGTGCACCATCTGACTCAATCCCAATGTTTCCGTTCAACATCTGCATATACATAAATACAACTCATTATAAAAGCCTATCATAAAATGTCTTATACACCCTCTTATCGATAATCCACTGAATTCGTATATTTTCACTCTTTTCTCCTAGATTAGATCCTAAAAAAGACACGAGACCTGATTTCCTCGCCATGGTACAGCGGTACTGCATTAATTGTTTGGCAACCTCACATACGACCGACTCAAGGTCTAGTTGCCACTGGTGAGCTCTCGGGCATTATACTCTGCTACACCGGACGAAGTTGAAGATGGTAAGCGGTGCAACGAACGTAACCAACTCAAGTTTTTCCAGCCGGTGTGCCCAGCAGTGGAAGAAGTTGTAGCAAATGGCGAGCCGAGGGCGTTATGTTGAGGAGATGGAATTCCTTACATTTTCGGAGTGATTTATGGTCAAGTCGCAACGCCACTATGTTCTCAGCTGAGGAAAATACTGGGCTGCCCAACGTCACAGAAAGTTGCATGTCATCCCCCCACATACTTTTTGGTACCAATTGACTCCGTTTTCGTAGCCATCAGCGCCGCAATCAATCAATCGTTTTTCAACCTACAACGCATCTACACGTTTATCGCGAATCACGCACCGCTCTTCGTCGTTTGAATATTTGAATTTACATCTATTTCCATTTATCAAAATAAATAATTTAACGAACAACCTCTGGCTGTATAGTCTTGTAACTATTAAGCGGTCCAAAAGACACAACCACAAATAATTTATTAAAAAATGTAAAACAAATTGTAACTCTAACTAATATGAATCATAAGCAAAGTAAAGTAACTAGTTTTACATGTAAATTTAATTTCCAAATTTTATAAGTCGAATTTGTAACGTTTCATGAAAACTCGATTTCTTTTATTTCAACGGAAACGGTCTCATTTTTACCCCACACACAAAATTATGCATTGGCTATTCCTCTTATATCTATGGGAATTGATGCCAAGTTTAGCACATACATAAGAAAGCCTAACTGTTGAGAACTGAAAGTTTCTGCAAGAAGGTATAAAAATTAAACGTTCGGAGAAGCTACAGTCGGTGTTCTCTATGAGAGGACTTGTATTTATTTGAAGCGCTACAAACTCCACTGCATGTAAAATAGAAAATGTTGACGATCTTCATCGATTTCGGTAACATTAATTTGTTGAATTTATATATATTTCCTAATTCAATATTCAATACCTATTTCATACAAGTTCTATTTGCTTATTTTTTGTAAAAATGGTCATTCTATTTCCATGTTTCATATTATTATTCTTGAAACGACTAGGTGTCCATTGTAAGGAGAATGCCGAATGTTCCTTATAAGCAGATGTAGTCAATAATGCCTACCTTCTAAACGGTGAACCTTACAGTGACAGTATTAGCTTTATATCGAGGGATGATCTTTTTTCATTTTCAGCTGTTAGTGAATGTGATGTTGCTATGTGTATATTAAAAATTCATCCAATGCAATAGGTCATGATGGTTTATTAATTAAATGGAGAAAAATTATACTACCTTGCATTATTGGGACACTAACGCACATTATTACTCATTGCATTACCACGTCTTGTTTTCCTGGACAATGGAAAATTAGCACTGTGCCTTTTGCAAAAAAGAGCCATCCCTGTTGTCCGTCTGTGCGTATAAGGTTTTTGAGATGCTTATGGCTAAACAAATAAATGAAATTGTAAACAAATACAACTTAATATCTCCGATTTAATCCGGCTTCAAGAAAATCTCAGCTGTAGTACTGCGGTACTAAAGAGCACTGACGACATTCGATCGAACATGAATCATAATCAACTTACCCTGTTTTGCTTACCTTTACCTTTCAAAAACGTTTGACATGGTCAACCAGTTATTTTGCTGCAAGCAAAAAGCGTACTATAATTTTAGTTTTAATGCTTTAAAGCGTGTGAAAAGCTACCTTGTTAACACGTGAAAATTGGAGACGAAACATCGCAACTCAAGCCAGTTACTTCAGGGTGCCTCAAGGCTCCATCCTTGGTCCGATGCTTTTCATCATATCTAATAATGACATTTAGTGTGTGCAAATACGTGTATTCTAACTTGCATGGTTATGCTGATGACATTCAATTATATTTATCTGGACCTTTTGATCAAAGAAAGGAACTATAGAAAAACATTAATACTGACCTGTATGGCATTTCGAGATGCGCGGCTGCCAGCGGTCTAATTTTAAATAATAACAACTGCTGTGTTTTGCCAAACAGCGTTAGGAAACTGACAAACATGGATTTTTTGCCCCCAATTTACGTAGATAATTGTCTTTTAAGATTAGTCAACAAGATTAAAAACTTGTGATATATTTTTAACTCTAGTCTTACATGCACGGACCATGTAAATTCAATTATTTAGAGGAATCTTAGGCAGTCGGCTATCTATACACCCACTGCTACCAGACACCAACTTGCTATGCAAATAATCTTTCAGTTATCATGTACTCTGAAGTCGTATACAGCAAACATGACAGTGCGTCTGCTCAAAAAATTGATGTTATCTTTAATAACGTCACACGTGTTTGGTCTTTCCAAATAAATATGAGCATATCTCGTCTTGAAAAAATCAGCTTTTGGGATGTACAATAATTTAAGCATATACATGTATTTTAAAGGCCAAATTTAACTTAGACTGACCATTTATTAATTGTTTCATTTTTTTCATACTCTGACGTTACATATTATTATTATTTTTGTTAAACTATCTGTAATGTCATAATTACTTATTCTTCGTACTATTTCTGTTGTACTGAAAAAGATATGGAAGCCTTATTGTACTAATGCTTTCTTATTATTTTATAAATAAATAAATCAAATGGCCGGAAGTGTACCAAATGCTATTGACCCGTCTTCTTATCGCCCTATTGGTTCACTTCCGGTATTTGGAAAATTGCTGGAGAAACTGTTTATAAAACGGATTGCCATGAACATGGACTTTGGTCTCCAAATCAATATGGGTTCAAACAAACTTCACCAATCGATGCGCTGCATAATGCAATTAAACATATTGAAGCAGAAAAGGGCAAAAAGCGCCAAGTAATATGTTTGACTCTGGGCATAAAAACATCCTTTGACAATGCGTGGTGACTACTACTGCTGAAACGACTCAGAGAGAACATTATTCCACGAAATATTTACAAACTCATAATAAGCTGTTTGTAAAGTCAGGCTTAATTATGCTGATCAATGACGAAAGGTTGTGTGGGTCAACTTCTTTGAACATCATTCTCGGCGATCTGTTAGACATGATGTTGCCAGAAGACTGTGAAATACATGCTTTTATCGCAAAAGCCACTAAAGAAATTGAAATTGTCACTAATACTGGGGTAGATTCGAAATTGATATTTAGTGAGGCAAAGGCACAAGTCATTGGTTTTACTACGAAAACAAAATCAGCGAAAGTCAAAGAAATTTAAGAATTTAAACTACTCGGGCTGGTACGAGTACCTAAAATTTACAAATCACGTTCGCTACGTTATCTTTAAAGCGCAGCGCTTTCCTTCTTTATAATGTTTTAGGATTAATTCGCGCACTTCAATACTTATTCGGCGACCCATTTTGACCTACACTCAATCAATGCCAAATTATCTCATATTACACCGAGTTTGCTCGCGATTATAGCGGTATTTATTTCGCATTCAAAAATCGTCGACAAGCCGCCACCACTAATGGTAAATCTTACAATTTAATAGTCAATTTTTTTTTGTTGTTAACTACATAAAATGTATATAAAATACAACATTTTTAAAGCATTAATGAAATGTATATATCTGCCGCTATTAACTGGCATTTATGTTCTTTGGAAAATTTATTTAATTTTTAAATAAAACTTATTATATTATTTCTTAGTGAAGCAGCTATCACTTTGGGTGTGAGCCCCTGTATGTGCATATTAAAATGATTATATTATTATTGAATTCTTATAATTTTTAATTTTTTCATAGTTCTATAAGATCAACACCCATGTCTTCGACATGCCGGCGGGCCTTCGACGACGTGACTTGGACCAAGTCTTCAAGTTGTTGCAGTGCTTCTCGGGCTTAGTTCACCAACCCACGTATTCGCTGTTGGAGTTGGTTCGTCGAGTTCCTTCATCGGCTTTGCGTCGGATTATTTTACGCGTTGGCTGTTCTTCATTAGCGCGCATTTGATGACTTCGAACATGTTCCTTAGGTAGTCGGAAAGTTACTTCCCTTCGCGTTTGAGACGTTGTGAGCTCTGGCAGTACGCGAGAAGCTCAATGTAGCAACGTGTGATGCGCTAATCTGCATCGATGACAGCTGTCTGGGGAGTGGCATGCTCCTGTAGAAGCTGAGGACGCTAAGCAGTTGATGCAGTAGCGATGTACCTTTCTGGACTCGTACCTCTGGTCCGACGTAAAGAGTGAGGGCGACATCACAGCCGGCACTTTCAAAAGTCCTTTACCATGTAATTATGGATGTTTACTACACGTCCTAGTTTCCATTCATTTGGAGGTAAGAAATCGTCTTTGATGATAACTAGGTCCACTTCGCTAAGAGTTACTTTTATGTTTTTCAATTTGTAGCGCTTTTGGAGTCCTTGTAAATATTAATTTTTCCAGCGTTTGCTGAAGTGGAGTGGTGGAGTACCTTCAGGTTTTACCCTTCAGTAATTAGAGACAGATTTTCGGAGTTCGGCTCCGGAATGCGAAGAAAATTACCTTGGGTGAGCGCATTTAAATTGTCAGGGTGGTGTGATATTGGGGACAGCGGTCTGGTTTAATACAGTTTCAATACGCACAAGAAGAGTAGTAAATTCCTCAAATGTAAAATTTTCCAGCTATCTTCGTGAGGCGGAAGAGAAGTCGTTGGAAGTACTGATCTTCTTTATGGACATATATTGGGTGATACATTTTCTCGATGTCGCCATTGAAAACGTACTGATAAACGCGCCTTCTGAGTATTGTGATCATGAGATCATTTGAAGTGTGGGGCCCGTATGTAGCAAATCGTTGAATGAGACACCTGAATGAGAGATTTCGGACGCATTTAACTCTACTCTGGCTTTGTTTGCCTTACTGTCGGATTTTATTACTTTGTGATGTGGCAAATAAAATGAGGAATATTTACCATCACGTATAATCTCGTGGGAACTTACTTTCTCCATGTGATCGACGGTTAAGTATTCCTTTAGGACTTTTGAGTAGGTTTTTTGTCTAGGCTTTGTTCAATGCTAATACATTGCTTGCTGAGATGAAAGTCTGGAGTATCCAAATTCCATTGAGTCGGAAAATGAGTTCTTAAATGGAGCTTCACGACGTAGCGGCCATCGTCTCCCGATAGATATATTCGCAAATGACATCATCTTCTGTTTGTGGCTTGGCTTCTGGCACTTCTTCCTGTTCCTAGAATTTTTTGAGTATGTCGCCTAAGGGGTCCGTTGCGGCTTCAATACTTGGGTAGTAAATGAGATAATCGGTTGCGCTACTGGTCCACTTAAAATCCATCCGAAGATGGTGTTCTGGGCTATAAGACTTCCACCGAATATCGCTACCGACTATCATGTCGATTTTTGCTGGAGCGAAGCAGCTGTGATCTGCGAGAGGTAGTAAAGCATGTTCTTTAACATCAAGATATGTTTTGGATTTTCAGTTTGCATATTATTATTGAGCATATTTTGTTTGAGTTTTGTAATATTTCGTAGTGGGTTTTGGTAGTGGTTAGACCCAGTAATCTTTGTATACGAGAGGTTGCGAAGGTTTTTTGAGATCCTTGGTCTATGAGTGCTCCTATCTGAGTTATTTCTCCATTATGAAGAATCGGGATAATTGCTGTGGAGATCAATGTTCTTTCTCTACTACTGGAGAAGTTTGAGAGGATTTTATCATCCTTTTTTTGGGTTGTCATATTTGCTGCCTGTTGAAAGGTGCAGGCTTTGCTTCGTCAATTGCCACTTGAGGTGTGAAATCTTTGATTGTTTGGCATTTGGGTATTATTGGAGTAATAAGAAGTGACTGATACCATTTCTGGCAGTACACACTAGTAAAATTACTTTTGCAATCTCTCTTGCAACGAACCCGGTTCTCCGGTCTATAGCTGGGCTATCACTCAGCCGGATTATGAGTTTCTCCTATAATGTTGATTCCAAAAGAGGAAAGTAAAGGACAACACGAGTGATTCTAATGTTACACACTTATCTTTATTTTCTATATTTTCTACTGGCAGCGTTTTCACGACACACCATATATCTTAGTTGTATCGTACTGGCAGCGTTTTCACGTCACACCATATATCTTAATTGTATCGTACTGGCAGCGTTTTCACGACACACCATATAATTCTATTGGCAGCGTTTTCACGTCACACCATATAACCTACTGGCAG
Organism: Ceratitis rosa; assembly: GCA_037013455.1. Classification (NCBI taxonomy): domain Eukaryota; kingdom Metazoa; phylum Arthropoda; class Insecta; order Diptera; family Tephritidae; genus Ceratitis; species Ceratitis rosa. The sequence continues at coordinate 737,786 of JAWMAG010000014.1, read as the reverse complement.
CGTTTTCACGTCACACCATATATTTCTATCTACTCCTATTGGTAGCGTTTGCACGTCACACCATATACTCTAGCTACGACAGCACAAACAGAAGTGTCTGATCACTGCTGATGCTGCCCTTTTTATACAAAACTCTGCCTGCAGGTGGACAGTTACGCATTGCGTTGTTGGTAGGCCTATCGCCTATTCTTCTTTTCCCTACTTAACAGCGACGGCTTGCTGTGCTTAATGCTTGCTTAGTTCAAATATTTAAAATTCGTATTTTATATTCATACGTATATATATATCTATATCTATATATGTACATTTATATTAATATATGTATATCTATATATATTTAATTAATTATAAGTATATGTACTTCAATGTATGTATGTATGTATTAACTATATATATATATATATATATATATATATATATATGTAGATAACTTTTTGTTGTTATGGTTGTTGTTGTTGTTGGTGTTAGTGTTGTTGTTGATGTTGTTGTTGTTGGTGTTGGTGTTAGTGTTGTTGTTGGTGTTGGTGATAGTGTTGTTGTTGCTATTGTTGTTGTTGTTGATGTTATTGTTGTTGTTGCTATTGTTGTTGTTGTTGTTGATGATGATGATGTTATTGTTGTTGTTGTTGCTGTGAAGGCTTCAAGGCCTTAGACTTGGGTCTTCACACCCCCCCTTTACTTCCCGTAAGGACGTGTTGTGTTCACCTTTCTGTTCTCTTTTCTACGACTTCTGTTTATTTCTTCGGTTCTTCTTCTTTTTTTTTTGTTTCTTCGGCTTCTTCTTCTCCTCTGACTCTACGGCTTCTTCTTTTGTTCTCTGCTTAGACTTCTTCGATGCCTGATTCTTCTTCTTCTTTGTTTCTTCGGCTTCTTCTTCTTCTGTGTTTATTCGGCTTCTTCTTCGTCTCTTGGTCTTCTTGTCTACTACCGGAGTTGTGCTTGTCTCCCCTGTACCTACACCTCGTTGCTCGCTCGGCTTAGTTATTTGACATCTGGGGCACTGTCGGATATACCTCTTGATATCCGTGAACATTCTCGGCCAGTAATATCGTGCTGCTGCCTTTGCAATAGTTTCCTTAGTGCTCATGTGTCCGGAGTTGGGGCTGTTGTGAACTTCGTGTATTACTCTCTGACGTAATGGGGTTGCTACTCAAAGCTTCCATGGGGTGGCGTCTTCTCCATCTATTTTTACTGATATGTGGCGGTATAATTCTCCACTTTTTAGCGTGTAGTCAGGGAATTTTTCCGGAGCCATCTTAACTTCTCTTATTTTAGTCTTTAGCCATCTGCAGTTGATTGTTTCGTTTTCTCCGACCACTATGTTCGGCTGCTCTTCCTTCTTACAATCGAATGTGTATTGTTTGGTTCTCGATGTAGTACATAGCTTGTTCGGGTTTTCCGGTGAGTGGCGTTGCTTTGTTGTTCTATAACCTTTAGTAACATGTTGTTTGCTATTACTTTTCTTTCCTTCGTAGACCTTCATAGTCGAACATGAAGTTTTCGTTTGTTTCTCGCCTTCTGCCTTCAACTTAATTATCTGCCCTCCGCAGCTTATAGTTGTGTTGGCTTTTGCCAGGTAATCTGTCCCGAGGACCACGTCGTCGATTAAGCCTGGCAGGACCAGTAGTTCGCTCGTATGTCCTTCGTCCCCTGTTCGTATGACTGCTTCTACTGCTTCGGTGACCGCTCTCGCTCTACCGTCTCCCATCACCACCCTTTTGAATAACCTTCGTGTTGGTCCCATTTTCAATAATTCTGCTGCTTTCTTGCTGATAAAGCTTCGTGTTGCCCCAGTATCGATTGTTGCTGTTATGGGCTTTCCGCCTATCGCTACAGAGGCCATTATGCGACCTTCTGTCTGACGTAGAACGGATGATGCCTTGTATGAAATTGGGTCACTGGGGGACGATGTCACCCCTCGTATTAGGTGGAGTCGCTGGCCGTTTCCCGGACTCAAACGACAACACTCTTGCGTGCGAACGTCTCTTCGTCCGCATGTTCAGCAAAACAGTCGGATGGCGTTCTGACACTCATAGGCGTAGTGTCCATGTTCGCCACATCGTCTACATACCGTTCGTGGATTCACTCGTCTTGGCTCCTCGTCTCTTGGCTGCCGGTTCACTTGGTTTGGTCGTGGAATCAACGCCTCACTTATCGGCGCATACTGATGCTCTTCGTAGTGCCTTCTTGGTAACGTATATGTTGTTCCTCTCTTACCGCATAGTTTCGCTCTTCATTTCTCCTGGGTATCATTGTTCTGGGTGCAGCCCTCGTTGGTTCTCTCTCGCATGATGTTCTCGAAATCTTCGGCCAGACTTAATAGTTCGGACAGGGTGCCGAACTCGCTCTCTTTTATATATAGCTGGTATTCGCTTCTGCAATTTCGGTATATACGTATGAACTTTTGTGTTGTTGTGTACTCCGAATGTCTCATTAGCCCTTGGAGTGCTAGTACATAATCTTTAAATTCTTCTTTTGGTTGTTGCACACGTTGCCTGATTTTGTCATCCAGCCGTTCAAAATAACGGGAATTCAGGAAAAACTTTAGGAAGTCCCGTTTGAAGGTCTCCCAGTCTTGCCATTACCCCTGGTTATTTCGAAGCCATACTAAGGCTCTATCCTTGAGCAGCTCCGGTAAAGCTCTCGGGAGTGCGTTTAACTCGACTTCGTAGCCGTGTGCTAATTCCTCGACGCGTTCGATGAAACCCAGTGGGTCCTTGCCGCCGTCGTATCTCACACCCCACTTACGTACACGATCCATCACTGTTGAGTTGGACAACTGTGGGTAGACGTGGGTATACGCCTCTATCATACGAGGTGACATTCCCGTACCTTTGTCGTTACTTGGTTGCTGTACCTGCGGCAACTGCAGCGATTCCTTCTGTTTCGATGTAGGTGTGTTTGCTGCTATTAACACTTTCGCGTGCCTTAACGTTAAGTCTGTGACCCGTTCACGCAGACTCTCGTTCTCACCCTCCTCCTGCAGGAATGTAGCAAGGCGTTTTCGTAATTCGTCGACGGTGCCTGTATTCGACAAGCCGAGCTCGGTTGAGTATTGTATGAGTTCCTCCTTGTTGAGGTAATAAACCCAATTTACTTTTACCATTATATTTGTATTTTTTTTTCTCTACGTTTCTCTCTTTTTTTTTTTGATCAATGTTATTGTGCCTCGCACTTGTGTCTCTATCACTTTTATATATATTTTGTGTCACTGTCACTTGTACTCGTGTGCACTCGTGTTTCCTACTTCACTTCACTTCTGGTCCTTGATACTTGACCCTTATTTTCCTCAATTTATAAGGGCCCCACGTTGGGCGCCAGTTGTAACGAACCCGGTTCTCCGGTCTATAGCTGGGCTATCACTCAGCCGAACTATGAGTTTCTCCTATAATGTTGATTCCAAAAGAGGAAAGTAAAGGACAACACGAGTGGTTCTAATGTTACACACTTATCTTAATTTTCTATATTTTCTACTGGCAGCGTTTTCACGACACACCATATATCTTAGTTGTATCGTACTGGCAGCGCTTTCACGTCACACCATATATCTTAATTGTATCGTACTGGCAGCGTTTTCACGACACACCATATAATTCTATTGGCAGCGTTTTCACGTCACACCATATAACCTACTGGCAGCGTTTTCACGTCACACCATATATTTCTATCTACTCCTATTGGTAGCGTTTGCACGTCACACCATATACTCTAGCTACGACAGCACAAACAGAAGTGTCTGATCACTGCTGATGCTGCCCTTTTTATACAAAACTCTGCCTGCAGGTGGACAGTTACGCATTGCGTTGTTGGTAGGCCTATCGCCTATTCTTCTTTTCCCTACTTAACAGCGACGGCTTGCTGTGCTTAATGCTTGCTTAGTTCAAATATTTAAAATTCGTATTTTATATTCATACGTATATATATATCTATATCTATATATGTACATTTATATTAATATATGTATATCTATATATATTTAATTAATTATAAGTATATGTACTTCAATGTATGTATGTATGTATTAACTATATATATATATATAACTCATAACTCTACTTTCTTGATCGGAAGCAGAACCCATACGCTGCATGCAGACCTAAGAAGACCTGCCACGTGTAAGCTCTGTTATTTCAATCACTCCAGGATGATGTGCATTAAATTTAGAGAAGTATCGTTAAGGACAATAACTATTGTAAAAATTGTCTGGCGTATTCTCATTGAACGAGTAAATTTAATGCACATCATCCTGGAGTGATTGAAATAACAGAGCTTACACGTGGCAGGAAGCAGAACCCATACGCTGCATGCAGACCTAAGAAGACCTGCCACGTGTAAGCTCTGTTATTTCAATCACTCCAGGATGATGTGCATTAAATTTAGAGAAGTATCGTTAAGGACAATAACTATTGTAAAAATTGTCTGGCGTATTCTCATTGAACGAGTAAATTTAATGCACATCATCCTGGAGTGATTGAAATAACAGAGCTTACACGTGGCAGGTCTTCTTAGGTCTGCATGCAGCGTATGGGTTCTGCTTCCGATCAAGAAAGTAGAGTTATGAGTTGGCCTCGGAATTGGGTCGAGTATTTGAGGTTTCGAATTTTTAGGACTAAGTTTTTCCAAAACTTTAAAGCGAGTTGTGAGAAAGTTGCTCATTTCAGACCAGAGGGGTAGGTCTATTCTGTTGCTGTTCCCATAGAGACAGGGATTCTCGAGGTAATCGGGAAGTGCATATACGCACCTAGAGTGGGCTCCAATCGAGTGTGGAAATTATCATATCGGGATGAGAGTGCTTGCCATGCATGCTCGAAACTTAGGTCCCTTTCCGAAAGCTGTTGAATTACCTGTGCTTCTTCCCCTCGTGTCTTCACCTTCAGGTTAAACAACTTTTGCGTATTCGATAGCATGGGGTGCTCTAAGTAGACTGCTGTGAAAAGATCTCGAAAAGACAGTCATTCTGCATAATTTCCATAAAATGAACTTGCGTCACATGCAGGTACTTTTAGATAGTTTTGTGCATTGGGATGAGGTTGAAATTGCGCTTGGGGTATTAATGTGGGGTTTGCGGTTTTGCCGTGAGTCCTTTGAGTGCTTTACTTATTCGGTTTTTAATCAGCAACGCATTGTTAAATGTTGTCTCGTACTCTTCTGCGCAAGTCGCCCGAGCTCTGTCATCCACTATATCGCTTAGCTGCATGATGTTGTGAGTTGCGTCCACCTAAGCTTGTCGAGATCATCCTTGCTATGTTTGACTGCTGTTGACGGTTGAAGAATACTGCAGTCACTCCCCTGCTTCTCGCAGAATGGCTCCATTGTTGAAAGCTCATGAAAGGATCTTTTATATATAATTGTGTGTCTCAGCGCTTCTGAGTACACAACAGGTTATGTTTTTCGAGAGCGTACCTGAGTGTGTATTTACGGGTGTGTATTAAGGTGTCCCTTAAAATTCAACTTCAATATATTTTTATGCATACCTTCTAAAAAGTTTCGTATGGACCTAATATAGTCTAGAAATAAATATTAGCCCGATTTATAATCGATAACCCGTGCCGACTTTAGTTTTTAACTTGTCCATACAAGTTGCGCGGGAGCAGCGCGGCGACCTGTTACTGCGAGTTTCAATTGTGATTTCATAAGTGATTTCTAACATTTTTAGTACGTTGGTGTTTATTTTGTGGAAATGTCTGTGGAATTACGAAGTGATAAACAAAGTATTTTCCTTATCTTGCTGCCAAGCCACCAGATAAATGGTGCAAAATTACCATCTAATCGACAAGTTCTCACCGTTTTATTTTACAATATTCGTGAAGTCAAGCTGACTGTTAGTGAAAGTGCGAATCTTGTTATAAGAGAGTGCATTATATTTTGGGAAAAAGCCAGAATTGCTACGAAGGCAATCCCTAACTGCGTGCAGAAACTTATTCATTTATATCATGTTTGGAGGGAGCTGCAAAAAAACTGTAAGAAAACTCAGTTGACTTTCAAGAATCGTGAAAATAATTTTGTAAAAGACCTTGATAACTTATTTGATATTGCACATGCAGATGCCTTTGACAGAATGAAGATAGAGGAAGACAAAAATTTCTTAAGGAAACAGAGAGAGCCAGGTCGACCGAGATGCTTAGGTGGAATCGACAAAAAATTGGCGGAGAAAGAAGAACGAGTTAGGCAGAGACGATTGGAAGAAGGGGAAAAAGAGGTAAAACAAAGAGAGTTATTGGCTGTTGCATCTACTTCTTCGATAGATAACTTGGAATGTCTTGATAATTCGGATGAGGAACAGATTTCGAACTCTGAACTTAGTACTCAGATTCCTTGCCCTGAAAAAACTTTTAAAAGATGCACGAAAAGTTTAATAACTCCTAAACTGGTAGCAGCTTTAGATCGATGCCAATAAGCATAAGGGACTCAGTTTACATTCTCCATGCGGTTGTAGAAGCGCTTGGTCTGAACAGCGAGGATTTCCCTATAAACAAATCCTCGATTCAGCGAGTTCGTACTCAAGCGAGAAAATCCAGGGCAGAAGCAATAAAAACTGACTTCCAGAATAATTTGCCTGACGTAGTCATAGTTCATTAGGATGGAAAACTATTACCTGGATTGGATGTACGAAGTTCAAAAGAAGAACGCTTGCCAATTATTGCTTCATTTGACGATAGAGAACAGCTTCTTGCAGTAGCGAAATTAGAGAGTTCTTCTGGAAAACATCAAGCTAAAGCCATTTCAACTGCTCCCTTTGATTGGACCCTCCATGACAAAGTACAGATAATGTGCTGCGATACAACAGCTTCCAATACTGGCCGTTTCAGTGGAGCTTGTGCTATTTTGGAGCAGACTTTAGAAAGGGAATTGCTGCTTTTTGCTTGTCGTCATCATGTTTATGAGTTGGTCCTTAAAGCTGTTTTTGAAACCAAGGTAAAACATATTACAAGTATCCCAAATATTCCAATTTTCAAAAAGTTAAGAGATAATTGGAAAAATATTAACACTGATAACATTGAGTCACCTCTAAATTTCGTTAAAGAACATATTGCTAAGACAAACATTACATCTTTGTTAAGTTTTTATAAGACTGAACTGGAAAAATCTTTTGTTAGAGACGATTACCGCGAATTGGTAGAACTATGCGTTGTGTTCTTAGGAGGAGACACAGAGAATAAACTAAAACTCAGGCCCCCCGGAGCTTTGCATCAAGCGCGATGGATGGCGAGAGCAATCAATTCTATAAAAATATGTTTGCTTCAATCACAACTTAAAATTACTGCAAAGGACAAAAATGCTCTACAAGATGTTTGTTTATTCATCGTCACCTTGTATACCAAACCTTGGCTCGAATGTATAATGGCAGTTAAAGCACCTAACCAAGACTTGTCCTTTTTGAAAGCTCTAAAAGAATATGAAAAAGTAGACGCGACAAGTTCCAAGGCATCCATAAGCAAGTTTATTCATCATTTATGGTATTTGTGTGAAGAAACAGTCATATTATCACTCTTTGATGAAGAAGTTGATACCAAAACCAAGACAAAAATGATTAATAATTTAATCAGAGACGAAAGTTCAGATTCCTCTAAATGCTGTGTCCCATCGAAGGAAGGAATTAGGCAAAATTTGTTTGGTAAGTACTTAATGTTTTCTTGTTTCTTTTTCAAAGTTTTGTGGTTTAGTTTTTGCTTATTTTGATGGTTTTTTCTTTATTTCAGATATGACGCTGGATGATTTTGTGACTCAAAGAAGCAAACGATTTCTATCTCGACTACAGATCGACGACAGTTTTCTTCAGGAAGACGTATCTTCGTGGGGTGACAATCCTGCTTTTTTGAAAGCTAGAAGACGATTAAGTCGTTTGAAGGTCTTAAATGACACTGCTGAAAGAGCTGTTAAAATAATACAAGATTTTAATGGTCTTATCACGGCTGAAGAAGAGCAAAAACAGTTTTTGTTGCGTTGTGTTCAGGAACACAGAAATCTGTATCCAGACTGTAAAAAAACTACACTGAAGAGAAGTTACCCTAATTCATTATTATTAAAATTTGTATTTAAATAAAAGTTTGTATTGATATTTTTTTGGTTTTACTCGTATTTACTTTATTTGTTGCATTTTAATTAGTTTTGGATCAAACCAAAATGTCAGACCAAAACACCATTTTTTATTAAACTTTAGAGCTCGGTCGGCACGGGTTGCAATCATGCTACAGATATGAAATTTCATATTTAAGTACATTTTAGCATTTATAAAAAAATTGGAGGGTATGCGTTTCGAAATACCAAAAAAAAATTTTTTTGCCATATAAGGGACAGCCTAGTGTGTATATAGTTTATAATTAGGGAACCAAATCGGAATTATGGGAATGTGAACCACTGTTGGGAGTGAAGTGCACGCATATGCATATTGTATTACAATTTTACCGATGGTATTGGGTATCGGACCAATTCAGTGTATCTATGGGTTGGGATATGTGTGGTATACGGTTGTATACATTTACTTATAAACCGTAAATGCACTTATCGGATTTTCTCTGCGTTAATATTTATTTTTTGAGTAAATAAGAGCGTGAGAATTCATGTAACTCTTAATATATGTGCGCCTTAGGCCCGCTATGTGTATATATGTACGTGTGTAAATGTTGATATAAGTTTAGCGGTTTTTTTAGCTTACTATACGAATATAAGATAGTTATATACTTGATTTCAACAATTTTCGGTAGATTCGCATGAGAAATCCGTAAAACATTTGTACAAATTGAAAGCTGTACTCACTTTGGCATTCCTTGTTTTATATATTATGTGCGAGTATGTGCGTTTGTTCCGCTTTATAGCTTCTTGTGCAGGTTTATTTTTGAGTTGTCTCCCTGCTGTTGGGGTTAATTTTCCTATTTCGTTTTATTTGTTGATATAATAATTTAATATAATTTTAATAATCTTAGATATTTTTGTAAACGAATTTAAATTTTAAGTCCATTAAATTTTTTTACGCATGTAGAAGTATGTATGTACATATGTATGCATGTAAGTATTATATGCTTTTTTTGTAAATAGCGCGTAAGTTATCTTTTTCTTTTCTTTTAATGTAATATGTATTTATGTACATACACGTATATACATAAATAATGTAAAATATTATGTTTTATTATTTCACTTTTTGCGAACTGGCAGATATACCATATATGATATTCACTTTTTAGAACACTGTATGTATATATATTGGATATACATATGTATTGTGTTTATGCATTATTGTCGCTATTTTAATTTTCTTTTTACAAAGATAAGTATATACCTATTTTTCTCACGGTAAGTATGTAGGTTCGGTGTGTTTTATAAATTTTCCTCTTAAATATATAGCACGATATTGGTAAATACAATATATAGTACATATGTATCTAATCACTACTTTATTTGTAATATATGTATGTGTATATATAACTTTTTTTTTTTTTTTTTTTTAAACATTAATATTTATTTATTGGATCTACTTCGACTTCGGAAGCCTAACAATAAGTAATAAAATCTTAAACTAAATTAAAACATAAAGCCCATTAGTAGGAATGGGCTGCTGGCTTGACGTTGCTCTTTAGAAGGCTGCTTTGTCTCTTCTCCGCAGGCGGGTTTGACTTGTTGCATGGGCCAAGGTGTTAGCCAAAGGGTTCGGATGGTTACGCAGTTTTATTAAGTATTTTTTTGCTGCGATTTCAATTTCTTCCTTGATAGTAGGTATATTTAGATCTCTTTGAATATTTTCATTACGCACGTACCATGGTGCGCCCGTTATTACTCTTAGCGTTTTCGATTGGAATCTTTGAATTATATCTATATTCGTCGCGCAAGCTGTGCCCCATAACTGGATCCCATACATCCATATCGGTTTTATTATTGCATTATATAAGAGGACTTTGTTGCTAAGGCTTAGTCCAGACTTCTTGTTTAAAAGCCAATGTAAACTAGCAGATTTGAGTTTAAGCTGCAGCTTTTTAGCTGCAATGTGTCGTCTCCAGGTTAAGCGCCTGTCCAAGTGGATTCCGAGGTATGTAATTTCGTCAGCTTGCGGTATTGATACATTGTTGAGCTTAACAGTAGGACACGTTTTTGGTCTTAATGTAAAGGTTATGTGTTTGCACTTGTTTTCATTAACTTTTATGCGCCATTTCGCCAGCCATTCTTCAATTTGTTTAAGATGTTGCTGTAACACTTTTGTGGCTGTAATGGGGCATTTATGTCGACTTAGTATAGCAGTATCATCCGCAAATGTTGACGTAATTACTTCGTCACTTGTAGGGATATCTGCGGTAAACAGAATGTACAATACTGGCCCAAGAACACTGCCCTGCGGAACACCTGCCGTAATCGGATACTCTTCTGTTATGTAATCATTTACTTTTACTGTGAAACGCCTATTGGTTAAGTAGGATTCAAGGATATTGTGGAACGTGTTAGGTAATGATTTTTTAATTTTGTGAATGAGGCCATCATACCACACTTTGTCAAATGCTTGCGCCACATCAAGAAAAACAGCCGAGCAATACTCTCGCATATATAACTTTGACTTCGTAAAATATTTTAGATAATAATTTTTTTTTTTGTGATATTAATATATATGTTTTATATTAATTTTCTCTTCACGGCCTTTTTGTTGTACACACACTGTTGAGGACATGGACCTCCTTATGTTTTCGGAGTGATCCCCCTCAGGTGGCAACGCCGCGATGTGCTGCCCAATGTTGCCAACGCTCCGCACCGGCAGCATCGTTTGAATAACCAACCGGCCAAAAATAGCTAACAGCGAGAGACAGTAATCAATCGCGTTTCATCCGCCAACGATACCACCACATCTCCCATACACTAATTTAAATAATAATCACTAAAATAATCTGCAATTGAAATAATCACTATTTTCAACAATTATACATTGACATTATATTGTAATATATTTGCATAAACGTACCGCATGTAAATTGCATATTTTTAATTTGTATTGAATTTAACTAAACTAAACATTAAATTAAATTGCATATTTTCAATTTGTATTGAATTAAACTAAACTAAACATTAAATTAAATTTTACTTTGAATTTGTATTGAATTAAACTAAACTAAATATTCAAATAAATTGTATTACATTTATATCGAAATTAACAAGTTTCATTTATCTCGATTAAAACGGAGCATTTCGCTACATAAAAGTTACATAAAAATATACATGGTCCTTCGGTGCCGAAAAAACGAATTGGCACCACTACTCTACCCAACGGCAATAGCGGCCATCACACAGAATACACAAAAAAAAAAAAACGGTACAAAGCTAATACAAACTCAAAACGAATTCAACAGTTCAAGCGATCGGGTATGCGTGTCGGTACTTTGAATTAGTAAAATTAAATAAATAAGTGAACATAAAAATATACATGGACGAGTTTTATCAAAAAAAAAAAAAAAGAAAAGGTGAAAATTAAAAGCCTGTGGTGACAAAAACAAAAACAACAGCAGCAACAAGTTCCAGTTAACTGCTGCGAGGGAAAAGTGTCTGCATTTAAAAATACAGTGAAACAAAAACAAAATTATACTGTTAATAAAATATATATAATTTGACATAAAAGAACTAAAAAATAATAAATAAAAATCTCATCATTCAATACATACATACAGTTAAGTGCAGTAAATTAGTTAAATATACAGTTGAACGTACAAAAATAAATTCAATTTTAAAAAAACAATATAAATAAATAACCGCACCAATACATACAATACATACAGTTAAGTGCAGTGAATTAAGTATACATATAATAAATAAATTAAATATAAATTAAACCGTACGACCTGCTAAAATTACAGCTATAAAATATTTGACTAAGAGAAAGAAACGGTGAAAATTATAAAACTAATTAATCCAAACAATTTTAAATTAAAAAATTAAAATTTACACATTGTTAAGTGAAGAAACTGTGCGAGTTTTATCGAACTAACGTGCTAAGAGTCCAACAAAAAAAAAATTTTTTTTTAAATTATAAAATTGAAAAAAAAAAACAATGATTAATTATATATTGAAAACGTGTACATATTGAAAAAAAATAAATGTAAATGTGTAAAATAAATAGCACGCGTATACATACACAAACATACAAACAAAAATTATCTGCTTTCATACAAATCGATTGTTAAATATTTTATAAATTTTCCAAGAACATTGTAGGAAACTGTAATTTAACAAAATAATATTATACATATGTATGTATACATATCCTACACATGCATGATATATATACGCAAGTTAACAGTAAATATTCAGTGCGATAAATTAGTAATATAAAGTTAAAGTGTATTAAAAAAATTTTCGATTTTTGTGTTCGCAACATAAAAAAAAAAAAAAAGTTCCAGAATAAACATTTTTAATCAATAATATTTTCCGCTGTAAGCAAAAATTCATATACCTATATATAAAACAAAAAAATTTTATTTGAAATTGAAAGTGATTTTTCTAAATACCTAATAAGTCGAAGCTCGATTATTCATTATAAAACAACCAATTCGACGTAAAAAAAAGAAAAAAAATTTTATATACATATATACATGCATATAAATATCGTGGTTTCGAGAAATATAATATAAATAAAAGCGTACGCTGACTGCCACCACCAACAACAACAACAATAAAGTCCGCCAGCGCAAGGAAAGTACACCAACAACAACAACAATCAAGTCCGCTAGCACAAGGAAAGTACACCAACAACAATCAAGTCCGGCATAGCTACCCAAAGGCTAAGTAAAAGCCATGGCGGAGTAAGTACAACATAATCTTCACTCATGTTCACACTCATTATACATACATATAATTAATAATATCATAAATTACATAATCATTGGTGTCAACTGTACAAGCTTGTACAGCACCAAAAAGCCCCGTTAGCCACTCCCTCATATTTGCAGCATATCAGTACCGTTTTTTTGAAAAACGGTTGAAATACCCATCAAAAAAAAATTGAATACAAATTAAACTGTACAAGCTTGTACAACACAAAAAAAATCCCGTTGGCCACTCCCTCAAATTTACAGCGGTTATAAAAAATATAGTATAAATCTCTCTAAAACGGTTGGCATATAGCATATCTGTATATGTATATGCAAAATTTCAATCCCGTTACAGCGCAGCACACACATTTGTTCCCACTCAAACGCGCTCTCAAACATCAAACGCATTGCATTGCTGAGGAAAAATAAACAAAAGGAGTCGCAGCATAAGACACAGTGGGCCGCGAACAAGCACTTATTACACTTTTGTACAGTGGGACAAAAGTGAATAGTTTTCAATAGGAATTCAAAACTAAAACCCCAATACACCCAAAAAAAAAAATTATTTTGCACACCCACCCAAATATTTGCACTCAGACACGCTGAGGCAAATAAACACATTAAATTTTTGCTGCTGGTTAATATATACCAAATAAAAGCAATTAAAAAAAACAAAACAACCCAATTTTTTTTATTACAAACTCACTCAATTTTTACAGTACTAACCCAATTTTTTTAAAACCCGCTAAATATATATTAAATTTTTTTATAAAACCCCACTAAATCAAGTCCAAAAAAATTCCACAAATGCCAGAAGATAAGGCAGAAAAAGCATCGACCAAGATGCACAGGTACTTACAGAAGTTCATCTTTGAATCCAACAGGCTGGAGGTCTTCTGCGCAAAATGGTCAACGGACTTGGCGAGTGACCAAACGGAAACCCTACTCAGCGTAAAAATACAGCAGCTGGACAAAAATTGGGATAGCCTCCTAGAAGCATACTAGGCTATTTTCATGGCAGACGCATACCCGGAAGTCAACGAGTCAGTGGAGCAGAAATACGCAAAATGTTCCGAAAGCTTCCAGAACTGTAAAGCGCAAATGCTAGAAGCATTGCAGCTTTTAACAGTTACAACACCCACCCAAACAGCCCAACAATCAATAAATACACACACAAGCTCAGTTTCCAATGGGGTATGTCTCAAAGTACCAGCATGCGATACTGAAGCATATTACGGAGGCTACGAAGACTGGCCGACATTCCGAGACATGTTTACGGCAGTCTATATAAATCACCCTCAACTAACACCCGCCCAAAAATTATTTCACCTGCGCCACAAGGCGAAAGGTCAAGCAGGCCTCATTGTGAAACAATACCCACTAACAGATGAAAGCTTTCCGCTTGCTTGGGAAGTATTAAAATCTCGCTATGAGAACCCAAGAATTCTGGTAGATAACCAGCTCAAAACCCTCCTTAATCTACAACCCATCTATGCAGAGAACGGAGAGCAGCTGCAAAAATTGCAGACCACAATATATAACTGCCTCTCCAATCTCTCATCACAAAAGATTCCCACTAAGGATTGGGACCCCATCCTCATTTATATATGCTCCTCGAAACTCCCGAGCGAAACACTCGCGCTTTGGGAACAATCACTCAGTTCGAGCGAAGAACTACCACTCTGGTCCGAAATGAACGCATTCCTGACCAGTAGATACGAGGTAGTAGAACGACTGGGAACATATCGCCCAGGTAAACCCAAACCCCACATCAATACATTCACACCCAGAGCTGGCAATCAAAGCTCCCCATTTGCGAATAAAAGTCGCATGCAAACCTATCACACAGATTTCCAAAAACCCGTTTCCTACAAGTTATGCAACTCTAGTCACGGGATGAAAATGTGCATCCGATTTAGGAACCTTTCCGTCCCAGATCGACAAAAATTCGTTCGAGAAAACAATTTCTGCGAAAATTGTCTTTCCTGTTCACACCAGCGAAGTCAATGTCAAAGCAAATTCACCTGCGTTTACTGCCAAAGGCGTCATCACTCACTACTCCATTATCAAAATACAAACCCATACTCAAAACCCCTCTCATCGACAGCACAGGCAGCGACCGCAGTGGAAATAGCAGACGACAGACCATCAACCTCAACAGGAATCAGCTACACCCCCCAGGCTCAGAAGAAGACAGTCAAGGTAACAACACACCATGCAAGCAGTAACGAAACCACACTCTTGACCACGGCTATAGTCCCGATATATCTAGCAGGAGAACACCACAAAATCCGAACAATGATAGACCAAGGTTCGCAAAAAACCTTTGTCACATCTCGGATTCAAAAAACACTCAATCTACCCACGGAGGAAACCCATTACGAGATCTCAAGAATGGGAGGAACTTTCATCCAGAACTCAACTAAAGTCTGTGAACTAACTCTATGTTCGTCAGACTTATCACACCATGTAAAAGCAAGAGCAATAATATTACCCAAGCTCACACACTTACTACCCACAACCCAGGTGTCAACCATTGACATCAACCAAATAACACACTTAGCGTTAGCCGACCCAAAATGTCTCACCCCATCTTGAATCGACATGGTAATCGGCAGCGACCTAGCACCCCAAATCCTCAAACAAGGAGTGCAACACCTCCACAATGGAACCCTGTTGGCACAACAGACAATATTTGGATGGATAATCAGCGGACCGGCAACTCAAAAGGTAGAGTCCTTTTCAATACAGGTCCATCCAGCCCAAAATGACCCGATTAGCATCCAACTAAGGAAATTCTGGGAGCAAGAAGAAGTCCCAGCTCTTCAAACTCACTCAGAAGCGGACGAATTTTGCGAAAATTTGTATCGCAAAACAACAACGCGTTAAAAGAATGGTAAATACACCGTCATATTACCATTCAAACAGGAGTTTCCCAGGGACGCAGCCCTAGGCCACTCCAGACTAGCAGCACAGCAACAGTACATCAGCAACGAGCGGACACTAGAACGAAAACCAGTGCTGCAGCAAAAATATCAAGAGCTCTTGGAAGAATACTTGACCTTGGACCACATGGAACCCACTTCACCTCTCGACGTAATCCACGAAGGGAAGTACTTCTCCTTCTATCTACCCCATCACGCTGTCATAAAACCCGACAGTAAATCCACAAAGGTCCGAGTCGTTTTCAACGCATCCAGATTATCACAATCAGGAAACTCGTTAAACGACGTCCTACACACAGGCCCAACACAACAAAAACAATTTAATGCTAATAATCCTCAATTGGCGACTCTATAAGTACGTATTTAACGGCGACATTGAGAAAATGTACCGGCAAATACTCGTTAACCAGGAAGATCAAGACTTCCAGCGAATACTCTTTCGCAGAACCCCCGACTCTCCAATAGAAGATTTCAAGCTAAAGACAGTTACGTTTGGCGTTAACTGTGCCCCATATTTAGCTATTCGAACCCTACATCAATTAGCCGAAGATTGCAAAACCGAATACCCTCTCGCAAACAATATCCTACTCAATGAAATTTATGTAGATGACATTCTTTCAGGCAGTAATGAAATACAGTCCACTATCAACTCACTCACCCAAGTTATGGAAGCGTTAAATTCAGCAGGATTCCCTCTTAAGAAAATTACGGCTAACCACCCGAAAATACTCGAAAAAATCCCAGTGTCTCATTTGCTGGATGCCGAATTTCTTAAATTCAGTGACACAAGCTCAACAAAAACTCTAGGAATACGCTGGAACGCGCTTACGGACACCTTCTCATACTCATACGAACTTCAACCCGCAGCAAAGTGTTGTACCAAACGCCAGATTTTATCGGCTGTGGCGAAATTATTCGACCCGGCAGGATGGTTATCACCAATTATGATAGTAGCCAAGTAGTAGTACTACTCCAAACACTTTGGCTAGAAGGAACGGATTGGGACGAAAAGTTGGTAAACCAAATACAGACCGAATTAAGTTTACCGCCTCACGAACTTGTTATGTGGACAGACTCGGCCATCGTCTTAGCATGGCTAGAGAAACCACCACACTCTTGGAAAACATATGTAGTAAACAGGATATCCCAGATCCTCCAACTGATAAGCAATGCTACGTGGCGGCACGTATGCAGCAGCGACAACCCAGCTGACTTAGGCACCCGTGGATGTCGACCTCAGGACCTCGTTGAAGACACCATTTGGTGGAAAGGTCCTGAATGGCTCGCCGAACCCGCCAATGAATGGCCTAGCTCTCGCCCCCAACACCCCTCGCCTCCGGAGCAAAGGCACATCGCTGCATTCCATACCTCGCCATCCGAAGATATCTTGGAGAGATTTTCTTCCTTCCCCCAAGCCCTTAGAGTACTTGCATATGTATATCGTTTTATTCACAGGTCACGAAAATTGTCATCTCGAATGAGCATGACTCTAAGCCACGAAGATATGAACGAAGCAAAAACGCGACTCATAACCCTAACTCAACGAAGGCATTATGGTGAAACCATAGCTCAACTCGAAGCCTCAAAACCGATCAGCAAGAAGGACCGCTGCTGACATTAAATCCTGGAAACTCAATATTCTGCACACTGCTGTTAAAATTTCTACACACCACCATGCTGCATGCTGGAAACCAGTTAATGATGCGAATGGTACAACAAGAGTACTACATTCCCCGACTCAAACTCAAAATAAAAAAGTGCATCTTTCACTGAAAAACATGCATCATCCATAAGCAACAGATGAGATCGCAGATTATGGCAGCACTACCCTCCGAACGAACAACATATACCCTACCGTTTCACACGACTGGGGTGGACTTCGCCGGCCCGTTCCTAGTAAAGGTATCTACCCATCGGCGAGCTTCATATTCAAAGGCATACGTTTGTGTGTTTGTATGCTTCTCCACGAAAGCAATACACCTCGAAGTCTGCTCTGACTTGACTACGGAGGCTTTCCGAGCAGCCTTCGCTAGATTTGTTGGACGTCGCGGTCTCCCCTATAAGATTATGTCCGACAATGGGAAAACATTTGTCGGAGCTCAACGCACCTTCCACCGCGAGTTCGGCGTGTTCTTGAAGGAAGTAGCAGCCGACGTCTCCGCTAAATACGCCCCACTCGGCTTCTATTGGGAGTTTATTCCCCCGTATGCCCCTCATATGGGTGGACTATGGGAAGCAGCAGTGAAGAGTTTTAAGCTGCACTTCACTAAAGTCGCCGGAAATCATAAATTTAGCTTCGAGGAACTCACCACCCTGATGGTAAGAATAGAAGCGGTTCTCAATTCCCGACCACTCTCAGCCATGTCACAAGACCCGCAAGACCTACTGGCACTCACCACTGGACATTTCCTCCGCGGTGCTTCATTGTTATCGATACCCGAACCCAATGCCGAAGACCTCTCTCTGGTTCCCAAATGGCAGAAACTCAAGGTGCTTCATCATCAATTTGGTACCAGATGGAAGAACGAGTATCTCAGAGAATTACAGAAGAGGTTCATATGGAAAAGGGCGGAAAGCCCCGTACAGGAAGGAGATCTAGTTGTCGTCAAGGATGACCTCCTCACCCCGAATGAATGGCGCCTAGGACGTATAACCAAAGTGTATCAAGGGGCAAACGAAAAGATCCGTGTGGTCGACATAATCACGCAGAACGGAACGATAACCCGAAATATAGCCAAATTGTGTGTGCTGCCCGCTGTGTGAACCTCGAACCCTATGACTTAATCTCAACATTTTACATTTACATATACCAACCTACAACTCATATATGTAAAAGCATCTCATGAAATCTTTTCATGTACCCTTTTGCAACCATATACTAAAGTTGTATATTTTCACTCTTCTCCCCTAGGTACCGACGAGACGCGACATCGGGGAAGTGCCGTTTATGCGGCCGGTTGCATTCGCTGCGCCATTGCCCTGCTCTCCTCGCCATGGCACCGGAGGACAGGTATGAGTGCGCAAGGGTGCACCGGTACTGCATCAACTGCCTGGCAACCTCCCATACGACCGGCGAATGCGACTCAAGGTCTAGTTGCCATCGGTGCACTCTCGGGCATCATACTCTGCCCCACCGGACGAGGTTAAGGAGGGTAAGCGGTACAGCGAATGCAGCCAATTCCAGGCCAGTTTTATCCAACCGGTCTGCCCAGCAGCGGAAGAAGTTGCAACAGTTGGTGATGGACGTCCGGAGTCTGATTGGCAAGCTGGAGAAGGAGATACAGGGACCAACGCCAGGAGGGCGTCATGTTGAAGACATGGACCTCCTCATGTTTTCGGAGTGATCCCCCTCAGGTGGCAGCGTCACGATGTGCTGCCCAATGTTGCCAACTGTCCGCACCGGCAGCATCGTTTGAATAACCAACCGGCCAAAAATAGCTAACAGCGAGAGACAGTAATCAATCGCGTTTCATCCGCCAACGATACCACCACATCTCCCATACATTAATTTAAATAATAATAACTCAAATAATCTGCAATTGAAATAATATCACTATTTTCAACAATTATACATTGACATTATATTGTAATATATTTGCATAAACGTACCGCATGTAAATTGCATATTTTCAATTTGTATTGAATTAAACTAAATTAAACATTAAATTAAATTGCATATTTTCAATTTGTATTGAATTAAACTAAACTAAACATTAAATTAAATTGTACTTTGAATTTGTATTGAATTAAACTAAACTAAATATTCAAATAAATTGTATTACTTTTATATCGAAATTAACAAGTTTCATTTATCTCGATTAAAACGAAGCATTTCGCTACATAAAAGTTACATAAAAATATACACACACACTTCCTTACGATCGAAAAGCTTTTAATGCTAGGTATTTTAAACTTTTTTTAGGACAATAAATTAAATTCGCGACTAACGCTTGCTTATTTTTCGATTCTTTTTAAGGTAGTCGGCAGGACATATAGTGGTGCAGTCAAGCTTCTGGGTATACTGTTACGAGCTTATACTCAATTCTAACGCTTGCGTCCACGTCGCCCACTCTGAAAACGTGAGCATCCCTTTTGCAAAATGCGATAACCAACCCGTGTGCGGCCTTGGGTCACGGCTAATGAGAGAGGAAGCTTCAGTGGAGCCACTCCGACTTATTCGGTTTAAGGGTCTGCTGAAGTCTAATTGCAGCGTCTGTTCACCAGAGGTGCGGCTGTGAGCGGGCGTCGGTCTTGAAGCAAACTGTTCGCTATATAAATGTGTAAAAACTTTAAATTTACTCGCCTAGCGAGGTTGTGCGATGGGTTTAGGACCCGCCACCCGTAAAAACCAGCTCCAATGAAAGGTTATGCAACGCCCTGGAAGGGATACCCCCTTTCTGTTTACGACCTCCGCAAACGAATTAAGGATCACGATTTGAGGGCATGCACCTGGAATGTCCGGTCCCTTAATTGGGAAGGTGCCGCTGCCCAGCTGGTTGATGTCCTCGTAAGACATCACCGCCGTCAAAAAAAAGCGATGGACGGGACAAGGACGAAATCAAGTAGGTTCTTGTGACATTTACTACAACGGCCATATAAAGGAGCGCAAATTTGGTGTCGGATTTGTGGTGGGAGAGAGACTCCGTCATCGAGTACTGGCATTCACCCCGGTGGATGAACGTCTCGCCACAATACGCATCAAAGCGAAATTTTTCAACATATCGTTTATTTTTGCCCACGATTTGATCAAAGATGCCTTTTATGAGTGCCTAGAACATACTCACGTGCGCTGCCCCCGACACGATGTGAAAATCGTGCTTGGCGATTTTAATTAATTAATAATTATTTGGTGCGACTGTTGGAAAATTCAGCCTCCACAACGAAACATCCCCTAATGGGTTGAGGCTGATCGACTTCGCTGGGGCCCGAAATATGGTTGTTTGTAGTACTAGATTCCAGCAAAAAAAAATGCATCAAGCCACTTGGCTGTCCCCTGATCGAAGAACACAAAACCAGATCGATTATGTTGTGATAGACGGAAGACATGTCTCCAGTGTTCTTGACGTGCGTACACTCCGAGGACCCAACATCGATTCGGACCACTATCTTGTTGCAGCGAAGATACACATGCGCATCTATGTATCGAAGAACGCCCATCAACAAACACAAGGAGAGTTCGACGTCGAAAAGCTGCAAACACAACAGACTGTCGTACGATTTTCTACACGACTTACACCCCTGCTCTCTGAGAGCATTTATCAACAACTCGGAATAAGGGACCTGTGGGACGGCATTTCAAGCTCTCTACGTACAGCAGCAAACGAAACTATTGGATTTCGCAAATGTCGCAAAAACAGCTGGTGGAATGATGAGGACTGCCTTGGCGCCGTGGGGAGAAAACAGACTGCCTACCTCGCAACGTTGCGATTGACCTCAACACTTGCGGGATTGGATAGATACCGAGAGCTGAAGAGGCTGAATGCGCATCTGCAGACTAAAAAGAAAGAGGCCGAGAGGCCAAGAGCTTGAGAAGCTGGTCGACAAGGATAATGCTCGAAAATTCTATGAGACGACTCCTGTAGGATACAAAGATGTGATCTAGCCACCGATGCCCAGAGCATATTGAATTTATGGAGTGAACACTTCTGCAGTCTGCTAAATAGCAGTGAAAATGTAGTATCCGGAGAAAGCGGACCCGAAATGCCAATCGATGACGATGGAAAAGTCGTTCCATTACCTGACCATGAATAAGTTCGAAAGCAATCGCTTGCTTAAACAACAATAAAGCGGCTGGAGCAGGCGGCCTACCGGCAGAACTATTCAAACATGGCGGTGAAGAATTGGCAAGGTGCATGCATCAGCTACTTTGCAGAATATGGTCGGACGAAAGCATGCCCGACGATTGGAACCTAAGTGTGCTCTGCCCAATCCACAAAAAGCGCGCTCCCACAGTCTGCGCCAATTATCGTGCGATAAGCCTCCTTAATATCGCATATAAAGTCCTGTCGAGCGTATTGTGTGGATCGACACCCACCATTTCTTCATTGATTGTAAAGCCTCCTTCGACAGCATGAATTGGAGCTACAAGCCCCCATCATTCCCGCCCTGCTATATGGTACGGAAGCATGGACGATGACAACAACTGATGAGTCTCCGTTAGCAGTTTTCGAAATAAAGGTTTTGCGTAAGATTTATGATCCTCTACGAGTTGGCAACGGCGAATATCGCAGACGATGGAACGATGATCTGTACGAGTTATACGGCGACATTGACATAGTTCAGCGAATCAAGAAGCACCGGCTACGCCATGTGGCCCTGATGGATACGAATACTCTAGCTTAGAAAGATTTCGACGCAGTACTCGCCGGTGGAAGCAGAGGAAGAAGAAAACTTCCACTCCGTTGGAAGATTAGGTAGAGAAGGACCTGGCTATACTTGGTATTTCCAATTGGCGCCAAACTGCAAAAAAGAAGAAACGAATGGCGCAATGTTGTTAACTCGGCAATAATAGCGTAAGCGGTGTATACACCAGTAAAGTAAGTAAGTAAGATAGGACATATTAGTACACTTTTATTAAATATATATGCAGAGTACATTCCGATAGATGGGTTTCGGTACCATATTAGGCTTTTGCATCTAAATAAAATTTTTAATTTATTTGTTTCTTTGTTTAAATGAATAAAAACCATTTTTTTTTTGTTTTTTTTTTGTAATCTAAATTTTTACAATTTATTAATTTATTTTAATTTGTTATTTCGGTACACTCTTATTTGCCTTATAGCCTTAACACTTACGAACGATTTCCTTTGCCTCATCCTCTGTCTTTTCTGTCAGGTAAAATAATTTTTCCACCGGGCTAATACATTTGTTGCGTATTGATCCATGATGACGGACTATTCCACTTTCTTCTTTTCGACTTCTGACAATTGGCTTGAGAGCTCCCCGTTTGCTGACATGCATCTTAAATATTTTTGGTAACACATTTTGTATTATTTTCATGGCTGAGCTAATTTCCATTGTACCGCCAGTAGAATCTGAACCCATAAATTCCCTATAACCAGACTTAGCTCTGCCCCAAAGATCTTTCAATTCATCTTTTTGAATTTCAAGATTAAATCGCATTCTATAAGCGATTCTACTAGTTTATGATACGACTCCATAATTAAAAATTTTTTTTTTTAATGAATAAATTTATTATTGCACGTAGTGCCGAATTCAAATATTTCAGATTTCATGAAATATCGAACTTGGAAAGTTGCGCAACTTTGAAAATTTTCGGAAATGTAATTTATAAAAGCATTGAAAATTTGTGGTAATTTGTGCAATACTAATTGCAATGCATTTTTTACTAAATAGAAAAAAATACTTAAGAAAACAAAAGTTTACTCGAACTCGTAGAAGTAAATTGCGCATCTTCTTCTTCAAGTGGTTACTAACCAATTTTATTTATTTTTTTTCTAAAACTCTTTTATTTATTTTCTTTTGTGTTTCTATTTTTTCTTATATTCGCGCTTTAATTTTTTAATAATGTGCTTGCGAATCGCTAATAATTTTTCTGTAATTGAAATATGTATTTAAAAACCAAAAAGTAGATAAAAGTATGTTAACTAAAATTTACTACATTCTTTTAGGTATGTATGCTTATATGTATGCATAAGTGCGGTAGTTCATACATGTACTAAATCGATGTGCTTTTGTTGTTAGTGCGCCTGTGTCAACGTTTAAAACGAATGAAAAAACTGCAATTAATAAAATCGCAAAAGGATATGTAATTTTGTGAAAATTAATCAATTTGAATAGGTGAAAATTGTTTCGTAATATTAGGCAATTACCGAAAAGAAAAACTTCAAAACCAAAAGTTAGTGGAAAAATGCGCTAACGACATATACTATTACCGGACGTATGTACCACTTAATGTGCTTCAATCGATGAAATTGCGCATTTTTTGCGAATTAGCTATTTCGCAATGTTAATTATCTTTTATTATTATTTTTTAAATGATTAAAAAGCACTTGTGATTTTTTTTTTCTTAAAATAATTTACACGCACGCAAATTAAATATTTGTTTGTATGCATGTGCAAGCCAAAGCTTAAACTTCGTACCTGTTGATTTGTTTTTTGGTTTTGTTGTTGTGATGCATGTCGGAGGCGCAAGTGAAATATGTTCCAACGTTGTTGGTTTTCTTCTACAAGGCTAATGTAGTTGAGACCTCTCCAAATATTCGACTCGAAGCACCACGTCAACGACTGACGTAAATCGGCCTCAAAATCAGTCATTGATTCAGAAAAGAATGAAAAGAAATCAATTTGAATAAATTGGTGTTAAATTATGAATATGTTTACACGAACAAATTAATGAAACATTGGCATGTATATACTAGGTGGGGTGAAAAGTAACCTCCTTAGGCAAACATGCTAAATCTCCGTGCGATACTCCCCTAAAGTTTTGTTTAGACAGCTGATTGTTGTTGACTTGTTTGGCATCATGTTGAGTATGGAGTTCTCTCACACGCACACAATCATCGCATCCATGGCTAAAGTCAATGACTTAGGGCTCCAATTGCTTCCGCACCGACCGTCGCCCGATTTGGCTCCCTTGGACTATTATCTCTTCCCAAACCTCAAAAGAATGCTCATGAATAAAAAAATTCAGCTCACGCGATGATGCCAAGCACGTCAAAAAGAATCAGCTGTCAAAACAAAACTAAGGGCAGTATCGCTCGGAAATTTGGTATGTTGGCCTAAATATGAACCGCTTACAAGGCACTATAAAATTTAGCAGAAGCAACGCATTCTGGCGGTCAAAGAGGTTGTTTTTCACCCCACCTAGTATATTCTTTACTTACATTTTGTAAATTTTTGCAATCGTTATGTCAGCTCTGGGTATCTTCTAGAACTTACAAATCGAAATTCAATAAATCGAATTGTAATATTGGTGGTCAAACCAATAAATTGCGGATATAAAGATAAAAAACGTTTGCTATATATTTACATACATACATATTTACTTAAGCCGTTTGGCTGATCGCATATACCCAATAGGAAATTATAGCATTTAGGCTTCCAGCCAAAACAAAGGTAGTATGTCCCTAAATTTCAGTCTTCCTATGGTGTACTCCCACCATAACAAAAGAAAATCAGAACATTACCATTTGAAAACAATACATCAAATAAAGTGAAGACTTTGTGCAGTGCAAACAACAACAAAAAACTATATAAAGAATACTAAAAAAGATAAACCTTCAATAAAAAGAACAACTTTCTCGTAAGTGAAAATATACACCTAAAGTACAAAAAAAAAAAGTTCATTAAAGTTTTACCAACTGCAACACCAGCACCAAAAACATCAAGCAACAACAACATTCCCACCAACAAGATGATTCACGTTCACCACAAAACTTAATAAATATCCAAAGGACCCTTTCCAAAGCAATAAAAAGAACGCAAGATTCATAAACAATAGATTTTACTAAGAATTCAAATTTATTGCATGCTAATAATATACAGCCAACTGTATATTATTAGCTGAATATTTATGCAAATGCTTTTGATTTATTAATATAAGTAGAAATATATTGTACTTGCTTTTTCAATAGCAATAAATTTTAACAACGCCATCTTGAAGTTTGTTGACCTCAATTTCGAATTTGAATAGAAAATTAAGCATATGTACATACATACACACATACCCAAGAGAATTTGTTCATAATTGTTCTGAAGTTCACATATTAGAACATACGTGTAGGCACTCTCCTGTGTCATTTCACTTTTTTGTACTTCGAAACAAAAAAACATCTCCTCCAAGATACTCCCAAAGAAATCTCCAACTCAGCCTTATGCACAAACCACCACTAACACCGCTTCTCCCCATGTAGCAGCTAAAAGCAAAATGGAGCATCAAGCCTCAAAATGCAAAGCACATTACCCGTGTGCGAAAATGTTTGACATTTCAATTACCGCTTAATAAGGTATTTTGTCAGGTTTACCTCTTCCCCCATAACGGGATTTTCAGAAAATCTCCCGAAAATTAAAAATAATTCTCTTAACGATTGGTATTAACGTGTTCAAGACGCATACGATGTCTTATTCCAAAAACACAAAGAAGACCTCCCCGCGAATTTCCTTGCGCTGGCGGAAGAAAAATATCAATTTAGCATTGATACTTATAAAAACACTAAAGCAAAAATTGATGAACAACTAAAGTTAATTAGTGCAGTGAATCAACCAATGTCTAGGTCTCAAATAGAACCCAGTCCTAAAATAGTTGAACAACCAGAAAAATATCTCCAACTTCTGCCCTGTGACACTGAAACATTTTATGGTGGATACGATGAGTGGCCGTCTTTCCGAAACATGTTCACTGCCGTATATACCTATACACCACTTCCCGCTATCTCCAGCTCAAAAGCTATACCATGTCCGGTATAAAACAAGAGATCAAGCAGGAGATTTAATTAAACAATACGCTTTAACTAACTACACTTTCCAATTGGCTTGGGATGCTCTCCACTCCCAATATGAAAACAAGCGTCAATTAGTCGACAATCAGGCCACAATATTATTGAACTTGCCCAAAGTTCGAAAAAAAACTAGTGAATAGTTTATTGATTTGTATTCCACAATTACAAATTCTTTATCAGTGCTCGAAACTCTCGTCACACCCACTGTTATCTAGGACCCAATTCTGGTGAATATCTGCTCATCCGCATTACCAGAAAATTATCGAATGCTATGGAAGTAATCTCTCGCATCCCGAAAGCAATGCCCAACATGGCAACAAATGAAAGAATTCCTATACAGGCAATTCGAAATTAAAGAACTTACCGATCTCGCTTGATGAAGGCGCCAGCATAAGGGAGATAATGTGCTGAAAAAAGAGAATAAAAGCAAACACAAGAGCATGCATACAGGGGACATCAGCTTCACCTGTCAAACGTCGATCTGACGAAAACAGCTGATTCTGTCCACAAAAAAAAACACAATGAGTTGTAAATATGGCGGATATGGCAGAAGTTCGTGAATCAAAAAATTAAAATTTAAATAAAAAATATGAATCAATAAGAATTAAATTATTGAATTTAATATAAAAAGAAGAGATACGCGGGAACTTTTCCTACGAATTAATTGGTGTCGAGGCAAAATAAAAACAAAGAAAAAGCTAATTATAAACGTTAATTCCGCAATGGTTGCCAAAATAGAATTAGCTAAGTAACAAAAAAGGTGAGGTAGCCATCAATCTGTTTTGATTATCGCATAATTACAAATGTGAGTAATAAATCAATACATAAATAAAAATACACATGCAACGGAAGCATATGTATTTCTCCAGTGTAGTGGTGGTGAATTTCTTTCCTTGGGGCGCTCAGAGGATCGGGAGAGTAATTTGTATGATTATATTTAACGCTGAGTGCTGAATTTCGCTCTCATGTTTATATTTGTAAGCATGTACGTAATTTCGTAAATTTTCTGGTTTCCTCTTTGACGGTGATCCCTTACCATTCGTTCCGGCGGTTCAGTGACCTTTATACATAAGTGATGCTTGCCAATAAATTTGTATGTATGTATGCCAAGCTAGGTTTGGCTCTTAGCCTCGCTGGTGCTCCTGCCACTAATACCTAGGAGTTATTACAAATTTTCAGGTTTTATCAAATTATCGATTATGCATCAAGTTATTTTAACTTATGCATGTTGTTTATTTGCTTCATCTAATGTTTGGGTTAAAAGTAAAAGTAGCTAATTTCGTGTCACTTGTACTTGTATTATTCTTTATTTTCGACTATTGCTTCATTAAATCTAATTTAATATTTATTTGATGGGTATATATACTTTTTTTTCCATAGCTATAGTTGTATTGTATATAAGTTTGTTTTTAATTATGACTTAATTGTTTGTTTTTCGTTTTTTTGACTACAAACTACTTTATTTTGATTTCTATGTATTTATCTTATTGTAAATTCTTATTCCATTCAATTTCAATTTCAAATTTCATTTATTTTAGTTTTATTTCCATACAATTTTAGTTTATGTTTATTTCGTATTGTTTTTAATTTAAGTTAGAATATTTTAATTTTGCCTAATCTTAGCTTTAATTTTAATTCACCTTTATTTTTAATTTGTGATTTTAATAAACTATAATGGATATAAAGACTTAAGGTTTATTTTCACTTTAATTTGGTGGCAGGAATTTATGTTTCTTTGTTTAACTGTACCCCTCACGGGATTTTTCTTGGTAGATGATGATCGGTGAACGGTATACCGGAACTTCTTCTAAAATCTTATAACAGAAAAATTTATTTTCCTAGCGAACTCGCGCACCACACTTCTTTATATTTTCACAACCTTTTTGTCATTAAACTGAAAATTAGCTAGCCAACTGTTGCTACCCAGGTGTCTGTGTGTGGAACTTTTCTCAAGCTTTCACTCAAAACACATATGCAAACACACACTTCATACATACATAGAACTTTCTTTGTGACACATTCACATGCATACATACATACGTGTACATAAGAATTTTCACATGATTACAAGAACTCACAGTGGGCCTCTTTGTGCAAAAGCGTAGTAAGTAGGGTAAGAGTATTGGAGTGCGCGTGTTATTTAAATCTGCCTACAATGGGCTGTCGTTACAGCTGATCGCAGTCGACTGCAATCAGTTTGTTGAGAAGGAATTAAGAAAGTTGTGCTTTAAACGGTTCCTTATGAGTATAGCTGTGCCACATGTGCTTTGCTATTTGGGTGATTAGTGTTGTACAGCTTAATCCCAGAGATATAAAAATTATACTTCTGGGTGAGATGTATTTCAGTTAACATCAATTTCGTGAGTCTGTAAAAATAATTTCAGTGTTATTTTATGCTGATTAACACCATTAGCATTGCATAAGCAAATCCTGAGTTCACTCATTTTTTGGTCAACAGGGCTTAGAGCATTTGGTTTTGCGCCTTTATTACACGTAGATGTTGGACTATACTTTACGTGGATATAAATTGTGTTATGCACTGCGTTAGATTAAGGATCATGGCTTCAACTACTGGAAGAAATTACTGGTGGGGCATGTTCACTGAATTTTACTACGTTGGCATAGGTCATTTGACTAATATTTGTGCTGGGTAGGTTGGAAGGGGTCGGAATGGAAGAAGTATATGGGAGTTGGTTCCGTTTGGCTTGTATACCTTGAGCAAGTTTAGATTTTAAATTTTGTAAACCGGACAAGCTCTATAATTAGCGATGTGATTGCCACCGCAGTTACTAAACTTTTTTGTGTTGCATCCGTTTTATTCCAGAACCACTTGCTAGAATGGTGAAGATCACCACATGCTACGCAGACGGTACGTAAAGTAAAATGCAAAAGGATTTTGTGTGACCATATTCCTGACAGTTTGTGCATTGTCGGGACCTTTTCACTTTAGTGGTTCTTCCACCGTGATTCTTCGGTGCAAAGGATATTTCAAACCGTAAATTGGATGAGTTTCATTCCTCTTAAGTTGAGTTGAGCTTAGCGATAAGGAAACTTCAAACATAGGCTGCGACAATTCATTTCTCTTAAATATGTTAACGA
Organism: Ceratitis rosa; assembly: GCA_037013455.1. NCBI lineage: Eukaryota > Metazoa > Arthropoda > Insecta > Diptera > Tephritidae > Ceratitis > Ceratitis rosa. Next base: position 708,503 of record JAWMAG010000014.1, on the reverse strand, counting down.
CCGCCCTTATTTCAAACGCTTGTTCCTCTAGAGCTTCTTTTATATCACCTGAGTCAACAGTAGCAATCAAGACTTTCGCACTCTCCAACTGGTAAGAGTAGTAGTTCTTGTTGTTTGTGGAAAGAGGGAAACGTAAACTGGTATTTTTGTCTCGTCTATGTTTCCTTTTTCAAAGGTACAATGTCAACATTTTTGGTACCTATTATCTTGGCTATGTTCGTTTCGAGTAAATAAGAGCTGCGCTCCCGCAAGTATATTATTGGAAGTTTAGTATTGGTGACCTGGAAATACTGCTTGGGTCTGTATAGGCTCTTCCTCACATAACTGGGGAAATCTGTACCCTTTTAGTGCATTGCCATCAGTATCAATAGTGCAGCTTACGGTATTATTATTCTTCTTAGCATTAATCATTTTATTGGGAGGACTAGATTTCCTTCGGTGGTTAGCATTGCGTACTGCCATTCGGAAGGCTCTGGTTCATACTCCGGTGTTGTACTAACATCCAAAAAAATTATAGAAAATTAATTTAAATAAAAAATTAAGCTATATTTTCTAATGGTGGTCGCCTATCGGTAGGGAATGTCAACCCCTCCGAGTGTGCATCTGACATGAAATAAAGCTCCTCATAAAAAACCGTCAGCCGTTCGGAGGCAGCTTAGTATAAACTGTAGGTCTCCCTATTTGTTTGAAAAACACCAAGAAGCAAAACCACAAATTGGAGGAGGAGCTCGGTCGCAAATCGCTTCAGCGGTTACAAAGCGCCAGTTGTATATACGAGTATATATAGGTATATGTCCCCTTTTTATTTACCACATTAATGCAGCGATCAATGCCTGTCTGCCGACCCTTTTTCCTTTTTGGCTGCCTCACCTGTTTCGATGTTCGTCGCCCGCACTGGAGCTGCTGCTGCTGCGCTGCTTGTCTGCGTAGCTGTTCCTGTTGCTGCGTTGGCGTCTTTTGAGATGTGTTTAAGCGTGTGCTTAATCATTCGCACATCCATACCTTTTGTACGACCCTAATGCGCTTTTGGCCTATATAAGCCGTGCTTGTCAAACAAACAAGCGAGATTTTCTAACCAACCATCGGCAAGCGCGCACGGGGCGACAAATTTAAAATTAAATAAAATATATACTTATTATATATAACATATATACATAAAGACATTTATATCACAAAAAACATTGTTATACACAAACACAAAATAAAACTTTTAAAAAATAATTATTATTACTAATTCAATAAAACATTGTACTTCGAAGAAGGTACCTCGCGTGAACATGGTCCTTCGAGGCTAAAATTGAGCCTATCTGTGGTGTACAGACACTATCAAAAAAAATAAAATAAAAAATTGACATTTGAACACAAAGAAAAATTAAACAAAGTGCAAATAACAACTTAACTTGAAAGAAACTATTCTTAAAACTTTAAAAATAACAAAACCTGCATTCAAAAGCAGTACTTAAGAGCCAGTGAAACCAAGTGATGTGCAATCAAGGCTACTATACCTTCTGCTCAAATATAAACGAGACTTTATCCAGAACTCGACAAGGGCAAGACATATGGCCATACTTTTTTTTGCTTAGGTTGCCAGGACTGTTATATGTTTACATGCCAAATTTGAGCGCGATCTGTCACACAGTTTTTTTTTTACGGCACTATAAACAAGTCAACCTCGAGTGTGTTTTTCGAATTTTACTATGGAAATTAACGTTGAGCAAAAGAGTTTGTTTGAAATTTTGTTATTCCAAATGAATAACTGCGACGGACGCAATGAAAATGTTGCAGAAGGCATATGGGGAGTCTTGCCTATCACGTGTCGTTCAAGGACGGCCGTACATCGCTGGAGAACTTGCCCCATGATCGTCGTCCAGCAACGTCAATAAACGAAGAAAACGTCGAAAAAGTAAAAAAAATTGTGTTGGAAAATCGTCGTGTGACTGAAAGAGAGATAGCTAGTGAGCTCAACATATCAAATGGATCCGCTCATAGCATTATTCACGATGTTTTGGGCATGAGACGTGTGTCTGCTCGACTTGTTCCAAAATTGTTGCTCATACGCCTCGTCTTGTACGCGATTATTTGACCAAAAACAACGTAAATATTGTTCCGCAAGCACCGTATTCACCCGACATGGCACCGTGTGACTTTTTTCTTTTCCCTAAACTCAAATTGCCGCTTCGTGGAAAGCATTTTCAGTCGATTGAAGTCATAAAAGGGAATTCGAAGAAGGAACTGAAAGCCATACCTAAAGCGGCCTACCAGAAGTGTTATGAAGATTGGAAAAAAGGGTGGCATATCTGTATCGCCTCTAATGGTGACTATTTTGAAGGGGATAAAATAAATATTGTAGAATAATTAACCGTTTTTGTTTTATTGAGCCAGTCTCGTTTATATTTGAGCAGAAGGTATATAAAGATAAACATATTTGGATGTAAAAAAAAAAAGTTCAAACTCTAAATTCAGAAAGAAAACAAACTGAAGATAACAATCCAAAGTGGAAATAAATTCACAAATATAAAAAATCAAACAAAAAAACGCTCCTATTTGAATCAGAAACCGATCGTCAACATCAGCCAATTCTACCACCACGAAAACAGGAGCAACGTTCCTATTTCTTCAAGTGCTTCAGCATAATCAGTGCCATCAATGCATACAAATATGTGCAGCACGTTAACAGAAAAGTGACCAACCATAAACAAAAGGATACGAGTGGCTGATATCTACTGAGATTCCAACTGAATATTACTAATGCAAGTAGAAAGGAACGTAACATTATTTTTCTAAATAAAACTAAATCAAAAAAAAAAAAAATTATTCGCATGCAAAAAACAAAAAAAAAAGATACAGTACTAGTACTAATCTTGTATTGCATGCAAGTTACTTTTGTACAATAAACAAAAGTTAAAATCCAAAAAGCATAAATATTCATGCTATGTTAAATTTTTGAAATTTGGCTTAACACTATATTGTAGGTCGTTGAACCCAAAAAACAAAATATACAGCCCAAATATCCATATGTAACAAATCACTTTTGTTTGAACAACAAAAATAAAAAATTTGCAAACTTACAAAATAAACTTGCTTTTTCCAACAGCAAGAAATTTATTAAAGCGATCTTGAAGGTTGTTGACCTCAATTTCGAATTTAGGGTTTGCAAATTAAGCATATGTACATACATACATTTTTACATATCCAAGAGAATTATTTAGTGTTCCCAACTAATAAATTCAGCTTGTATCCAAAGCATAACAAAAATCATATCACTCTCCAGTGACAATTTCTCTTACATTGTGTCTATTGCATATAAAGAACAGCATAAACTCCCTCTTTGGCTTGCTTTTCTATTTTCCTTTGTGCTTTCTCAAGCACAGCTTCAGCATAACAGCGAACACACAAGCGCACATATACCAAAGCCAGCTCAGTGCATTATAAGATTTAACTCGCTCTCATTTCAACTGAAGCATAACATTGCAAGCATACGCACAATCATACATACATACAAACTGCATTCCAACCCAGCAGTAAACACTTCTGGGCCCCTTTATATACAAGCAGTTCTCGACTACACCCAATTTCATGTAACACTAGTTCCCCGAGGCTAAGTGCTAACTTGTTTAAAAACAAGAAATTTTAAGTAAAAGTATTAAAATAAATTTAAATTACATAATATTTCAAAATGCCGAGAGATCAAAGTCCACGGCTAAGTTTCTCATCCAAGATACCCCCAAAGAAATCTCCAATGCATCTTAAGGCACACCCCGCCACTAATGCTGCTTCTCCTCATGTAGTAGCTAAAAGCAAAGCAAACTACCCGTGTGCGAAAATATTTGATGCAAGAAATGATGGCTTAATAAGATATTGTGCCAGATTAACCTCTTCCCCTATAGAGGAATTTTCAGAAAATATCCTGAAAATTAAAAATAATTCTCTTGACGATTGGTATAAACAAGTTCAAGACGCATACGATGTCTTATTCCAAAAAGACAAAGAAGACCTCCCCGCGAATTTTCTTGCGCTGGCGGAAGGAAAGTATCAATTTAGCATTGATACTTATGAAATAACAAAAGCAAAAATTGCTGAACAACTAAAATTAATTAGTGCAGTTAATCAACCAATGTCTAGTTCTCAAATAGAACCCAGACCCAAAATAGTTGAACAACCGGAAGTATATCTCCAACTTCCGCCCTGTGACACTGAAACATTTTATGGTGGATACGGTGAGTGGCCGTCTTTCCGAGACATGTTCACTGCCGTATATATAAACCACCCCTTCTCTCTCCAGCCCAAAAGTTATACCATCTCCGGTATAAGACAAGAGGCCAAGCAGGAGATATAGTTAAACGATTCGCTTTAACTAACGACAATTTCCAATTGGCTTGGGATGCTCTCCACTCCCGATATGAAAACAAGCGCCAATTAGTCGACAATCAGGTCACAAAATTATTGAACTTACCCAAAGTTCGAAGAGAAACCAGTGAAGAGTTAATTGATTTGTATTCCACAATCACAAATTCTTTATCAGTGCTCGAAACTCTCGGCACACCCACTGATAGCTGGGACCAAATTCTGGTCAATATATGCTCATCCGCATTACCAGAAAATTCTCTAATGCTATGGGAGCAATCTCTCGCATCCCGAAAGCAATGCCCAACATGGCAACAAATGAAAGAATTCCTATACAGGCAATTCGAAATTAAAGAATGCGTTGAACACAACCTCGCGAAATCCTCTACTTCGCAAAACATACCTAAGCCTATTCTTTCTCCACAGAATAGCCACCAATCGTGTAAATTGTGCAAAAAGAATCATACGTTAAAGAATTGCAAGCAATTTAAGAAATTGCCGATACCCCAACGGTATAAATTTATAAAAATTAACAACATTTGTACAAATTGTCTTGCGTTGCACCATACCCTTAAACGGTGTACATCGCAACACACATGCTTGACTTGCCAAAAAAGGCATAATACTCTTTTGCACTTAAGCCCAACTCATGGGTTTGACCGAATAAATAAAAGAAATGTGCCCTTGACCTCCCCGCGTCAAAATAAACACAAACAGGCACACTTGACCACCCCGAGTCAAGACACACAGAGAAATGCGATTTTGACCTCTCCGAGTCGAAATACACAGAAAACTGTGATGATCACCCCAGATCATAACCCAAAATCGGTCAAAAGAAAAAATATGCAATCGTGCTGCTCTACTCATGAGCAGATTTACTCATTGCACACCCTGATTTCTCCAAATTCAGGCTTTTCCCAAAGACGACAAACAAATATGTTCCACAATCCCCGTAGAACAGTCTCAAGGCGACAGCATGACACTCAGTCATGTCTGGATCACAAGAATACTTACAATTCTAAAATTAAAAGAAGACACTTTTCACTGCAAAAAACTTCCAATTTTCTCCTTGCAGGAAAAGGACAGCCATCAAACGGTTGCCTTACACGGAGAACCCAAATCCTTAATGGCAAAGGTCACAATAGTATCCAGTATCTGCAACACAAGTGCAGCGTGAGCACTCCAAAGTATCCACGAACTCTTTCATCAACGCCACCGGATCCCGACAAAGGACATCGAAATAGTTGCACAAATATGTCCGCGTCTCAAATTCAAAAACCCGTCAGCTGAGCAAAAGCATCGACTTGCTAATGTCGCCACATACGGATATTGGCGGCTGAAAACCCAAACAAACTCAATACTGCACATTCGTGCAGGGGCCCCAGGATGTTTAAGCGTGTGCTTAATCATTAGCACATCCATACCTTTTGTACGCACCCTAATGCGCTTTTGGCCTATATAAGCCGTGCTTGTCAAACAAACAAGCGAGATTTTCTAACCAACCATCGGCAAGCGCGCACGGGGCGACAAATTTAAAATTAAATAAAATATATACTTATTATATATAACATATATACATAAAGACATTTATATCACAAAAAACATTGTTATACACAAACACAAAATAAAACTTTTAAAAAATAATTATTATTACTAATTCAATAAAACATTGTACGATTTAAATTGAAAACGCGAGTGGTTTTATTTCAAACAACTTCGAAGAAGGTACCTCGCGTGAACAAGATGAACTGCTTGCCTTTGCTTTGCTGTTGGTTGCTGATTTTTTCGCAACAGTGAAATAGGCATTTCTCTGTCGTCGTGACTGAGTGCCGTCGCTCTTTGTGATTTGAGCTTTGGCCACTTATTAAATGTCGGTTTACTTTATGTAATGATTTTAGTTTTTACGACTGCATTTTTTTTATTGCTTATTTATAGTACTTCCACTACAGCAGATGTGGAAATTTGAACACTTAAATACTTTGGGTTTCTTGAACTTCAAGTGAAGCTACGGAGCCGATCAAAAAAGCTGTGCTCCATATTTACCAAAAGATGTGCAATATTCTACATTTATCTCTGCTGAATTCAAATATAAATATATTTTTCGTTTGGCAATGAATTTATAATAATTTTTCAAGTATAACTGGATAAAATTTTTGCAACATCTACAGTTGCTAATTCGTTATAAATATTTGCTACTTACTGAACCAATTTTATATAACCTGCACATACATATGCCTGTATCCAATCGCAGGCAGTATTATTTTACTAACTAATGTAAAGTGAATAAAATGTTATTAACGTAATGTAAAATCTTTGTAATTTTAAATGAAATTGAAATAATACACTACTCGAAACGTGGTTGGCGCTTAGAGCCAAAGGTAAAAACCCCTTTCCCTCTGGTTCGAACCCGTCGAAATAGCTCGTTTCTTGGACCTCTTAGATAACTTCGATGACTTAGACTGATCTGGACCGCTCTTAAGCAGGGCTGATAAGCAGCTACAATAAAAACAACAACAATGCCTACTGGTAGATAATTACCCTTCCTTTTCGTCCTTTTGCACGCTATTTGCGTCGAAGTCTAGCTGCCATGATTGGAAATCAAAATCAAAATTGCGTAGAACATGCTCTGCTTCTTTCTCGTTTCTACTTATCTTGGGCTATTCAATCGCCTTAATATTTTTTTTACATAAAACCAAATACCGATACGCCCACTATAAACAAGACCTATCTTTATCCTCATTTTCTCTTTACTTCTTTTATTTGTACTCTCTATATTTGCACACCCTTAATTTTTATTTACTTTTGACAAGTTCCTATTTACTATTTATATCTCTTTAAATGTATTAAATTATCAACAAAACTACGCATTCCAATTATTATTATTAGCTTTAAGCTCATTTTTGTACTTAGATGTAAGAATTGGGAAAGTTTGGAGATTATTAATAAAGTTTCATTCAAAAAGAACGTGTTGTTATATTGTTAGCATTGAGAACGTCCAAAAACCATTAATATATATATTTGGCGCTTTGTAACAACTGAGGCGATTTTCGGCCGCGCTCCTTCTCCAATTTGTATTTTTTACGCATGTGATGTCTTTCCATTGGCCTCAACAACCACGCCCTGCGTTCTGCTTTCTCCAGACTTGATAAAGAAGCGAAGCGAATGGGTCTGGTAGTGAATGAGGGCAAGACGAAATATCTGCTGTCATCAAAGAAACAGTCATAGGATTCGCGACTCGGCTCCCATGCTACTGTTGACAGTCATAACTTCGAGGTCGTAGCTAATTTCGTCTATCTAGGGATCGGCATTAACACCAATTACAACATCAGCCTTGAAATCCAACGCAGAACTCTTGCCAGCAGGTGCTACTTTGGACTGAGTAGGCAATTGGAAAGAAAAGTCCTCTCCCGACGAACAAAGTCCAAACTCTACAAGTCGCTCATCATACCCGTCCTACTATGTGGCGCAGAAGCGTGGACGATGTCAACATCTGCCGAGTGGGCGCCAGGAGTCATCGAGAGAAATATTCTGCGAACTATTTATGATCCCTTGTGCACCATACCTCGTCAGTACCTCGTTATATTTGTCGCGTAACTCGGGTTCTTCTATACTGAGATTAAGTCGAATTAGAAAAGCAGTTTGACGACGTACCTTCTTTTTTCTTGTCGGGTTGTGGTAGCTTTCCGCAGTACTCATCTTCTTCTAAGCGAGTTTTATTTCTTCCTACTCCCAGAATATCCTCAAGAGTGTATTGAGTATGTCGTTTGTGGGCTCCGTCACTTGGGTCGTGAATGATGTTATTTTCTCCATCACTGGGTCACTTACTATCCATCCGAATATGGTATTTTGCGTTCCTTCAGCTAGGCGGGCTAGTGCTTGAGTAAGAATTTGAATATAATATCACTAACGCCGCTTCTCCCCATGTAGCAGCTGAAAGCAAAATGGAGCATCAAGCCTCAAAATGCAAAGCACATTGCCCGTGTGCGAAAATGTTTGACATTTCAATTACCGCTTAATAAGGTATTGTGTCAGGTTTACCTCTTCCCCCATAACGGGATTTTCTGAAAATCTCCCGAAAATTAAAAATAATTCTCTTAACGATTGGTATTAACGTGTTAAAGACGCATACGATGTCTTATTCCAAAAACACAAAGAAGACCTCCCCGCGAATTACCTTGCGCTGGCGGAAGAAAAAATATCAATTTAGCATTGATACTTATAAAAACACTAAAGCAAAAATTGATGAACAACTAAAGTTAATTAGTGCAGTGAATCAACCAATGTCTAGGTCTCAAATAGAACCCAGTCCCAAAATAGTTGAACAACCAGAAAAATATCTCCAACTTCCGCCCTGTGACACTGAAACATTTTATGGTGGATACCATGAGTGGCCGTCTTTCCGAGACATGTTCACTGCCGTATATACCTATACACCACTTCCCGCTATCTCCAGCTCAAAAGCTATACCATGTCCGGTATAAAACAAGAGATAAAGCAGGAGATTTAATTAAACAATACGCTTTAACTAACTGCACTTTCCAATTGGCTTGGGATGCTCTCCACTCCCAATATGAAAACAAGCGTCAATTAGTCGACAATCAGGCCACTATATTATTGAACTTGCCCAAAGTTCGAAAAGAAACTAGTGAATAGCTTATTGATTTGTATTCCACAATTACAAATTCTTTATCAGTGCTCGAAACTCTCGTCACACACACTGTTATCTAGGACGAAATTCTGGTGAATATCTGCTCATCCGCATTACCAGAAAATTATCGAATGCTATGGAAGTAATCTCTCGCATCCCGAAAGCAATGCCCAACATGGCAACAAATGAAAGAATTCCTATACAGGCAATTCGAAATTAAAGAATGCGAAGAACACATGCTTGCGGGGTCCCCTACTTCGCATAACATAGTTTAGCATGTTCTTTCTCCACAGAACAGCCACTAATCGTGTAAATTATGCAAAAGGAATCACACACTCAAGCATTGTAAGCAATTCAAGAAACTGCCGATACCCCAACGGTATTAATTTATAAAAAATAATAACATTTGTGTAAATTGTGCGTTGCACCATACCCTTAAACGGTGTACATCACAACACACTTGCTTGACTTGCCAACAAAGACATTCAACTCTTTTGCACATTAGTCCAACTCATGGGTATGACCGACTAAATAATAGAAATATACCCTTGATCTCCCCGCGTCAAGATAACCACAAACAGGCACACTTGTCCACCCTGAGTCAAGACACACACAAAACTGTGATGGTCACCCCAGATCATAATTCACAATCGGTCAGAAGAAGAATTATGCAATCGTAGTTCTCAAATGATAAGAAGATATACTCATTGCATACTCTGATTATCCCAATATCAGTTTTTTCTCAAAGACGCCTTTCTAATATGCTCTGCAATACCCGTAGAACAGGCTCATTTCGACAGCATGCTACTCAGTCATGTGTATACCACAATAATAATAATTCAAAAATTAAAAGACTTTCGACTACGGAAAACTTTCAATTCTATCTTTGCAGGAAAAAGACAGCCTTCCAACGAATGCCCTACACGGAGAACCCAACTCCTTAGTGGAAAAGACCACAGCGGCATTATTCACGACATAAGTGCAGCGTGAGCACTTGAAAGAATCCACGAGCCGGGTCATCAATTCAACCGGATCCCGTTAAAGGACATCAAAATAATTGCACCTCGAAAACCGCCTATCAAACAACCAGTCAAAATTACCGATTAAATCGAATATGAATACCGGCTGAGACTCAATGCTGCACATTCGTGCAGGGCCCCAAAGATGTTTAAGCGTGTGCCTAACCATTAGCACATCCATGCCGTAGGCTTCTAAGTGCATGTGTGTTTAGAAAGTGGCAAGACCGTTGGGAGAATAGCTCCAAGGGTCGCGTGACATATGAGTACATTCGGGATGTCTCGTTTGTGGTGGAAAATCCAGACTTCAGATTTTCTCTAAGTATGGGTTTTCTGCTAACCGGTCATGGGCCTCTCAATGCCTTTCTGCATGAGAGGAAGTTGAGCGGAACGGCGAGCTGTGAGTGTGGTATAGAGCGAGAGGATTGGATGCATGTGTTGTGTGAATGCCCGATGTACTCAGACATTAGGGACTTAGGGGGTATGGGAGTAGTTGGGACAGATGGACGGTATAGGGTGTGTGATGTCCTCTCATGTGGAGAGTACATGCGTGTGTTTGAAGTGTTTGCGCGTGAGGTGTTTAGACGGCGGAGGCATCTGAGGTTTAATTGACCATTAGGTTAGGAGTATGAATGTGCATGTTTGAGTTGGTACGCGGAAAATGAGGTCCAATCCCAGGCCACCAGTCCGGAGCTGTATGGAAGCTCAACTGGTAGTAGCTTCGGCTACGAGGTTCGACCGGAGACCTAAATCTGGTACCACGGGGAACAGGAGCCCTCGGAGCTTGCTCCGACCTGTTCAAGCGGATAGGCCCCCTCGGGGAGTATCGTGGTGGCTGTGGTTTAAACCCAAATGCGGGAAGAGCTGACCTTGTGTCAGCTCAATGTGGAGTTGCATTGCAACCGGGTGCCGGACCCATAGTACGGCAGAGGTTTTAGGTAGGCCTCGAACCCTACCAAGGTGGTTAGTGTGTCCACTCCACACTGCCAATTGGTACCATAATGCTTGCATTATGGGGCGCTGATCAACGCATTCATTTGATCCGTTGTGTTCTTGAGCACCGTGAGGTTAGGCCGACGTCGGCAGGTACTCACGTTAAACATGTCGGACGATGTACATACCCTAATGCGCCTTTGGCCTATATAAGCCGTGCTTGTCAAACAAACAAATGAGATTTCAAAACCGTCTGTTAACAAGCGCGCACGAAGCGATAATATTTAAAATTCAACTAAATAAAATATCTATTTATATTAAAGAAAACTAATTAAATTCAATTAGGTATATTAATTCCTTTACTTTTAAAATATTTAATACAAAACAAAACTTTGATAATTAATTTCAAACAAAAACATTTGTAAGTTCATGTACAATCGAAACGCGAGTTGTTTTATTTTAAAAGAGACCCTCGCGTAAACAGATTTCAGTCTCTTCTTTGATTGTGGGTGTACGTGTATTTAGATCTTTATGGATATTTTCATTACGCATACACGTATATCATGGCGCGCCTGTTATTATTCTCAATGTTTGCGATTGGAACTGGAGCTTATTGAACTGTCTTTCAAAAATAAATATTGCTAATATTTATAATGTTTAATTTACGAAATGTTATACAATATTATTTGTTTGTGTAGAATTATTGTTGGTTGATGCAGAATTAGTGGTCAATGCTTAAGAATTCATTAAGGTTAACGACCGTTATGTAAACCAATTTGCGTAAAAATCGCTACAAAGTAACAAGCGACGACAACTGATTATGCTTACTGGTACATTTCTTACTTTCGATCATTGGCCTTTAATACTGCTGGTTAAGCCTTAGCTGCAGTTTTGGTGCTGCCGTTGCTGTTGACATAACTCCATACTGGATTCTGAGCCAAGATCTCTTGATTAAAAACTAATTCAAACTGGAAAATTTAAGCTTTCCCTGTATCTTTTATGTTCTCTGTGTTGTAATCTTTTACTTTTTCTGTGAATCGCCTGTTCGTTAAATAGGATTCAAGGATATTGTGGAAATTGTTAGGTAATAATTTTTTAATTTTATGAATGAGACCATCATATCACGCTTTGTAAAATGCTTGCGCCACACAAGAAAAACGGCCGAGCAATACTCTTTGAACTCGAAAGCTTACCTTATTTCATTTGTGATACGATTTACTTGTTCAATCGTGCCGTGTTTTTCACGAAAACCAAATTGATGTGTAGGAATTGTATCGTTTTCATTGAGAAAAGGAGTAATTTTTGATAGCAGCACTTTTCCGAAAAGTTTGAATAGCTAAGACTGATTTGTCTATATGATGACGGTAGGGTTGCGTCTCTACCTGGTTCAACTATCATAATAATCTACGGCTTTTTCCATATTTGTGGATAATATGCTAGCTTTAATATGGCACTTAAAAGCTTTGCAAGAAAACCGAGAGCAGTGCTTGGCAATTCTTTTAGCATTTTTGGTGAGATGTGATCGTCTCCTGGAGATTTTTTTGGATATAAGGCGGTAATAATATTTTTTAGTTCAGACACATATGCTCCGCAAGTAACAGAGTATCTTGGAGCATTCTCTATCCGATCTTGCCCATGAACCATTACGTAGTCTCAACGGTACTTCAGTGCTTACTGGCGGCTTAAGGTTTTTGCTAACTTTCCATAGAGATTTTTTAGTAGAAACGTTGGGAGACAAAGACGTTATACGATTTTTAATATTTCTTTCTTTTTCGAATCGTAAGTCGTAGTTTTACATCGGGAGATCGGTAGGCTTGCCATTCGCGAAGCAAACGTCGCTTATTACGGACCAGTAGTTTTTGGTTTTGCTGCTGTGGCTAGCATACTATTAAATACAAGTAACTCGTTTTCAATATCAGATGCTCTCTCTATTACAGGAGTGGTCTGTATATGACTGCTCATGTATATTTTAAATTTAAGCCAGTTAGTTCTGGATGTGGTAAGCCGAAGAGCAGAAGAATGATCGGAAGATAACTCAGCACAGGTTTGAGCAAATACTAAACTCCTATCTACGTTTACAATGCCTAAAAAGTCAATCAGGTCAGGAATTTTCTTGAGTCCGTAGGCCAGTTAGTTGGTGGCCTTGTGGAGATAAAATCGTATCTGTTTTGGGTACTTGTGATCGTATTATATAACCGTCGGCCTTCTGTGCTAATTAGCCTCGATTCCCAATGAGTATGCTTTGCATTTTAATCACCTCCAGCTAAAAATCTCTCTCCCATAGTCATGAAAAAGTCGCTTAATTGTTTTTTTGTTTTTACAAAACGTGGCGGACAGTAAATCACAGCCAAAGTAAGGCCAACCCTCCTATTTTTAAGGGTGTGTTACGTCACTGATTTTCGATGTGAGGTTGGTTGGAGTTGTGGCATGCTTGCATCCCAGGCTAGCTCGTCGTGGGGTAGATTTTTCTTCCAACCTCCTTACTCCAGTCGACATTAACAAAATCCTACTTTCATGCCACGTGAAAAAGAAAGAGGGGACATGATTATAGGCACTTAGAAAAACAAGCATAAAAGAAGAAGAAAAGGAAAAAGTATCTGTCCATCTGTCTGAGTCAGGTGGAGTCAGCCCACCCCATGATGTAGCCACTTTACCGTGACTCCTACTCTTGGTAAAATCCCCTAACCTGACTATTGTCCGTCTGTCTATCGTCTGTACAGCTTGTCGTACGTATCAGGTTCGATTTACGTCATGTGTCGGTGTTTCGTCACCAGTCACTGTCACATCCATTTTTACCTTATTGCATTAGTGCAACAAAACCCACACCAACGAGAAGAACTAGGCCAGCATTGTACGTATATATAGCAGTAGCTCAATTACATCTTTATATATATTTATTTTTTTTCTTTTCGATTTTCTATTTACAACATTTAATTTTACAGACTAATTCATCTAATATATTTTTTTTCAATTCCAAATGTCAAATTCCAAAAAAAATAATATCTACTTATAATATATATATGTATATATATATATATATTTAGATTTAAAAGTATTTATATATATATATATATATATATGTATATATATATATATATATATATATATATATATTTGTATATATGTATATATATATATATATATATATATATTTGTATATATGTATATATATATATATATATGTTTTTAGACATCTTTATGTATCTACATACACATATATATCAAAATTTCCGCTTAATTCCTTTTTTTGAAACAACTATGCTTAATAAATGTATGGGCACTATATCTTTCGTCACCACTGTAACACTCTCTGCTTGATTCGCTTATAAATTGGCACTTACCGATCTCGCTTGATGAAGGCGCCAGCATAAGGGAGATAATGTGCTGAAAAAAGAGAATAAAAGCAAACACAAGAGCATGCATACAGGGGACATCAGCTTCACCTGTCAAACGTCGATCTGACGAAAACAGCTGATTCTGTCCACAAAAAAAAAAAACACAATGAGTTGTAAATATGGCGGATATGGCAGAAGTTCGTGAATCAAAAAATTAAAATTTAAATAAAAAATATGAATCAATAAGAATTAAATTATTGAATTTAATATAAAAAGAAGAGATACGCGGGAACTTTTCCTACGAATTAATTGGTGTCGAGGCAAAATAAAAACAAAGAAAAAGCTAATTATAAACGTTAATTCCGCAATGGTTGCCAAAATAGAATTAGCTAAGTAACAAAAAAGGTGAGGTAGCCATCAATCTGTTTTGATTATCGCATAATTACAAATGTGAGTAATAAATCAATAAATAAATAAAAATACACATGCAACGGAAGCATATGTATTTCTCCAGTGTAGTGGTGGTGAATTTCTTTCCTTGGGGCGCTCAAAGGATCGGGAGAGTAATTTGTATGATTATATTTAACGCTGAGTGCTGAATTTCGCTCTCATGTTTATATTTGTAAGCATGTACGTAATTTCGTAAATTTTCTGGTTTCCTCTTTGACGGTGATCTCTTACCATTCGTTCCGGCGGTTCAGTGACCTTTATACATAAGTGATGCTTGCCAATAAATTTGTATGTATGTATGCCAAGCTAGGTTTGGCTCTTAGCCTCGCTGGTGCTCAAATTTTCAGGTTTTATCAAATTATCGATTATGCATCAAGTTATTTTAACTTATGCATGTTGTTTATTTGCTTCATCTAATGTTTGGGTTAAAAGTAAAAGTAGCTAATTTCGTGTCAATTGTATTTGTATTATTCTTTATTTTCGACTATTGCTTCATTAAATCTAATTTAATATTTATTTGATGGGTATATATACTTTTTTTTCCATAGCTATAGTTGTATTGTATATAAGTTTGTTTTTAATTATGACTTAATTGTTTGTTTTTCGTTTTTTTTTTGACTACAAACTACTTTATTTTGATTTCTATGTATTTATCTTATTGTAAATTCTTATTTCATTCAATTTCAATTTCAAATTTCATTTATCTTAGTTTTATTTCCATACAATTTTAGTTTATGTTTATTTCGTATTGTTTTTAATTTAAGTTAGAATATTATAATTTTGCCTAATCTTAGCTTTAATTTTAATTCACCTTTATTTTTAATTTGTGATTTTAATAAACTATAATGGATATAAAGACTTAAGGTTTATTTTCACTTACAATTTGGTGGCAGGAATTTATGTTTCTTTGTTTAACTGTACCCCTCACGGGGTTTTTCTTGGTAGATGGTGATCGGTGAACGGTATACCGGAACTTCTTCTAAAATCTTATAACAGAAAAATTTATTTTCCTAGCGAACTCGCGCACCACACTTCTTTATATTTTCACAACCTTTTTGTCATTAAACTGAAAATTAGCTAGCCAACTGTTGCTACCCAGGTGTCTGTGTGTGGAACTTTTCTCAAGCTTTCACTCAAAACACATATGCAAACACACACTTCATACATACATAGAACTTTCTTTGTGACACATTCACATGCATACATATATACGTGTACATAAGAATTTTCACATGATTACAAGAACTCACAGTGGGCCTCTTTGTGCAAAAGCGTAGTAAGTAGGGTAAGAGTATTGGAGTGCGCGTGTTATTTAAATCTGCCTACAATGGGCTGTCGTTACAGCTGATCGCAGTCGACTGCAATCAGTTTGTTGAGAAGGAATTAAGAAAGTTGTGCTTTAAACGGTTCCTTATGAGTATATCTGTGCCACATGTGCTTTGCCATTTGGGTGATTAGTGTTGTACAGCTTAATCCCAGATATATAAAAATTATACTTCTGGGTGAGATGTACCATATTTCAGTTAACATCAATTTCGTGAGTCTGTAAAAATAATTTCAGTGTTATTTTATGCTGATTAACACCATTAGCATTCCATAAGCAAATCCTGAGTTCACTCATTTTTTGGTCAACAGGGCTTAGAGCATTTGGTTTTGCGCCTTTATTACACGTAGGTGTCGGATATAAATTGTGTAATGCACTGCGTTAGATTAAGGATCATGGCTTCAACTACTGGAAGAAATTACTGGTGGGGCATGTTCACTGACTTTTACTACGTTGGCATAGGTCATTTGACTAATATTTGTGCTGGGTAGGTTGGAAGGGGTCGGAATGGAAGAAGTATATGGGAGTTGGTTCCGTTTGGCTTGTATACCTTGAGCAAGTTTAGATTTTAAATTTTGTAAACCGGACAAGCTCTATAATTAGCGATGTGATTGCCACCGCAGTTACTAAACTTTTTTGTGTTGCATCCGTTTTATTCCAGAGCCACTTGCTAGAATGGTGAAGATCACCACATGCTACGCAGACGGTACGTAAAGTAAAATACAAAAGGATTTTGTGTGACCATATTCCTGACAGTTTGTGCATTGTCGGGACCTTTTCACTTTAGTGGTTCTTCCACCGTGATTCTTCGGTGCAAAGGATATTTCAAACCGTAAATTGGATGAGTTTCATTCCTCTTAAGTTGAGTTGAGCTTAGCGATAAGGAAACTTCAAACATAGGCTGCGACAATCCATTTCTCTTAAGTATGTAAACGACCGCCCTCTAGAGCTTCTTCTATATCACCTGAGTCAACAGTGGCAATCAAGACTTTCGCACTCTCCGACTGGTAAGAGTAGTAATTCTTGTTGTTTGTGGAAAGAGGGAAACGTAACAATGTCAACATTTTTGGTACCTATTATCTTGGCTATGTTCGTTTCGAGTAAATAAGAGCTGCGCTCCCGCAAGTATATTATTGGAAGTTTAGTATTGGTGACCTGGAAATACTGCTTGGGTCTGTATAGGCTCTTCCTCACATAACTGGGGAAATCTGTACCCTTTTAGTGCATTGCCATCAGTATCAATAGTGCAGCTTACGGTATTATTATTCTTCTTAGCATTAATCATTTTATTGGGAGGACTAGATTTCCTTCGGTGGTTAGCATTGCGTACTGCCATTCGGAAGGCTCTGGTTCATACTCCGGTGTTGTACTAACATCCAAAAAAATTATAGAAAATTAATTTAAATAAAAAATTAAGCTATATTTTCTAATGGTGGTCGCCTATCGGTAGGGAATGTCAACCCCTCCGAGTGTGTATCTGACATGAAATAAAGCTCCTCATAAAAAACCGTCAGCCGTTCGGAGGCAGCTTAGTATAAACTGTAGGTCTCTCTATTTGTTTGAAAAACACCAAGAAGCAAAACCACAAATTGGAGGAGGAGCTCGGTCGCAAATCGCTTCAGCGGTTACAAAGCGCCAGTTGTATATACGAGTATATATAGGTATATGTCCCCTTTTTATTTACCACATTAATGCAGCGATCAATGCCTGTCTGCCGACCCTTTTTCCTTTTTGGCTGCCTCACCTGTTTCGATGTTCGTCGCCCGCACTGGAGCTGCTGCTGCTGCGCTGCTTGTCTGCGTAGCTGTTCCTGTTGCTGCGTTGGCGTCTTTTGAGATGTGTTTAAGCGTGTGCTTAATCATTAGCACATCCATACCTTTTGTACGCACCCTAATGCGCTTTTGGCCTATATAAGCCGTGCTTGTCAAACAAACAAGCGAGATTTTCTAACCAACCATCGGCAAGCGCGCACGGGGCGACAAATTTAAAATTAAATAAAATATATACTTATTATATATAACATATATACATAAAGACATTTATATCACAAAAAACATTGTTATACACAAACACAAAATAAAACTTTTAAAAAATAATTATTATTACTAATTCAATAAAACATTGTACGATTTAAATTGAAAACGCGAGTGGTTTTATTTCAAACAACTTCGAAGAAGGTACCTCGCGTGAACAAGATGAACTGCTTGCCTTTGCTTTGCTGTTGGTTGCTGATTTTTTCGCAACAGTGAAATAGGCATTTCTCTGTCGTCGTGACTGAGTGCCGTCGCTCTTTGTGATTTGAGCTTTGGCCACTTATTAAATGTCGGTTTACTTTATGTAATGATTTTAGTTTTTACGAATGCATTTTTTTTATTGCTTATTTATAGTACTTCCTCTACAGCAGATGTGGAAATTTGAACACTTAAATACTTGAACTTCAAGTGAAGCTACGGAGCCGATCAAAAAAGCTGTGCTCCATATTTACCAAAAGATGTGCAATATTCTACATTTATCTCTGCTGAATTCAAATATAAATATATTTTTCGTTTGGCAATGAATTTATAATAATTTTTCAAGTATAACTGGATAAAATTTTTGCAACATCTACAGTTGCTAATTCGTTATAAATATTTGCTACTTACTGAACCAATTTTATATAACCTGCACATATGCCTGTAACCAATCGCAGGCAGTATTATTTTACTAACTAATGTAAAGTGAATAAAATGTTATTAACGTAATGTAAAATCTTTGTAATTTTAAATGAAATTGAAATAATACACTACTCGAAACGTGGTTGGCGCTTAGAGCCAAAGGTAAAAACCCCTTTCCCTCTGGTTCGAACCCGTCGAAATAGCTCGTTTCTTGGACCTCTTAGATAACTTCGATGACTTAGACTGATCTGGACCGCTCTTAAGCAGGGCTGATAAGCAGCTACAATAAAAACAACAACAATGCCTACTGGTAGATAATTACCCTTCCTTTTCGTCCTTTTGCACGCTATTTGCGTCGAAGTCTAGCTGCCATGATTGGAAATCAAAATCAAATTTGCGTAGAACATGCTCTGCTTCTTTCTCGTTTCTACTTATCTTGGGCTATTCAATCGCCTTAATATTTTTTTTTACATAAAACCAAATACCGATACGCCCACTATAAACAAGACCTATCTTTATCCTCATTTT
The DNA here is from genome assembly GCA_037013455.1 of Ceratitis rosa. Lineage (NCBI taxonomy): Eukaryota > Metazoa > Arthropoda > Insecta > Diptera > Tephritidae > Ceratitis > Ceratitis rosa. Next base: position 689,271 of record JAWMAG010000014.1, on the reverse strand, counting down.
CTCTTTACTTCTGTAATTTGTACTCTCTATATTTGCACACCCTTAATTTTTATTTTTGACAAGTTCCTATTTACTATTTATTTCTCTTTAAATGTATTAAATTATCAACAAAACTACGCATTCCAATTATTATTATTAGCTTTAAGCTCATTTTTGTACTTAGATGTAAGAATTGGGAAAGTTTGGAGATTATTAATAAAGTTTCATTCAAAAAGAACGTGTTGTTATATTGTTAGCATTGAGAACGTCCAAAAACCATTAATATATATATTTGGCGCTTCTCCAATTTGTATTTTTTACGCATGTGATGTCTTTCCATTGGCCTCAACAACCACGCCCTGCGTTCTGCTTTCTCCAGACTTGATAAAGAAGCGAAGCGAATGGGTCTGGTAGTGAATGAGGGCAAGACGAAATATCTGCTGTCATCAAAGAAACAGTCATAGGATTCGCGACTCGGCTCCCATGCTACTGTTGACAGTCATAACTTCGAGGTCGTAGCTAATTTCGTCTATCTAGGGATCAGCATTAACATTAATTACAATATCAGCCTTGAAATCCAACGCAGAACTCTTGCCAGCAGGTGCTACTTTGGACTGAGTAGGCAATTGGAAAGAAAAGTCCTCTCCCGACGAACAAAATCCAAACTCTACAAGTCGCTCATCATACCCGTCCTACTATGTGGCGCAGAAGCGTGGACGATGTCAACATCTGACGAGTGGGCGCTAGGAGTCATCGAAAGAAATATTCTGCGAACTATTTATGATACTTTGTGCACCATACCTCGTCAGTACCTCGTTATATTTGTCGCGTAACTCGGGTTCTTCTATACTGAGATTAAGTCGAATTAGAAAAGCAGTTTGACGACGTACCTTCTTTTTTCTTGTCGGGTTGTGGTAGCTTTCCGCAGTACTCATCTTCTTCTAAGCGAGTTTTATTTCTTCCTACTCCCAGAATATCCTCAAGAGTGTATTGAGTATGTCGTTTGTGGGCTCCGTCACTTGGGTCGTGAATGATGTTATTTTCTCCATCACTGGGTCACTTACTATCCATCCGAATATGGTATTTTGCGTTCCTTCAGCTAGGCGGGCTAGTGCTTGAGTAAGAATTTGAATATAATATCACTCCGAATGTCCGTATCGAATTTCGATGGGGTAAAGCAATTTGGGTCCGCTAGTAAATGAGTAAGCTGACGTAGAATTATTGCCTGGGTTAGAACTTTTTGTGAAAGATATGTAGAGCAAGGTATTAAATCGCAAACATGTTTCGAGTTCTAGACTATAAGTCCTCCCATACCTGAAATTTCGTAATGGGTTTCTTTGGCGGGAATATTTATAATTTTATGGATTCGAGATACTATAATTTTTTTTGTGAAACTTGGTCCATCATCGCACGGATATACCAAGGTTCACTCCTGTGTCATATATTGGAACGCAGAGGGTAACATCGTGGTTCCATTGCTGCTAGCGAAATGAGTTGAGATTTTGTGGACAGCTTGATTGTGAATTTGTCGGTTGTTGGAGATCCCTGCTGATGTTGAAGCTAGGTCATTTGAAGTTTCAACTGTAATTGCTGCCTGTGTTGTGGAAGCTTTGGGTTTTTTGTAGGGTGTTTAATTTTGAGGGTTTTGAGAATGGACGTCGTTGGCAGTAAACACAGGAAAATTTACATTGACATTGGTTCATTAAATAGAGCAGGAAAGACAGTTTTCGCAATATTTGTGTTCACGTACAAGTTTGAGTTGATCTGGTTTGTAGCGTTACACTCTGCGTAGGCATCTGCCATGAATATTGCTTCATAAGCTTTTAGAAGACTGTCCCAGTTGTTGTCCAATTGTTGTGTTTTAACATTGAGCGATGTCTCTGTCTGGTCACTCGCCAAGTGACCAGAAAATGTGGAGTAGGTTGCTTTTAAAAATAAATTTCTGCGAATATTTGCAAATTTTGATGAAGCTAATTCCTTCCGTGAAATTTGCGAACAAGGTGGGTTGTTGGAGTTTTTATTCCAAGCGCAGGTGAATACGGTTGATGTGGAAGCAATCGGAGCCCTAAGTCATTGACTTTAGCCGTGGATGCGATGCTCTTGTGCGCCGGCGCATTGTCTTGTAAAACAAACTCGTCTTTGTCCATACTCAACATGATGCCAAACACGTCAAAAACAATCAGCTGTCAAAAGAAAACTAAGTATCGCACGGAAATTCGGCATGTTTGTCTACACCAACATTCAAAAGTTATGGAAAACTAATATAAATAAAAAATTAAGTTGATTTCTGGTCGCCCCTAGGCAGGGGTGTCCACCCCTCAGAGTGTATTTCGGACATGAAATAAATTGGAGTAGGAGCTCGGCCGAAAATCGCTTCAGTCACCGAAAATGTAGTTTAATTCAAATATAATGTTCATGCTGTTAATAATATTTAGTTTAATCCACTTATCTTGTCCATTTTACTTGTAATATTTAGTTTAACTGACAAACTCAAGCACTTAGTTTAAAATCTACCCTTTGTAGAACGTCAGTCGCTGTCCACGGTTGCGCGTTAACTGTCGTTTTTCAGTTCTTTCGTTTTTTGTTCCTGTTAACGTCAGGGTTTATGTGTAACCCGTCCAGTGTTGTATTCGTCCATATTAGTACTTAGTAACGTCCTGTTCACACGTTCCCACATTCAGCCATCATGAATTAGCGTTTGCCCGCAAACGGTGTCTGCGTTTTTTCCATATATATTCAGCGATATTTGTGGTCTTAAGTCCTTTACTTTGCCTGACTTTCTCCACTTCGTATCGCCCGTGGTTCATTATTTTAAAAGCTTTGTATTATATGAAATTACTTTTATTTTCTTCTTGAATCTTTGCAATGTTTTGTTTCGCTTCATTCCGTATATCTTCTCTTCCTCTGTTCATTTTCGCAATGCATTCTCGTAATTCTGGTATCGATCTTGCATCTCAATTCAAGTGAATGGCGAGGTTTTGGTGATTATAGGCGGGGTATTGTTTAACGTTTGTTGGACTTGGTTGACGTACTTAGACCAACTACTAGGACTTTCACAACAAAGCTTAGTTAACATTGAGGTTATAATTCGCTGTATCCTTTCCACTTGCCCGTTTCATCTTGGAACGCCCGTAGATATCAATAAATGCTGATTTTTTTCAGTTTCGCAATACTGTTTAAGAGATGTGGATTTAAAGGGTGTTCCTCTATCCAAAGTAAATTGCTGTGGATTTCCGAAAATGGCTGATTGTTTTTTCAGTCGATCAAATACTTCCTCGGTTCCTCTGCCTCGAGTAGGATACAACCAGACAAACTTTGTACAGGCATCAACGACTACCAGAATATAAACGTAACGCTTGTTTTTTTGCTCCATTGGACCTACGTGATCTACATGATATGTGCCAAGCGGCATATCTTCCTTTTTATCGGTTCTAAAAATCCTTTCCCCTTGCCTGCTTTTGCTATCGATATAATGCACTGAATACAGTTGTTTACGGCATGTTTTCCTTTCGTCTTTTCGGCAAGATTCTGAGTTGTTTTAGACGAGAAATGCCCTTGGTGGTGCGCCATCCTAATTATCTCCTCCTCCATTATTGATGGTACAACTAATTAATTCCTTAATGGGATTTTTGTGCAATATTCCTCTTTGCAAGAGACAATGGCGGGCACCGTCTTACGACTCATATATTGCACAGGATGGTATTGCTGGTCTTCGCCGTCCTTTTGGAGAAGGACTGCATCATATCAGTACATCAGTATGGATCTCTGTTGTTGCTTTAGGGTTATATAATTTTAACACTGGTGCGCACATCAAAGCCGCTTTCAACTGCTAAAAGGCTACCCCTTGTTTACCTTTGATTTAGCGACCACTGCGTATCCGTTTATAAAACGTCGGAAGTACGAGGTAAGACCAAGAAATCTCTGAACACTCTTCCGATCTATAGGTAATGGAAAATTCTCAACTCTGACTGCCTTCGCATGAGAAGGTTTTATAGTACCACCTTCTATTATGTAACCTAAAAAGTCGGCCTTTGGCAAAATAAATTGGCGTTAGTTCCACTTAATCCGCATATTGAACTCAGCAACTCTACTTAAAATGATCCTTAGTTTACCGATACCCTCCTCTATAGGTAGCCCATATATGTATGTGATAAGGGTTTCACTTTCTACAAATTCGTAAACACTGCAAAACAATATCTTGAAAAAACTGCGGGAGAATTACATATGCCAAATGGTGCAAATAGAAACTCGTATTGTCCTTGGTGGGTTACCAATGAGGTGAATTTTCTGGATCCGGGTTCAATTGACATATGAAAAAATCCGTTTCTCAAATCGATGGTTGTGAAAATATGGGCACCCTGCAAATTTTCAATAACGTAGTCCCATAAAGGCATGGGGAAATTGTCTTTCATAATTTTTTCATTTAAACGGCGATAATCGGAATAAAACCTGTAGCTGCCATCCTTGTTGCACTTTTTGCTAACTAAAACGACGGATGATGCGTACTCTGAGGAACATGGGCGCGTATCCACTCGGATACCTGCTCATTTACAACACGTCTATTCGCATAGGACATACGTCTAGGTGCTTGGGAAATACCCTGCGTCTCAGGATTATAGTTTTTTATGAGAGTACGGACTTCGTCAGCTTGCGTGACAAGTCTACCTAATATTCGTCTTTCATAACCGGCCCTGAAGACAGACACAAATCTCTAAACTCTCTTACGAGCTTGACTTCACCATCATCCCTCACGCGTCTGCTAGCTGAATCTTTATAACCTTTCGGTTTAAAAACCCCCTCATCTTCAGATACTATTAGGTCTACCTGCTTTAAAACGTCGTTGCCTACAATTGCTTGATATGAAATGTCACATTTAATTCGATACTATCAACCAACACCTTCAACATGAAGCTACCCAGTGTACTTAGCCCACTGTCTCCTATTCCTTCCAAACGAAATCTTTCCCTGGATACCTCAATATCACCCATCATCATAAGAACATCATAATGCATTAGACATAGATCGCATGTTGTATCCAACAAGGCCGAAAACGTAAAATAATTAAAGCTTAGCTCCTTAAAAATCACGCAACCCATTGATTTTGTTGATGCCGAGAGTATTTACTTTGGGTTTTTCTTCCTTGGCCCGAAACTGACTTTTAGCACACTGTCCCTTACGATGACATGTGCGACCGTACCTATAATAAACCGTTTGAGCTTATGAACAAGTTGAAGCTATGTGACCTATTGCTCCACAGCGATAACAATGCCTGGCAACGCATTAGAAAAGGCGCCACCTTATTGACGACCAAATCGTCTCTTTTCATAAACAAGGATTCAATTTTTTAACTCCTTTAACGTCTTTTCCTAGTACAAGTTACCTTTATTTGCTCTCGAATAGGATATACCATCATTAAAATATTCGTTTCAACTGTTTTCGCCTAAATTTATTGGCTTGCAATTATCAATAAACTTATTAAAGCGCGATGTATATTAATAGAACCGGCGCCAAATTCATTTTTCAATGATTGCTTTAGTGAGCTCTAATCTGAAACGCCACGTTCACTACGAATAAGCATTTTGCCGCATCTTTTAAAAGCTGTTTACCGTATATGTATTTTTGCAACTCATTCCATTGTACCGCAGCTGCATTTTCCTCGAATATATCTAACCATTCTTCTATGGTAGGAGAGCTAGAACCATTAAATGATATTCGATATCGTGTAACGTAAAGACTGAGCGCCCACAGTTAGAGTTAAGTCCACCTAATTTGTCTTTTAATTCATTCACGGTCAACTATAAAATATGTTCACGGTCCATTGTCGATACGCTAGTTTAAACTAATTAACAAAAATTATTATACCTACAGCGCAAATATGTCAGTAAATTATATTCAATACTAGGTACAATACAATAATGCTCTAATTTTTAACAATTAAGATTAAACATGTGAAATTATTTTAAATCTTTTGTAAAGAGAAGCATAAACTTTTCTACACACAGAAGTGTAATTAGTGTATCAATAACTTTCCAGTTTACTTGTTTACATTTCTCATTATATTTTTTCTTTTCTTCAAACTTAAATTCTTATTGGAATTTTGTTTTCATATGTCTTAAAAATCTTAATTACAAACTTTACTTTAAATTACTCTTCTTTCCTCTCATTTCTAACAACAAATAATTCGAATAAACATCAACTCTATCCTTTCCAAAGTGTAATCTAATTACATATCTCATCCTTTTCACTATCATCAGAGTCAATCTCTGCGGATTCTTCAATACTTTCTAATATTTCTTGCATTAATTCAACTTTATGTGTAAACTCCATTATCTGAAATATTTATTAATAATTGGATACATGCATATAGGCATAGGCATATATGTTTGCATGCAAAAATGTACATACATAGGTACATATGTAGATATTGTAGTAAAACATCAAATTAACGGCATGTATTCGTTTGAAATTTAAGACAGCTACAATCAGTTCAAAGTACGAAACGAAATAAAAGGGAATGTAAAAATCTACAGAGACGAATAGGAACACAAAACGTGTCGAACGAGCACAGCGACACGGTGCGCTGCTCCCTTCGTCGTCGCCCTCTCCCATACAAACGAGTGTTTGTTCGACAAAGAGTATCCCCGTGCAAACTCGGACTAATTGAATTCTCGTTAGGTTTGGAACTCATAAACCACACCTCATATTCTGCGACGCACTATGTGTCAGTTGATGTGCTATTTCACCCACGCACACTTAACGCACACGTTGCTGCGAACTATGTTCCTGTTATTGTGCTGCCTCGCTCAGAAGCCTTAACGCACCCGCTGCTAGGCTAACGGCACATTATTTTTTGCCAAGAGTAACAGTGCCTTATGCGGCGTACAGTTTAAGGACTGTACCCGACAATTATGCGACGTACAGTTTGAAAACTGTACCCAATCAAAAAAAAAAAAATGTCTTCACAAATGGACGAATTTCAATATCAATAAAATTTTATTTTTAAAGTTATGAAAATTATTCACAGCATATGTATAAGAAATCTATTTCATATGATTATTCAAAATTAGCCTATTTGTGGCATTTCCGTTCACAAAAACTGAAAGCTGAAGGCCTTTTAAGATTATACGGGCTTCGTATTTAATGTACAGCTTGAATAATTACCGTTTATCGCTTATTATTATTAATGAATATTTTTAAGTATGTGCATATGTACGAGGGGATTAACAAAAGTTCGGTCAGTTGGTGACTTTCAATTTGTCCTTTGCAATTACTTTATTAGTTTTCCTTTCAAAATTTAGGATGATCGGCTAAAAAGGAGACGAGGAAACGCAAGATAGCTGAGGATAGGTCGGACGAAATTCCACCACCAACGCAAACAGAAATTCGCCATGTGATTCTCTTCGGGTTTCGGTGTAATTTATTAGATTATTTCTAAGGGTTTCCAAAAATTCCAGACAGGACATTTTTTCGTAGAGGACGAGCCCCGAGAAGGCCGACCAAAATCTTACACTGATGACGTCACTGCTTAAGTCCAAAATTGACGAAGACCCACGATTGACACAAGAAATTATTATTAATGAATTGGGCTTGAATGCCTTGGCTGTATCGCGGATATGAAGCAATCATCTGGGATACACAAAGAAGTCAGCTCGAAAGGTACCACGAATTTAAATGAGTTCTAATAAGAGGCTCGTGTGCATTTTGCTCAAATTTTCCTAAACAAATTCGAAAATGGTCAGCCTATCAACTTTAGTAAAGTTGTTGTTGTTGTTGTTGTTGTAGCGGCTAGCTAACCCCGCTTAGGGCAGGTATTGTTAATCTAAGTCGCCGAGGTCATCTAAGGGAAGGTCCAGGAAACGTGCTGTTTCGACGGGGTTGGACCAAAGGGAGAGGGGGGTTGTGAAGAGGTGGTTAGTGTCGTGCGGGGACTCTCCACATGCAGGGCATACGTTGGGTATGCTGGGGTCGAGTCTGGATAAGCAGGAGTTTAATCTACTACAGTATCCAGATCTAAGCTGTGCAAGGGTCACGCGGGTCTCTCGAGGCAGCTCGAGCTCGTTGTCTGCGATTGGTGGTGCTTTTACTCCGAGTACGCCATTCACGGGAAGGGAGTCTAAGAAGGTGTTGGCTGACTCCTGGTGAATGGCGTTAAGTGCTTGTCGGTACGCCGTCCTGTCCAGCGGTTGTTGCACGTGATGCTGGATGGTGCTGTTTAAATCTAGTACTCCCTTCCTGATGTGCCTAGGTGGAGGTTCGGCTTCTAAAAGGTGCCTGCTGGGGTGCTCCCTGCGGTGGCATCCCAACTGGAACTGCTTGCACAGCAAAGCATTATGCTCCTTAACTCGTAGCATAGATGCTTCGCTGTGCAAGTGATGCTCCGGTGACATCAGGAGGTGTCCTGTCGCAGTCCCTCTCAAGATAGCCGGTTCTACTCACCGGAGTTGACCCGGATTTTATCCGGCCAAGGGCTGTCACCCTTTCAGCGACCTGACCCCGTTTAGGTCAACAGGTAAAATTAGTCTAAGTTCGCCAACGGAGCAACACCTCGCAGCTGGGTTGCTTCAAATCCTTCTTATCAGGGTTGGCGTCGAAATCAACCCTGGTCCGACGGATTATTTCTGCTGTGTGTGCACCAAAAGACTCCACCACTTCTCCACCTCGGTTAGGTGCTACCATTGCAATGGTTGGAGTCATCTTAAGGTCTGCTCAGGCCTTAAGACACACTGGGAGTGGACCACACGTTATGTGGCCTCATGCTGCCAACGCCCAAGTGCGCCCCCAGCCTCCACGGCGGTGCCTTCTGCACCCTTACCCACTTTGGGTAACCCTCAGACCTAAACGGTCTCCCGGAGCTCCCCGCAGCATGACTCCCGCTCCTCCTCCTCCTCCTCCCGTGCGAGGGCTACCCAGCAGCTCCTAGTTCCCCGCACAGTCTTTTCCGTGTGTCAGACCTTAGTACGTCGGAACGTGACCTCAGTCAGATGCAATCTTAGCTCCGGCTGTTGTCACTTTCGGACGTACTCTGGCCTGCGCACCACTCGTGAGAGGAGTGATGCGTACGTTGCCCCTTGCTGTAGGAGTCTGCCCCCGCCTGTCAACACGATAACACCGCCAACCAAATCCAACGTGCGGAATCAACCTCAGCGGGTATTACAGCAGCAACACACGTCATTCACGCACCACTCCCTCACCCCCCGCATCACGAACGTTCCCCCGAGACAGACTCGATTCCTTCTGTTCAACTGCAACGGACTCCAGGGGAAGATCGACGAGATAGTCGACTATATGAGCCGGGAGCATCTGTCAATTGCTGCGATCCAGGAAGCTAAGTTGACCGCCCGCTCGGATCTTCTGAGCCGGGCCGGATACAATATAATCCGCAAGGATCGCGAGCGAGACCATGGAGGGGTTTGGCGTTCATCTTACACAACACCGTGCAGTATCGTCTCATCGACGGCGGCATCGACCGCAGGGACACTACACTAGAATGTCAGGGCATAGCTATCTGGTCAGGCGATGTCGAGCTCGAAATATTTAATATATACATTCCTCCCGTTACAAATTGCCCAGTTGGATATAGCCCTGATATAGGTGCGCTACTCCGAACCGAAAACCGTTTGGTTTTGGGCGACTTTAACGCGCACCACGATCTTTGACATTCTAGCCGATTCGACATTCTGCACAATGAACGACAGCACCCCCACCAGAGTTGTGGGTAATTGCCAAAGCTCGCCCGACATAAAAATGGCGAGTGCTGGTCTGATAAACAGTATAGTCTGGCGACCTATGCTGACACTAGCATCGGCCCACTTACCCATACACATCTCGATTGACAGAGCTCCCGACTTTGTTTCAGCGGAACCCGGAACCCACCAGATTTGTGGGTAATTGCCAAAGCTCGCCGGACGTTCGTTAACTTCAAAAAAGCTAACTGGACCGGCTTCACGGAATTCACCGAGAACGCCTTCAGTGCTCTCTCCACTCTAACAGACGTCACCTCTGGTGAGCGATCATTTCGCAGGATCGTCGCCGCCCGCTTCATCCCGGCAGGCCTAATTGCGGAGATCCGCCCAAATTTCCCGACGGAAGCGGCGGCTTTAGCAGCAAGGCGCGACATCCTCCATAACTCCGATCCCTGGAATCCCCTTATCAGGGATTTAAACGCGGAGATTCGGACCGTATTAAACAAACACAAGCGGAAATAGTGGGAGGAGCACTTAAGGTCCTGCAACCTCTTCTCTGGGGCAACCAAGCTCTGGGCTACAGTCAAGTCGCTGTCTTACCCGACGAGACGGGATGATCGAGTGGAAATTTCATTCGGTGACTGCGCCTCGTCGGACCCGAAGAGATGCGCGAGCTATTTTAGCCGGCTTTTTACACTGCATCCTTCGGTAGACAAAGCGAAGCGACGTGTAACCCGCCGTATGCGCAAACTGCCAAACACAAGCGCGGTGCTCGATTCTTCCAGAGAGGAGGTTCAGGGGGTTATCGGAAAGGCTCTCACTCACCATCTGCGTCCAGCAGCACATCAGCGTGGCTTCCGAAAAGTGCACAGTACCACTACAGCACTTAACGCCATAAACACCCAGGTGGTCAATGGTCTGAACCAAAACCGACCCTGCGCGAGAACTGTCAACCAATCAGTGCTACTCAGTGACATTGAGGAATCCTCATTACCGCCGGGGTTGCAGAGGTGGGTCATGGGCTACCTGAGTGGCCGACAATCATCGGTCATATTCCGAGGAGAAACATAGAAGTTTAAAAAATTAAACATGGGGGTTTCGCAGGGTGGTGTCCTCTCCCCGCTACTGCTTAATTTTTATATCTCGAAGCTCCCTCCTCCACCGGAAGGAGTTTCCTTAACCTCGTATGCCGATGATTGCTCGATATTGGCGACTGGCCAGGATATTGATAGCCTATGTTCAAAAGTGAACGGGCTACCTCGCCGATCTCTCCCGTTTCTTCACTGCACGACATCTGAACATACAACCGACGAAATCCTCGGCTACCTTTTGCACCTGCTGGACGAAGGAGTACCGGCTAGAACTCGATGTGAAAGTTGATGACCAAAAAATTCCGACTATAAACAACGTTAAGATTTTAGGGGTCACATTCGATAGCCTGCACTCCTTCACTCCGCACACGACCGCAATTGCCGCAAAACTCCAGGGCCGCAACAAAATACTCAAAGCGCTAGCCGGCAGCACATGGGGTAAAGACAAAGAAACCTTGCTGGCAACCTACAAAGCAATTTACCGGCCGGTCGTAAACTACGCTGCACCGATCTGGGCGCCGGGGACGAACGAGACGCAGTGGAGAAAATTACAGGCATGTCAAAACACCGCCCTTAGGACTGCGACAGGAAACTTTAGTAAAGTCTTTGCTGGTGACGAATCTTGGTTCTATAAGTACAATCCAGAAACCAAACAGTAGTCCATGGTATGGAGCCCAACAGGAGCAAACCCACCTGTAAAATCTAAGAAACAAAAATCGGCAGCAAAAGTAATGAAGTCACTTTACTTCACCCGATCTAAAATAGTAGCAGCTATTCCATTGGAAAAGGGTCAGTCGGTAACTGCGAAATGGTACACTGAAGAGTGCTTACCAAATGTTTTCAAAAATTTGTTGGAAAACAGGAAGAAAGAAAATTTGAGGCGCTACTTTTTACATCATGACAACACGCTATTCCACACTGCTGAAATAACAAGTAATTTTATTGAAGAAATACGTCCAGCAACATATTCTCCGGATATAGCAGCATATTTCCAAAAATTAAAAGGAAATGTCTTAAAAGGCCACTAGGAGATAATTAGTACGGTTAATGCATGGTTTAAAATCAAGATTTGGAAGACGGTTTTCAGAAGTGGATCTATAGGCTTAAGGAATACATTGAAATTAAGCGATTATGTAGAGCAAATAAAAATGGACAAAGATAACGAATAAATGCAAAAAGAGCTTTTGTTAATCCCCTCGTATGTCGGCGAAATTGATGAAATGGTATTTTTTTCGCTGAGCGCGCTGCCATTAATTCAAACGTCTTTTTTTTAACGCACATACGCTATTGTGTGCTCGCACAAAATATTCACACATACTTTGTATGTATGCGTTGCCGCTTGCACGTCGGCGTAGGAGTTTCAGAGCGTTTTTTTCACAAATCCCACTCTGGCACCACTTTGCGGGTCCTATACTTACTAAAACCGCCCAAAGTCACCGAAAACATAGTTAATTCACATATAATGTTCATTTTGTTAACAATATTTACTTTAATTCACTTGTAATATTCAATTTACTTATAATATTTATTTTAACCCACAAACTAAATTACTTATTTTAAATTCTACACTTTATAAAACATCAGTCGCTGTCCATGGTTGTCTGTTAACTGATGTTTTTCAGTTCGTTCGTTTTTTGTCTTTCCTGTCACGTCAGGGTTTATACGTAACCCGTCCATTGTTGTATTCGTCCGTCTTAGTACTTAGTGAAAAATTATTGTTGTGTTATATATTTTTTTGAATGATATTTTGATTTTATAAACACTATTTTTATTAAGGATAAACGTTTTTTCCTGTGTTTGACACTTTTATATTTGATTTTGGCTTTTAAAGAACGTGTAGTTTTGATATGTCGTCCAAACCCCGATTCCGTCACTGGAATAAACAAAACAAAGGAGCGAAATATTTTCAACAAGCCTCGACTGGCTTCGCAGTCTAACCCGTGGCCCCTACCTTACTTGGCTTCAACTGTCTGATTACAAATATTTGCCTCGACTGGCAATAACACAAAATAATCACTAATAATATTTTTTTCTAAACAAAGAAGGCGCTCGCCTGCGCAAAAAAAAAATGTTTACACTTTCAAAGATTGTTAGTCGGCCTTCAGAACTCTCACGCGAGTGTGTACTGGCGCTGCCTCCATTACCCAAAGGGACTGGGTTGTATATCCCTTTTTACGGAATACCCGCGCAAAGCATTCCGTTTCCCTAATATTTGTTAGTGGAGGAACCGCTTAGTACGAACACCTCCGTTTGGAGACTTATACCCCTGGGTAGTCACACATCGAATATAACCGTGCCATCAATCCATACGGGACAATATATAAATAACTTCAACCAAATTGCGTAATCCTCCTTGAAATTTCGGTGAGTGCGTTCCGTTTTGCAATTTTTTGTTTGTTTGTTAAGGTATATTGTATTGGAGTGTTTATACAGGTAGTAAAAATTGTTCGTCAAGTGGGTAGGGACTGGTGCAGAAGTAGGCCTACCAAATAGGCGATGCGTCGCAGGTGAAACCTGGGAACTCACTGCCAGCTGGTATGATAGAGAGAGCTAAGACAGTCGAGTCTTGGGAAATGATTTGCGTAGATCTGGTAAGGCCCTTAGTGAAGTCGTCACAAGGCTACCAGTATATTTTCACAATAGAGGACTACTTTTCCAAATTTTCCCTCCTTTTTCCTTTACGTACAGCAAAGGCAAAATGCGTATGCGTTGTGTGTTACAATGGACCCCGATTTAGGCGTCGAGAGCTTCGGGGCCTCTGCGGTGACTACGGTGTCCAACTCCGGTACACGCCACACTATCACCCACAGGCTAATTCGGCTGAGAGGATAAACCAAATAATTAAAACAGCACTTATCAGAGAACCAGCGGACATGGGACCAACATTTAGCGAAGGTAGCATGCCGCATTAGGACAACGTAGCACGAAGTGTTAGGAGCTACATAATTTTTTGTAAATTTTGGTAGGGAAATGACATTAGAAGGCGGTAGGGGTTTTTTGGTCGGCTTAGGAAATCAGCAGAAATTAAATTGTCAGGAGCGAGCAAAGAAGCTCCATGAGATTAGGACAAACGTCAGAACTAGGTTAGAGCAGGCGAGTGAGAAGCGTGCGAGGCAGTAAACTCTCAGACGTCGAGATGTACAATACATGCCTGAAGAGTTAGCCCGAAAGTATGTAGTACCTTTAATTGTTAGGAAAAGAGTGTCACCGTGGACATACACACTGACAGATGACTTATATATAATTGGCGCGTTGTAACCGCTGAAGCGATTTTCGGCCGAGCTTCTCCTCCAACTTGTTGTTTCGCGTCTTGATGTTTTTCCAACAAATGGAGGGACCTACAGTTTATACTAGGCCGACTCCGAACGGCTGATGGTTTTTTACGAGGAGCCTTTATTTCATGTCCGAAATATATTCGGAGGGGTGGACATTCCCTGCCGAGGGGCGACCGCAATTTGAAAATTTAACTCAATTTTTTATTTAAATAAATTTTTCATATCTTTTTGGATGTTGCTGTCACCGGGACTTGAACCCGAGCCTTCCGAATGTCAGTACGCAATGCTAACCACTCGGCTACCGCGGCCGACCGATAACTTAGGCAACGAAAAAGGGACTTGGAACGTTAAGGAGTTGAGGTCATATTGGGATGAATAGGGTACGATAGGAGATTTCCGTTCCCTAACCAAAAGGAAGATTCCGTAAAAAGAGGTGTCGCCTTTTTCTTTATACGGCGAGGGGAAAATTATCCCAGTGTACTTGGTGTACTATGGTGGTGTGTGCTATACAACCCGGTCCCTTTGGGTAATATGATTTGGCAGAAATACACTCTCGCCAGAGAATTCTGATGGCCGACGCGTAGCTTGCGGATTGGCTCGTAAGCGCGTGCAGGAGCAGATTCTCGGAATCTTCGAAAGCAAATACATCCTTTTTATGTTCAGACGTGCGTATGTTTTTAGAAAAACAAATAAAAATTTATATATATTTAGTATTGAGTATTGGCAGTTGGGGGATGGGGCCATGTGCAGAAGTTCACGCAAGAAAGGAAAGTTTTTGACTGCCATTCACCTGGGAGTGGCCAGAAACGATTACTTTGCATATGGTTCAAGCAGCAGTTTGATGTCCTCAGAAAATGAAAGGCTGACATCACCGCCGTCCAAGAAGTGCGATAGACGGGACAAGGATGAAAGCGAGTAAGTTCTTGTAAAATATACTACAGCAGCCATATAAAGAAGCGCGAATTTGGTATCGAATTGGTGGGAGACAGACTCCGTCGCCCAATACTGACATTCACTCCGGTGGATGAACGCCTCGCCACAATCCGCATCAAAACGATATTTTTCAACACAACTCTAATTTCCGCCCACGCTCCGACGGAAGAGAAGGATGAATTGACCAAAGATACCTTTTACGAGCGCCTCGAACACAATTATGAGCACTGCCCCCACCACAACGTCAAAATTGTGTTTGGCGACTTCAACGCTAGTGAGCAAAGAAGGTCAACAAACACAAGGAAGGTTCGACGATGAAAAGCCGGAACCACAACAGACTGCCGAACGGTTTTCTACTTAGCTTGCACACCTGCTCTCTGAGAGCACTCATCAGCAACCCGGTATAAAGGAACTGTGGGACAGCATTTCAGGCTCCCTACGTACAGCTGCAAAGGAAACCATTGGATTTCGGAAAAGTCACAAGAACAGCTGGTACGATGAGGACTGCCGTGTCGCTGTGGAGAGGAAACAGACTGCCTACCTCAACACGTGCTGGGTGGGATAGATACCGAGAACTGAAAAGGAAAGCAAGACGCATCTGAAGACAAAAAAGAAAGAGGCCAAGATTCGTGAGTATGAAGAGCTTGACAAGGTGGCCGACGAGGGTAACGCTCGAAAATTCTACTACGGCGACTTACAGAAGGTTTCAAGACCGGAAATGATTTGCTTTTTTTTACATATTTTGTTTATTTTTGTTAGATTTCAATTCATTTAGTTTCACTTCATTTTATTTTTAGTTTTTGTCTCTCTGTTTATTTGGTAATGAATTTTTTTGTTACAAATTTTGTTTATTTTTGGGTTTTCATTTAAATGGAACTGTTTCAGACCATATATTTTTTTGGAAATAGTGAAAAAATTACAACAATAGCTTTGGACGGTAGAAGTTATAGCTGCTATTTCGGAAACCACCACGTTTCCTCATCAGACTTCTTTTTCCAGACACCTTTTGTTCGAATGGAATTCGAACTTGGGATGCCCACAGCACGAGCCAATGGTAATCCCATTAAGCTACATGTGTGCCGCTTTCACATATTGTTGTTTTTCACTTTTTTCCTTTTACCTACATATCCACGATCAAGTGCTCAGATATTCTGTAGCAGTAAACTTGACGCGATGTAGTTGTTTTTTTGCGAAGAATTTACCAACAAATATTTTAAAGCAACGCCTTTTTTATTATTGGAAAATTTCATTCGCACGGCAAGGCAAGGCTCTTCCGTAATTCCTAGATGCTTTTTCAGGTCATTATTGTGTTGAATTGTTTCTGGGTTTTCATTTAAATGGAACTGTTTCAGACCATATATTTTTTTGGAAATAGTGAAAAAATTACAACAATAGCTTTGGACGGTAGAAGTTATAGCTGCTATTTCGGAAACCACCACGTTTCCTCATCAGACTTCTTTTTCCAGACACCTTTTGTTCGAATGGAATTCGAACTTGGGATGCCCACAGCACGAGCCAATGGTAATCCCATTAAGCTACATGTGTGCCGCTTTCACATATTGTTGTTTTTCACTTTTTTCCTTTTACCTACATATCCACGATCAAGTGCTCAGATATTCTGTAGCAGTAAACTTGACGCGATGTAGTTGTTTTTTTGCGAAGAATTTACCAACAAATATTTTAAAGCAACGCCTTTTTTATTATTGGAAAATTTCATTCGCACGGCAAGGCAAGGCTCTTCCGTAATTCCTAGATGCTTTTTCAGGTCATTATTGTGTTGAATTGTTTCTGGGTTTTCATTTAAATGGAACTGTTTCAGACCATATATTTTTTTGGAAATAGTGAAAAAATTACAATTATTTTTGTTTGTTTTAATTTCATTTCATTTCACTTCATTTTATTTTTCGTTTTTCGTTTCTCTGTTTATTTGGAAATCATTTGGTTTTTTTTGTGTATCTTGTTTATTTTTATTTGTTTTCATTTCATTTTATTTCAAATCTTGTTAATTCAGTTTAATTCATTTCATTTCAATTCGTTTCATTTCTTTCATTTCATTTTCGTTTTTAATTTCCTGTTTATTTGGAAACGATTTGCTTTTTTGTAATTTTATTTGTTTATTTATTTTTTTTTTCATTTCAAATCTTTTCCTTTCATTTCAGTTCACTTCATTTCATTGGACTGCATTTCATTTCATTTCGTTTTTCTGTTTATTTGGAAATGATTTGGCTCTTTGTTATATACTTGGTTTATTTATTTTCTTTTATTACATTTCTTTTCATTTTATCTCATTTAACTTAAATTAATTTTATTTCATTTCCTTTCATTGTGTTGCATTTCGTTTGATTTCATTTTGCTTTTCGTTTTTCGTCCCTCTGTTTATTTATATTTCATTTCGTTTCATTTCATCTCATTGCATTTCATTTCATTTCAATTCATTTCATATGATTTTATTTCATTTTGTTTCACTTCATTTCAATTTATCTAATTTCATTTCATTTCATTTTATTTCATTTCTTTTTAATGCATTTCATTTTATTCCATTTTATTTCATTTCATTTATTTTTATTTCATTTCTTTTCTTCTCATTTCATTTCATTGCCTTTTATTTCGTTTCATTTGGTTTTTCGTTTTTCGTCTCTCTGTTTATTTGGAAATGATTTGGTTTTTGTAATACAATTTGTTTATTTTTATTTGTTTCCGTTTCATTCCATTTCTATTCATTTCAATTCACTTAAATTCTTCAAATTAAGTTTCATTTCATTTCAATTCATATGCTTTAATTACATTTCATTTCATTACATTTCATTTCATTTCATTCCA
The DNA here is from genome assembly GCA_037013455.1 of Ceratitis rosa. Classification (NCBI taxonomy): domain Eukaryota; kingdom Metazoa; phylum Arthropoda; class Insecta; order Diptera; family Tephritidae; genus Ceratitis; species Ceratitis rosa. Next base: position 671,490 of record JAWMAG010000014.1, on the reverse strand, counting down.
TTTCAATCCATTTCATTCCATTTCATTTCATTTCATTTCATTTCATACCATTTCATTTCATTCCATTTCATTTCATTTCATTCCATTCCATTTCATATCATTCCATTCCATTTCATTTCATTCCATTTCATTTCATTCCATTTCATTTCATTCCATTTCATTTCATTTTATTTCTTTTCATTTCATTTTATTACATTGCATTTCGTTTCATTTCATTTCGTTTCAATTCATTTCGTTTCATTTCATTTCATTTTCGTTTCTCTGTTTATTTGGAAATGATTTAATTTTTTCTTATCTGTTTTGTTAATTTTTAATTGTTTTCGTTTCATTTCATTTAATTTTATTTCATTTCTTCACATTTCATTTAATTTCATTACATTTCACTTCATTTCATTACATTTCACTTCATTTCATTACATTTCATTTCATTACGGTACATTTCATTTCAATTCACTTCATTTCACATTTCGTTTTTCGCTTCTCTTTTTATTTGGATTTGTTTTGGTTTTTTTGTTATATTTTGTTTATAATCATTTAATTTCATTTCATCTCTTTTCATTTCCTTTCATTTCATGTCTTTTCATTTCATTTAATTTTATTTTCCTTTCCTCTGTTAATTTTGATAAATTTGTTTATGTTATATAGTTGTTATTGTTGCTAGTTTTCATTTCATTTCATTTTTTTTTCGTTTCATTTCATTTTGTTTCATTTCATTTCATTTCATTCCATTTCATTTCATTTTAATTCGTTTCATTTCAGTTCATTTCATTTTCGTTTCCCTTATTATTTGGAAATGATTTGGTTTTTTCTTGTTTATTTTTTTTGATTTTTAGTTGTTTTTATTTGATTTTAATTCATTTCGTTTTATTTTATTCCTTTCATTTCATTTCGTTTCATTTCATTTTTTTTTTTCGTTTCTCTGTTTATATGGAAATGATTTGGTTTTTGGTTATATAATTTGTTTACTTTTATTTGTTTGCAATTCATTTCATTTCGTTTCATTTCATCTCATTGCTTTTCATTTCATTTCTTTACATTTCATACAATTTATTTCACTTCATTTCAATTCTTCTAATTTCATTTCAGTTCATTCCATTTCGTTTCATTTTATTCCACTCATTTCATTTCATTTTACTTCATTTAATTTTTCGTTTTTCGTCTCTCTGTTTATTTGAAAATGATTTGGTTTTTTTAACATATTTCGTTTATTTTCATTTAATTTTTTAAATTCATTTCATTTGTTTTTTTTTTATATATTTGTTAATTTTGTTTTCATTTCATTTAATTTCTTTTGATTTCGTTTCATTTCATTTTCGTTTTTCGTTTCCCTGTTTATTTGGAAATGATTTAGCTTTTTGTTATTTATTTTGTTAATTTTTAATTGTTTTAATTTCATTTCATTTCATTTTATTTCATTTTATTTCATTTCATTGCTTTTGATTTCGTTTAATTTCATTTTCGGTTTTCGTTTGTCTTTTTATTTGGAAATGATTTGGTTTTTTGTTATGAATCTTGTTTATTTTTATTTGTTTTTAATTCATTTCATTTCATCTCATTGCATTTCATTCATTACATTTCATTTCATTTCATTTCATTTCATTTCATTTCATTTCATTTCATTTCATTTTATTTCATTTCATTTCATTTCATTTCACTTTATTTTAATTCATCCAATTTCATTTCATTTCATTGCATTTTATTTCATTTCAATTTATTTCATTTAATTTCATTTTATTTCGTTTGATTTAATTTAATTTCTAGTTTGTATTTTGGGCCAATGTATATGTGCTTGTTAGGTTATATATTTGGAGCTTTAAGACCGTTAAATTAAAAACGAAAAATTTTCTTTTTCTGCCTCCTACGCGTTTCGATACATTTTGTATCTTCCTCAGGGAGTCTAATTTATTTTGAACAAGAAAACCTTATTTACAATCATTACACATACACACATTTTTTTCAACCATACGTTAACACAAAGGCATTCACATGGATAATAGATATTATAAGTGGTCATTACATTTTGACTTATCACTTACAGTGCAATAAATACAATAATGCTACATATCAGCTTTTACTTTTTCATTCGTTATGATCGCTGTGTATGCGCAATTTATGCTGTCTACGTCTTCTTTGTAGTTCATCGCACAGTGTATTTTTTGTTGTATTCGCAGTCCTTCTAATGTCATTCTTTTTGTCGTTCTATTCTCGATATCTATTATTTTCGCATTGTCGAAGTCTGCTGTGTGATTGCTAGGTGCAAGGTGTTGGGCTAACGCAGTCGTCACCTTATTATACTTTGCGTCCGCCTTATGTTCCTATGTAAAGTTTTTCGCATTGCTCGTCTTTTTTTCCCTTGCACTTTATTTGGTATATCACATTGTGTTGTTGCTCCTTGTTTATTTTGTCTTTCGTTTTTGTAAAGACTCTGTTGAGTGTGCGATGTGGTCGATGCGCAAAAGTTATTATTTTGTTGTTTATGTATTTTCCTAGCGATTTGTTGTGCGTTAAACCTTGTATATATGTTATGCCAGTGAATGTTTTGTTGCCATTTTTAGTCTTTACATTGTTGTTCGCGCCATCTATTATGTTAATTGTTGCTGCTATAAATCTTTCTATTAATGCGTTAGGGTATCCGTTTTTGTATAGTATGTTTCCAATCTTTTTCATGTTTTCATTTCATTTCATTTCATTTTAATTCATTTCATTTTATTTCTCATTTCAGCTCCTTTTATTTCGTATAATTTTATTTTTCGTTTTCCGTCTCTCTGTTTATATGGAAATGATTTAGTTTTTTTGTTACATATTTTGTTTATTTTTATTTGTTTTCATTTCATTTCATTTCAAATCTTGTTAATTCAGTTTAATTCATTTTATTTCAATTCGTTTTAGTTCATTCATTTCATTTCAAATCTTGTTAATTCAGTTTAATTCATTTCATTTCAATTCGTTTCAATTCTTTCATTTCATTTTCGTTTTTAATTTCCTGTTTATTTGGAAACGATTTGCTTTTTTGTTGTATAATTTGCTTATTTATTTTTTTCATTTCATTTCTTTTCGTTTCATTTCAGTTCATTTCATTTCATTTCATTGGACTGCATTTCATTTCATTTCGTTGTTCGTTTCTCTGTTTATTTTGAAATGATTTGGTTCTTTTTTATATAATTTGTTCACTTATTTTTTTTTTTCATTTCATTTCATTATATTCTATTTAATTTAATTTAATTTCATTACATTTCCTTTCATTTTATTGCATTTCCTTTTATTTCATTGCATTTCATTTTACTTTTCGCTTTTCGTCTCTCTGTTTATTTAAAAATGATTTGCTTTTTTGTTACATGTTTTGTTTGTTTTCATTTCATTTCACTTCACTTCATTTTAATTTTCGTTTTTTGTCTCTCTGTTTATTTGGAAATGATTTGCTTTTTTGTTACATATTTTGTTTTTTTCATTTAATTTCATTTCATCTCTTTTATTTCATTTCATTTCACGTCATTTCATTTCATTTAATTTTATTTTCCTTTCTCTGTTAATTTTGATAAATTTGTTTTTGTTATATATTTGTGATTGTTGTTTGTTTTCTTTTCATTTCATTTCTTTTCGTTTCATTTCATTTCGTTTAATTTCAATTAATTCCATTTCATTTCTTTTAGATTCGTTTCATTTCATTTAATTTTCGTTTTTCGTTTCCCTTATTATTTGGAAATGATTTGGTTTTTTTTTGTATATTTTGCTGATTTTTAATTGCTTTCATTTGATTTTAATTCGTTTCGTTTCATTTTATTCCTCTCGTTTCATCTCATTTCATTTCGTTTCATTTCATTTTTGTTTTATGTTTCTCTGTTTATATGTAAATGATTTGGTTTTTGGTTATATAATTATTTTACTTTTATTTGTTTGCAATTCATTTCATTACGTTTCATTTCAACTCATTGCATTTCATTTCATTTCATTACATTTCATACGATTTATTTCACTTCATTTCAATTCATCTAATTTCTTTTCATTTCATTTCATTTCATTTCATTTTATTTCATTTCATTTCATTTTATTTCATTTCATTTCAGTTTATTTCATTTTATTTCATTTCATTTTATTTTTGTTTTTCGTTTCTCTGTTTATTTAGAAATTATTTGGTTTTTTGTTATATATTTTTGTTCATATAATTTCGTTTCATTTCATTTCAGTTCGTTTTATTTCAATTAACTTCCTTTCAATTCATTTCAATTCATTTCGCTTCACTGCATTTCATTGCATTTCATTTTCGCTTTTCTTTTCTCTGTTTATTTGGAAATGATTTGGGTTTTTGTTCTATAATTTATTTATTTTTATTTGTTTTCATTTTATTTCATTTAAATTAATTTTAGTTTAATTTTATTTCATTTCATTTTATTTCACTTCTTTTTATTTCAGTTCATTTCATCTCATTTCATTTCATTTCAGTTCCTTTTATTTCGTATCATTTTATTTTTCGGTTTCCGTCTCTCTGTTTATTTGGAAATGATTTAGTTTTTTTGTTACATATTTTGTTTATTTTTATTTGTTTTTATTTCATTTCATTCCATTTCTTTTTTGTTTTTCGATTCTTCGTTTAAAGGAAATGTTTCATTTCATTTCATTTCAAATCTTGTTAATTCAGTTTAATTCATTTCATTTCAATTCGTTTCAATTCTTTCATTTCATTTTCGTTTTTAATTTCCTGTTTATTTGGAAACGATTTGCTTTTTTGTTGCATAATTTGCTTATTTATTTTTTTCAATTCTTTTCGTTTTATTTCAGTTCATTTCATTTCATTTCATTGGACTGCATTTCATTTTATTTCGTTGTTCGTTTTTCTGTTTATTTTGAAATGAGTTGGTGCTTTTAATTTGTGCTCTTATTTTTTTTCATTTCATTTCATTATATTCTATTTCATTTAATTTAATTTCACTACATTTCATTTTCGTTTTTCGTTTCCCTTATTATTTGGAAAAGATTTGATTTTAATTTATTTCGTTTCATTTTATTCCTCTCGTTTCATTTCATTTCATTTCGTTTCATTTCATTTTTGTTTTTCGTTTCTCTGTTTACATGGAAATGATTTGGTTTTTGGTTATATAATTTGTTTACTTCTATTTGTTTGCAATTCATTTCATTTCGTTTCATTTCATCTCATTGCTTTTCATTTCATTTCATTACATTTCATACGATTTATTTCACTTCATTTCAATTCATCTAATTTCATTTCATTTGATTCCAATTCATTTCATTTCATTTTATTTCATTTTATTTCGCTTCGTTTCACTTCATTTTTGTTTTTCGTTTCTCTGTTTATTTGGAAATGGTTTGGTTTTCTGATATATATTTTGGTTCATATAATTTCGTTTCATTTCATTTCAGTTCGTTTTATTTCAATTAACTTCGTTTCAATTCATTACATTTCATTTCGCTTCACTGCTTTTCATTGCATTTCATTTTCGCTTTTCTTTTCTCTATTTATTTGGAAATTATTTGGGTTTTTGTTGTATAATTTATTTATTATTATTTGTTTTCATTTCATTTCATTTTATCTCATTTAATTTAATTTAGTTTAATTTTATTTCATTTCATTTCATTTTATTTCATTTCATTTCATTTTATTTCATTTCATTTCATTTCATTTTATTTAAATTTATTTTTCGTTTTTCGTCTCTTTGTTTATTTGGAAATGATTTGCATTTTTGTTACATATTTTGTTTATTTTCATTTAATTTCATTTCATTTCATTTCGTTTCATTTAATTTAATTTTGGTTTTCGTTTCTCTATTTATTTTATAAAGATTTGGTTTTTTGTCATATATTTGTTTATTGTTGTTTGTTTTCATTTCATTTCATTTCTTTTCCTTTCATTTCATTTCGTTTCGTTTCGTTTCATTTCGTTTCATATCATTTCGTTTCATTTCATTTCATTTTCGTTTTTCGTTGATCTTTTTATTTGGAAATGATTTGGTTTAAGTTTTTTATTTGGAAATGATTTGCATTTTTGTTACATATTTTGTTTATTTTCATTTAATTTCATATCACCTCATTTCATTTCATTTCGTTTCATTTAATTTAATTTTAGTTTTCGTTTCTCTGTTTATTTAATAAAGATTTGGTTTTTTGTTATATATTTGTTTATTGTTGTTTGTTTTCATTTCATTTCATTTTTTTCATTGCTCTGTTTATTTGGAAATGATTTGGTTTTTGTTATACAATTTGTTTGTTTTTATTTGTTTTCATTTCATATCATTTCATTTCTTTTCATTTCATTTCATCTCATTTCATTTAAATTTATTTCATTTCATATCAATTCATTTCCTTTTATTGCTTTACATTTCAATTCATTACATTTAATTTCACTATATTACATTTCATTTCATTACATCTCATTACATTTCATTTCATTACATTTCATTTCATTTTATTACATTCCATTTAATTTCAGTACATTTTATATTTCGTTTTTCGCTTCTCTGTTTATTTGAAAATGATTAGGTTTTTTTCATTGAATTTTTTAACTTCATTTCAATTTTTCAATTTATGTTATACAATTTGTTTGTTTTAATTTGTGTTCATTTCATATCATTTCATTTCTTTTCATTTCATTTCATCTCATTTCATTTAAGTTTATTTCATTTCCTTACATTTCATACGATTTATTTCACTTCCTTTTAATTCATCTATTTCTATTTCATTTCATTTTTTTTCATTTAATTTCATTTTGTTTCATTTCATTTCATTTTATTTCATTTCATTTCATTTTATTTCATTTCATTTCATTTCATTTCGTCTCATTTCATTTCATTTCATTTCTTTTGATTTCGTTTCTCTGTTTATTTGGAAAGATTTGGTTTTCTGTTACATATTTTGTTAATTTTTAATTGTTTTCATTTCATTTCATTTCATATTATTTCTTTTCATTTCACTTTATTTCATTTCATTTTATTTTCTTTCATTTCATTGCATTTGATTTCTTTTGATTTCTTTTGATTTCGTTTCATTTCATTTTCGTTTTTCGTTTCTCTTTTTATTTGGAAATGATTTGGTTTTTTGTTATGTATCTTGTTTATTTTTATTTGTTTTCAATTCATTTCATTTCATCTCATTGCATTTCAATTCATTTCATTCATTTTATTTCACTTCATTTCAATTCATCCAATTTCATTACATTTCATTGCATTTTATTTCATTTCAATTAATTTCATTTTATTTCGTTTAATTTATTATTATTTCATTTCACTTCATTTTAATTCATTTCATTTCGTTACATTTCGTTTCATTTAATCTCATTGCATTTCATTACATTTCATACGATTTTATTTCATTTTATTTCACTTCATTAAATCTAATTTCATTTCATTTAATTTATTTGATTTCATTTTATTTCATTTAATTTAATTTCATTTCATTTTATTTGATTTCATTTCATTTCCTTTTATTTCATTTCATTTTATTTTTCGTTTTTCGTCTCCCTGTTTATTTGAAGATGCATAAGTTTTTTGTTACATATTTTGTTTATAGTTATTTGTTGTTGTTTCATTTCATTTTATTTCATTTCGTTTCATTTCATTTTTGTTTTTCGTTTCTCTGTTTATTTGGAAATGATTTGGTTTTCTGTTGTATATTTTTGTTCATATAATTTCGTTTCATTTCATTTCAGTTCGTTTCATTTCAGTTCGTTTCATTTCATTTCACTTCACTGCATTTCATTTCATTTTCGCTTTTCGTTTCTCTGTTAATTTGGAAATGATTTGGTTTTTTGTTATATATTTGTTTATTGTTGTTTGTTTTCATTTCATTTCATTATATCTCATTTAATTTAATTTTATTTCATTTCTTTTCGTTTTATTTTATTTTTTTTTATATAATTTCTTTTTATTTCATTTCATTTCATTTTATTTAAATTTTATTTCGTTTTTCGTCTCTCTGTATATTTGGATATGATTTGCTTTTTTGTTACATATATTGTTAATTTTTGCTAGTTTTCATTTAATTTAAGTTTACTTCATTTTAATTTTCGTTTTTGTCTCTCTGTTTATTTGGAAATGATTTGCTTTTTTGTTACATATTTTGTTTACTTTCATTTAATTTCACTTCACCTCATTTCATTTCGTTTCATTTCATTTAATTTTAGTTTTCGTTTCTCGGTATATTTGGAAAAGATTTGGTTTTTTGTTATACATTTGTTTATTGTTGTTTGTTTTCATTTCTTTTCGTTTAATTTCATTTCGTTTCGTTTCATTTCGTTTCATAACATTTCATTTCATTTTCGTTTTTCGTTGAACTGTTTATTTGGAAATGACTTGGTTTTTGTTGTATTATTTGTTTTCATTTCATTTGAATTCATTTCATTTCATTTCGTTTCATTTCATTTCATTTCATTTTCGTTTTTCGTTGCTCTGTTTGTTTGGAAATGATTTGGTTTTTGTTATACATTTTGTTTATTTTTATTTGTTTTTATTTCATTTCGTTTTTTCATTTCATTTCACTTAAACTCTTTTAATTTCGTTTCATTTCAATTCGTATCATTTCATTTCAATTCATTTCAATTCCTTTCACTTAATTTCCTTTCATTGCATTACATATCAATTCATTACATTTAATTTCACTTTATTAAATTTCATTTCATTATATTTAATTTCATTTCATTTGTTTATTATTTAATTTCAGTACATTTCATTTCATTTCACTTCATTTTATATTTCGTTTTTCGCTTCTATGTTTATTTGGAAATGATTTTTGTTATATATTTTGTTTATTTTCATTTAAGTTTTTAATTTCATTTCAATTCATTTGTTTATTGTTGTTTGTTTTCCTTTCATTTCATTTTCTTTCGTTTCATTTCATTTCATCTCATTGCATTTCACCTCATTTCATTACATTTCATACGATTTATTTCACTTCATTTCAATTCATAAAATTTCATTTCATTTCACTCCATTTCATTTCATTTTATTTCATTTTATTTCATTTCATTTCGCTTCGTTTCATTTCATTTTTGTTTTTCGTTTTTCTGTTTATTTGGAAATGATTTGGTTTTCTGTTATATATTTTTGTTCATATAATTTCGTTTCATTTCATTTCAGTTCGTTTTATTTCAATTAACTTCTTTTCAATTCATTTCATTTCATTTCGCTTCACTGCATTTTATTGCATTTCATTTTCGCTTATCTTTTCTTTGTTTATTTGGAAATGATTTGGGTTTTTGTTATATAATTTATTTATTATTATTTGTTTTCATTTCATTTCATTTTATCTCATTTAATTTAATTTAGTTTAATTTTATTTCATTTCATTTCATTATATTTCATTTCTTTTTACTTCATTTCATTTCATTTCATTTTTTTTAATTTTATTTTCATTTTTCGTCTCTCTGTATGTTTGGATATGATTTGCTTTTTTGTTACATATTTTGTTTATATTTTCTGGTTTTCATTTCATTTCATTTCATTTCATTTCATTTTACTTCATTTTATTTTTCGTTTTTCGTCTCTCTGTTTATTTGGTAATGATTTGCATTTTTGTTACATATTTCGTTTAATTTAATTTAATTTTAGTTTTCGTTTCTCTGTTTATTTAATAAAGATTTGGTTTTTTGTTATATATTTGTTTATTGTTGTTTGTTTTCATTTCATTTTATTTCGTTTCGTTTTACCTATTTGTTTTCGTTTCATTTCATTTTCGTTTTTCATTGCTCTGTTTATTTGGAAATGATTTGGTTTTTGTCATACAATTTGTTTGTTTTTATTTGTTTTCATTTCATATCATTTCATTACATTTCATTTCTTTTCACTTCATTTCATCTCATTTCATTTCAATTTATTTCAATTCATTTTAATTCATTTCAATTCATTTCATTTAATTTCCTTTTATTGCTTTACATTTCAATTCATTACATTTAATTTCACTTTATTACATTTCATTTCATTATATTTCATTTCATTTTATTTCATTACATTTCATTTCATTTTAGTACATTTGGTTTAATTTCAGTACATTTTATACTTCGTTTTTCGCTTCTCTGTTTATTTGGAAATGATTTGGTTTTTCGTTATATATTATGTTAATTTTTAATTGTTTTCATTTCATTTTATTTCAATTTATTTCATTTCATTTCTTTTGATTTCGTTTCTTTTTATTTTCGTTTTTCGTTTCTCTGTTTATTTGGAAATGATTTGGTTTTCATTTCATTTTCGTTTTTCGTTGCTCTGTTTGTTTGGAAATGATTTGGTTTTTGTTATACATTTTGTTTATTTTTATTTGTTTTTATTTCATTTCGTTTTTTCATTTCATTTCACTTAAACTCTTTTAATTTCGTTTCATTTCAATTCGTATCATTTCATTTCAATTCATTTCAATTCCTTTCACTTAATTTCCTTTCATTGCATTACATATCAATTCATTACATTTAATTTCACTTTATTAAATTTCATTTCATTATATTTAATTTCATTTCATTTGTTTATTATTTAATTTCAGTACATTTCATTTCATTTCACTTCATTTTATATTTCGTTTTTCGCTTCTATGTTTATTTGGAAATGATTTTTGTTATATATTTTGTTTATTTTCATTTAAGTTTTTAATTTCATTTCAATTGATTTGTTTTTTTGTTATACATTTGTTTATTGTTGTTTGTTTTCCTTTCATTTCATTTTCTTTCGTTTCATTTCATTTCATCTCATTGCATTTCACCTCATTTCATTACATTTCATACGATTTATTTCACTTCATTTCAATTCATAAAATTTCATTTCATTTCACTCCATTTCATTTCATTTTATTTCATTTTATTTCATTTCATTTTTGTTTTTCGTTTCTCTGTTTATTTGGAAATGATTTGGTTTTCTGTTATATATTTTTGTTCATATAATTTCGTTTCATTTCATTTCAGTTCGTTTTATTTCAATTAACTTCTTTTCAATTCATTTCATTTCATTTCGCTTCACTGCATTTTATTGCATTTCATTTTCGCTTATCTTTTCTTTGTTTATTTGGAAATGATTTGGGTTTTTGTTATATAATTTATTTATTATTATTTGTTTTCATTTCATTTCATTTTATCTCATTTAATTTAATTTAGTTTAATTTTATTTCATTTCATTTCATTATATTTCATTTCTTTTTATTTCATTTCATTTCATTTCATTTTTTTTAATTTTATTTTCATTTTTCGTCTCTCTGTATGTTTGGATATGATTTGCTTTTTTGTTACATATTTTGTTTATATTTTCTGGTTTTCATTTCATTTCATTTCATTTCATTTCATTTTACTTCATTTTATTTTTCGTTTTTCGTCTCTCTGTTTATTTGGTAATGATTTGCATTTTTGTTACATATTTCGTTTAATTTAATTTAATTTTAGTTTTCGTTTCTCTGTTTATTTAATAAAGATTTGGTTTTTTGTTATATATTTGTTTATTGTTGTTTGTTTTCATTTCATTTTATTTCGTTTCGTTTTACCTATTTGTTTTCGTTTCATTTCATTTTCGTTTTTCATTGCTCTGTTTATTTGGAAATGATTTGGTTTTTGTCATACAATTTGTTTGTTTTTATTTGTTTTCATTTCATATCATTTCATTACATTACATTTCTTTTCACTTCATTTCATCTCATTTCATTTCAATTTATTTCAATTCATTTTAATTCATTTCATTTAATTTCCTTTTATTGCTTTACATTTCAATTCATTACATTTAATTTCACTTTATTACATTTCATTTCATTATATTTCATTTCATTTTATTTCATTACATTTCATTTCATTTTAGTACATTTGGTTTAATTTCAGTACATTTTATACTTCGTTTTTCGCTTCTCTGTTTATTTGGAAATGATTTGGTTTTTCGTTATATATTATGTTAATTTTTAATTGTTTTCATTTCATTTTATTTCAATTTATTTCATTTCATTTCTTTTGATTTCGTTTCTTTTTATTTTCGTTTTTCGTTTCTCTGTTTATTTGGAAATGATTTGGTTTTCATTTCATTTTCGTTTTTCGTTGCTCTGTTTGTTTGGAAATGATTTGGTTTTTGTTATACATTTTGTTTATTTTTATTTGTTTTTATTTCATTTCGTTTTTTCATTTCATTTCACTTAAACTCTTTTAATTTCGTTTCATTTCAATTCGTATCATTTCATTTCAATTCATTTCAATTCCTTTCACTTAATTTCCTTTCATTGCATTACATATCAATTCATTACATTTAATTTCACTTTATTAAATTTCATTTCATTATATTTAATTTCATTTCATTTGTTTATTATTTAATTTCAGTACATTTCATTTCATTTCACTTCATTTTATATTTCGTTTTTCGCTTCTATGTTTATTTGGAAATGATTTTTGTTATATATTTTGTTTATTTTCATTTAAGTTTTTAATTTCATTTCAATTGATTTGTTTTTTTGTTATACATTTGTTTATTGTTGTTTGTTTTCCTTTCATTTCATTTTCTTTCGTTTCATTTCATTTCATCTCATTGCATTTCACCTCATTTCATTACATTTCATACGATTTATTTCACTTCATTTCAATTCATAAAATTTCATTTCATTTCATTCCATTTCATTTTATTTCATTTTATTTCATTTCATTTCGCTTCGTTTCATTTCATTTTTGTTTTTCGTTTCTCTGTTTATTTGGAAATGATTTGGTTTTCTGTTATATATTTTTGTTCATATAATTTCGTTTCATTTCATTTCAGTTCGTTTTATTTCAATTAACTTCTTTTCAATTCATTTCATTTCATTTCGCTTCACTGCATTTTATTGCATTTCATTTTCGCTTATCTTTTCTCTGTTTATTTGGAAATGATTTGGGTTTTTGTTATATAATTTATTTATTATTATTTGTTTTCATTTCATTTCATTTTATCTCATTTAATTTAATTAAGTTTAATTTTATTTCATTTCATTTCATTATATTTCATTTCTTTTTATTTCATTTCATTTCATTTTTTTTTTAATTTTATTTTCATTTTTCGTCTCTCTGTATGTTTGGATATGATTTGCTTTTTTGTTACATATTTTGTTTATATTTTCTGGTTTTCATTTCATTTCATTTCATTTCATTTCATTTTACTTCATTTTATTTTTCGTTTTTCGTCTCTCTGTTTATTTGGTAATGATTTGCATTTTTGTTACATATTTCGTTTAATTTAGTTTAATTTTAGTTTTCGTTTCTCTGTTTATTTAATAAAGATTTGGTTTTTTGTTATATATTTGTTTATTGTTGTTTGTTTTCATTTCATTTTATTTCGTTTCGTTTTACCTATTTCTTTTCGTTTCATTTCATTTTCGTTTTTCATTGCTCTGTTTATTTGGAAATGATTTGGTTTTTGTCATACAATTTGTTTGTTTTTATTTGTTTTCATTTCATATCATTTCATTACATTTCATTTCTTTTCACTTCATTTCATCTCATTTCATTTCAATTTATTTCAATTCATTTTAATTCATTTCAATTCATTTCATTTAATTTCCTTTTATTGCTTTACATTTCAATTCATTACATTTAATTTCACTTTATTACATTTCATTTCATTATATTTCATTTCATTTTATTTCATTACATTTCATTTCATTTTAGTACATTTCGTTTAATTTCAGTACATTTTATACTTCGTTTTTCGCTTCTCTGTTTATTTGGAAATGATTTGGTTTTTTGTTATATATTTTGTTAATTTTTAATTGTTTTCATTTCATTTTATTTCAATTTATTTCATTTCATTTCTTTTGATTTCGTTTCTTTTTATTTTCGTTTTTCGTTTCTCTGTTTATTTGGAAATGATTTGCTTTTTTGTTACATATTTTGTTTTTTTCATTTAATTTCATTTCATCTCTTTTATTTCATTTCATTTCACGTCATTTCATTTCATTTAATTTTATTTTCCTTTCTCTGTTAATTTTGATAAATTTGTTTTTGTTATATATTTGTTATTGTTGTTTGTTTTCATTTCGTTTCATTTCGTTTCATTTCTTTTCGTTTCATTTCATTTCGTTTCATTTCAAATCATTCCATTTCATTTCTTTTAGATTCGTTTCATTTCATTTCATTTCATTTTCGTTTTTCGTTTCCCTTATTATTTGGAAATGATTTGGTTTTTTCTTGTATATTTTGTTGATTTTTAATTGCTTTCATTTGATTTTAATTCATTTCGTTTCATTTTATTCCTTCATTTCATTTCGTTTCATTTCATTTTTGTTTTTCGTTTCTCTGTTTATATGGAAATGATTTGGTTTTTGGTTATATAATTTGTTTACTTTTATTTGTTTGCAATTCATTTCATTTCGTTTCATTTCGTTTCATTTCATCTCATTGCTTTTCATTTCATTTCATTACATTTCATGCAATTTATTTCACTTCATTTCAATTCTTCTAAGTTCATTTCATTTCATTCCATTTCATTTCATTTCATTTTATTTCATTTTATTTCATTTAATTTTATTTTATTTCATTTAATTTCGCTTCGTTTTACCTCATTTTTGTTTTTCGTTTCTCTGTTTATTTGGAAATGATTTGGTTTTCTGTTATATATTTTTGTTCATATAATTTCGTTTCATTTCATTTCAGTTCGTTTTATTGCAATTAACTTCGTTTCAATTCATTTCATTTCATTTCGCTTCACTGCATTCCATTGCATTTCATTTTCGCTTTTCTTTTCTCTATTTATTTGGAAATGATTTGGGTTTTTGTTATATAATTTATTTATCATGATTTGTTTTCATTTCATTTCATTTTATCTCACTTAATTTAATTTAGTTTAATTTTATTTCATTTTATGTCATTTCTTTTGATTTCATTTCATTTCATTTTATTTAAATTTTTTTTCGTTTTTCGTCTCTCTGTATGTTTGGATATGATTTGCTATTTTGTTACATATTTTGTTTATATTTGCTGGTTTTCATTTCATTTCATTTTACTACATTTTATTTTTCGTTTTTCGTCTCTCTGTTTATTTGGAAATGATTTGCATTTTTGTTACATAGTTTGTTTATTTTCATTTAATTTCATTTCACCTCATTTCATTTCATTTCGTTTCATTTAAAATTTTAGTTTTCGTTTCTCTGTTTATTTAATAAAGATTTGGTTTTTTGTTATATATTTGTTTATTGTTGTTTGTTTTCATTTCATTTCATTTCTTTTCCTTTCATTTCATTTCGTTTCGTTTCGTTTCATTTCATTTCGTTTCATATCATTTCGTCTCATTTCATTTCGTTTTCGTTTTTCGTTGATCTTTTTATTTGGAAATGATTTGGTTTTTTTTTATTTGGAAATGATTTGCATTTTTGTTGCATATTTTGTTTATTTTCTTTTAATTTCATTTCACCTCATTTCATTTCATTTCGTTTCATTTAATTTAATTTTAGTTTTCGTTTCGCTGTTTATTTAATAAAGATATGTTTTTTTCTTATATATTTGTTTATTGTTGTTGGTTTTCATTTCATTTCATTTCTTTTCCTTTCATTTCATTTCGTTTCGTTTCGTTTCATATCATTTCGTTTCATTTCATTTTCGTTTTTCGTTGCTCTTTTTATTTGGAAATGATTTGGTTTTTGTTGTTTATTTTCATTTAATCTTTTAATTTCATTTCAATCCATTTGGTTTTTTGTTATATATTTGTTTATTGTTGTTTGTTTTCATTTCATTTCATTTTTTTCATTGCTCTGTTTATTTGGAAATGATTTGGTTTTTGTTTTACAATTTGTTTGTTTTTATTTGTTTTCATTTCATATCATTTTATCTCATTTCATTTAAATTTATTTAATTTCATTTCAATTCATTTCATTTCATTTCAATTCATTTCAATTCATTTCAATTCATTT
This sequence comes from Ceratitis rosa, assembly GCA_037013455.1. Classification (NCBI taxonomy): domain Eukaryota; kingdom Metazoa; phylum Arthropoda; class Insecta; order Diptera; family Tephritidae; genus Ceratitis; species Ceratitis rosa. The sequence goes on along the minus strand of JAWMAG010000014.1, from coordinate 655,665 downwards.
CATTTAATTTCCTTTTATTGCTTTACATTTCAATTCATTACATTTAATCTCACTATATTACATTTAATTTCATTACATCTCATTACATTTCATTTCATTTCATTTCATTACATTTCATTTCATTTTATTACATTTTATTTAATTTCAGTACATTTTATATTTCGTTTTTCGCTTCTCTGTTTGTTCGAAAATGATTAGTTTTTTTTGTTATATGTTTCGTTTTTTTTCATTGATTTTTTAATTTCATTTATATTTTTGAATTTTGTTATACAATTTGTTTGTTTTTATTTGTTTTCATTTCATATCATTTCATTTCTTTTCATTTGTTTTCATTTCATTTAAGTTTATTTCCTTTCGTTACATTTCATACGATTTATTTCACTTCCTTTTAATTCATCTATTTCTATTTTATTTTATATTATTTCATTTAATTTCATTTCATTTCATTTTATTTCATTTCATGTCATTTCATTTCATTTCGTTTCTTTTGATTTCGTTTCATTTCATTTTCGTTTTTCGTTTCTCTGTTTATTTGGAAAGATTTGGTTTTTTGTTATATATTTTGTTAATTTATAATTGCTTTCGTTTCATTTCATTTTCGTTTTTCGTTTCTCTTTTTATTTGGAAATGATTTGGTTTTTTGTTATGTATCTTGTTTATTTTTATTTGTTTTCAATTCATTTCATTTCATCTCATTGCATTTCATTTTATATCATTGCACTTTATTTCAATTCATGCAATTTCATTACGTTTCATTGAATTTTATTTCATTTCAATTTATATAATTTTATTTCGTTTAAATTAATATTATTTCATTTCACTTCATTTTAATTCATTTCATTTCGTTACATTTCGTTTCATTTAATCTCATTGCATTTCATTACATTTCATACGATTTTATTTCATTTTATTTCACTTCATTAAATCTAATTTCATTTCATTTAATTTATTTGATTTCATTTTATTTCATTTAATTTAATTTCATTTCATTTTATTTGATTTCATTTCATTTCCTTTTATTTCATTTCATTTTATTTTTCGTTTTTCGTCTCCCTGTTTATTTGAAAATGGTTAAGTTTTTTGTTACATATTTTGTTTATAGTTATTTTTTGTTGTTTCATTTCAATTCATTTTATTTCGTTTCATTTCATTTTTGTTTTTCGTTTCTCTGTTTATTTGGAAATGATTTGGTTTTCTGTTATATATTTTTGTTCATATAATTTCGTTTCATTTCATTTCAGTTCGTTTCATTTTATTTCATTTCATTTCGCTTCGTTTCATTTCATTTTTGTTTTTCGTTTCTCTGTTTATTTGGAAATGATTTGGTTTTCTGTTATATATTTTTGTTCATATAATTTCGTTTCATTTCATTTCAGTTCGTTTTATTTCAATTAACTTCTTTTCAATTCATTTCATTTCATTTCGCTTCACTGCATTTTATTGCATTTCATTTTCGCTTATCTTTTCTCTGTTTATTTGGAAATGATTTGGGTTTTTGTTATATAATTTATTTATTATTATTTGTTTTCATTTCATTTCATTTTATCTCATTTAATTTAATTAAGTTTAATTTTATTTCATTTCATTTCATTATATTTCATTTCTTTTTATTTCATTTCATTTCATTTTTTTTTAATTTTATTTTCATTTTTCGTCTCTCTGTATGTTTGGATATGATTTGCTTTTTTGTTACATATTTTGTTTATATTTTCTGGTTTTCATTTCATTTCATTTCATTTCATTTCATTTTACTTCATTTTATTTTTCGTTTTTCGTCTCTCTGTTTATTTGGTAATGATTTGCATTTTTGTTACATATTTCGTTTAATTTAGTTTAATTTTAGTTTTCGTTTCTCTGTTTATTTAATAAAGATTTGGTTTTTTGTTATATATTTGTTTATTGTTGTTTGTTTTCATTTCATTTTATTTCGTTTCGTTTTACCTATTTCTTTTCGTTTCATTTCATTTTCGTTTTTCATTGCTCTGTTTATTTGGAAATGATTTGGTTTTTGTCATACAATTTGTTTGTTTTTATTTGTTTTCATTTCATATCATTTCATTACATTTCATTTCTTTTCACTTCATTTCATCTCATTTCATTTCAATTTATTTCAATTCATTTTAATTCATTTCAATTCATTTCATTTAATTTCCTTTTATTGCTTTACATTTCAATTCATTACATTTAATTTCACTTTATTACATTTCATTTCATTATATTTCATTTCATTTTATTTCATTACATTTCATTTCATTTTAGTACATTTCGTTTAATTTCAGTACATTTTATACTTCGTTTTTCGCTTCTCTGTTTATTTGGAAATGATTTGGTTTTTTGTTATATATTTTGTTAATTTTTAATTGTTTTCATTTCATTTTATTTCAATTTATTTCATTTCATTTCTTTTGATTTCGTTTCTTTTTATTTTCGTTTTTCGTTTCTCTGTTTATTTGGAAATGATTTGCTTTTTTGTTACATATTTTGTTTTTTTCATTTAATTTCATTTCATCTCTTTTATTTCATTTCATTTCACGTCATTTCATTTCATTTAATTTTATTTTCCTTTCTCTGTTAATTTTGATAAATTTGTTTTTGTTATATATTTGTTATTGTTGTTTGTTTTCATTTCGTTTCATTTCTTTTCGTTTCATTTCATTTCGTTTCATTTCAAATCATTCCATTTCATTTCTTTTAGATTCGTTTCATTTCATTTCATTTCATTTTCGTTTTTCGTTTCCCTTATTATTTGGAAATGATTTGGTTTTTTCTTGTATATTTTGTTGATTTTTAATTGCTTTCATTTGATTTTAATTCATTTCGTTTCATTTTATTCCTTCATTTCATTTCGTTTCATTTCATTTTTGTTTTTCGTTTCTCTGTTTATATGGAAATGATTTGGTTTTTGGTTATATAATTTGTTTACTTTTATTTGTTTGCAATTCATTTCATTTCGTTTCATTTCGTTTCATTTCATCTCATTGCTTTTCATTTCATTTCATTACATTTCATGCAATTTATTTCACTTCATTTCAATTCTTCTAAGTTCATTTCATTTCATTCCATTTCATTTCATTTCATTTTATTTCATTTAATTTTATTTTATTTCATTTAATTTCGCTTCGTTTTACCTCATTTTTGTTTTTCGTTTCTCTGTTTATTTGGAAATGATTTGGTTTTCTGTTATATATTTTTGTTCATATAATTTCGTTTCATTTCATTTCAGTTCGTTTTATTGCAATTAACTTCGTTTCAATTCATTTCATTTCATTTCGCTTCACTGCATTCCATTGCATTTCATTTTCGCTTTTCTTTTCTCTATTTATTTGGAAATGATTTGGGTTTTTGTTATATAATTTATTTATCATGATTTGTTTTCATTTCATTTCATTTTATCTCACTTAATTTAATTTAGTTTAATTTTATTTCATTTTATGTCATTTCTTTTGATTTCATTTCATTTCATTTTACTTAAATTTTTTTTCGTTTTTCGTCTCTCTGTATGTTTGGATATGATTTGCTATTTTGTTACATATTTTGTTTATATTTGCTGGTTTTCATTTCATTTCATTTTACTACATTTTATTTTTCGTTTTTCGTCTCTCTGTTTATTTGGAAATGATTTGCATTTTTGTTACATAGTTTGTTTATTTTCATTTAATTTCATTTCACCTCATTTCATTTCATTTCGTTTCATTTAAAATTTTAGTTTTCGTTTCTCTGTTTATTTAATAAAGATTTGGTTTTTTGTTATATATTTGTTTATTGTTGTTTGTTTTCATTTCATTTCATTTCTTTTCCTTTCATTTCATTTCGTTTCGTTTCGTTTCATTTCATTTCGTTTCATATCATTTCGTCTCATTTCATTTCGTTTTCGTTTTTCGTTGATCTTTTTATTTGGAAATGATTTGGTTTTTTTTTATTTGGAAATGATTTGCATTTTTGTTGCATATTTTGTTTATTTTCTTTTAATTTCATTTCACCTCATTTCATTTCATTTCATTTTATTTTTCGTTTTTCGTCTCCCTGTTTATTTGAAAATGGTTAAGTTTTTTGTTACATATTTTGTTTATAGTTATTTTTTGTTGTTTCATTTCAATTCATTTTATTTCGTTTCATTTCATTTTTGTTTTTCGTTTCTCTGTTTATTTGGAAATGATTTGGTTTTCTGTTATATATTTTTGTTCATATAATTTCGTTTCATTTCATTTCAGTTCGTTTCATTTTATTTCATTTCATTTCGCTTCGTTTCATTTCATTTTTGTTTTTCGTTTCTCTGTTTATTTGGAAATGATTTGGTTTTCTGTTATATATTTTTGTTCATATAATTTCGTTTCATTTCATTTCAGTTCGTTTTATTTCAATTAACTTCTTTTCAATTCATTTCATTTCATTTCGCTTCACTGCATTTTATTGCATTTCATTTTCGCTTATCTTTTCTCTGTTTATTTGGAAATGATTTGGGTTTTTGTTATATAATTTATTTATTATTATTTGTTTTCATTTCATTTCATTTTATCTCATTTAATTTAATTAAGTTTAATTTTATTTCATTTCATTTCATTATATTTCATTTCTTTTTATTTCATTTCATTTCATTTTTTTTTAATTTTATTTTCATTTTTCGTCTCTCTGTATGTTTGGATATGATTTGCTTTTTTGTTACATATTTTGTTTATATTTTCTGGTTTTCATTTCATTTCATTTCATTTCATTTCATTTTACTTCATTTTATTTTTCGTTTTTCGTCTCTCTGTTTATTTGGTAATGATTTGCATTTTTGTTACATATTTCGTTTAATTTAGTTTAATTTTAGTTTTCGTTTCTCTGTTTATTTAATAAAGATTTGGTTTTTTGTTATATATTTGTTTATTGTTGTTTGTTTTCATTTCATTTTATTTCGTTTCGTTTTACCTATTTCTTTTCGTTTCATTTCATTTTCGTTTTTCATTGCTCTGTTTATTTGGAAATGATTTGGTTTTTGTCATACAATTTGTTTGTTTTTATTTGTTTTCATTTCATATCATTTCATTACATTTCATTTCTTTTCACTTCATTTCATCTCATTTCATTTCAATTTATTTCAATTCATTTTAATTCATTTCAATTCATTTCATTTAATTTCCTTTTATTGCTTTACATTTCAATTCATTACATTTAATTTCACTTTATTACATTTCATTTCATTATATTTCATTTCATTTTATTTCATTACATTTCATTTCATTTTAGTACATTTCGTTTAATTTCAGTACATTTTATACTTCGTTTTTCGCTTCTCTGTTTATTTGGAAATGATTTGGTTTTTTGTTATATATTTTGTTAATTTTTAATTGTTTTCATTTCATTTTATTTCAATTTATTTCATTTCATTTCTTTTGATTTCGTTTCTTTTTATTTTCGTTTTTCGTTTCTCTGTTTATTTGGAAATGATTTGCTTTTTTGTTACATATTTTGTTTTTTTCATTTAATTTCATTTCATCTCTTTTATTTCATTTCATTTCACGTCATTTCATTTCATTTAATTTTATTTTCCTTTCTCTGTTAATTTTGATAAATTTGTTTTTGTTATATATTTGTTATTGTTGTTTGTTTTCATTTCGTTTCATTTCTTTTCGTTTCATTTCATTTCGTTTCATTTCAAATCATTCCATTTCATTTCTTTTAGATTCGTTTCATTTCATTTCATTTCATTTTCGTTTTTCGTTTCCCTTATTATTTGGAAATGATTTGGTTTTTTCTTGTATATTTTGTTGATTTTTAATTGCTTTCATTTGATTTTAATTCATTTCGTTTCATTTTATTCCTTCATTTCATTTCGTTTCATTTCATTTTTGTTTTTCGTTTCTCTGTTTATATGGAAATGATTTGGTTTTTGGTTATATAATTTGTTTACTTTTATTTGTTTGCAATTCATTTCATTTCGTTTCATTTCGTTTCATTTCATCTCATTGCTTTTCATTTCATTTCATTACATTTCATGCAATTTATTTCACTTCATTTCAATTCTTCTAAGTTCATTTCATTTCATTCCATTTCATTTCATTTCATTTTATTTCATTTTATTTCATTTAATTTTATTTTATTTCATTTAATTTCGCTTCGTTTTACCTCATTTTTGTTTTTCGTTTCTCTGTTTATTTGGAAATGATTTGGTTTTCTGTTATATATTTTTGTTCATATAATTTCGTTTCATTTCATTTCAGTTCGTTTTATTGCAATTAACTTCGTTTCAATTCATTTCATTTCATTTCGCTTCACTGCATTCCATTGCATTTCATTTTCGCTTTTCTTTTCTCTATTTATTTGGAAATGATTTGGGTTTTTGTTATATAATTTATTTATCATGATTTGTTTTCATTTCATTTCATTTTATCTCACTTAATTTAATTTAGTTTAATTTTATTTCATTTTATGTCATTTCTTTTGATTTCATTTCATTTCATTTTACTTAAATTTTTTTTCGTTTTTCGTCTCTCTGTATGTTTGGATATGATTTGCTATTTTGTTACATATTTTGTTTATATTTGCTGGTTTTCATTTCATTTCATTTTACTACATTTTATTTTTCGTTTTTCGTCTCTCTGTTTATTTGGAAATGATTTGCATTTTTGTTACATAGTTTGTTTATTTTCATTTAATTTCATTTCACCTCATTTCATTTCATTTCGTTTCATTTAAAATTTTAGTTTTCGTTTCTCTGTTTATTTAATAAAGATTTGGTTTTTTGTTATATATTTGTTTATTGTTGTTTGTTTTCATTTCATTTCATTTCTTTTCCTTTCATTTCATTTCGTTTCGTTTCGTTTCATTTCATTTCGTTTCATATCATTTCGTCTCATTTCATTTCGTTTTCGTTTTTCGTTGATCTTTTTATTTGGAAATGATTTGGTTTTTTTTTATTTGGAAATGATTTGCATTTTTGTTGCATATTTTGTTTATTTTCTTTTAATTTCATTTCACCTCATTTCATTTCATTTCGTTTCATTTAATTTAATTTTAGTTTTCGTTTCGCTGTTTATTTAATAAAGATATGTTTTTTTCTTATATATTTGTTTATTGTTGTTGGTTTTCATTTCATTTCATTTCTTTTCCTTTCATTTCATTTCGTTTCGTTTCGTTTCATATCATTTCGTTTCATTTCATTTTCGTTTTTCGTTGCTCTTTTTATTTGGAAATGATTTGGTTTTTGTTGTTTATTTTCATTTAATCTTTTAATTTCATTTCAATCCATTTGGTTTTTTGTTATATATTTGTTTATTGTTGTTTGTTTTCATTTCATTTCATTTTTTTCATTGCTCTGTTTATTTGGAAATGATTTGGTTTTTGTTTTACAATTTGTTTGTTTTTATTTGTTTTCATTTCATATCATTTTATCTCATTTCATTTAAATTTATTTAATTTCATTTCAATTCATTTCATTTCATTTCAATTCATTTCAATTCATTTCAATTCATTTCATTTAATTTCCTTTTATTGCTTTACATTTCAATTCATTACATTTAATCTCACTATATTACATTTAATTTCATTACATCTCATTACATTTCATTTCATTTCATTTCATTACATTTCATTTCATTTTATTACATTTTATTTAATTTCAGTACATTTTATATTTCGTTTTTCGCTTCTCTGTTTGTTCGAAAATGATTAGTTTTTTTTGTTATATGTTTCGTTTTTTTTCATTGATTTTTTAATTTCATTTATATTTTTCAATTTTGTTATACAATTTGTTTGTTTTTATTTGTTTTCATTTCATATCATTTCATTTCTTTTCATTTGTTTTCATTTCATTTAAGTTTATTTCCTTTCGTTACATTTCATACGATTTATTTCACTTCCTTTTAATTCATCTATTTCTATTTTATTTTATATTATTTCATTTAATTTCATTTCATTTCATTTTATTTCATTTCATGTCATTTCATTTCATTTCATTTCTTTTGATTTCGTTTCATTTCATTTTCGTTTTTCGTTTCTCTGTGTCGAAGACATGAGTGTCAACTTAATAGAATTTTAAAGAAAAAAAAATATGTATTAAGCAAAATATGTTTAAATAAGTATACATATATATAATACCTACATACTTACCGTACCCTGAAATACTCACCTCTAACTGAAATTACTCTCCTCCTATTCCCTGCATACTTACCTGCAAAGCTGTAAAGAAAATAAATATAAAGAAAACGGAAATCGAAACTTCCCCTCCTTCCCCGTTACTGTAAACCTCAGCTAAGTTTTCTTTCGTATAAATATTAAGCTTACAGTTTGTGTATATCAGTAATCTAGTATTCGCTTACTTAAAAATATAGTCCGGTTGTACGTATGTGCGTTAGAAAAAAAATAAAAAATAAAATTCGCTCGCTAGTGTATTGAATAATGTAAATAAATAAAATTGAATAATAACTAAAATTATAATTTGTGCTAAACAATTTAATAAAATTGTCTAAAAAATATAAACCTGTGTTTTCAATTAAAGTGGAAAATACATCATAATTAAAAGATTAATTCCAAATAATTCGGAATTAAACATGGTGCCGAAACCCGATTACAGAGTGAACCTAAATAGTGTGTGCAGTGGAAAAACAAATAATAATTAAAAATACATAAAGAAATAAATACAGCACTAGCTCAAATATAAAAAAAATAGAAAGTCAAAAAAAATTATCACATACATACGTGTACATACATACGCTTAGAAAAGTGTGGTGGAAACATACATAAAACATATTTACAAAATTTATAAAAGAAACATAATAAATAAACGCGATCCTTAAAGTTAAATCATAGCGAGCGAAAAGTCGTGTTCTCCTAACTCGGGCGTGTAAAAATATAAAAAACAAAAAAAAGAAGTTCGTGAGTGCAGTGACCAGTGCGGTACATATACATATATACATAAAAATTAAAACAAAGAAAACCCCAAAATAAAATTTTGTATACATATATATATGAAATATATACATACATATAAATATACAAAAAAACCATAAAACGTGTGACACAAAACATAAAAAAAAAAAGAAAGTAGTGAAAAAATAAATGCATAAAAAAAAAAAAAAGAGAAAAAGAAAAAAATTAAATAAAATCTGGAAAAATATATATATATAATAATAATAAACATAATATTTAAAAGTGTTGAATATTATACAAAGTGTCGAACATATGTACATGAAGTGACATAAAACATAACAAAAAAAACGGTGAACTTACCAATCAGTGAAAAACACAAAATAAAAACGGAAAATATATTATATATATACTGAAAACCTCTAAAAAAAAAAAAAAAAAACATACATATAATGCAGTGCTACAAAATACATACTAAATAAAATTTTAAATAGATAATTAAAAGAAAAAATTTTCAAAATAAATAAACTCTATTTAGTTTTGCAAACAAACATATAAAAAAAGTGAAAAAAGAACATAAACTGAAATAAGTGGCCTCTAAAAAAAAAAAAAAAAAAAAAAAAAACGTAACACATACATACATATATACAGCACATATACGTACATACAGCAGCACTTCAAGACACGCAAAACAGGAACACCAGCACTACCCAGAACACAACACTGCCGCACTACTTAGATGTCAACCCCCTCTCAAAAACAAAAAAAAGTGGTTTGTAAAAAACTCCGGATGTCAAAGTAAGTCCCCCAATCTTACTCATATTTGTTTAGCGGATTTTGCTCGTGCTGTGTATGAAACTCTTTTACCATACACATAAATATTCTCAAAAATTAAATTATAACTCCCAAGGAAAGTTCGAGCAAAATCTCAAAATCCGCTAAACAAAAAATTAATCCAATATATTATAATATATAGCGGGTCCCCAAATTCGGTAAATGAAAATCCCCTACTTTTCATTTACCGAATATAACAGCGCAAACTCGCGCTTTCCCCATAAAAAGAATATTTAATAAAACAAAAAACCGCTTATTATTATATATCCATATATCCCCTTACGTATATAAACTCCCCTTTTTATATACGACAACTGGTCCAAAAACACATTCGAAAAGGACCAGTTCGGACCAGTTGCCCCTCCCATATATCCTCCCGAGTATATACATACTCTCAGTATATACACACCAACTGGACCGAAAACCCATTCCCACGGGCCCATAACCGGACCAGTGTAAGCACATTACACTGCCCATAGTCACCACCGCATAGCAAGTCACCGCTACTCAACTGTGGTACATGTGTATACATACACATATATACATAAAGTGTTTTTTTCAATTCCGGCAATTTCCCCTTCTTCGCTATTTACAATAGCAAACGGACAAAGGCACGTATGTATATAAGTATACATACGTACATACTCGTGTAAGCTCATCAAAGCACCCAGCATACAAACGGGGTATAACAAAAACCCAGTATACATTTATACATTGCTGTGCTCAGACGCGCTGAGACAGTACAATACATACATAAAAGCTAACCCCCTAAATAAATTAATTATAAATAATATATATATACTTAAATATATATATATATAAATATAAATAAATATTTTATATTAAAATTAATTTAAATAAATATCTCACAATGGAGGATAAAATGGAGAAGCCCCAATCACTCCACCCCCTTACAGGACCCCGAACTCGCTCGAAATCCCAGGCAGAAGAAGAGGAATTCTCCCAACTACACAAAAAATTTCTATATGAGCTATCCAGGATGGAAAAATTCTGCGGGAAATGGTGGGACACCAGTGAAGAGACGCACTCCGAAGCAGCCCTCAAAATTTTCAAGGACCATCTGGAAAGGCACATGGAACTGGTGGAGGCAGCCAACCAGAACCTACAGATGAGCAACGTTGACGATGAAAAGACACGCTCAGCATGCGCAGAGGCCTACGAGACGACAAATGACAACGCAATGCTCACGAAAATCAGGATAAGTGAGTTACTTGGCCAAATCCAACAAAGTATGGATTCCTCCCGGTCAATTACCCCCATCACAAAGATGCCCCCCCCAACACAATCTGACTCACTCAGCTTTCTCAAGGTACCTGCGTGTGACACAGAAATCTTCTATGGAGGATACGAAGATTGGCCCTCATTTAGGGACATGTTCACAGCAGTGTACATCAACCACCCCCAATTATCCGAAGTGCAGAAACTCTACCACTTGAGGCAGAAAACAAGAGGTAAAGCTGCACTCCTCATTAAAAATTACCCTCTCAGTGGTCACAATTTCTCATTAGCATGGGATGCACTCAAGGCACGCTACGAAAACAGAAGAATAGTAGTGGATGGCCAAATCAAGACGCTATTCAACATCCAACCCGCCCACACAGAGAATGGAGAACGGATTCAACAGATCCAGACGACAATAAATAATTGTCTTTCTACCCTACAGGCAAATGGAGTGTCAACAGACAGCTGGGACCCAATGCTTGTCTACCTCTGCTCGTCAAAACTGCCGGACGAGACACTAGCTCTCTGGGAGCAATCACTCAACTCAAGGAAGGAGTTACCTCGATGGTCAGAAATGGACCAATTTCTGACAGCTCGGTACGAGGTCGTGGAGCGACTCAGCACCTACAGACCCAATAAGCCGAAGATGAATCAACCCAGCTACCCCCAACGGACACCAGCGGTCCCTCCCCCAACCTTTAATTATAGGAACAAAACCCAAGCGTTCCATACTCAAAACAAAAGGCAAGTTTCATGTAAACTATGCCAATCAAACCACTCGATGACAACGTGCGTCAAATTTCGAGAACTGTCCGTCTCAGACCGGAACAAGTTTATTAAAGACAACAACTATTGCAAAAATTGCCTGGCGTACTCGCATTTGGAGAAAGATTGCAAAAGCAACTTTACGTGCGTGTATTGTCAAAGACGTCACCACTCCCTCCTCCATTATACTGCGAGCAACCCCACGCCTTTCCCCCCAAAACCTCAAAGAAACTTCACTACCTCTCAAGTGACAGTCGAGGAAGAACAGCCCTGCACCTCTAAGCAGGCATCCAAAAACTCAAAGGCAAATGAAAGCGGTAGAACAAAAACTCTATCTCACTATTCGAGTAACAAAGAAAGGACATTGCTTCCCACAGCAAATATTCCCATTCTCCACAAAGGAGAAGTAACTCACATCAGAGCTCTCATTGACCAAGGCTCTCAAAAAACTTTTGTAACATCCCGTATACAAAAGTTACTTGGTCTCCCCACCACAAAAGCCAACTACCAAATTCTTGGCATGGGCGGTAACACAGTCCAAAACTCGAATAGAATATGCTCTATTACGATATGCTCAGCGAATCAATCAATAAAAATCGCGGCCCAAGCGATAATACTGTCTCAATTGACGCACACTCTCCCATCCTTCAAAATAAAAGAAGTAGATTTAACAGAATACCTCTCACTGCCATTAGCAGATCCCAACTGCTTTACCCCAGCTAGAATAGACATGGTCATTGGTAGTGATATAATTCCAAAAATACTCACCCCAGGTCTCAAAATTAATGTAGGCGGCAGCTTAATAGCCCAAAACACAATATTTGGGTGGATATTAAGTGGACCAGTTGTTGAAGAAATCTCCTCATTCTCTACTCAGGTGATTGAAACCCCTTCAGAATCACTAGGAGAATTACTCAAGAAATTCTGGGAACAAGAAGAGGTACCACCGGCCCCCACATACACAGACGATGATGAATACTGTGAAGCGCTCTACAAAAAAACCACTCATCGACGAGAAGACGGCCGATATGTAGTAAAGCTGCCATTCAAGTCAGCTTTCCCGGACTCCATCGCACTCGGGCACTCCAGACCCGCAGCACAGCAGCAATATCTCAGCGTGGAACGAACTAACGAAAAGAAAGATGAGCTTCGGAACACCTATTCCGAAGTCCTAGAAGAATACCTTACGTTAGATCACATGGAACCAACCCATTCACGAGAAATCATACGCGACGGTAAATATTTCTCATTTTACCTACCCCATCACGCGGTGATTAAACCAGGAAGTAAAACTACTAAAGTCCGTGTAGTTTTCAATGCCTCAAAAACCTCGCATTCCGGTCTCTCACTCAATGACGTATTACATACTGGCCCCGTTCTCCAAAATGACTTAATGCTCATTATTCTAAAATGGAGATTATATAAGTATGTATTTAACGGCGACATTGAAAAAATGTACCGCCAAATATACGTCCATAAGGAAGACCAAGACTTCCAACGCGTTCTATTCCGCAGAACCCCCCATAGTCCGATAGAAGACTTTAAACTAAAAACGGTCACATTCGGTGTCAGCTGCGCTCCATACTTGGCAATAAGGACACTCCACCAATTAGCCGAGGACTCAAAGGAGACATACCCCCATGTCTCAAAAATATTAAAAGGAGAAACATACGTAGATGACATCCTCTCAGGCGGACATAATCTCGACTCAGCCGGCGAATCGATACATCAAGTTATCGAAGTACTCAAGTCAGCCGGATTCCCGTTAAAAAAGATCACAGCAAACCACAAGTCACTGCTGAAAGACATCCCCCCGTCTGATCTTTTAGATGAAGAATTTCTCGAATTCCAAGAGGCAAGTTCTACAAAAACCCTCGGAATAAAATGGAATGCTCTCACTGATACATTCTCGTACTCAGTTGACCCCCCCTTATCCTCAGACACTGCCACGAAACGACAGATCCTCTCATCTGTCGCGAAACTTTTCGACCCGGCAGGATGGCTATCGCCCATAATGATAGCAGCGAAAACTCTTCTTCAGCAACTATGGATGGAAGGAACAGAATGGGACGAAACCGTGAAGCCGATCTCACTCCACAAATGGAACTCCTTCAGGAGAAATCTCGCCGCAATCGAAGAAATAAGGATACCGCGATGGGTGCAATTCAGCCCAAACAGTTCCATTCAGCTACACGGATTCTCCGATGCTTCCGAGAAGGCATTCTGCGCTTGCGTATACTTACGAGTCCAGCAAGGTGAATCTGCTTCATCCCACTTACTCGCAGCCAAGAGTAAAGTATCCCCTTACAAACCGTCTCTCTCCCTAGGCTGGAACTTTGCGGCGCAGTTTTACTCGCAAAATTAGTAAAGCAGATCCGATCCTCTCTAAATCTGCCATCTCATGAACTAAATTTGTGGACAGACTCCTCAATTGTATTAGCATGGCTGGAAAAACCCCCATGGACGTGGAAAACATACGTAGCGAATAGGACATCTCAGATCCTCGAACTCGTGAATAATGCTACGTGGCGACATGTCTCCAGCGCTGACAACCCAGCTGATTTAGGCACGCGTGGAGCTAAACCCCAAGAGCTCGTCAACTGTTCACTCTGGTGGAAGGGCCCCGAGTGGTTAACTAGGCCATCCCCTCTTTGGCCGAAAAGTTCCCCAACTCATTCGTCCCCTCCCGAACAACGACAAATTGAAGCATTCCACGCTTTAGAATCTCCCGATTTTCTAGACCGTTTCTCCTCATTTTCCACCGCTCTCAGAGTAACAGCGTACATATTTCGTTTCGCTCAAAAGGCTAGAAAACTGCCAAATCCGCCCTCTACCACTCTTACTCAAAGCGACATAAAGTTCGCAAAAACTCGTCTCATAGCTGTCACCCAGCGAAAATACTTCGGGAAAACCATCACAGCACTGGAGTCGAAATTTCCGACAGAGAAAAGAGACCCCCTCCGTACTCTCAACCCCTTCTTGGATAAATCAGGACTGCTGCGTGCAAATGGGCGTCTCACTCATGCTGCCCTCAGCTACGATGAGCGCCATCCAATTATCATCCCCGATAATTCGCGATATTGCTCCCTCCTCCTCGAATTCCTCCACTCAACTCTACTGCACGCGGAAAAGCAGCTGATGATTCGCGTGGTCCAACAGGAATACCATATTCCCCGAATCCGCCAGAAGGTAAAATCTTGCATTTTTCGGTGCAAGACATGCACGATATATAAGCAGAAGATGAGCACGCAACTGATGGCAGCGTTACCCCCGGAACGGTCCACATATACACTCCCATTCCATACTACCGGTGTAGATTTTGCCGGCCCATTCCTCGTCAAAACCTCGACTCTCCGCCGAGCATCCCATTCCAAAGCATACGTGTGTGTATTCGTCTGCTTCTCGACAAAGGCTATTCATCTCGAAGTGTGCTCCGACTTGACCACCGAATCTTTCAAAGCCGCGTTTGCACGTTTCGTCGGACGCAGAGGCATCCCACATAAAGTTATGTCCGACAACGGCAAGACGTTTGTAGGAGCACAACGTAGTTTCTCACGTGAATTATCCTCCTTCCTTGCAGAAGCCTCCGAGGATATAGCAAAAAAATACGCCATTCACGGATTAACATGGCAATTCATCCCGCCATACGCCCCTCACATGGGCGGACTTTGGGAGGCTGCAGTGAAAAGTTTCAAAACTCACTTTACGAAGGTAGCCGGCAGCCAAAAATTTACGTTCGAGGAGTTCACTACGCTCCTTATTCGTATCGAAGCGGTACTCAACTCCAGACCACTCTCTCCTATGTCTCAAGATCCCGAAGACTTGAAGGTATTAACCCCAGGCCACTTCTTACGAGGCGCGCCCTTACTCTCGATCCCTGAGCCAAACTCAGAAAATCTCTCGCTCATTAATAAATGGCAAAAATTAAGAGTACTCCATCATCAGTTCAGCAAGCGCTGGAAAACTGAATATCTCCACCATCTTCAAAAACGCTACAAGTGGAAAGGATCCCAGCGAAATATGAAGGAAGGTGATCTCGTCGTCATCAAAGACGACCTTCTACCCCCAAACGAATGGCGACTAGGTCGCATAACCAAACTGCATCCCGGACCCGACCAAAACGTTCGCGTGGTAGACATCCGCATTCAAGGCGGAACGGTCACCCGCAACATAACCAAACTCTGCCTTCTGCCACCCGCTTAGCTTATACATCTCTCTCTCTCTCTCTCTCTCTCTCTCTCTCTCTCTCTCGAAAAGCTAAACTCCACTCTCAATGACCTCATACTAAAATTGCTTTTCGAACCATATCATTTCAGATCACAGAACTTCGGCAAATGTCGGCTGTGCTGCCGCACCCACTCATTGCGCCACTGCCGCGCTTTTCTCGCCATGACGCCAGACGAGAGGTATGAGTCTGCGAAGGTGCATCGCTACTGCATAAACTGCTTAGCGACCTCTCACACCACAGGGGCATGCGACTCTCCAGACAGCTGTCATCGGTGCGGATTAGCGCATCACACCCTACTCCATCGAAATTCGCTCGAATTGTCGGAGCGTACTTCATCTCAAAGCCGAAAAAGGGTGACATTCCGGCCGAAAAATGAAAACCCTCCCGGTCGTGGAAAGCAAGTCAAGAAAAGGGAGCCAGCGAGCAAAAGTATCCTCCGGAGAGGCGCTGAAAGAGCTCAACGAAGCAGCGCTCCTGCCCTACAACGAAGAATCCGTGGGCTAGTAAATAAAGCCCGCGAAACCCTCCAGCAGCTCGAAGATTTGGTACAAGTCACTTCGCCGCAGGCCCGCCGGCATGTCGAAGACATGAGTGTCAACTTAATAGAATTTTAAAGAAAAAAAAATATGTATTAAGCAAAATATGTTTAAATAAGTATACATATATATAATACCTACATACTTACCGTACCCTGAAATACTCACCTCTAACTGAAATTACTCTCCTCCTATTCCCTGCATACTTACCTGCAAAGCTGTAAAGAAAATAAATATAAAGAAAACGGAAATCGAAACTTCCCCTCCTTCCCCGTTACTGTAAACCTCAGCTAAGTTTTCTTTCGTATAAATATTAAGCTTACAGTTTGTGTATATCAGTAATCTAGTATTCGCTTACTTAAAAATATAGTCCGGTTGTACGTATGTGCGTTAGAAAAAAAATAAAAAATAAAATTCGCTCGCTAGTGTATTGAATAATGTAAATAAATAAAATTGAATAATAACTAAAATTATAATTTGTGCTAAACAATTTAATAAAATTGTCTAAAAAATATAAACCTGTGTTTTCAATTAAAGTGGAAAATACATCATAATTAAAAGATTAATTCCAAATAATTCGGAATTAAACACTCTGTTTATTTGGAAAGATTTGGTTTTTTGTTATATATTTTGTTAATTTATAATTGCTTTCGTTTCATTTCATATTATTTCATTTTATTTTATTTCATTTCATTTAATTTCTTTTGATTTCGTTTCAATTCATTTTCGTTTTTCGTTTCTCTTTTTATTTGGAAATGATTTGGTTTTTTGTTATGTATCTTGTTTATTTTTATTTGTTTTCAATTCATTTCATTTCATCTCATTGCATTTCATTTTATATCATTGCACTTTATTTCAATTCATGCAATTTCATTACGTTTCATTGAATTTTATTTCATTTCAATTTATATAATTTTATTTCGTTTAAATTAATATTATTTCATTTCACTTCATTTTAATTCATTTCATTTCGTTACATTTCGTTTCATTTAATCTCATTGCATTTCATTACATTTCATACGATTTTATTTCATTTTATTTCACTTCATTAAATCTAATTTCATTTCATTTAATTTATTTGATTTCATTTTATTTCATTTAATTTAATTTCATTTCATTTTATTTGATTTCATTTCATTTCCTTTTATTTCATTTCATTTTATTTTTCGTTTTTCGTCTCCCTGTTTATTTGAAAATGGTTAAGTTTTTTGTTACATATTTTGTTTATAGTTATTTTTTGTTGTTTCATTTCAATTCATTTTATTTCGTTTCATTTCATTTTTGTTTTTCGTTTCTCTGTTTATTTGGAAATGATTTGGTTTTCTGTTATATATTTTTGTTCATATAATTTCGTTTCATTTCATTTCAGTTCGTTTCATTTTATTTCACTTCACTGCATTTCATTTCATTTTCGCTTTTCGTTTCTCTGTTAATTTGGAAATGATTTGCTTTTTTGTTACATATTTTGTTTATTTTCATTTCATTTCGTTTCATTTCATTTCATATCATTTCATTTCATTTTCGTTTTTCGGTGAACGGCTTATTTGGAAATGACTTGGTTTTTGTTGTATTATTTGTTTTCATTTCATTTGAATTCATTTCATTTCATTTCGTTTCATTTCATTTCATTTTCGTTTTTCATTTCTCTGGTTGTTTGGAAATGATTTGGTTTTTGTTATACAATTTGTTTATTTTTTTTTGTTTTTATTTCATTTCGTTTTTTTCATTTCATTTCACTTAAACTCTTTTAATTTCGTTTCATTTCAGTTCATTTCAATTCCTTTCATTTAATTTCCTTTCATTGCTGTACATTTCAATTCATTACATTTAATTTCACTTTATTAAATTTCATTTCATTATATTTAATTTCATTTCATTTGTTTATTATTTAATTTCAGTACATTTCATTTCATTTCACTTCTTTTTATATTTCGTTTTTCGCTTCTATGTTTATTTGGAAATGATTTTTGTTATATATTTGGTTTATTTTCATTTAAGTTTTTAATTTCATTTCAATTCATTTGTTTTTTTGTTATACATTTGTTTATTGTTGTTTGTTTTCCTTTCATTTCATTTTTTTTCGATTCATTTCATTTCATCTCATTGCATTTCATCTCATTTCATTACATTTCATACGATTTATTTCACTTCATTTCAATTCATCTAATTTTATTTCACTTCATTCCATTTGATTTCATTTTATTTCATTTCTTTTTATTACTTTTCATTTCATTTTATTTCAATTTTTTTTCGTTTTTCGTCTCTCTGTATGTTTGGATATGATTTGCTATTTTGTAACATATTTTGTTTTTATTTGCTGGTTTTCATTTCATTTCATTTTATTCATTTTATTTTTCGTTTTTGTCTCTCTGTTTATTTGGAAATGATTTGCATTTTTGTTACATATTTTGTTTATTTTTATTTGTTTTCAATTCATTTTATTGCATCTCATTGCATTTCATTCATTACATTTCATTTCATTTCATTTGATTTTAATTCATTTCATTTCATTTCACTTCATTACAATTCATCCAATTTCGTTTCATTTCAATTTATTTCATTTAATTTCATTTTATTTCGTTTAATTTAATTTAATTTCTCGTTTGTATTTTGGGCCAATGTATATGTGTTTGTTAGGTTATATATTTGGAGCTTTAAGACCGTTAAATTAAAAACTAAAAATTTTCTTTTTCTGTCTCCTACGCGTTTCGATACATTTTGTATCTTCCTCAGGGAGTCTAATTTAGTTTGAACAAGAAAACATTATTTACAAACATTATACACGTACATACACACATATTTTTCAACCATAACTTAACACAAAGATATTCTCATGGATAATAGATATTATAAGTGGTCAACACATTTTGACTTATCACTTACAGTGCAATAAATACAATAATGCTACATATCAGCTTTTATTTTACATTTACTTTACATTTACATTTACTTTTTACATTCGTTATGATCGCTGTGTATGCGCAATTTATGCTGTCTACGTCTTCTTTGTAGTTCATCGCACAGTGTATTTTTTGTTGTATTCGCAGTCCTTCTAATGTCATTCTTTTTGTCGTTCTATTCTCGATATCTATTATTTTCGCATTGTCGAAGTCTGCTGTGTGATTGCTAGGTGCAAGGTGTTGGGCTAACGCAGTCGTCACCTTATTATACTTTGCGTCCGCCTTATGTTCCTATGTAAAGTTTTTCGCATTGCTCGTCTTTTTTTCCCTTGCACTTTATTTGGTATATCACATTGTGTTGTTGCTCCTTGTTTATTTTGTCTTTCGTTTTTGTAAAGACTCTGTTGAGTGTGCGATGTGGTCGATGCGCAAAAGTTATTAGTTTGTTGTTTATGTATTTTCCTAGCGATTTGTTGTCCGTTAAACCTTGTATATATGTTATGCCAGTGAATGTTTTGTTGTCATTTTTAGTCTTTACATTGTTGTTCGCACCATCTATTATGTTAATTGTTGCTGCTATAAATCTTTCTATTAATGCGTTAGGGTATCCGTTTTTGTACAGTATGTTTCTAATCTTTTTCATGTTTTCATTTCATTTCATTTCATTTTAATTCATTTCATTTTATCTGATTTCAGTTCCTTTTATTTCGTATAATTTTATTTTTCGTTTTCCGTCTCTCTGTTTATATGGAAATGATTTAGTTTTTTTGTTACATATTTTGTTTATTTTTATTTGTTTTCATTTCATTTCATTTCAAATCTTGTTAATTCAGTTTAATTCATTTTATTTCAATTCGTTTCAGTTCATTCATTTCATTTCAAATCTTGTTAATTCAGTTTAATTCATTTCATTTCAATTCGTTTCAATTCTTTCATTTCATTTTCGTTTTTAATTTCCTGTTTATTTGGAAACGATTTGCTTTTTTGTTGTATAATTTGCTTATTTATTTTTTTCATTTCATTTCTTTTCGTTTCATTTCAGTTCATTTCATTTCAATTCATTGGACTGCATTTCATTTCATTTCGTTGTTCGTTTTTCTGTTTATTTTGAAATGATTTGGTTCTTTTTTTATATAATTTGTTCACTTATCTTTTTTTTTTTTCATTTCATTTCATTATATTCTATTTAATTTAATATAATTTCATTTCATTTCCTTTCGTTTTATTGCATTTACTTTTATTTCATTGCATTTCATTTTACTTTTCGCTTTTCGTCTCTCTGTTTATTTAAAAATGATTTGCTTTTTTGTTACATGTTTTGTTTGTTTACATTTCATTTCACTTCACTTCATTTTAATTTTCGTTTTTTGTCTCTCTGTTTATTTGAAAATGATTTGCTTTTTTGTTACATATTTTGTTTATTTCATTTAATTTCATTTCATCTCTTTTCATTTCATTTCATTTCACGTCATTTCATTTAATTTTATTTTCCTTTCTCTGTTAATTTTGATAAATTTGTTTTTGTTATATATTTGTGATTGTTGTTTGTTTTCTTTTCATTTCATTTCATTTCGTTTCCTTTCATTTCGTTTAATTTCAATTAATTCCATTTCATTTCTTTTAGATTCGTTTCATTTCAGTTAATTTTCGTTTTTCGTTTCCCTTGTTATTTGGAAATGATTTGGGTTTTTCTTGTATATTTTGTTGATTTTTAATTGCTTTCATTTGATTTTAATTCATTTCGTTTCATCTCATTTCATTTCGTTTCATTTCATTTTTGTTTAATGTTTCTCTGTTTATATGTAAATGATTTGGTTTTTGGTTATATAATTATTTTACTTTTATTTGTTTGCAATTAATTTCATTTCGTTTCACTTCATCTCATTGCATTTCATTTCATTTCATTACATTTCATACGATTTATTTCACTTCATTTCAATTCATCTAATTTCTTTTCATTTCATTTCATTTCATTTCATTTTATTTCATTTCATTTCATTTTATTTCATTTCATTTCATTTCATTTTATTTCATTTTATTTCATTTAATTTCATTTTATTTCATTTCATTTCGCTTCGTTTCATTTTTGTTTTTCGTTTCTCTGTTTATTTGGAAATTATTTGGTTTTCTATTATATATTTTTGTTCATATAATTTCGTTTCATTTCATTTCAGTTCGTTTTATTTCAATTAACTTCGTTTCAATTCATTTCATTTCATTTCGCTTCACTGCATTTCATTTTCGCTTTTTCTTTCTCTGTTTATTTGGAAATGATTTGGGTTTTTGTTCTATAATTTATTTATTATTATTTGCTTTCATTTTATTTCATTTAATTTAATTTAGTTTAATTTTATTTCATTTCATTTTATTTCACTTCTTTTTATTTCATTTCATTTCATCTCATTTCATTTCATTTCAGTTCCTTTTATTTCGTATCATTTTATTTTTCGGTTTCCGTCTCTCTGTTTATTTGGAAATGATTTAGTTTTTTTGTTACATATTTTGTTTATTTTTATTTG
This sequence comes from Ceratitis rosa, assembly GCA_037013455.1. Classification (NCBI taxonomy): domain Eukaryota; kingdom Metazoa; phylum Arthropoda; class Insecta; order Diptera; family Tephritidae; genus Ceratitis; species Ceratitis rosa. The sequence continues at coordinate 633,794 of JAWMAG010000014.1, read as the reverse complement.
TTTTTATTTCATTTCATTCCATTTCTTTTTTGTTTTTCGATTTTTTGTTTAAAGGAAATGTTTCATTTCATTTCATTTCAAATCTTGTTAATTCAGTTTAATTCATTTCATTTCAATTCGTTTCAATTCTTTCATTTCATTTTCGTTTTTAATTTCCTGTTTATTTGGAAACGATTTGCTTTTTTGCTGTATAATTTGCTTTTTTTTCAATTCTTTTCGTTTCATTTCAGTTCATTTCATTTCAATTCATTGGACTGCATTTCATTTCATTTCGTTGTTCGTTTTTCTGTTTATTTTGAAATGATTTGGTTCTTTTTTATATAATTTGTGCTTTTATTTTTGTTTTCATTTCATTTCATTATATTCTATTTCATTTAATTTAATTTCATTACATTTCATTTTCGTTTTTCGTTTCCCTTATTATTTGGAAATGATTTGGTTTTTTCTTGTATATTTTGTTGATTTTTAATTGCTTTCATTTGATTTTAATTTATTTCGTTTCATTTTATTCCTCTCGTTTCATTTCATTTCATTTCGTTTCATTTCATTTTTGTTTTTCGTTTCTCTGTTCATATGGAAATGATTTGGTTTTTGGTTATATAATTTGTTTACTTTTATTTGTTTGCAATTCATTTCATTTCGTTTCATTTCATCTCATTGCTTTTCATTTCAATCCATTACATTTCATACGATTTATTTCACTTCATTTCAATTCATCTAATTTCATTTCATTTCATTCCAATTCATTTCATTTCATTTTATTTCATTTTATTTCATTTAATTTCATTTTATTTCGCTTCGTTTCACTTCAGTTTTGTTTTTCGTTTCTCTGTTTATTTGGAAATGGTTTGGTTTTCTGATATATATTTTGGTTCTTAGTTTGTTTTATTTCAATTAACTTCGTTTCATTTCATTACATTTCATTTCGCTTCACTGCTTTTCATTGCATTTCATTTTCGCTTTTCTTTTCTCTATTTATTTGAAAATTATTTGGGTTTTTGTTATATAATTTATTTATTATTATTTGTTTTCATTTCATTTCATTTTATCTCATTTAATTTAATTTAGTTTAATTTTATTTCATTTCATTTCATTTTATTTCATTTCATTTTATTTCATTTCATTTTATTTAAATTTATTTTTCGTTTTTCGTCTCTTTGTTTATTTGGAAATGATTTGCATTTTTGTTACATATTTTGTTTATTTTCATTTAATTTCATTTCATTTCATTTCGTTTCATTTAACTTTAATTTTAGTTTTCGTTTCTCTATTTATTTTATAAAGATTTGGTTTTTTGTCATATATTTGTTTATTGTTGTTTGTTTTCATTTCATTTCATTTCTTTTCCTTTCATTTCATTTCGTTTCGTTTCGTTTCATTTCGTTTCATATCATTTCGTTTCATTTCATTTCATTTTCGTTTTTCGTTGATCTTTTTATTTGGAAATGATTTGGTTTTAGTTTTTTATTTGGAAATGATTTGCATTTTGGTTACATATTTTGTTTATTTTCATTTAATTTCATATAACCTCATTTCATTTCATTTCGTTTCATTTAATTTAATTTTAGTTTTCGTTTCTCTGTTTATTTAATAAAGATTTGGTTTTTTGTTATATATTTGTTTATTGTTGTTTGTTTTCATTTCATTTTTTTCATTGCACTGTTTATTTGGAAATGATTTGGTTTTTGTTATACAATTTGTTTGTTTTTATTTGTTTTCATTTCATATCATTTCATTTCTTTTCATTTCATTTCATCTCATTTCATTTAAATTTATTTCATTTCATATCAATTCATTTCCTTTTATTGCTTTACATTTCAATTCATTACATTTAATTTCACTATATTACATTTCATTTCATTACATCTCATTACATTTCATTTCATTACATATCATTTCATTTTATTACATTTCATTTAATTTCAGTACATTTCATATTTCGTTTTTCGCTTCTCTGTTTATTTGAAAATGATTAGGTTTTTTTGTTATATATTTTGTTTATTTTCATTGAATTTTTTAATTTCATTTCAATTTTTCAATTTATGTTATACAATTTGTTTGTTTTTATTTGTGTTCATTTCATATCATTTCATTTCTTTTCATTTCATTTCATTTCATTTAAGTTTATTTCATTTCTTTACATTTCATACGATTTATTTCACTTCCTTTTAATTCATCTATTTCTATTTCGTTTCATTTTTTGTCATTTAATTTCATTTTGTTTCATTTCATTTCATTTTATTTCATTTCATTTCATTTTATTTCATTTCATTTCATTTCGTCTCATTTCATTTCATTTCATTTCTTTTGATTTCGTTTCTCTGTTTATTTGGAAAGATTTGGTTTTTTGTTACATATTTTGTTAATTTTTAATTGTTTTCATTTCATTTCATATTACTTCATTTCATTTCACTTTATTTCATTTCATTTTATTTTATTTTATTTCATTTCATTTCATTTCTTTTGATTTCTTTTGATTTCGTTTCATTTCATTTTCGTTTTTCGTTTCTCTTTTTATTTGGAAATGATTTGGTTTTTTGTTATGTATCTTGTTTATTTTTATTTGTTTTCAATTCATTTCATTTCATCTCATTGCATTTCAATTCATTTCATTCATTTTATTTCACTTCATTTCAATTCATCCAATTTCATTACATTTCATTGCATTTTATTTCATTTCAATTTATTTCATTTTATTTCGTTTAATTTATTATTATTTCATTTCACTTCATTTTAATTCATTTCATTTCGTTTCATTTCATCTCATTGCATTTCATTTCATTTCAATACATTTCATACGATTTTATTTCATTTTATTTCACTTCAGTTTAGTTCATCTAATTTCATTTCATTTCATTATATTTCATTTCATTTCCTTTTATATCATTTCATTTTATTTTTCGTTTTTCGTCTCCCTGTTTATTTGAAGATGCAAAAGTTTTTTGTTACATATTTTGTTTATAGTTATTTGTTGTTGTTTCATTTCATTTTATTTCATTTCGTTTCATTTCATTTTTGTTTTTCGTTTCTCTGTTTATTTGGAAATGATTTGGTTTTCTATTATATATTTTTGTTCATATAATTTCGTTTCATTTCATTTCACTTCACTGCATTTCATTTCATTTTCGCTTTTCGTTTCTCTGTTAATTTGGAAATGATTTGGTTTTTTGTTATATATTTGTTTATTGTTGTTTGTTTTCATTTCATTTCATTATATCTCATTTAATTTAATTTTATTTCATTTCTTTTCGTTTTATTTCATTTTTTTTTATATAATTTCTTTTTATTTCATTTCATTTCATTTTATTTAAATTTTATTTCGTTTTTCGTCTCTCTGTATGTTTGGATATGATTTGCTTTTTGGTTACATATATTGTTTATTTTTGCTGGTTTTCATTTCATTTCAGTTTACTTCATTTTAATTTTCGTTTTTGTCTCTCTGTTTATTTGGAAATGATTTGCTTTTTTGTTACATATTTTGTTTATTTTCATTTAATTTCACTTCACCTCATTTCATTACATTTCATACGATTTATTTCACTTCATTTCAATTCATCAAATTTCATTTCATTTCATTCCATTTCATTTCATTTTATTTCATTTAATTTCATTTTATTTCATTTCATTTCGCTTCGTTTCATTTCATTTTTGTTTTTCGTTTCTCTGTTTATTTGGAAATGATTTGGTTTTCTGTTATATATTTTTGTTCATATAATTTCGTTTCATTTCATTTCAGTTCGTTTTATTTCAATTAACTTCGTTTGAATTCATTTCATTTCATTTCACTTCACTGCATTTCATTTTCGCTTATCTTTTCTCTGTTTATTTGGAAATGATTTGGGTTTTTGTTATATAATTTATTTATTATTATTTGTTTTCATTTCATTTCATTTTATCTCATTTAATTTAATTTAGTTTAATTTTATTTCATTTCATTTCATTATATTTCATTTCATTTCATTATATTTCATTTCTTTTTATTTCATTTCATTTCATTTCATTTTTTTTAATTTTATTTTCTTTTTTCGTCTCTCTGTATGTTTGGATATGATTTGCTTTTTTGTTACATATTTTGTTTATATTTGCTGGTTTTCATTTCATTTTACTTCATTTTATTTTTCGTTTTTCGTCTCTCTTTTTATTTGGTAATGATTTGCATTTTTGTTACATATTTCGTTTAATTTAATTTAATTTTAGTTTTCGTTTCTCTGTTTATTTAATAAAGATTTGGTTTTTTGTTATATATTTGTTTATTGTTGTTTGTTTTCATTTCATTTTATTTCGTTTCGTTTTACCTATTTCTTTTCGTTTCATTTCATTTTCGTTTTTCATTGCTCTGTTTATTTGGAAATGATTTGGTTTTTGTTATACAATTTGTTTGTTTTTATTTGTTTTCATTTCATATCATATTATTTCATTTTATTTTATTTCATTTCATTTAATTTCTTTTGATTTCGTTTCATTTCATTTTCGTTTTTCGTTTCTCTTTTTATTTGGAAATGATTTGGTTTTTTGTTATGTATCTTGTTTATTTTTATTTGTTTTCAATTCATTTCATTTCATCTCATTGCATTTCATTTTATATCATTGCACTTTATTTCAATTCATGCAATTTCATTACGTTTCATTGAATTTTATTTCATTTCAATTTATATAATTTTATTTCGTTTAAATTAATATTATTTCATTTCACTTCATTTTAATTCATTTCATTTCGTTACATTTCGTTTCATTTAATCTCATTGCATTTCATTACATTTCATACGATTTTATTTCATTTTATTTCACTTCATTAAATCTAATTTCATTTCATTTAATTTATTTGATTTCATTTAATTTAATTTCATTTCATTTTATTTGATTTCATTTCATTTCCTTTTATTTCATTTCATTTTATTTTTCGTTTTTCGTCTCCCTGTTTATTTGAAAATGGTTAAGTTTTTTGTTACATATTTTGTTTATAGTTATTTTTTGTTGTTTCATTTCATTTCATTTTATTTCGTTTCATTTCATTTTTGTTTTTCGTTTCTCTGTTTATTTGGAAATGATTTGGTTTTCTGTTATATATTTTTGTTCATATAATTTCGTTTCATTTCATTTCAGTTCGTTTCATTTTATTTCACTTCACTGCATTTCATTTCATTTTCGCTTTTCGTTTCTCTGTTAATTTGGAAATGATTTGCTTTTTTGTTACATATTTTGTTTATTTTCATTTCATTTCGTTTCATTTCATTTCATATCATTTCATTTCATTTTCGTTTTTCGGTGAACGGCTTATTTGGAAATGACTTGGTTTTTGTTGTATTATTTGTTTTCATTTCATTTGAATTCATTTCATTTCATTTCGTTTCATTTTCGTTTTTCTTTTCTCTGGTTGTTTGGAAATGATTTGGTTTTTGTTATACAATTTGTTTATTTTTTTTGTTTTTATTTCATTTCGTTTTTTTTCATTTCATTTCACTTAAACTCTTTTAATTTCGTTTCATTTCAGTTCATTTCAATTCCTTTCATTTAATTTCCTTTCATTGCTGTACATTTCAATTCATTACATTTAATTTCACTTTATTAAATTTCATTTCATTATATTTAATTTCATTTCATTTGTTTATTATTTAATTTCAGTACATTTCATTTCATTTCACTTCTTTTTATATTTCGTTTTTCGCTTCTATGTTTATTTGGAAATGATTTTTGTTATATATTTGGTTTATTTTCATTTAAGTTTTTAATTTCATTTCAATTCATTTGTTTTTTTGTTATACATTTGTTTATTGTTGTTTGTTTTCCTTTCATTTCATTTTTTTTCGATTCATTTCATTTCATCTCATTGCATTTCATCTCATTTCATTACATTTCATACGATTTATTTCACTTCATTTCAATTCATCTAATTTTATTTCACTTCATTCCATTTGATTTCATTTTATTTCATTTCTTTTTATTACTTTTCATTTCATTTTATTTCAATTTTTTTTCGTTTTTCGTCTCTCTGTATGTTTGGATATGATTTGCTATTTTGTAACATATTTTGTTTATATTTGCTGGTTTTCATTTCATTTCATTTTATTCATTTTATTTTTCGTTTTTGTCTCTCTGTTTATTTGGAAATGATTTGCATTTTTGTTACATATTTTGTTTATTTTTATTTGTTTTCAATTCATTTTATTGCATCTCATTGCATTTCATTCATTACATTTCATTTCATTTCATTTGATTTTAATTCATTTCATTTCATTTCACTTCATTACAATTCATCCAATTTCGTTTCATTTCATTGCATTTTATTTCATTTCAATTTATTTTATTTAATTTCATTTTATTTCGTTTAATTTAATTTAATTTCTCGTTTGTATTTTGGGCCAATGTATATGTGTTTGTTAGGTTATATATTTGGAGCTTTAAGACCGTTAAATTAAAAACTAAAAATTTTCTTTTTCTGTCTCCTACGCGTTTCGATACATTTTGTATCTTCCTCAGGGAGTCTAATTTAGTTTGAACAAGAAAACATTATTTACAAACATTATACACGTACATACACACATTTTTTTCAACCATAACTTAACACAAAGATATTCTCATGGATAATAGATATTATAAGTGGTCAACACATTTTGACTTATCACTTACAGTGCAATAAATACAATAATGCTACATATCAGCTTTTATTTTACATTTACTTTACATTTACATTTACTTTTTACATTCGTTATGATCGCTGTGTATGCGCAATTTATGCTGTCTACGTCTTCTTTGTAGTTCATCGCACAGTGTATTTTTTGTTGTATTCGCAGTCCTTCTAATGTCATTCTTTTTGTCGTTCTATTCTCGATATCTATTATTTTCGCATTGTCGAAGTCTGCTGTGTGATTGCTAGGTGCAAGGTGTTGGGCTAACGCAGTCGTCACCTTATTATACTTTGCGTCCGCCTTATGTTCCTATGTAAAGTTTTTCGCATTGCTCGTCTTTTTTTCCCTTGCACTTTATTTGGTATATCACATTGTGTTGTTGCTCCTTGTTTATTTTGTCTTTCGTTTTTGTAAAGACTCTGTTGAGTGTGCGATGTGGTCGATGCGCAAAAGTTATTAGTTTGTTGTTTATGTATTTTCCTAGCGATTTGTTGTCCGTTAAACCTTGTATATATGTTATGCCAGTGAATGTTTTGTTGTCATTTTTAGTCTTTACATTGTTGTTCGCACCATCTATTATGTTAATTGTTGCTGCTATAAATCTTTCTATTAATGCGTTAGGGTATCCGTTTTTGTACAGTATGTTTCTAATCTTTTTCATGTTTTCATTTCATTTCATTTCATTTTAATTCATTTCATTTTATCTGATTTCAGTTCCTTTTATTTCGTATAATTTTATTTTTCGTTTTCCGTCTCTCTGTTTATATGGAAATGATTTAGTTTTTTTGTTACATATTTTGTTTATTTTTATTTGTTTTCATTTCATTTCATTTCAAATCTTGTTAATTCAGTTTAATTCATTTTATTTCAATTCGTTTCAGTTCATTCATTTCATTTCAAATCTTGTTAATTCAGTTTAATTCATTTCATTTCAATTCGTTTCAATTCTTTCATTTCATTTTCGTTTTTAATTTCCTGTTTATTTGGAAACGATTTGCTTTTTTGTTGTATAATTTGCTTATTTATTTTTTTCATTTCATTTCTTTTCGTTTCATTTCATTTCAATTCATTGGACTGCATTTCATTTCATTTCGTTGTTCGTTTTTCTGTTTATTTTGAAATGATTTGGTTCTTTTTTTATATAATTTGTTCACTTATCTTTTTTTTTTCATTTCATTTCATTATATTCTATTTAATTTAATTTAATTTCATTTCATTTCCTTTCATTTTATTGCATTTCCTTTTATTTCATTGCATTTCATTTTACTTTTCGCTTTTCGTCTCTCTGTTTATTTAAAAATGATTTGCTTTTTTGTTACATGTTTTGTTTGTTTACATTTCATTTCACTTCACTTCATTTTAATTTTCGTTTTTTGTCTCTCTGTTTATTTGAAAATGATTTGCTTTTTTGTTACATATTTTGTTTATTTCATTTAATTTCATTTCATCTCTTTTCATTTCATTTCATTTCACGTCATTTCATTTAATTTTATTTTCCTTTCTCTGTTAATTTTGAAAAAATTTGTTTTTGTTATATATTTGTGATTGTTGTTTGTTTTCTTTTCATTTTATTTCATTTCGTTTCCTTTCATTTCGTTTAATTTCAATTAATTCCATTTCATTTCTTTTAGATTCGTTTCATTTCAGTTAATTTTCGTTTTTCGTTTCCCTTATTATTTGGAAATGATTTGGGTTTTTCTTGTATATTTTTTTGATTTTTAATTGCTTTCATTTGATTTTAATTCATTTCGTTTCATCTCATTTCATTTCGTTTCATTTCATTTTTGTTTAATGTTTCTCTGTTTATATGTAAATGATTTGGTTTTCTATTATATATTTTTGTTCATATAATTTCGTTTCATTTCACTTCAGTTCGTTTTATTTCAATTAACTTCGTTTCAATTCATTTCATTTCATTTCGCTTCACTGCATTTCATTTTCGCTTTTTCTTTCTCTGTTTATTTGGAAATGATTTGGGTTTTTGTTCTATAATTTATTTATTATTATTTGCTTTCATTTTATTTCATTTAATTTAATTTAGTTTAATTTTATTTCATTTCATTTTATTTCACTTCTTTTTATTTCATTTCATTTCATCTCATTTCATTTCATTTCAGTTCCTTTTATTTCGTATCATTTTATTTTTCAGTTTCCGTCTCTCTGTTTATTTGGAAATGATTTAGTTTTTTTGTTACATATTTTGTTTATTTTTATTTGTTTTTATTTCATTTCATTCCATTTCTTTTTTGTTTTTCGATCCTTTGTTTAAAGGAAATGTTTCATTTCATTTCATTTCAAATCTTGTTAATTCAGTTTAATTCATTTCATTTCAATTCGTTTCAATTCTTTCATTTCATTTTCGTTTTTAATTTCCTGTTTATTTGGAAACGATTTGCTTTTTTGCTGTATAATTTGCTTTTTTTTCAATTCTTTTCGTTTCATTTCAGTTCATTTCATTTCAATTCATTGGACTGCATTTCATTTCATTTCGTTGTTCGTTTTTCTGTTTATTTTGAAATGATTTGGTTCTTTTTTATATAATTTGTGCTTTTATTTTTGTTTTCATTTCATTTCATTATATTCTATTTCATTTAATTTAATTTCATTACATTTCATTTTCGTTTTTCGTTTCCCTTATTATTTGGAAATGATTTGGTTTTTTCTTGTATATTTTGTTGATTTTTAATTGCTTTCATTTGATTTTAATTTATTTCGTTTCATTTTATTCCTCTCGTTTCATTTCATTTCATTTCGTTTCATTTCATTTTTGTTTTTCGTTTCTCTGTTCATATGGAAATGATTTGGTTTTTGGTTATATAATTTGTTTACTTTTATTTGTTTGCAATTCATTTCATTTCGTTTCATTTCATCTCATTGCTTTTCATTTCAATCCATTACATTTCATACGATTTATTTCACTTCATTTCAATTCATCTAATTTCATTTCATTTCATTCCAATTCATTTCATTTCATTTTATTTCATTTTATTTCATTTAATTTCATTTTATTTCGCTTCGTTTCACTTCAGTTTTGTTTTTCGTTTCTCTGTTTATTTGGAAATGGTTTGGTTTTCTGATATATATTTTGGTTCTTAGTTTGTTTTATTTCAATTAACTTCGTTTCAATTCATTACATTTCATTTCGCTTCACTGCTTTTCATTGCATTTCATTTTCGCTTTTCTTTTCTCTATTTATTTGAAAATTATTTGGGTTTTTGTTATATAATTTATTTATTATTATTTGTTTTCATTTCATTTCATTTTATCTCATTTAATTTAATTTAGTTTAATTTTATTTCATTTCATTTCATTTTATTTCATTTCATTTCATTTTATTTAAACTTATTTTTCGTTTTTCGTCTCTTTGTTTATTTGGAAATGATTTGCATTTTTGTTACATATTTTGTTTATTTTCATTTAATTTCATTTCATTTCGTTTCATTTAACTTTAATTTTAGTTTTCGTTTCTCTATTTATTTTATAAAGATTTGGTTTTTTGTCATATATTTGTTTATTGTTGTTTGTTTTCATTTCATTTCATTTCTTTTCCTTTCATTTCATTTCGTTTCGTTTCGTTTCATTTCGTTTCATATCATTTCGTTTCATTTCATTTCATTTTCGTTTTTCGTTGATCTTTTTATTTGGAAATGATTTGGTTTTAGTTTTTTATTTGGAAATGATTTGCATTTTGGTTACATATTTTGTTTATTTTCATTTAATTTCATATAACCTCATTTCATTTCATTTCGTTTCATTTAATTTAATTTTAGTTTTCGTTTCTCTGTTTATTTAATAAAGATTTGGTTTTTTGTTATATATTTGTTTATTGTTGTTTGTTTTCATTTCATTTTTTTCATTGCACTGTTTATTTGGAAATGATTTGGTTTTTGTTATACAATTTGTTTGTTTTTATTTGTTTTCATTTCATATCATTTCATTTCTTTTCATTTCATTTCATCTCATTTCATTTAAATTTATTTCATTTCATATCAATTCATTTCCTTTTATTGCTTTACATTTCAATTCATTACATTTAATTTCACTATATTACATTTCATTTCATTACATCTCATTACATTTCATTTCATTACATATCATTTCATTTTATTACATTTCATTTAATTTCAGTACATTTCATATTTCGTTTTTCGCTTCTCTGTTTATTTGAAAATGATTAGGTTTTTTTGTTATATATTTCGTTTATTTTCATTGAATTTTTTAATTTCATTTCAATTTTTCAATTTATGTTATACAATTTGTTTGTTTTTATTTGTGTTCATTTCATATCATTTCATTTCTTTTCATTTCTTTTCATTTCATTTCATTTCATTTAAGTTTATTTCATTTCTTTACATTTCATACGATTTATTTCACTTCCTTTTAATTCATCTATTTCTATTTCGTTTCATTTTTTGTCATTTAATTTCATTTTGTTTCATTTCATTTCATTTTATTTCATTTCATTTCATTTTATTTCATTTCATTTCATTTCGTCTCATTTCATTTCATTTCATTTCTTTTGATTTCGTTTCTCTGTTTATTTGGAAAGATTTGGTTTTTTGTTACATATTTTGTTAATTTTTAATTGTTTTCATTTCATTTCATATTACTTCATTTCATTTCACTTTATTTCATTTCATTTTATTTTCTTTTATTTCATTTCATTTCATTTCTTTTGATTTCTTTTGATTTCTTTTGATTTCGTTTCATTTCATTTTCGTTTTTCGTTTCTCTTTTTATTTGGAAATGATTTGGGTTTTTGTTATGTATCTTGTTTATTTTTATTTGTTTTCAATTCATTTCATTTCATCTCATTGCATTTCAATTCATTTCATTCATTTTATTTCACTTCATTTCAATTCATCCAATTTCATTAAATTTCATTGCATTTTATTTCATTTCAATTTATTTCATTTTATTTCGTTTAATTTATTATTATTTCATTTCACTTCATTTTAATTCATTTCATTTCGTTACATTTCGTTTCATTTCATCTCATTGCATTTCATTTCATTGCAATACATTTCATACGATTTTATTTCATTTTATTTCACTTCAGTTTAGTTCATCTAATTTCATTTCATTTCATTATATTTCATTTCATTTCCTTTTATATCATTTCATTTTATTTTTCGTTTTTCGTCTCCCTGTTTATTTGAAGATGCAAAAGTTTTTTGTTACATATTTTGTTTATAGTTATTTGTTGTTGTTTCATTTCATTTTATTTCATTTCGTTTCATTTCATTTTTGTTTTTCGTTTCTCTGTTTATTTGGAAATGATTTGGTTTTCTATTATATATTTTTGTTCATATAATTTCGTTTCATTTCATTTCACTTCACTGCATTTCATTTCATTTTCGCTTTTCGTTTCTCTGTTAATTTGGAAATGATTTGGTTTTTTGTTATATATTTGTTTATTGTTGTTTGTTTTCATTTCATTTCATTATATCTCATTTAATTTAATTTTATTTCATTTCTTTTCGTTTTATTTCATTTTTTTTTATATAATTTCTTTTTATTTCATTTCATTTCATTTTATTTAAATTTTATTTCGTTTTTCGTCTCTCTGTATGTTTGGATATGATTTGCTTTTTGGTTACATATATTGTTTATTTTTGCTGGTTTTCATTTCATTTCAGTTTACTTCATTTTAATTTTCGTTTTTGTCTCTCTGTTTATTTGGAAATGATTTGCTTTTTTGTTACATATTTTGTTTATTTTCATTTAATTTCACTTCACCTCATTTCATTACATTTCATACGATTTATTTCACTTCATTTCAATTCATCAAATTTCATTTCATTTCATTCCATTTCATTTCATTTTATTTCATTTAGTTTCATTTTATTTCATTTCATTTCGCTTCGTTTCATTTCATTTTTGTTTTTCGTTTCTCTGTTTATTTGGAAATGATTTGGTTTTCTGTTATATATTTTTGTTCATATAATTTCGTTTCATTTCATTTCAGTTCGTTTTATTTCAATTAACTTCGTTTGAATTCATTTCATTTCATTTCACTTCACTGCATTTCATTTTCGCTTATCTTTTTTCTGTTTATTTGGAAATGATTTGGGTTTTTGTTATATAATTTATTTATTATTATTTGTTTTCATTTCATTTCATTTTATCTCATTTAATTTAATTTAGTTTAATTTTATTTCATTTCATTTCATTATATTTCATTTCATTTCATTATATTTCATTTCTTTTTATTTCATTTCATTTCATTTCATTTTTTTTTTAATTTTATTTTCTTTTTTCGTCTCTCTGTATGTTTGGATATGATTTGCTTTTTTGTTACATATTTTGTTTATATTTGCTGGTTTTCATTTCATTTTACTTCATTTTATTTTTCGTTTTTCGTCTCTCTTTTTATTTGGTAATGATTTGCATTTTTGTTACATATTTCGTTTAATTTAATTTAATTTTAGTTTTCGTTTCTCTGTTTATTTAATAAAGATTTGGTTTTTTGTTATATATTTGTTTATTGTTGTTTGTTTTCATTTCATTTTATTTCGTTTCGTTTTACCTATTTCTTTTCGTTTCATTTCATTTTCGTTTTTCATTGCTCTGTTTATTTGGAAATGATTTGGTTTTTGTTATACAATTTGTTTGTTTTTATTTGTTTTCATTTCATATCATTTCATTACATTTCATTTCTTTTCATTTCTTTTCACCTCATTTCATCTTATTTCATTTCAATTTATTTCATTTCATTTTAATTCATTTCAATTCATTTCATTACATTTAATTTCACTTTATTACATTTCATTTCATTATATTTCGTTTCATTTTATTTCATTACATTTCATTTTATTTTATTACATTTCGCTTAATTTCAGTACATTTTATATTTCGATTTTCGCTTCTCTGTTTATTTGGAAATGATTTGGTTTTTTGTTATATATTTTGTTAATTTTTAATTGTTTTCATTTCATTTTATTTCAATTTATTTCATTTCGTTTCTTTTGATTTCGCTTCATTTTATTTTCGTTTTTTGTTTCTCTGTTTATTTGGAAATGATTTGCTTTTTTGTTATATATTTTGTTTTTTTTTTTCATTTAATTTCATTTCATTTCACGTCATTTCATTTCATTTAATTTTATTTTCCTTTCTCTGTTATGTAAGGACCCCAAAATCCGAGGCTTTTGGAGACCTCACAACAATACTTTTTTATATACATTTTTATATTCATGCACTGAATTTATATATATACATTGAATTATTATACATTAACTAAATATTACATATATATATATATATTTACATACTTAAATTGTTGAAGCGCTGAAGCCTATAAGCATGTTCGAACATGAATGCACATACATACGTACACATAGAATAAGTGAGAAACTGTACGCAGTAATGAATTGTTATTATAAAATAACATTCTGCCTGCGTGCAGAAGAGTATAAAAGGCGAGGAAAACGCAAAGGAAATTGAGTAGCCTTTGTGTTGTCGTTAGGTATACTTGCCCGTGGGATCAATACCACCGGCAGACGTAGTGCACCTGAGGGTCTATATACCTCACGAGCATTTATTTATATTCTACTGAGGGTTTATACCTCACTGGAACGAGGGCTGTTAGAGGGTTTATACCTCCACAGCGCCATACGAAAGAAGTACTATTTGTGTTATTATTAAGCATACTTGCTCGTGGGCTCAACACCACCAGCAAACGTAGTGTACCTGAGGGTTTATACCTCACGAACACTTACTTACTTGTCATAGAAATAGCGAGTAACGTATTAGAAACCGTGTAGATAGAGATTGTTAAACTAATAAATTTGTTGTAACGTACCCAGCGCATTTTACTTTAGCAAACCCTTGGCAAGGCTGAGCTTACCCCAGCCAAGAGGAAAACTCCGTTACAACTGGCGCCCGAGCAGGGACTCTAAAGTAAGAAGAACGAGATAACGAGGTAACCATGGTCAAAGTGACATGGGTGTACTACCTCAATCGAGAGGAACTATTGAGATACGCAGAAGAATTTGGATTCGAGAACTACGGAACAGTGGAGGAGCTGCGCAAACGCTTTGCGAGCTTCATATAGAATCAGGGTGAAGGAGAAGGCGTGCAAAGACGCTTGACGGAGTTGGCCCTCCGACATACTCGGCCAAATATCACCATAAATCCAGCGACACCAAGAGAAGGCGTCCCATCATCAGACGTGTTTTATGAAGGAGCTCACGGCATGCTCCACGAAGAAGAGCAAGCGTACGTACCTGCGACACCATCTTTTGCGAACATTATGGACAGGGTGCGGAAATGGGGATTCCGCTACGACGGCGGTAAAGATCCCTTAGGATTTATTGAACGGGTAGAGGAATTAGCGGACGGTTACGGCTTAAACCGTAACTCAATCCCACGAGCGTTACCAGAGCTACTGAAGGAGAAAGCTCTAGTGTGGTTCCGGAATAACAATCGGCACTGGCAGGAATGGGACGAGTTTAAAAAAGATTTCCTGAAGTTCTTTCTGAGCTCGCGATACTTTGAACAACTGGACGACGAGATACGCCGACGCGTCCAACGACCGGGTGAGCGGTTTAAAGATTACGTCCTGGTACTACAAGGGCTTATGCGGCACGCGAACTACACAGCCGAAGAGAAACTAAGCCGTATCTATCGAAATTCGCGCAGAGAGTATCAACTTTACGTTAAACGGAGTGAGTTCAAGAGTCTGGAAGAGTTAGTGGACTTGGTAGAAGACTTCGAAAACCTTCCCCCCGAGAGAGAGCCATTAAGAGCCGCAGCGCGACCATTTGTACCTCGACGACCGGAAGAGCGGTACCAGTCTATGCACGTGAACGAAGAGAGCTATAGATACCCACACAGCAGCGAAAGGCAGGAACAACCAAGGAGGTTTGAGGGCGCTGCAAGACCAGATCGAGCAGACAGAGCAGAGCGCTACCAGCAATTGCGTGAAGACCGGAATCCAAACACACCAAGGAGAGCAGAGAGCCAACCAAATCAGCAAGGAAGGTACGTAGACCCCCGAAACGCATGCAGACGATGCGGTGGAGCCGGACATTTCGCTCACGGCTGTCGCAGTCCAAAATTAGAATTTTGTTGGAAGTGTGGACGTTGTGGAATACACACCCGAAATTGCTGCCCAGATCTACAGGGAAACGACCAGGGGCCTCATCAGTATCGAGGGGTGGGGTCCACAACACTCCCTCGAGAACAGCAGCAGCACTAAACCAGACACAAGGCCGGATCCTGGCCAATGTGACCATGAACGGCGAAAACATAGTAGCGGCAATAGATACAGGAGCAACGAGGAGTTTCGTGAGCGAGATTGGGTACGGAAAGAACGAAACCCGTAAAGACACGAGTGGTAATGGGAGATGGAAGGCGCAAGGACGTCGAGGAAGCAGTAGAAGCAGAAGTGAAGTTGGGGAACGAAGTACATCACAGCGAGTTACTTGTTCTACCAGGCCTGGTCGATGAAATGGTACTCGGGACGGACTACCTCGCGAAGGCCAACACAGAGTTGAGATGCGGCGGAGAGTCATTAAGATTAAGAGTAGACAAGAGAGAAGATGAGATAATCACGTGCACCGCCATAGTTGAGAAGAGAGCGAAGGAGTACACGGCCTCAGAAGGCCCAAACCAAACCACACCACAAGCAGGCAACCCAGCGGATAAGAAAGTGAGTGAGTTCCTGCAAAGTGAGTTGAAACAATTTGAGGAGATGTCAGGACCGTCCAATGCCGCCACACATAAAACAATCATGCGAGACGATCGACCAATAAAGAAGCTGAACGTCGTAGCAGACGCGCTATCAAGGCAACCACAAGAGGAACAGTTGGGCACAGTGTTAGAGGAAGAGGAAAACGAAAACGGCGCATGGCTAAAAGAAAAGAAGGCGAAGGTGGAAGAAGCTCCAGAAAAGTACCCGGACTACGTGATCGAAGAAGGCAGTTTATATAGGCGAATGACGACCCAAGTCGATGGTGAAGATACTACTCCGTGGAAGCTATGTGTACCAATGTCTCAAAAACTACGAGTGTTAAAAGAAGTACATGACGCCCCGAGTGCAGGCCATATGGGCATTCGTAAATCCATAGCCCGGGCGATGGCACGATACTACTGGCCAGGAATGTTTCGCGACGTGAGGAAGTATGTACAACAGTGTCACGAGTGCCAAATATATAAGCCCGGCCAACAACAAGCTGCAGGCAAAATGCTCACCCAAATAGCGGAAGAACCATGGGCAACAGTGTGTGCAGATTTCGTCGGCCCGTTACCCCGATCAAAGCATGGCAATACAATGGCTCTCGTCTTTCTGGACCGATTCTCTAAATGGGTAGAGATCGTTGCAGTCCGCAAAGCCACAACCGAAGGCCTCGTAAGAGCATTCCGAGAAAGGATCTTAGCGCGTTTTGGCGTCCCAAAAGTACTAATCACCGACAATGGAGCACAATTCACCAGTAAGCATTTCAAAAACTTCTTACGCGAGCACGGAGTGAAACACCAGCTAACCGCACCTTACACACCGCAAGAGAACCCGACCGAAAGAGCAAATAGGAACATTAAAAGAATGATAGCGCAATTCACCGGAAGAGAACAACGTGATTGGGACGAACTACTCCCAGAAATAACACTCGCACTCAATACCTGCGTAGGCGAATCCACAGGATACAGTCCGGCATACATAGTCCAGGGAAGAGACCCAAGAATGCCGAATAATCTCTTCGACGAACACACCTTCGGAACAGCGCAGAAGACCCCGACACCAGCAGAGAAAGCAACAATGATGGCAGAAGTTTACAGAATAGTTCGAGCTAACCAACAACGTGCAGCAACCGATCAAGCGCGCCATTACAACCTGCGAAGGCGAAATTGGCAACCCGCTATAGGCGACTTGGTACTAGTGAAGGAACACCACCTCTCAAAGGCGATAGAAAACTTTGCGGCCAAACTAGCTCCCAGGTACAGCGGCCCGCATCGAATAACCAACTACGTATCTCCAGTAATAGTGGAACTGGACAAAATACACAAAGGAAAAAGGAGAACGGCACATCTGAGTGAATTGAAGCCCTACCACGGTGATGGGAAAAACATTCCATAAAGGCAACAAAAAAAAAAAAAAAAAAAAAAAAAAAAAAATATTAGTGAAAAAAAAAAATTCAGTGAAAAAAAAAAAAACATCATAGTGAGAAGAAACAAAAACAAAAACAAAACAAAAAAAAAAAAAAAAAAAAATTAAGTGAAAAAAAAAAAAAGTTTGATATGGACGCACCCTAACATGGACATAAAAGGGAGCCGTAGTGTTAAGAAACAAAAAAATAAAAAAAAAAAAAAACAAAAAAATAAAAAAAAAAACAAAAAAAAAAAAAAAAAAAATTAAGAGTAAAAAAAAGTTTGATATGGACGCACCCTAATATGGACATAAAAGGGAGTCGTAGTGTTAAGAAACAAACACAAAAACAAAAAAAAAAAAAAAAAAAAAAAAAAAAATTCAAGTGAAAAAAAAGTTTGATATGGACGCACCTTAAGTCACATACTGTATGAAGGTGGCAGCACCCACCAACAGCCAGCGGTAAACAAATGAACATACATATATACAAATGTACTTACATATAACTAAGTGAGAGAAAAAAAATATATATAATATACATACATACATACATGCAATGAAGTGAAAATATATATATGTACATATAAGTGGAAAAACAAAAATATACATAATATACATATATACAATACATAAACTAAAATATATGCAAAGTGAAAATATACAAGCAAAAACACATAGACGCAAAAAATAATAATAATAATAATTATAAACACAACGCACAGAAAAAAAAATAAATATATACACACAAAATAATAATAATAACCGAAATACTCCTGCAAAAATTCGAAGGAGAAATTTGTATCAAAGCATATACAGGAAAAGCACAGTTGGTCAAGCAATGACAAATCAAAATAAAAGCCGCCGCCGCGACCAAACTCACATGAAGTGTGTTAACAACTGAAGCGAGCGATAAACAAATTATGCTAGCAAGGTATGCGAGCGCTAAGCCAAACGCGAAAAACGAAGTAAGGAGTAAAAGCAAGCAGCAGAGATGGCATCAACAATCTTGTCAGAGAGTCAGGATGAGCAGCCAGCGAAGCGACGAGGAGAACTCGATATATCAAGCGGCACGTCGAAGGCAATTACTACCGCGTGAGGATCACACGGACTGGCCTGGTGACCATAAGTCTCGCAGCGGGAAGTGAGGGGAGGGTGTAAGGACCCCAAAATCCGAGGCTTTTGGAGACCTCACAACAATACTTTTTTATATACATTTTTATATTCATGCACTGAATTTATATATATACATTGAATTATTATACATTAACTAAATATTACATATATATATATATATTTACATACTTAAATTGTTGAAGCGCTGAAGCCTATAAGCATGTTCGAACATGAATGCACATACATACGTACACATAGAATAAGTGAGAAACTGTACGCAGTAATGAATTGTTATTATAAAATAACATTCTGCCTGCGTGCAGAAGAGTATAAAAGGCGAGGAAAACGCAAAGGAAATTGAGTAGCCTTTGTGTTGTCGTTAGGTATACTTGCCCGTGGGATCAATACCACCGGCAGACGTAGTGCACCTGAGGGTCTATATACCTCACGAGCATTTATTTATATTCTACTGAGGGTTTATACCTCACTGGAACGAGGGCTGTTAGAGGGTTTATACCTCCACAGCGCCATACGAAAGAAGTACTATTTGTGTTATTATTAAGCATACTTGCTCGTGGGTTCAACACCACCAGCAAACGTAGTGTACCTGAGGGTTTATACCTCACGAACACTTACTTACTTGTCATAGAAATAGCGAGTAACGTATTAGAAACCGTGTAGATAGAGATTGTTAAACTAATAAATTTGTTGTAACGTACCCAGCGCATTTTACTTTAGCAAACCCTTGGCAAGGCTGAGCTTACCCCAGCCAAGAGGAAAACTCCGTTACAGTTAATTTTGATAAATTTGTTTTTGTTATATATTTGTTATTATTGTTTGTTTTCATTTCATTTCATTTCATTTCTTTTCGTTTCATTTCATTCCGTTTCATTTCAATTCATTCCATTTCATTTCTTTTAGATTCGTTTCATTTCATTTCATTTCATTTTCGTTTTTCGTTTCCCTTATTATTTGGAAATGATTTGGTGTTTTCTTGTATATTTTGTTGATTTTTAATTGCTTTCATTTGATTTTAATTCATTTCGTTTCATTTTATTCCTTTCATTTCACTTCGTTTCATTTCATTTTTGTTTTTCGTTTCTCTGTTTATATGGAAATGATTTGGTTTTTGGTTATATAATTTGTTTACTTTTATTTGTTTGCAATTCATTTCATTTCGTTTCATTTCATCTCATTGCTTTTCATTTCATTTCTTTACATTTCATACAATTTATTTCACTTCATTTCAATTCTTCTAATTTCATTTCAGTTCATTCCATTTCATTTCATTTTATTTCATTTTATTTCATTTAATTTCATTTTATTTCATTTAATTTCGCTTCGTTTTACTTCATTTTTGTTTTTCGTTTCTCTGTTTATTTGGAAATGATCTGGTTTTCTGTTATATATTTTTGTTCATATAATTTCGTTTTATTTCATTTCAGTTTGTTTTATTGCAATTAACTTCGTTTCAATTCATTTCATTTCATTTCGCTTCACTGCATTTCATTGCATTTCATTTTCGCTTTTCTTTTCTCTATTTATTTGGAAATGATTAGGGTTTTTGTTATATAATTTATTTATCATTATTTGTTTTCATTTCATTTCATTTTATCTCACTTAATTTAATTTAGTTTAATTTTATTTCATTTTATTTCATTTCTTTTTATTTCATTTCATTTCATTTTATTTAAATTTTTTTTCGTTTTTCGTCTCTCTGTATGTTTGGATATGATTTGCTATTTTGTTACATATTTTGTTTATATTTCATGGTTTTCATTTCATTTCATTTTACTACATTTTATTTTTCGTTTTTCGTCTCTCTGTTTATTTGGAAATGATTTGCATTTTTGTTACATAGTTTGTTTATTTTCATTTAATTTCATTTCACCTCATTTCATTTCATTCCGTTTCATTTAATTTAATTTTAGTTTTCGTTTCTCTGTTTATTTAATAAAGATTTGGTATTTTGTTATATATTTGTTTATTGTTGTTTGTTTTCATTTCATTTCATTTCTTTTCCTTTCATTTCATTTCGTTTCGTTTCGTTTCGTTTCATTTCGTTTCATATCATTTCGTTTCATTTCATTTCATTTTCGTTTATCGTTGATCTTTTTATTTGGAAATAATTTGGTTTTTTTTATTTGGAAATGATTTGCATTTTTGTTACATATTTTGTTTATTTTATTTTAATTTCATTTCACCTCATTTCATTTCATTTCATTTCTTTTCATTTAATTTAATTTTAGTTTTCGTTTCGCTGTTTATTTAATAAAGATTTGTTTTTTTCTTATATATTTGTTTATTGTTGTTTGTTTTCATTTCATTTCATTTCTTTTCCTTTCATTTCATTTCGTTTCGTTTCGTTTCATATCATTTCGTTTCATTTCATTTTCGTTTTTCGTTGCTCTTTTTATTTGGAAATGATTTGGTTTTTGTTTTTTATTTTCATTTAATCTTTTAATTTCATTTAAATCCATTTGTTTTTTTGTTATATATTTGTTTATTGTTGTTTGTTTTCATTCATTTCATTTTTTTCATTGCTCTGTTTATTTGGAAATGATTTGGTTTTTGTTATACAATTTGTTTGTTTTTATTTGTTTTCATTTCATATCATTTCATTTAAATTTATTTAATTTCATATCAATTCATTTCATTTCATTTCAATTCATTTCAATTCATTTCATTTAATTTTTTTTTATTGCTTTACATTTCAATTCATTACATTTAATCTCACTATATTACATTTCATTTCATTACATCTCATTACATTTCATTTCATTTCATTTCATTTCATTTCATTTCATTACATTTCATTTCATTTAATTTCAGTACATTTTATATTTCGTTTTTCGCTTCTCTGTTTGTTTGAAAATGATTAGTTTTTTTTGTTATATGTTTCGTTTTTTTTTTTCAATTTTTGTTATACAATTTGTTTGTTTTTATTTGTTTTCATTTCATATCATTTCATTTCTTTTCATTTGTTTTCATTTCATTTAAGTTTATTTCCTTTCATTACATTTCATACGATTTATTTCACTTCCTTTTAATTCATCTAATTCTATTTCATTTTATTTTATTTCATTTAATTTCATTTTATTTCATTTCATTTTATTTCATTTCATGTCATTTCATTTCATTTCATTTCTTTTGATTTCTTTTGATTTCGTTTCATTTCATTTTCGTTTTTCGTTTCTCTGTTTATTTGGAAAGATTTGGTTTTTTGTTATATATTTTGTTAATTTTTAATTGTTTTCATTTCATTTCATTTCATTTCATATTATTTCATTTCATTTCATTTTATATTATTTTATTTCATTTAATTTCTTTTGATTTCGTTTCATTTCATTTTCGTTTTTCGTTTCTCTTTTTATTTGGAAATGATTTGGTTTTTTGTTATGTATCTTGTTTATTTTTATTTGTTTTCAATTCATTTCATTTCATCTCATTGCATTTCATTTTATATCATTGCACTTTATTTCA
The DNA here is from genome assembly GCA_037013455.1 of Ceratitis rosa. NCBI lineage: Eukaryota > Metazoa > Arthropoda > Insecta > Diptera > Tephritidae > Ceratitis > Ceratitis rosa. The sequence goes on along the minus strand of JAWMAG010000014.1, from coordinate 611,489 downwards.
ATTCATGCAATTTCATTACGTTTCATTGCATTTTATTTCATTTCAATTTATATCATTTTATTTCGTTTAAATTAATATTATTTCATTTCACTTCATTTTAATTCATTTCATTTCGTTACATTTCGTTTCATTTGATCTCATTGCATTTCATTACATTTCATACGATTTTATTTCATTTTATTTCACTTCATTAAATCTAATTTCATTTCATTTAATTTATTTGATTTCATTTTATTTCATTTAATTTAATTTCATTTCATTTTATTTGATTTGATTTCATTTCCTTTTATTTCATTTCATTTTATTTTTCGTTTTTCGTCTCCCTGTTTATTTGAAAATGGTTAAGTTTTTTGTTACATATTTTGTTTATAGTTATTTTTTGTTGTTTCATTTCATTTCATTTTATTTCGTTTCATTTCATTTTTGTTTTTCGTTTCTCTGTTTATTTGGAAAAGATTTGGTTTTTTGTTATACATTTGTTTATAGTTGTTTGTTTTCATTTCTTTTCGTTTAATTTCGTTTCATATCATTTCATTTCATTTTCGTTTTTCGGTGAACGGCTTATTTGGAAATGACTTGGTTTTTGTTGTATTATTTGTTTTCATTTCACTTGAATTCATTTCATTTCATTTCGTTTCATTTCATTTCATTTTCGTTTTTCGTTTCTCTGGTTGTTTGGAAATGATTTGTTTTTTGTTATACAATTTGTTTATTTTTTTTTTGTTTTTATTTCATTTCGTTTTTTTTAATTCATTTCACTTAAACTCTTTTAATTTCGTTTCATTTCAGTTCATTTCAATTCCTTTCATTTAATTTCCTTTCATTACTTTACATTTCAATTTATTACATTTAATTTCACTTTATTAAATTTCATTTCATTATATTTAATTTCATTTCATTTGTTTATTATTTAATTTCAGTACATTTCATTTCATTTCACTTCTTTTTATATTTCGTTTTTCGCTTCTATGTTTATTTGGAAATGATTGTTGTTATATATTTTGTTTATTTTTATTTAAGTTTTTAATTTCATTTCAATTCATTTGTTTTTTTGTTATACATTTGTTTATTGTTGTTTGTTTTCCTTTCATTTCATTTTTTTTCGTTTCATTTCATTTCATCTCATTGCATTTCACCTCATTTCATTACATTTCATACGATTTATTTCACTTCATTTCAATTCATCAAATTTCATTTCATTTCATTCCATTTCATTTCATTTTATTTCATTTAATTTCATTTTATTTCATTTCATTTCGCTTCGTTTCATTTCATTTTTGTTTTTCGTTTCTCTGTTTATTTGGAAATGATTTGGTTTTCTGTTATATATTTTTGTTCATATAATTTCGTTTCATTTCATTTCAGTTCGTTTTATTTCAATTAACTTCGTTTGAATTCATTTCATTTCATTTCACTTCACTGCATTTCATTTTCGCTTATCTTTTCTCTGTTTATTTGGAAATGATTTGGGTTTTTGTTATATAATTTATTTATTATTATTTGTTTTCATTTCATTTTATTTTATCTCATTTAATTTAATTTAGTTTAATTTTATTTCATTTCATTTCATTATATTTCATTTCATTTCATTATATTTCATTTCTTTTTATTTCATTTCATTTCATTCCATTTTTTTTTAATTTTATTTTCTTTTTTCGTCTCTCTGTATGTTTGGATATGATTTGCTTTTTTGTTACATATTTTGTTTATATTTGCTGGTTTTCATTTCATTTTACTTCATTTTATTTTTCGTTTTTCGTCTCTCTTTTTATTTGGTAATGATTTGCATTTTTGTTACATATTTCGTTTAATTTAATTTAATTTTAGTTTTCGTTTCTCTGTTTATTTAATAAAGATTTGGTTTTTTGTTATATATTTGTTTATTGTTGTTTGTTTTCATTTCATTTTATTTCGTTTCGTTTTACCTATTTCTTTTCGTTTCATTTCATTTTCGTTTTTCATTGCTCTGTTTATTTGGAAATGATTTGGTTTTTGTGATACAATTTGTTTGTTTTTATTTGTTTTCATTTCATATCATTTCATTACATTTCATTACATTTCATTTCTTTTCACTTCATTTCATCTCATTTCATTTCAATTTATTTCAATTCATTTTAATTCATTTCAATTCATTTCATTTAATTTCCTTTTATTGCTTTACATTTCAATTCATTACATTTAATTTCACTTTATTACATTTCATTTCATTATATTTCGTTTCATTTTATTTCATTACATTTCATTTTATTTTATTACATTTCGCTTAATTTCAGTACATTTTATATTTCGATTTTCGCTTCTCTGTTTATTTGGAAATGATTTGGTTTTTTGTTATATATTTTGTTAATTTTTAATTGTTTTCATTTCATTTTATTTCAATTTATTTCATTTCATTTCTTTTGATTTCGCTTCATTTTATTTTCGTTTTTTGTTTCTCTGTTTATTTGGAAATGATTTGCTTTTTTGTTATATATTTTGTTTTTTTTTCACTTAATTTCGTTTCATATCACGTCATTTCATTTCATTTAATTTTATTTTCCTTTCTCTGTTAATTTTGATAAATTTGTTTTTGTTATATATTTGTTATTATTGTTTGTTTTCATTTCATTTCATTTCATTTCTTTTCGTTTCATTTCATTCCGTTTCATTTCAATTCATTCCATTTCATTTCTTTTAGATTCGTTTCATTTCATTTCATTTCATTTTCGTTTTTCGTTTCCCTTATTATTTGGAAATGATTTGGTTTTTTCTTGTATATTTTGTTGATTTTTAATTGCTTTCATTTGATTTTAATTCATTTCGTTTCATTTTATTCCTTTCATTTCACTTCGTTTCATTTCATTTTTGTTTTTCGTTTCTCTGTTTATATGGAAATGATTTGGTTTTTGGTTATATAATTTGTTTACTTTTATTTGTTTGCAATTCATTTCATTTCGTTTCATTTCATCTCATTGCTTTTCATTTCATTTCTTTACATTTCATACAATTTATTTCACTTCATTTCAATTCTTCTAATTTCATTTCAGTTCATTCCATTTCATTTCATTTTACTTCATTTTATTTCATTTAATTTCATTTTATTTCATTTAATTTCGCTTCGTTTTACTTCATTTTTGTTTTTCGTTTCTCTGTTTATTTGGAAATGATTTGGTTTTCTGTTATATATTTTTGTTCATATAATTTCGTTTCATTTCATTTCAGTTCGTTTTATTTCAATTAACTTCGTTTGAATTCATTTCATTTCATTTCGCTTCACTGCATTTCATTTTCGCTTATCTTTTCTCTGTTTATTTGGAAATGATTTGGTTTTTGTTATACAATTTGTTTGTTTTTATTTGTTTTCATTTCATATCATTTCATATCATTTCATTACATTTCATTTCTTTTCACTTCATTTCATCTCATTTCATTTCAATTTATTTCAATTCATTTTAATTCATTTCAATTCATTTCATTTAATTTCCTTTTATTGCTTTACATTTCAATTCATTACATTTAATTTCACTTTATTACATTTCATTTCATTATATTTCATTTCATTTTATTTCATTACATTTCATTTTATTTTATTACATTTCGCTTAATTTCAGTACATTTTATATTTCGATTTTCGCTTCTCTGTTTATTTGGAAATGATTTGGTTTTTTGTTATATATTTTGTTAAATTTTAATTGTTTTCATTTCATTTTATTTCAATTTATTTCATTTCATTTCTTTTGATTTCGTTTCATTTTATTTTCGTTTCTTGTTTCTCTGCTTATTTGGAAATGATTTGCTTTTTTGTTACATATTTTGTTTTTTTTTTCATTTAATTTCATTTCATCTCTTTAATTTCATTTCATTTCACGTCATTTCATTTCATAAAATTTTATTTTCCTTTCTCTGTTAATTTTGATAAATTTGTTTTTGTTATATATTTGTTATTGTTGTTTGTTTTCATTTCATTTCATTTCTTTTCATTTCATTTCATTCCGTTTCATTTCAATTCATTCCATTTCATTTCTTTTAGATTCGTTTCATTTCATTTCATTTCATTTTCGTTTTTCGTTTCCCTTATTATTTGGAAATGATATGGTTTTTTCTTGTATATTTTGTTGATTTTTAATTGCTTTCATTTGATTTTAATTCATTTCGTTTCATTTTATTCCTTTCATTTCATTTCGTTTCATTTCATTTTTGTTTTTCGTTTCTCTGTTTATATGGAAATGATTTGGTTTTTGGTTATATAATTTGTTTACTTTTATTTGTTTGCAATTCATTTCATTTCGTTTCATTTCATCTCATTGCTTTTCATTTCATTTCTTTACATTTCATACAATTTATTTCACTTCATTTCAATTCTTCTAATTTCATTTCAGTTCATTCCATTTCATTTCATTTTACTTCATTTTATTTCATTTAATTTCATTTTATTTCATTTAATTTCGCTTCGTTTTACTTCATTTTTGTTTTTCGTTTCTCTGTTTAGTTGGAAATGATTTGGTTTTCTGTTATATATTTTTGTTCATATAATTTCGTTTCATTTCATTTCAGTTTGTTTTATTGCAATTAACTTTGTTTCAATTCATTTCATTTCATTTCGCTTCACAGCATTTCATTTTCGCTTTTCTTTTCTCTATTTATTTGGAAATGATTTGGGTTTTTGTTATATAATTTGTTTATCATTATTTGTTTTCATTTCATTTCATTTTATCTCACTTAATTTAATTTAGTTTAATTTTATTTCATTTTATTTCATTTCTTTTTATTTCATTTCATTTTATTTAAATTTTTTTTCGTTTTTCGTCTCTCTGTATGTTTGGATATGATTTGCTATTTTGTTACATATTTTGTTTATATTTGATGGTTTTCATTTCATTTCATTTTACTACATTTTATTTTTCGTTTTTCGTCTCTCTGTTTATTTGGAAATGATTTGCATTTTTGTTACATAGTTTGTTTATTTTCATTTAATTTCATTTCACCTCATTTCATTTCATTTCATTTCTTTTCATTTAATTTAATTTTAGTTTTCGTTTCTCTGTTTAGTTAATAAAGATTTGGTATTTTGTTATATATTTGTTTATTGTTGTTTGTTTTCATTTCATTTCATTTCTTTTCCTTTCATTTCATTTCGTTTCGTTTCGTTTCGTTTCGTTTCGTTTCATTTCGTTTCATATCATTTCGTTTCATTTCATTTCATTTTCGTTTATCGTTGATCTTTTTATTTGGAAATAATTTGGTTTTTTTTAATTTGGAAATGATTTGCATTTTTGTTACATATTTTGTTTATTTTCTTTTAATTTCATTTCACCTCATTTCATTTCATTTCATTTCTTTTCATTTAATTTAATTTTAGTTTTCGTTTCGCTGTTTATTTAATAAAGATTTGTTTTTTTCTTATATATTTGTTTATTGTTGTTTGTTTTCATTTCATTTCATTTCTTTTCCTTTCATTTCATTATATTTCATTTCTTTTTATTTCATTTCATTTCATTTCATTTTTTTTTAATTTTATTTTCTTTTTTCGTCTCTCTGTATGTTTGGATATGATTTGCTTTTTTGTTACATATTTTGTTTATATTTGCTGGTTTTCATTTCATTTTACTTCATTTTATTTTTCGTTTTTCGTCTCTCTGTTTATTTGGTAATGATTTGCATATTTGTTACATATTTCGTTTAATTTAATTTAATTTTAGTTTTCGTTTCTCTGTTTATTTAATAAAGATTTGGTTTTTTGTTATATATTTGTTTATTGTTGTTTGTTTTCATTTCATTTTATTTCGTTTCGTTTCGTTTCATTTCGTTTCATTTCATTTCATTTTCGTTTTTCATTGCTCTGTTTATTTGGAAATGATTTGGTTTTTGTTATACAATTTGTTTGTTTTTATTTGTTTTCATTTCATATCATTTCATTACATTTCATTTCTTTTCATTTCTTTTCACCTCATTTCATCTCATTTCATTTCGATTTATTTCATTTCATTTTAATTCATTTCAATTCATTTCATTTCATTTAATTTCCTTTTATTGCTTTACATTTCAATTCATTACATTTAATCTCACTATATTACATTTCATTTCATTACATCTCATTACATTTCATTTCATTTCATTTCATTTCATTTCATTTCATTTCATTACATTTCATTTCATTTAATTTCAGTACATTTTATATTTCGTTTTTCGCTTCTCTGTTTGTTTGAAAATGATTAGTTTTTTTTGTTATATGTTTCGTTTTTTTTTTCAATTTTTGTTATACAATTTGTTTGTTTTTATTTGTTTTCATTTCATATCATTTCATTTCTTTTCATTTGTTTTCATTTCATTTAAGTTTATTTCCTTTCATTACATTTCATACGATTTATTTCACTTCCTTTTAATTCATCTAATTCTATTTCATTTTATTTTATTTCATTTAATTTCATTTTATTTCATTTCATTTTATTTCATTTCATGTCATTTCATTTCATTTCATTTCTTTTGATTTCTTTTGATTTCGTTTCATTTCATTTTCGTTTTTCGTTTCTCTGTTTATTTGGAAAGATTTGGTTTTTTGTTATATATTTTGTTAATTTTTAATTGTTTTCATTTCATTTCATTTCATTTCATATTATTTCATTTCATTTCATTTTATATTATTTTATTTCATTTAATTTCTTTTGATTTCGTTTCATTTCATTTTCGTTTTTCGTTTCTCTTTTTATTTGGAAATGATTTGGTTTTTTGTTATGTATCTTGTTTATTTTTATTTGTTTTCAATTCATTTCATTTCATCTCATTGCATTTCATTTTATATCATTGCACTTTATTTCAATTCATGCAATTTCATTACGTTTCATTGCATTTTATTTCATTTCAATTTATATCATTTTATTTCGTTTAAATTAATATTATTTCATTTCACTTCATTTTAATTCATTTCATTTCGTTACACTTCGTTTCATTTAATCTCATTGCATTTCATTACATTTCATACGATTTTATTTCATTTTAGTTCACCTCATTAAATCTAATTTCATTTCATTTAATTTATTTGATTTCATTTTATTTCTTTTAATTTAATTTCATTTCATTTTATTTGATTTCATTTCATTTCCTTTTATTTCATTTCATTTTATTTTTCGTTTTTCGTCTCCCTGTTTATTTGAAAATGGTTAAGTTTTTTGTTACATATTTTGTTTATAGTTATTTTTTGTTGTTTCATTTCATTTCATTTTATTTCGTTTCATTTCATTTTTGTTTTTCGTTTCTCTGTTTATTTGGAAAAGATTTGGTTTTTTGTTATACATTTGTTTATAGTTGTTTGTTTTCATTTCTTTTCGTTTAATTTCGTTTCATATCATTTCATTTCATTTTCGTTTTTCGGTGAACGGCTTATTTGGAAATGACCTGGTTTTTGTTGTATTGTTTGTTTTCATTTTACTTGAATTCATTTCATTTCATTTCGTTTCATTTCATTTCATTTTCGTTTTTCGTTTCTCTGGTTGTTTGGAAATGATTTGGTTTTTGTTATACAATTTGTTTATTTTTTGTTTGTTTTTATTTCATTTCGTTTTTTTTAATTCATTTCACTTAAACTCTTTTAATTTCGTTTCATTTCAGTTCATTTCAATTCCTTTCATTTAATTTCCTTTCATTGCTGTACATTTCAATTCATTACATTTAATTTCACTTTATTAAATTTCATTTCATTATATTTAATTTCATTTCATTTGTTTATTATTTAATTTCAGTATATTTCATTTCATTTCACTTCTTTTTATATTTCGTTTTTCGCTTCTATGTTTATTTGGAAATGATTGTTGTTATATATTTTGTTTATTTTTATTTAAGTTTTTAATTTCATTTCAATTCATTTGTTTTTTTGTTATACATTTGTTTATTGTTGTTTGTTTTCCTTTCATTTCATTTTTTTTCGTTTCATTTCATTTCATCTCATTGCATTTCACCTCATTTCATTACATTTCATACGATTAATTTCACTTCATTTCAATTCATCAAATTTCATTTCATTTCATTCCATTTCATTTCATTTTATTTCATTTAATTTCATTTTATTTCTTTTCATTTCATTTCATTTCGTCTCATTTCATTTCATTTCATTTCTTTTGATTTCGTTTCTCTGTTTATTTGGAAAGATTTGGTTTTTTGTTACATATTTTGTTAATTTTTAATTGTTTTCATTTCATTTCATTTCATATTACTTCATTTCATTTCACTTTATTTCATTTCATTTTATTTTCTTTTATTTCATTTCATTTGATTTCTTTTGATTTCGTTTCATTTCATCTTCGTTATTCGTTTCTCTTTTTATTTGGAAATGATTTGGTTTTTTGTTATGTATCTTGTTTATTTTTATTTGTTTTCAATTCATTTCATTTCATCTCATTGCATTTCAATTCATTTCATTCATTTTATTTCACTTCATTTCAATTCATCCAATTTCATTACATTTCATTGCATTTTATTTCATTTCAATTTATTTCATTTTATTTCGTTTAATTTATTATTATTTCATTTCACTTCATTTTAATTCATTTCATTTCGTTACATTTCGTTTCATTTCATCTCATTGCATTTCATTTCATTTCATTACATTTCATACGATTTTATTTCATTTTATTTCACTTCAGTTTAGTTCATCTAATTTCATTTCATTTCATTATATTTCATTTCATTCCCTTTTATATCATATCATTTTATGTTTCGTTTTTCGTCTCCCTGTTTATTTGAAGATGCAAAAGTTTTTTGTTACATATTTTGTTTATAGTTGTTTGTTGTTGTTTCATTTCATTTTATTTCATTTCGTTTCATTTCATTTTTGTTTTTCGTTTCTCTGTTTATTTGGAAATGATTTGGTTTTCTGTTATATATTTTTGTTCATATAATTTCGTTTCATTTCATTTCAGTTCGTTTCATTTCATTTCACTTCACTGCATTTCATTTCATTTTCGCTTTTCGTTTCTCTCTTAATTTGGAAATGATTTGGTTTTTTGTTATATATTTGTTTATTGTTGTTTGTTTTCATTTCATTTCATTATATCTCATTTAATTTAATTTTATTTCATTTCTTTTCGTTTTATTTCATTTTTTTTTATATAATTTCTTTTTATTTCATTTCAATTCATTTTATTTAAATTTTATTTCGTTTTTCGTCTCTCTGTATGTTTGGATATGATTTGCTTTTTGGTTACATATATTGTTTATTTTTGCTGGTTTTCATTTCATTTCAGTTTACTTCATTTTAATTTTCGTTTTTGTCTCTCTGTTTATTTGGAAATGATTTGCTTTTTTGTTACATATTTTGTTTATTTTCATTTAATTTCACTTCACCTCATTTCATTACATTTCATACGATTTATTTCACTTCATTTCAATTCATCAAATTTCATTTCATTTCATTCCATTGCATTTCATTTTATTTCATTTAATTTCATTTTATTTCATTTCATTTCGCTTCGTTTCATTTCATTTTTGTTTTTCGTTTCTCTGTTTAATTGGAAATGATTTGGTTTTCTGTTATATATTTTTGTTCATATAATTTCGTTTCATTTCATTTCAGTTCGTTTTATTTCAATTAACTTCGTTTGAATTCATTTCATTTCATTTCGCTTCACTGCATTTCATTTTCGCTTATCTTTTCTCTGTTTATTTGGAAATGATTTGGGTTTTTGTTATATAATTTATTTATTATTATTTGTTTTCATTTCATTTCATTTTATCTCAATTAATTTAATTTAGTTTAATTTTATTTCATTTCATTTCATTATATTTCATTTCATTTCATTATATTTCATTTCTTTTTATTTCATTTCAATTTTTTTTTAATTTTATTTTCTTTTTTCGTCTCTCTGTATGTTTGGATATGATTTGCTTTTTTGTTACATATTTTGTTTATATTTGCTGGTTTTCATTTCATTTTACTTCATTTTATTTTTCGTTTTTCGTCTCTCTGTTTATTTGGTAATGATTTGCATTTTTGTTACATATTTCGTTTAATTTAATTTAATTTTAGTTTTCGTTTCTCTGTTTATTTAATAAAGATTTGGTTTTTTGTTATATATTTGTTTATTGTTGTTTGTTTTCATTTCATTTTATTTCGTTTCGTTTTACCTATTTCTTTTCGTTTCATTTCATTTTCGTTTTTCATTGCTCTGTTTATTTGGAAATGATTTGGTTTTTGTTATACAATTTGTTTGTTTTTATTTGTTTTCATTTCATATCATTTCATTACATTTCATTTCTTTTCATTTCTTTTCACTTCATTTCATCTCATTTCATTTCATTTTAATTCATTTCAATTCATTTCATTTCATTTAATTTCCTTTAATTGCTTTACATTTCAATTCATTACATATAATTTCACTTTATTACATTTCATTTCATTATATTTCATTTCATTTTATTTCATTTTCGTTTTTCGTTTCCCTTATTATTTGGAAATGATTTGGTTTTTTCTTGTATATTTTGTTGATTTTTAATTGCTTTTATTTGATTTTAATTCATTTCGTTTTATTTTATTCCTTTCATTTCTTTTCGTTTCATTTCATTTTTGTTTTTCGTTTCTTTGTTTATATGGAAATGATTTGGTTTTTGGTTATATAATTTGTTTACTTTTATTTGTTTGCAATTCATTTCATTTCGTTTCATTTCATCTCATTGCTTTTCATTTCATTTCTTTACATTTCATACAATTTATTTCACTTCATTTCAATTCTTCTAATTTCATTTCAGTTCATTCCATTTCATTTCATTTTATTTCAATTTATTTCATTTAATTTCATTTTATTTCATTTAATTTCGCTTCGTTTTACTTCATTTTTGTTTTTCGTTTCTCTGTTTATTTGGAAATGATTTGGTTTTCTGTTATATATTTTTGTTCATATAATTTCGTTTCATTTCATTTCAGTTTGTTTTATTGCAATTAACTTCGTTTCAATTCATTTCATTTCATTTCGCTTCACTGCATTTCATTGCATTTCATTTTCGCTTTTCTTTTCTCTATTTATTTGGAAATGATTTGGGTTTTTGTTATATAATTTATTTATCATTATTTGTTTTCATTTCATTTCATTTTATCTCACTTAATTTAATTTAGTTTAATTTTATTTCATTTTATTTCATTTCTTTTTATTTCATTTCATTTCATTTTATTTAAATTTTTTTTCGTTTTTCGTCTCTCTGTATGTTTGGATATGATTTGCTATTTTGTTACATATTTTGTTTATATTTGATGGTTTTCATTTCATTTCATTTTACTACATTTTATTTTTCGTTTTTCGCCTCTCTGTTTATTTGGAAATGATTTGCATTTTTGTTACATAGTTTGTTTATTTTCATTTAATTTCATTTCACCTCATTTCATTTCATTTCGTTTCATTTAATTTAATTTTAGTTCTCGTTTCTCTGTTTATTTAATAAAGATTTGGTATTTTGTTATATATTTGTTTATTGTTGTTTGTTTTCATTTCATTTCATTTCTTTTCCTTTCATTTCATTTCGTTTCGTTTCGTTTCGTTTCGTTTCGTTTCATTTCGTTTCATATCATTTCGTTTCATTTCATTTCATTTTCGTTTATCGTTGATCTTTTTATTTGGAAATAATTTGGTTTTTTTTTATTTGGAAATGATTTGCATTTTTGTTACATATTTTGTTTATTTTCTTTTAATTTCATTTCACCTCATTTCATTTCATTTCATTTCTTTTCATTTAATTTAATTTTAGTTTTCGTTTCGCTGTTTATTTAATAAAGATTTTTTTTTTCTTATATATTTGTTTATTGTTGTTTGTTTTCATTTCATTTCATTTCTTTTCCTTTCATTTCATTTCGTTTCGTTTCGTTTCATATCATTTCGTTTCATTTCATTTTCGTTTTTCGTTGCTCTTTTTATTTGGAAATGATTTGGTTTTTGTTTTTTATTTTCATTTAATCTTTTAATTTCATTTAAATCCATTTGTTTTTTTGTTATATATTTGTTTATTGTTGTTTGTTTTCATTTCATTTCATTTTTTTCATTGCTCTGTTTATTTGGAAATGATTTGGTTTTTGTTATACAATTTGTTTGTTTTTATTTGTTTTCATTTCATATCATTTCATTTAAATTTATTTAATTTCATATCAATTCATTTCATTTCATTTCAATTCATTTCAATTCATTTCAATTAATTTCCTTTTATTGCTTTACATTTCAATTCATTACATTTAATCTCACTATATTACATTTCATTTCATTACATCTCATTACATTTCATTTCATTTCATTTCATTTCATTTCATTTCATTTCATTTCATTTCATTTCATTACATTTCATTTCATTTAATTTCAGTACATTTTATATTTCGTTTTTCGCTTCTCTGTTTATTTGAAAATGATTAGTGATGATGTTTCGTTTTTTTTTTCAATTTTTGTTATACAATTTGTTTGTTTTTATTTGTTTTCATTTCATATCATTTCATTTCTTTTCATTTGTTTTCATTTCATTTAAGTTTATTTCTTTTCATTACATTTCATACGATTTATTTCACTTCCTTTTAATTCATCTAATTCTATTTCATTTCATTTTATTTCATTTAATTTCATTTTATTTCATTTCATTTTATTTCATTTCATGTTTTCGTTTCTCTGTTTATTTGGAAAGATTTGGTTTTTTGTTATATATTTTGTTAATTTTTACTTGTTTTCATTTCATTTCATTTCATATTATTTCATTTCATTTCATTTTATATTATTTTATTTCATTTAATTTCTTTTGATTTCGTTTCATTTCATTTTCGTTTTTCGTTTCTCTTTTTATTTGGAAATGATTTGGTTTTTTGTTATGTATCTTGTTTATTTTTATTTGTTTTCAATTCATTTCATTTCATCTCATTGCATTTCATTTTATATCATTGCACTTTATTTCAATTCATGCAATTTCATTACGTTTCATTGCATTTTATTTCATTTCAATTTATATCATTTTATTTCGTTTAAATTAATATTATTTCATTTCACTTCATTTTAATTCATTTCATTTCGTTACACTTCGTTTCATTTAATCTCATTGCATTTCATTACATTTCATACGATTTTATTTCATTTTATTTCACTTCATTAAATCTAATTTCATTTCATTTAATTTATTTGATTTCATTTTATTTCATTTAATTTAATTTCATTTCATTTTATTTGATTTCATTTCATTTCCTTTTACTTCATTTCATTTTATTTTTCGTTTTTCGTCTCCCTGTTTATTTGAAAATGGTTAAGTTTTTTGTTACATATTTTGTTTATAGTTATTTTTTGTTGTTTCATTTCATTTCATTTTATTTCGTTTCATTTCATTTCAGTTTGTTTTATTGCAATTAACTTCGTTTCAATTCATTTCATTTCATTTCGCTTCACTGCATTTCATTGCATTTCATTTTCGCTTTTCTTTTCTCTATTTATTTGGAAATGATTTGGGTTTTTGTTATATAATTTGTTTATCATTATTTGTTTTCATTTCATTTCATTTTATCTCACTTAATTTAATTTAGTTTAATTCTATTTCATTTTATTTCATTTCTTTTTATTTCATTTCATTTCATTTTATTTAAATTTTTTTTCGTTTTTCGTCTCTCTGTATGTTTGGATATGATTTGCTATTTTGTTACATATTTTGTTTATATTTGATGGTTTTCATTTCATTTCATTTTACTACATTTTATTTTTCGTTTTTCGTCTCTCTGTTTATTTGGAAATGATTTGCATTTTTGTTACATAGTTTGTTTATTTTCATTTAATTTCATTTCACCTCATTTCATTTTATTTCGTTTCATTTAATTTAATTTTAGTTTTCGTTTCTCTGTTTATTTAATAAAGATTTGGTATTTTGTTATATATTTGTTTATTGTTGTTTGTTTTCTTTTCATTTCATTTCTTTTCCTTTCATTTCATTTCGTTTCGTTTCGTTTCGTTTCATTTCGTTTCATATCATTTCGTTTCATTTCATTTCATTTTCGTTTATCGTTGATCTTTTTATTTGGAAATAATTTGGTTTTTTTTTATTTGGAAATGATTTGCATTTTTGTTACATATTTTGTTTATTTTCTTTTAATTTCATTTCACCTCATTTCATTTCATTTCATTTCTTTTCATTTAATTTAATTTTAGTTTTCGTTTCGCTGTTTATTTAATAAAGATTTGTTTTTTTCTTATATATTTGTTCATTGTTGTTTGTTTTCATTTCATTTCATTTCTTTTACTTTCATTTCATTTCGTTTCGTTTCGTTTCATATCATTTCGTTTCATTTCATTTTCGTTTTTCGTTACTCTTTTTATTTGGAAATGATTTGGTTTTTGTTTTTTATTTTCATTTAATCTTTTAATTTCATTTAAATCCATTTGTTTTTTTGTTATATATTTGTTTATTGTTGTTTGTTTTCATTTCATTTCATTTTTTTCATTGCTCTGTTTATTTGGAAATGATTTGGTTTTTGTTATACAATTTGTTTGTTTTTATTTGTTTTCAGTTCATATCATTTCATCTCATTTCATTTAAATTTATTTAATTTCATATCAATTCATTTCATTTCATTTCAATTCATTTCAATTCATTTCATTTAATTTCCTTTTATTGCTTTACATTTCAATTCATTACATTTAATCTGACTATATTACATTTCATTTCATTACATCTCATTACATTTCATTTCATTTCATTTCATTTCATTTCATTTCATTTCATTTCATTTAATTTCAGTACATTTTATATTTCGTTTTTCGCTTCTCTGTTTGTTTGAAAATGATTAGTTTTTTTGTTATATGTTTCGTTTTTTTTCAATTTTTGTTATACAATTTGTTTGTTTTTATTTGTTTTCATTTCATATCATTTCATTTCTTTTCATTTGTTTTCATTTGTTTTCATTTCATTTAAGTTTATTTCCTTTCATTACATTTCATACGATTTATTTCACTTCCTTTTAATTCATCTAATTCTATTTCATTTTATTTTATTTCATTTAATTTAATTTTATTTCATTTCATTTCATTTTATTTCATTTCATGTCATTTCATTTCATTTCTTTTGATTTCGTTTCATTTCATTTTCGTTTCATTTCATTTTCGTTTTTCGTTTCTCTGTTTATTTGGAAAGATTTGGTTTTTTGTTATATATTTTGTTAATTTTTAATTGTTTTCATTTCATTTCATTTCATATTATTTTATTTCATTTCATTTTATATTATTTTATTTCATTTAATTTCTTTTGATTTCGTTTCATTTCATTTTCGTTTTTCGTTTCTCTTTTTATTTGGAAATGATTTGGTTTTTTGTTATGTATCTTGTTTATTTTTATTTGTTTTCAATTCATTTCATTTCATCTCATTGCATTTCATTTTATATCATTGCACTTTATTTCAATTCATGCAATTTCATTACGTTTCATTGAATTTTATTTCATTTCAATTTATATCATTTTATTTCGTTTAAATTAATATTATTTCATTTCACTTCATTTTAATTCATTTCATTTCGTTTCATTTCGTTTCATTTAATCTCATTGCGTTTCATTACATTTCATACGATTTTATTTCATTTTATTTCACCTCATTAAATCTAATTTCATTTCATTTAATTTATTTGATTTCATTTTATTTCATTTAATTTAATTTCATTTCATTTTATTTGATTTCATTTCATTTCCCTTTATTTCATTTCATTTTATTTTTCGTTTTTCGTCTCCCTGTTTATTTGAAAATGGTTAAGTTTTATGTTACATATTTTGTTTATAGTTATTTTTTTTTGTTTCATTTCATTTCATTTTATTTCGTTTCATTTCATTTTTGTTTTTCGTTTCTCTGTTTATTTGGAAAAGATTTGGTTTTTTGTTATACATTTGTTTATAGTTGTTTGTTTTCATTTCTTTTCGTTTAATTTCGTTTCATATCATTTCATTTCATTTTCGTTTTTCGGTGAACGGCTTATTTGGAAATGACTTGGTTTTTGTTGTATTATTTGTTTTCATTTCACTTGAATTCATTTCATCTCATTTCGTTTCATTTCATTTCATTTCATTTCGTTTCATTTCATTTCATTTTCGTTTTTCGTTTCTCTGTTTGTTTGGAAATGATTTGGTTTTTGTTATACAATTTGTTTATTTTCTTTTTGTTTTTATTTCATTTCGTTTTTTTTAATTCATTTCACTTAAACTCTTTTAATTTCGTTTCATTTCAGTTCATTTCAATTCCTTTCATTTAATTTCCTTTCATTACTTTACATTTCAATTTATTACATTTAATTTCACTTTATTAAATTTCATTTCATTATATTTAATTTCATTTCATTTGTTTATTATTTAATTTCAGTACATTTCATTTCATTTCACTTCTTTTTATATTTCGTTTTTCGCTTCTATGTTTATTTGGAAATGATTGTTGTTATATATTTTGTTTATTTTTTTTAAGTTTTTAATTTCATTTCAATTCATTTGTTTTTTTGTTATACATTTGTTTATTGTTGTTTGTTTTCCTTTCATTTCATTTTTTTTCGATTCATTTCATTTCATCTCATCGCATTTCATCTCATTTCATTACATTTCATACGATTTATTTCACTTCATTTCAATTCATCTAATTTCATTTCACTTCGCTCCATTTGATTTCATTTTATTTCATTTAATTTCATTTCATTTCTCTTCGTTTCATTTCATTTTTGTTTTTCGTTTCTCTGTTTATTTGGAAATGATGTGGTTTTCTGTTATATATTTTTGTTCATATAATTTCGTTTCATTTCATTTCAGTTCGTTTTATTTCAGTTAACTTCGTTTCAATTCATTTCATTGCATTTCATTTTCGCTTTTCTTTTTTCTGTTTATTTGGAAATGATTTTGGTTTTTGTTATAAAATTTATTTATTATTATATGTTTTCATTTCATTTCATTTTATCTCATTTAATTTAATTTAGTTTAATTTTATTTCATTTCATTTCATTTTATTTAAATTTTTTTTCGTTTTTCGTCTCTCTGTATGTTTGGATATGATTTGCTATTTTGTTACATATTTTGTTTATATTTGCTGGTTTTCATTACATTTCATTTTGCTTCATTTTATTTTTCGTTTTTCGTCTCTCTGTTTATTTGGAAATGATTTGAATTTTTTTTACATATTTTGTTTATTTTCATTTAATTTCATTTCACCTAATTTCATTTCATTTCGTTTCATTTAATTTATTTTTAGTTTTCGTTTCTCTGTTTATTTAATAAAGATTTGGTTTTTTGTTATATATTTGTTTATTGTTGTTTGTTTTCATTTCATTTCTTTTCCTTTCATTTCATTTCGTTTCATGTCATTTCGTTTCATTTCATTTCATTTTCGTTTTTCGTTGCTCTTTTTATTTGGAAATGATTTGGTTTTAGTTTTTTATTTTTATTTTATCTTTTAATTTCATCTCAATTCATTTGTTTTTTTTTGTTATATATTTGTTTATTGTTGTTTGTTTTCATTTCATCTCATTTTTTTCGTTTCATTTCATTTAGTTTCATTTTATTACTTTTCGTTTCATTTCATTTCGTTTCATTTCATTTCATTTTCGTTTTTCATTGCTCTGTTTATTTGGAAATGATTTGGTTTTTGTTGTACAATTTGTTTGTTTTTTTTTGTTTTCATTTCATATCATTTCATTACATTTCAATTCTTTCCATATCTTTTCATTTCATTTCATCTCATTTCATTTCAATTTATTTCCTTTCGTTTTAATTCATTTCAATTCATTTCATTTCAATTCGTTTCAATTCATTTCATTTAATTTCCTTTTATTGCTTTACATTTCAATTCATTATATTTTATATTTCGTTTTTCGCTTCTCTGTTTATTTGAAAATGATTTCATTTTCTTTATATATTTCGTTTATTATCATTTAATTTTTTAAATTCATTTCATTTCATTTCTTTTGATTTCGTTTCATTTCTTTTTCGTTTTTCTGTTTATTTGGAAATGATTTGATTTTCTTTATATATTTCGTTTGTTTTCATTTAATTTTTTAAATTCATTTCATTTCATTTCTTTTGATTTCGTTTCATTTCATTTTCGTTTCTCTGTTTATTTGGAAATGATTTGGTTTTTTGTTATGAATCTTGTTTATTTTTATTTGTTTTCAATTCATTTCATTTCATCTCTTTGCATTTCATTAATTAAATTTAATTTCATTTCATTTCATTTCATTTCATTTTATTTCATTTCATTTCATTTAATTTCATTTCATTTCATTTCGTTTAATATAATTTAATTTAATTTCTAGTTTGTATTTTGGGCCAATGTATATGTGTTTGTTAGGTTATTTATTTGGAGCTTTAAGACCGTTAAATTAAAAACTAAAAATTTTCTTTTTCTGCCTCCTACGCGTTTCGATACATTTTGTATCTTCCTCAGGGAGTCTAATTTAGTTTGAACAAGAAAACATTATTTACAAACATTATACATGTACATACACACATTTTTTCAACCATAACTTAACACAAAGATATTCTCATGGATAATAGATATTATAAGTGGTCATTGCATTTTGACTTATCACTTACAGTGCAATAAATACAATAATGCTACATATCAGCTTTTACTTTACATTTACTTTACATTTACATTTACTTTTTACATTCGTTATGATCGCTGTGTATGCGCAATTTATGCTGTCTACGTCTTCTTTGTAGTTCATCGCACAGTGTATTTTTTGTTGTATTCGCAGTCCTTCTAATGTCATTATTTTCGCATTGTCGAAGTCTGCTGTGTGATTGCTAGGTGCAAGGTGTTGGGCTAACGCAGTCGTCACCTTATTATACTTTGCGTCCGCCTTATGATCCTATGTAAAGTTTTTCGCATTGCTCGTCTTTTTTTCCCTTGCACTTTATTTGGTATATCACATTGTGTTGTTGCTCCTTGTTTATTTTGTCTTTCGTGTTTGTAAAGACTCTGTTGAGTGTGCGATGTGGTCGATGCGCAAAAGTTATTATTTTGCTGTTTATGTATTTTCCTAGCGATTTGTTGTCCGTTAAACCTTGTATATATGTTATGCCAGTTAATGTTTTGTTGTCATTTTTAGTCTTTACATTGTTGTTCGCGCCATCTATTTTCTTAATTGTTGCTGCTAAAAATCTTTCTATTAATACGTTAGGGTATCCGTTTTTGTATAGTATGTTTCTAATCTTTTTCATGTTTTCATTTCATTTTAATTCATTTCATTTTATTTCCTTTCATTTTATCTCATTTCATTTCATTTCAGTTCCTTTTATTTCGTATCATTTTATTTTTCGTTTTCCGTCTCTCTGTTTATTTGGAAATGATTTAGTTTTTTTGTTACATATTTTGTTTATTTTTATTTGTTTTTATTTCATTTCATTCCATTTCATTTTTGTTTTTCAATTCTCTGTTTATAAGGAAATGATTTGGTTTTTTGTTGTGTATCTTGTTTATTTTGATTTGTTTTCATTTCATTTCATTTCATTTCAAATCTTGTTAATTCAGTTTAATTCATTTCATTTCAATTCGTTTCAATTCTTTCATTTCATTTTCGTTTTTAATTTCCTGTTTATTTGGAAACGATTTGCTTTTTTGTTGTATAATTTGCTTATTTATTTTTTTCATTTCAATTCTTTTCGTTTTATTTCAGTTCATTTCATTTCATTTCATTGGACTGCATTTCATTTCATTTCGTTGTTCGTTTTTCTGTTTACTTTTAAATGATTTGGTTCTTTTTTATATAATTTGTTCATTTATTTTTATTTTTTTCATTTAATTTCATTATATTCTATTTCATTTAATTTATTTTAATTTCATTTCATTTCATTTCATTTCCTTTCATTTTATTTCATTTCCTTTTATTTCATTGCATTTCATTTCACTTTTCGCTTTTCGTCTCTCTGTTTATTTAAAAATGATTTGCTTTTTTGTTACATGTTTTGTTTATTTTGGTTTGTTTTCATTTCATTTCACTTCACTTCATATTAATTTTCGTTTTTTGTCTCTGTCTTTATTTGGAAATAATTTGCTTTTTTGTTACATATTTTGTTTATTTCCATTTAATTTCATTTCATCTCTTTTCAATTCTTTTCATTTCATTTCATGTCATTTCAATTCTTTTCATTTCATTTCATGTCATTTCATTTCATTTAATTTTATTTTCCTTTCTCTGTTAATTTTGATAAATTTGTTTTTGTTATATATTTGTTATTGTTGTTTGTTTTCATTTCATTTCATTTCTTTTCGTTTCATTTCATTTCGTTTCATTTCAATTCATTCCATTTCTTTTTTTTTTATTCGCTTACTTTCATTTCATTTCATTTTCGTTTTTCGTTTCCCTTATTATTTGGAAATGATTTGGTTTTTTCTTGTATATTTTGTTGATTTTTAAATGCTTTCATTTGATTTTAATTCATTTCGTTTCATTTTATTCCTCTCATTTCATTTCGTTTCATTTCTGTTTTGTTTTTCGTTTCTCTGTTTATATGGAAATGATTTGGTTTTTGGTTATATAATTTGTTTACTTTTATTTGTTTGCAATTCATTTCTTTTCGTTTCATTTCATCTAATTTCATTTCAATTCATTTCATTTAATTTCATTTCATTTCGCTTCGTTTCATTTCATTTTTGTTTTTCGTTTCTCTGTTTATTTGGAAATGATTTGGTTTTCTGTTATATATTTTTGTTCATATAATTTCGTTTCATTTCAGTTCGTTTTATTTCAACTAACTTCGTTTCAATTCATTTCATTTCATTTCGCTTCACTGCATTTCATTTTCGCTTTTCTTTTTTCTGTTTATTTGGAAATGATTTTGGTTTTTGTTATAAAATTTATTTATTATTATTTGTTTTCATATCATTTCATTTTATCTCATTTAATTTAATTTAGTTTAATTTTATTTCATTTCATTTCATTTTATTTAATTTTTTTTTCGTTTTTCGTCTCTCTGTATGTTTGGATATGATTTGCTATTTCGTTACATATTTTGTTGATATTTGCTGGTTTTCATTACATTTCATTTTGCTTCATTTCATTTTTCGTTTTTCGTCTCTCTGTTTATTTGGAAATGATTTGCATTTTTTTTAACATATTTTGTTTATTTTCATTTAATTTCATTTCACCTAATTGCATTTCATTTCGTTTAATTTCATTTCATTTCGCTTCAGTTTGTTTTACTTCAATTAACTTCGTTTCAATTCATTTCAATTCATTTCGCTTCACTGCATTTCATTTTCGCTTTTCTTTTTTCTGTTTATTTGGAAATGATTTTGGTTTTTGTTATAAAATTTATTTATTATTATTTGTTTTCATTTCATTTCATTTCATTTATTTCATTTCATTTCATTTCATTTCATTTCGCTTCGTTTCATTTAATTTTTGTTTTTCGTTTCTCTGTTTATTTGGAAATGATGTGGTTTTCTGTTATATATTTTTGTTCATATAATTTCGTTTCATTTCATTTCAATTCGTTTTATTTCAATTAACTTCGTTTCAGTTCATTTCATTGCATTTCATTTTCGCTTTTCTTTTCTCTATTTATTTGGAAATGATTTTGGTTTTTGTTATAAAATTTATTTATTATTATTTGTTTTCATTTCATTTCATTTTATCTCATTTAATTTAATTTAGTTTAATTTTATTTCATTTCATTTCATTTTATTTAAATTTTTTTTCGTTTTTCGTCTCTCTGTATGTTTGGATATGATTTGCTATTTCGTTACATATTTTGTTGATATTTGCTGGTTTTCATTACATTTCATTTTGCTTCATTTTATTTTTCGTTTTTCGTCTCTCTGTTTATTTGGAAATGATTTGCACTTTTTTACATATTTTGTTTATTTTCATTTAATTTCATTTCACCTAATTTCATTTCATTTCGTTTCATTTAATTAAATTTTAGTTTTCGTTTCTCTGTTTATTTAATAAAGATTTGGTTTTTTGTTATATATTTGTTTATTGCTGTTTGTTTTCATTTCATTTCTTTTCCTTTCATTTCATTTCGTTTCATTTCGTTTCATGTCATTTCGTTTCATTTCATTTCATTTTCGTTTTTCGTTGCTCTTTTTATTTGGAAATGATTTGGTTTTAGTTTTTTATTTTCATTTAATCTTTTAATTTCATTTCAATTCCTTTGTTTCTTTGTTATATATTTGTTTATTGTTGTTTGTTTTCATTTCATTTCATTTTTTATTTGGAAATGATTTGGTTTTTGTTATACAATTTGTTTGTTTTTATTTGTTTTAATTTCATATCATTTCATTACATTTCATTTCTTTTCATTTCTTTTCATTTTATTTCATCTCATTTCATTTAAAATTATTTCATTTCCTTTTAAATCATCTAATTCCATTTCATTTCATTTAATTTCATTTTATTTCATTTCATTTTATTTCATTACGTTTTTCGTCTCTCTGTTGACTTGGAAATGATTTAGTGTTTTGTTATGTATCTTGTTTTTTTTTATTTGTTTTCAATTCATTTCATTTCATCTCGTTGCATTTCATTTCATTACATTTCATATCATTTCAATTCATTTCATTTCATTTTATTTCACTTCATATCGATTCATCCAATTTCATTTTATTTCATTGCATTTTATTTCATTTCAATTTATTTCATTTTATTTCGATTAATTTAATTTTATTTCATTTCACTTCATTTTAATTCATTTCATTTCATTTTATCTCATTTCATTTCATTTCAGTTCTTTTTATTTCGTGTCATTTTATTTTTCGTTTTCCGTCTCTCTGTTGCTTTGGAAGTGATTTAGTTTTTGTGTTACATATTTTGCTTATTTTTGTTTGTTTTCATTTCGTTTCATTCCATTTCATTTTTGTTTTTCGTTTCTTTGTTTATATGGAAATGATTTGGGTTTTTGTTATATAATTTGTTTATTTTTATTTGTTTGCAATTCATTTCATTTCATTTCATTTCATCTCATTGCATTTCATTTCATTACTTTTTATACGATTTTATTCCTTTTTATTTCACTTCATTTTAATTCATCTAATTTCATTTCATTTCATTTTATTTCATTTTTTTTATTTCATTTAATTTCATTTAACTTTATTTAATTACATTTCCTTTCATTTCATTTCTTTTCATTTCATTTCATTTTATTTCATTTTATTTCATTTTATTTCATTTCATTTCTTTTTATTTATCGTTTTTCGTTTCGCTTTTGATTTGGAAATGATTTGGTTTTTTCTTGTATATTTTGTTGATTTTTAATTGTTTTCACTTGATTTTAATTCATTTCGTTTCATTTTATTCCTCTCATTTCATTTTTTTTCATTTCATTTCGTTTCACTTGTGTTTTTCTTTTCTCTGTTTATATGGATATGACTTGGTTTTAGTTATATAATTTGTTTAGTTTTATTTGTTTACAATTCATTTCATTTCGCTACATTTCGTTTCATTTCATCTCATTGCATTTCATTTCATTTCATTACATTTCATACGATTTTATTTCATTTTATTTCACTTCATTTTAATTCATCTAATTTCATTTCATTTCATTTTATTTGATTTCTTTCTATTTCATTTAACTTAATTTCATTTCATTTTATTTAATTTCATTTCATTTCCTTTTATTTCATTTCATTTTATTTTTCGTTTTTCGTCTCCCAGTTTATTTGAAAATGGTTCAGCTTTTTGTAACATATTTCTTTTATAGTTTATTGTTGTTGTTTCATTTCATTTTATTTCTTTTCGTTTCACTTCATTTTTGTTTTTCGTTTCTCTGTTTATTTGGAAATAATTTGGTTTTCTGTTATATATTTTTGTTCATATAATTTCGTTTTATTTCATTTCATTCATTTTCGCCTCTCGTTTCTCTGTTAATTTGGAAATGATTTGGTTTTTTGTTATATATTTGTTTATTGTTGTTTGTTTTCATTTCATTTCATTATATCTCATTTAATTTAATTTTATTTCATTTCATTTCGTTTAATTTCATTTCTTTTTATTTCATTTCATCTTATTAAAATTTTTTTTCGGTTTTCGTCTCTCTGTATGTTTGGATATGATTTGTTTTTTTGTTAAATATTTTGCTTATTTTTGCTGGTTTTCATTTCATTTCAGCTTACTTCATTTTATTTTTCGTTTTTGTCTCTCTGTTTATTTGGAAATGATTTGCTTTTTTGTTACATATTTTGTTCATTTTCATTTAATTTCATTTCATCTCATTTAATTTTAATTCGTTTCATTGCATTTAATTTTAGTTTTCCTTTCTTGGTTTATTTGGAAAAGATTTGGTTTTTTGTTATACATTTGTTTATTGTTGTTTGTTTTCATTTCTTCTCGTTTCATTTCATTTTCGATTTTCGTTGCACTGTTTATTTGGAAATGACTTGGTTTTTGTTGTATTATTTGTTTTCATTTCATTTCATTTGAATTCATTTCATTTCATTTCGTTTCATTTCATTTCATTTTCGTTTTTCGTTGCTCTGTTTGTTTGGAAATGCTTTGGTTTTTGTTATACAATTTGTTTATTTTTATTTGTTTTTATTTTATTTCATTTTTTTCATTTCATTTCACTTAAACTCTTTTAATTTCGTTTCATTTCAATTCGTATCATTTCATTTCAATTCATTTCAATTCCTTTCATTTAATTTCCTTTCATTGCATTTCATTTCAATTCATTACATTTAATTTCACTTTTTTACATTTCATTTCATTATATTTAATTTCATTTCATTTGATTATATTTCGTTTAATTTCAGTACATTTCATTTCATTTCACTTCATTTTATATTTCGTTCTTCGCTTCAATGTTTATTTAAAAAAGATTTTTGTTATATATTTTGTTTACTTTCGTTTAAGTTTTTAATTTCACTTCAACTCATTTGTTTTTTTGTTATATATTTGTTTATTGTTGTTTGTTTTCATTTCATTTCATTTTTTTTTCGTTTCATTTCATTTCGTTTCATTTCATTTTCGTTTTTCATTGCTCTGTTTATTTGGAAATGATTTGGTTTTTGTTATACAATTTGTTTATTTTTATTTGTTTTCATTTCATATCATTTCATTACGTTTCATTTCTTTTCATTTCATTTCATCTCATTTCACTTCAATTTATTTCATTTCAATTCAATTCATTTCATTTCAATTCATTTCATTTAATCTCATTTTATTTCGTTTAATTTAGTTTTATTTCATTTTATTTCGTTTTAATTCATTTTATTTCATTTCCTTTCATTTTATCTCATTTCATTTCATTTCAGTTCCTTTTATTTCGTATCATTTTATTTTTCGTTTTCCGTCTCTCTGTTTATTTGGAAATGATCTAGTTTTCTGTTATATATTTTTGTTCATATAAATTCGTTTAAATTCATTTCATTTCATTTCATTTCACTGCACTGCATTTCATTTCATTTTCACATTTCGTGTCTCTGTTTATTTGGAAATGATTTGGTTTTTTGTTATATAATTTGTTTATTATTATTTGTTTTCATTTCGATTCATTTTATCTCATTTAATTTAATTTTATTTCATTTCATTTGTTTTTATTTCATTTCATTTCAAAACTTTTTTTCGTTTTTCGTCTCTCTGTCTGGTTGGATATGATTTGCTTTTTTGTTACATACTTTGTTTATTTTTGCTGGTTTTTATTTCATTTCATTTCGTTTCATTTCATTTATGTTTTTCGTTTCTCTGTTTATTTGGAAATGATTTGGTTTTCTGTTATATGTTTTTGTTCATATAATTTCGTTTCATTTCATTTCAGTTCGTTTCATTTCATTTCATTTTCGCTTTTCGTTTCTCTGTTTATTTGGATATGATTTGGTTTTTGTTATATAATTTTTTTTATTATTTGTTTTCATTTCATTTTATCGCATTTAATTTATTTTAGTTTAATTTTATTTCATTTGATTTTATTTCATTTCTTTTTATTTTATTTCATTTCATTTTATTTAATTTTTTTTTCGTTTTTCGTGTCTCTGTATGTTTGGATATGATTTGCTTTTTTGTTGCATAATTTGTTTATTTTTGCTGGTTTTCATTTCATTTCAGTTTATTTCATTTTATTTTTCGTTTTTCGTCTCTCTGTTTATTTGGAAATGATTTGTTTTTTTGTTACATATTTTGTTTGTTTTCATTTAATTTCATTTCACCTCATTTCATTTCATTTCGTTTCATTAAATTTATTTTTAGTTTTCGTTTCTCTGTTTATTTGGAAAAGATTTGATTTTTTGTTATATATTTGTTTATTGTTATTTGTTTTCATTTCATTTCGTTTCTTTTTGAATAACTTGCCTTGATTTCCGGTGCCAATCGGCCCGAGATAATTGAAGAAAATACGTCGTTTCGGTGCACAAACACCAATCTAAGGTTTGATTCACCTTTTATTTTCTTTTTATCTTCACAATTTCACTTTAATTGACGTCACATATGATTCTGATATGATTACAACTAAATGATAATATGATAATAACGAAAGTGTATAATTAGTTTCTAAAGCCTTAAGCTGCCGCGATCAAATACACGTATGCTGTGCGTGTGCGTAGGTAGTTGGATTCTAAGGATTTTTTGCATACTCTTCTTCGTTAGCTCAAACTACCGCGGTTAAACAATAGTTTGGCTAACGAAGTAGGGTAAACACGGAAAGAAGGAAAACCACGTGAAAGGAGACATGGGAGAATGGGATATCGGAAGCTTGAGCGCACGGCATTTACAATGACATTTTAGGTTGCGCGCTTAAATATCCTGCCCGCCCTGAAGCGATGCGCTGGCTAGCGCGTTCTGCAGCTTTTGCAGGGCGCGTAGTGCTTCACCTATAGCGCCCTTGTTGGTCCGATTTCGGAATGCCTTGGTTTGTAGCCCGGTGGTCGTATGCTTTATTGACGGCAACCTTTCACCGCTGCTTTTCCTTGTGGCCCGCTGTTTGGTGGCGCGCTGCTGCGTGGCACGTTGGTGGGTGGCACACTGTTGGATGGCACGTTGCTGCATGGATTTTTGATGCGTTGTGGCCCGCTGTGATGTTGCGTGCTGCTTTTGTGGCCCACTGTTGCGTCGCGTGCTGTTTAGTGGCACACTGCGGTGTTGCGCGCTGCTGGACGCGCTGCTGTTGCCGCCTCTTCTTGTTGTTCTTGTTGGTTGCGGCGGGTGCTGGCTCGCTATGTTGCGGCTCTGTTGGGTGCAGCATAGTGTGATACGCCTTTTTGTATCGTCTGCACTTTCCTCGGGAGTCACACTCTTCCTTGACGTGGGTGAGCGCCAAGCAATTGCTGCAATACCCTTGCGCGTTGGCCACCGCGATGCGCTGAGGAGGCCGCATTGCCCGGAAAGCGGCGAAATTGCGCAAGGCATGGTAGCGGTGACACAGCCGACACTGTAGGCAGTTTCTGGTATCTGCCGTCGGCGCGAGAGGCACTGCACTGCGCGTTGCTATTGGTGTCCTTCGTCTGGAAATGTAAAGAAACGGAACAATCGGTAGTTGTCATATGTAGTAAGCAATTGTATTATGAGGGGAATTTCTCTTTATTGCTGTGCTTCGAGTGAAGGTTGCTCATTTGGAATGAAGCACAGTTTTACTAAGGGCCGCGTGATAATCCCGTTTTGCGTGCGGAGGTCCACGACCCGGATGTGATTATCAGACCCACGATGAACGTTTTGGATTCGTTCAAGACGCCACTCGGTCGGCGGTAGACCTTCGTCTCGGATTACGGCGCAGTCGCCAACTTAAGGCTCCTTCTGTGGAAATTTCCACTTGTACCTCTTTTGGAGATCTTTGAGGTACTCCTCTTTCCAGCGGCGACTGAATTGATGGTGAAGTGGTTTGACTTTCTCCCATCGGTTAATTAACGAGAGGGTCTCTGCATTTGGCTCGGGAATGGCTAATAGCGGAGCGCCTCGAATAAAATGACCCGCAGTTAATGCTGTGAAGTCTGCTGGGTCCTGTGACAAAGCCGAAAGTGGCCGAGAGTTGAGTACCGCCTCAATTCGAACTAAGAGTGTCGTTAACTCTTCAAATGTAAATTTGTGTGATGCAGCGGTTTTCTTGAAGTGAATTATAAAACTCTTTACTGCGGATTCCCACAGGCCGCCCATATGTGAGGCGCTTGGTGGTATATATTGCCAATTGATGCCTTGGGGAGCATACTTCTGGCTAATGTCTGCTGAACATTCGTTAATGAATTTAACGAATTCGCGTTCAGTTGCTCTCTGTGCTCCGATGAACGTTTTTCCATTATCGCTCATCATTTTGGCGGGATATCCTCGCCTGCCCACGAATGGGGCGAATGCTGCTCTAAATGTCTCAGTGGTAAGATCAGAGCATAACTCAAGATGTACTGCCTTCGTCGCAAAACAAACGAATACGGCAACGTACCCTTTGATGAGTGAAGTGGATCTTAAAGCTGAGGCCTTTATTAAAAACGGTCCTGCGAAGTCCAATCCAGTTACAGAAAATGGTAGGGACATTGTGCACCGCTCAGGGGGTAGAGCGGTCATTAGCTGGGAGCGCGTTTGTTGCTTGTATAGAGTGCAAGCTTTGCATTGAAAAATGCACCTTTTTATTAAAGGCTTTAGCTTCGGCGCTAGTCTGCCATTGACGCGGAGAAGTCCGTTTTTATCCAGAAATGGATTCAGGTTGAGGAGTGAACTTTTTCTGTCAATTGGCTTTTTGTTTTGTAACGCATCTTTTTCGCCAGGAAAATAGCGGGATTGCGAAACTTCGATTAGACGCTGCTTTGCGAATTGGCATTCAGAATGAGTCAGATGTGGCATGGTAGTTGTTGGTTGCATTTTTAATTCATTCCGGACATTATTCACGAAACGGAACATGTACGCAGTCACGCGCATTGCTCGAGGGAGTGAAGAGAATCGATCAAGAAAATCGAGTTCTTCTTCGAGTGCATGAAAAGCCTCAATTTCCCGCTTTTCTGGCGGACAGGTACTGCGTGCCTTTAAATTACGCCAAGAGTCGATGTGGTGTATGAGCCACTTTGGTCCGTGCCACCAGAGAGAATTGGTGGCTAAGTCTTGGGGTTTGCAACCACGTGTGCCGAGATCAGCGGGGTTATCTCCGCTTGCTACATGACGCCATACTCCGCTTGGGACATATTCCCGAATTTAGGAGGTGCGATTAGACACGTATGTCTTCCATGTGCACGGTGGTTTCTCGAGCCATGCCAGTACTATTTCAGAAGGCATATGGATTTCCTCCTGTTCCCAGAATTGCCTCAGTTGTGCACTGAGCGTTTCATTGGAAACTCGTTCTATTTGGGTGGAAAATGAGGATACCTTTTCGGTCACCGAACCACTAAGTATCCATCTAAATATGGTATTTTGCGCAAGAAGATTGTCGCAAACTTTTTGCAGCCCTTCCACTAGGATTTGTGGAATAAGATCGCTGCCGATAACCATATCGATTTGAGCTGGAATGTGACAATTTGGGTCAGCTAGTTCGAGACTGCTCAGTTCATGCCATTTTTCATTACTCGTTATAAAGGTCGGAAGAAGCTTTGTTAACTGAGGTAATACTATTGCATGAGCCTTAATTCTTTGCTTGGTTTTGGAAGAAACCAGCGTCAAAGAACAACGCTTAGAGGAATTTTGGACCACTCGGCCACCCATGCCTGAAATTTCGAGCCTGGAATGTTCGAACGGTAATTTCAATTTTTTCTGGACCTTTGAGGAAATAAAAGTCTTTTGGGAACCTTGGCCAATCAAGGCCCGTAATTGAAATAATTCTCCTTCATGTTCAACTGCCACCATGGCTGTTGGAAGAAGAACTTTGTTTTCAATGTTTGAATGTAAAGACTGTATGTGTGTATGTTTTGAACAGCACGGCTGCTCGTCGGGATTGGGGCTGGTTTGCGGCTGTCGAGCGGGAATTGTCGACTTTGCCGTTGTATGTTGTACTGTAGCTTCGTGGGGTCGGCTACTTGTACGTTGAGCTGGTGGTTTAACATCTATGTGCAGTAGAGTATGATGCCTTTGTTGGCATTTCGCACATGTAAATTTGCTCTGACAGTCTTTGACGTTATGGTTGTAAGCAAGGCAGTTTTTACATAGATTGTTTTTCTGTACAACCTTAAAATGTTCTTGTTCTGACTTTTTTCGGAATTTTAGGGAGTGGCTGGAGTTGCACACCTGGCAGGAATATGCCTTCTTTGGTTCTACCATAAAACTATGTGTCGTAATTAAAGTTTTTTGCTGAGCGGCATATGGAGCACTGGGTTTAGGCTTATTAGGATGAAGCCTATTTAGTCTTTCTACAACTTCGTACCGAAAAGTTAGAAAGTCGTCTAATTGAAACCATTGGGGTAGATCTCGTCTTGATGAGAGCGATTGTTCCCAAAGTGACAGTGTTGTTTCTGGTAATTTTATTGAACAAATGTATACGAGGATAGGATCCCAACTGTCTGTTGAAACGTCTTGAACATGCAAGACAGACAGACAGTTGCTAATGCTTGTTTGTAGCCTTTGTATTTGTTCGCTATTTTCGGAAGTTCATTAAAATTTTGACCTAATTATCTACTAAAATGCGTTTGTTTTCGTATCTAGACCGAAGCGCTTCCCAAGCCAGATCGAAATTATCATCACTCAAAGGATATTGTTTGACAATAGCACCGGCTTTTCCTTCTGTTTTATACCTGAGGTGGTATAGTTTTTGAGCACGAGAGAGCTTCGGGTGGTTAATGTACACGGCTGTGAACATGTCACGGAAAGCCGGACATTCTTCGTAACCCCCATAAAAAGTCTCTGTGTCGCATGGAGAAACTTGTAAAAAACATTGGAAGCACTTGATTGCTCTGAAGTGGGTTCCACACGGGATGGTGTACTCGGAGCATCGACTAGTTTGAGCATTTTTAGCTGGTCTGACATCTTGATTTGGGTAATCTCGTAGATGTCAAGGCATGCGTCTTACTTGCCTGAGCTGACTCTTTGAACTTGTCAGGCATGGAAAAAACGTTATCAAAGGCAGCTGGCAATAGTACAAAATAGTCTTTTAGACTTTTGTGTTTGACTTCGAGATACGATTCGGTATGATCTTCAATCGGTGAATTTCCGAATTTTGCACAGTATCTCATTATTCTGTCACTTTCTGTTATAAACTTTTGCGCACAGGGGTCGTACGCTTTACTTCTTGAGCGTGTTTGTGAGGATTCCCTCTTCGCACTTGCGGAATCTAGCGAAGTAGTTTTCGCTTTACCCTCAGTATCTGACATCTTGGCAAATTTCGTTTCTTGCTCTAGAGATTTTTTGGGACTGTGTCCAATTGGCATTAAGGGATTTTAGGAAAAAAAAAACCTTTTTAAGGCCAAAAAAATTTAATAAAAAAACTGGAATTAGATTATATTTGTATGTACGAGTATATGTTTGTTTGCTCGATTTCGCACTTTATGCGTATGTGTCTAACCACTTAATTATTTCCAAAATTTAAAAAAAAAAATATTTTTTTTTGTTTTAAAGCGAACGCACGGCTGTGGACTGTATGTTAGTTAAATTTTTTTTTTATATAATATAAAATTCACTTCCTTTGGTTTTACAAAAGACTTTATTTAAGCTTAAAGCAACACTATGTATTGCGACTGTAGTGGATTACTTATAACAAGTGGTTGTTTCAAAACTCAAGCCGTGAATTTTTTTTTGTGCAATCAGCGGAGCTTTGGTTTTTTCTTTCTCAATACCTGTTTGCCCATCTTTTTTTATGCTGATCACTCCCGTTGCATATTCATCTCTCGTTTCGCGTTTTTTCTATTGCATTTTTGTGTGGTGCAACAATTCAATTTCTCTCGATGCTGCTTTGCTCGCTTTGCAGCGTACTTATTGATACCGTTGTATGCATGAGGTGACAATTCCGTTGGAGTTAACAATGCTTTTGCACATGGTACCAATATCATTATCATAATTATGTTCTTAACTAATGTAATTATGTGTCTATGTGCATTTTTATATCCCAGCATCAGCTTGGTTGGTGGATGCAACCCAGTAGTGGCGTACTGGAGGGGAAATAAACTTGTGGATCATTATCATTGTTAACTATCCCCCTTGTCAAGCTCGAAACGTCCTCGATTCGAAATAATAAAAGGTACGTTGCAGCATCATCTTTTCGTTAGCAAGATGGATAAATACGATTTACGTAGTCGCTCGAGTTTACAAATTTTGACTTAAATATTAGACAATTTTGCTTTTTATGACATATGGATGAACAGTTAACTATCAAAATACAATTATTAACAATCGAAGTTTGTTTTCTTAGGAAATGTGGTAATTCAAAATTGGTGTGTGGAATTTATAGGTGAAACAAAAAGACAGTTAATTGCACAATTAAAGCAATTTTATTCATTAAAGCGCAATTTCTCAAGTAAAATGGAAAATTTTTTTGGCCATTTTTTAAAAAGATAACAAAACAGAATTGTATTTAAGGCAGCTGACAAATAGTTTTAAACTGCTGAAATTTTTATGTTTGCCCGACAAAAGATTTTTCATTCAAACTAAATTGCTTAAAAAATTTTCTGTCTGTACATATGTACAGACATATGTGGTATTCTATAATAATAGTAACAATAAAAATAGTTTCTAGTTGTTTTCTTTAAAAGATTACTTTTACGACAGGAACCATTACTTTAGCGCAGATTGCTTTTGTGAATTTTTTTTCCAGCGATCAGAACTGTCGTGCCAAGATCCCTTTCAATAACCTTCTCAATATAAATCCTACCAAGTCTTTTATTTCGTTTTAGGAAAACCTTTTCACCAGGATAACAAGTTTTTAATTTTTTTTCTAAGTTATTTCTGTGTAAATTTTTTTCTTGGACTTCCAACAATTTTTGTCTTACTATTTCTAATTTTTCTGGAGGGTAATTATGGAATACGTCGGTGGGTTTAGCATTGATGACGGAATGGATACTGAAATTATACTTAGGTGTCGCTAGCAAGACTAAGTCAACTGTTTCATCTATTTTCTGTTGCTCTTTTATGCAACGCGCTATTTCCAGTAAGATCGAGTAAAACTGTTCCACCTGGCCATTGCTTTCGCTGTGGAGAGTGGGTATAAAAAACTGTTGGATAGAAAAATTATCCCTAAGTAAACTCTTAATTAAATCTGACTGAAACGCTTTTTCATTATCTGAAACAATGGTCTTAGGGTTATTGAATGACAGTAAAATTTCTAATAGGGCAACTTTAATGTCAATTGAGGATCTCGATGCAATAGGTTTAACAATGGCAAACTTTGAAAGTTTATCGACACAGTTTAGAAAATGGTATTTACCGGTCATAAAAATATCCATATGGAGTATTTCGTCTGGAAGGTGGGGAATAGGAGTTTTTCCTATTCCAGGATCGGGCGGTTTCCTCTGGTACTTGTTTTCCAAACATATTTTGCAATTTATGATCATCGTTTGCAACATTTTTTTCATCTTTGGAAAGTAGAATTCTCGAGATATTTGTTGGAAATTCTCGTGCAATCTACGGTGAGCGCGGTTATGCTCAGCTGCTATTCTTTCTAGCTGATCGTCCTTGTTAACCAAGTCTATCACTAGAATTTCTGTATGGTTAAACTTTACCCCAGGAAATGTTAATTTTAGGGTATGTTGTATTTTAGCCAAAGTTGAAAGGTCACAATGAATGCCATTGCTAACATTGGGGTTGACAGCATATTTTATGCACTGAATTAGGTTTGCGATGTTGTCGAAAAAGATTGTATGCCGGACGAGGTTTTGAAAAAGTATCTTAGTGGTTTTGCTAAACGTATTTGATTCGGATTAAACTAACTGATTTCTGAATTGATTGATTGGGCACTTAACCGATTTAATTACAGAAGTTGAAGACTCTTCACTGTGCACACTTTGGCTTTGTTCCGTACAATTAAGGTTGTGACAGTACTGTCTGGAAAGCGCGTCTGCTACCTTATTATCCTTTCCAGGCTTGTAGTGGAACGTAGGTAAAAACTCTTCTATGAAAGATTTCCATCTTTCATTTTTGCATTCGGATTTTTTTCCGAAATGGCAAATATGAGTGGCTGGTGATCTGTGAAAATATTTATGTTTTTTATTCCTTACAAATAATGCCGTAGTCTTTTCAGTGCCCATACATTCGCGAGTAGCTCACGTTTATTAGTTGCATAGTTTTGTTCGCAAGGTGATAGTGTGCGTGAAATCATGGTTATCGGACGACCATTTTGGGACAAAACTGCACCAAGTGCACTCGACGAGGCATCAGTTGTTAGCTCAAATGCTTGATTGTAATCAGGGTATTGTAGCAGAACATCATCAGAAGCCAAAACCCATTTTATTTTTTCAAACGCCTGGAGTGCTTCTGAGCTAATATCAATTTTTACACTTTTTGAACTCCGCGCACTAACGTTACCATTTTCACCTCGGAGATATGCAGTCAACGGTTTGACTATAGAGCATAGTCCTTTACAAAGCGTCGGTAGTATCCGGATAGACCGAGGAATGATCGTTATGCTCGAAGTGATTTTGGGGGTTCGTAATTAATAATATCATTTACCTTGTCTGGGCAGGTTTTGATACCTTTTTCAGATACCAAGAAACCCAAACACTCTACCTCGGTTTTGAAAAACTTAGACTTTTCTGGCGATACTCTCATCCCTGCCTTTTCAAGTTTTTGCAAAACAGCATCGATGCCTTTTAAATGGGACTCTTCGTCAGGAGAATAAATGATTATGTCGTCGACATAAACGTGGCAAAACTTTCCTATACCCTCTCGTTGGACGTCATCTATTGCCCTTTGAAATATGCTAAGCCCGTTTCTTAAGCCAAAAGTTAACCGACAAAATTCATATTTGCCATTATTTATGCTAAACGCCGTTTTTTGCATATCCTTTTCGCACATGAGAATTTGGTGAAACCCTGACTAAAGTTCCAAGTTAGTGAAGTATTTAGATTTTCCTAAATTGGAATGAATTATTGTTGTATCCGGGATGGGGTATCGATCGGGGATAGTTTTCTCATTGATCTTCCTAAAGTCTATCACCATCCGCAACTTCGGTTTACCATACTCATCGAGCCCTTTTTTGGATACCACATGAACTGGTGAGTTATAGGGCGAACATGACTTCCTAATGATACCATCCTTGAGAAGGGTTTCAATT
Organism: Ceratitis rosa; assembly: GCA_037013455.1. Classification (NCBI taxonomy): domain Eukaryota; kingdom Metazoa; phylum Arthropoda; class Insecta; order Diptera; family Tephritidae; genus Ceratitis; species Ceratitis rosa. Next base: position 576,467 of record JAWMAG010000014.1, on the reverse strand, counting down.
TCCTTATTAATGAAGGAAGCTACTGAAATAGACTAGGGATAACTATTACTATATATCGGCTCGTTGGTAATTGTGCGGATTCTGTCCTTCACAGAGGTGTTGTATGGCAACGTCCTATCTGGGTCAGCAAAAACGTTTACGTTTTTATTTATTAAATGTCGAAATTTTGATTGAAAATCAAATAGGACTGAGTCAGTTTCTAGTGTTACTGAATTGACCTGTTCACTTTAGAGATATTGTAATTTAACTTTGTCGTTAAGATAAAGTAAATACCCTCTGCCAGTGATGATTTTTGCATTGATTTTCCGAAGAAAGTCATACCCTATAATACCGTCGAACATGTTTAAATTTGAAAGTAAATAAAATGTTGAGGAATGGTCTAATATATTAACTAATCATTTTTTATCAATAATATTCGTACCACTAATTGAACTTAAACGAAACGGCTTTTCTAACAGTTTAATACCTTGAAGAAATGGAGAATTCTTGATATAATTTTTTGACGTACCCGTGTCAATTAAAATACGAAGCTCCTGACCGTTTCTAGTTATCTTAGTAATATACGGCAGGAGCGAATTTAGTTTAAAAAAACTATAACGTCGTCGTGATCTGCAATGGCATCTCCCTCCTCACGAGTAATACAATCACTGTGTTGGTCATAATCGCTATAGTAGTAGTCCCTACACTCAACACCTTCCTGAGCTTCGGTCTCACATATCGTGTTGGGGTTAGTTGAATCTGACATAAAGTAAATCTTCAGTGCCTTTTGGATAGGTATTCGGTCGGAATTTGATTGCTCACGAGCTCGTTTATGCGTGAAGTGCTGGTTAGAATTGGAAATATGCGGCTTAGGGGTGTATGTAAATATGTTAGGCTTAGAAAAATTGTTGTTGTGTTGCTGCTGTGGCAAATAAGGATTGGTGGTGTGCTGTCTGTAAAAGGATGAACCGTTGTCAACCTCCATTGGGGTTGGCATTTTCGTAACATTCGGGTAGGAGCGTGCAACAGCAGCACTGATGCTATGGGGTTGTTAGGCTTTGGTGTGTAACCCATTGCAAATGCTTGTGCAAAGTCATAACGCATATAACTCGTTTGAAGTTCTTGTGCGACTGCGAGAGCAGATGGAAGATCTTTCGGCCTTGCCGAGAAAAGTATGTCGCACATTGGTCGACGGAGACCAGATATAAAGACGTGCAATGCATTATCCCTAGCACGATCATTCAGAGCTTCTACAACATCATTATTGCCACTATGAGCCATAATTTGTTTATTAATTATTAACGACAATTGCCTATCCACCTTGTCGTAGTACTCTGCAATTGACAAGTCATCCTGTCTCAAAATACTAAGCTCGTTTTCCAATACGTATAATGGCCTTTTATCGGCATAGGTTTGATCGAGCCTGGAAATTAACGCCTTATAGTTTAAAACAGTATTAAATGATGCGAGAGTAGTGTTGGCAGAATCGACTATCTTATTCCTAAAAATCCCCATGGCTACATAATACCTATCCGACCCCTCTTTGTAATAATTCATGGCGAATTCTGCAGCACTTCGCCATGCCGGGTACGTGGAAGACCCACCTCTAAACTCGGGTAGGGATTTGATTAAGTCTAAACTGGCATTACTTTGTTCAATTAAGGGGTTTATGGATACTGGTAAGAACGGCTCAACACTATCTGGTTCCAACCGACTAATGGCTAAAGTTAGACGATGTATCTGCTCTACTAGCTCCTGCTTGGTACGTTCATTAGACGTATGGACAATTTCTAACACCTGTTCTCTACTAACAAACATTTTCGCTTAAAAATTCGCCCTTTGACAAAAGACTTGGTTCACAACTTGACACAATTTATTTTATTTGAATTGGTTATTGTATGTACTAACAATATCACAACTTCCTGGATTTGACAGTCGCGAAAGAACAAAAAATAAGTTTATATAAAAAATAATATATTCTCACAGATTTTGGAGCAAAAGAGCTTCCCCAAAACGCAACCTGATATGTAGATTTAAACAATTATAAAAGGGAATATTAAGGCTTATCTAAGTTTATGTTTGCTGTAATCTGTGAAAAAAAAAAATTTTATAAATGTGAAGAATTTCACACAACAGGTTTCTTAAATTCAGGCCTTGATTGGTACAGTTAATGTCAAATCTCACTATTAAATTAACACACATATGTACGTATCTTTTATAGTTTTATTAATTTATATAAAGTATTTAATGAAGTTTTACTGCTAAAAGGTATCGAACTATCGCATTTGATAACAATTAAGTGAAAAATAGTTCGAATGACTTTTAGCACTTTTTAACTTTCTATAAATTATTTTTTATTTTTCATTCAATGCAGTAAATACAAATGTAAATTAAATTTTTGGAGCATCAAAAAAACTTCATGGAGTTTTCAAACATGTGCTGTTTTTAATTTTTATAAATTTCTTTTACTAATTAATATAAAATAAATAAATAAATAGTTCACACTAGTTGAACAGAGACAAATATTTTAATTATAATAATAAAACATATATAAAAAGCTCTGGTATTAAAGAAAGGCGCCTAAAAGTATGCAGGAAAATTTGCATTTGCTCCTGCCGTTTCCAAATTAGAGTTGCCAAAAAGCTGTGTTGCAAAATCCACTGCTTTTTTTTTGGGACTAAATTGGTCATTTTTAAAAATGGGACTAAATCGGTCACCACAACGTGGAAACGTTAACCAAAGCCAACAGCAACAACAAGCGCCACAACAACAGCACCAACAGCGAATACAACGATTGGAAAATGAGCCCTCTGCTCTTGTAGTCCCTTCTAGGACTACTTTACCAGCCCCTTCATGGGCTCAATCGCCGATTACCGCAACTCCTCCAGCTCCTTCTAGAGTCGAAACGCAAGACTTTACCGAAAATAGCGCTGCAAAGAAAGCAGTAATTCAAACGGGAATCGATCGCTACATTCTTGTGAAAAGGAAACTGTCACCCCAAAAAAATAGTGAACAAAATCAAAGCAAAATTGTCAAAACTACAAGAGAAAAAGACAGCATGAGCAATAATCGATTTCAAATGCTTTCTGATGCTGATGATCAAGTGCGTGTGCAGAAAACGTCCAAGCCGCCGCCAATTTATCTTAGAGAAGCGAACTCTAGCAACCTTGTCAACAAATTGATAGATCTAATTGGAAAAAATAACTTCCATGTAGTCCCAATTAAAAAGGGAAATATTCAGGAAGTGAAAGTGCAAACCTACGGAGAAGATAGCTATCGCAAGGTGGCAGATAATTTCGAGAAGGAAAAGAAGTCCTTCTATACCTTCCAACTCAAAAGTAGTCGTAGCTTAGCAGTCATCCTAAAGGGCATTGAACACAGTGTAAGTCCCTTGGAAATAGAAAGTGCTTTGAAAGAAGAAGGTTTCAGGGTTAGAAACATATTCAACATCAAAAATAAGGCTAACATACCTCAGCCAATGTTTAGGGTTGATATTGAGCCAGATTTCCAGCTCTTAAAAAAGGGAGAAGTTCATCCCATTTACAAACTGCGGTACCTTCTTCACCGTCGTATTTCCGTGGAAGAACCACATAAGCGAACAGGTCCTGTTCAGTGCCATAACTGTCAAGAATTTGGCCATACGAAGCGATATTGCACTTTACAAAGTATATGTGTCATTTGTGGAGATTTACACAGTTCAAAAGACTGTATGAAATCTAAAACAACCCCTTAGTCTAAAAAATGTAGCAATTGCGGTGAAAATCACACCGCCAATTACAGGGGTTGTCCAATATATATTTCTCTAAAAGGCAAGGGCAGTAAAAAGGCTTCTAGCAACTTTCCTGCCTCTCAGCCTCACCCTCAGCCTCAATCAAAAACTACCGAAACAAAGCCTACTAATACCAACTTTATATCCTACGCCCAAGCTTTAAAAGGTGTACCTCAGCTCACAACACAAGAAACGTCCTTCCCGTCCATTCCGTCTGTTAACTCACTTGAAAATACGCTAAACTGCTTTATACGCATGATGCAAGAACATATGACATCAATGCAAAGTATGATGCAAGATTTATTTCGAAATCAAAATCTCCTCCTTCAAGCGATATTGTCTAAGCCATGAACGACCTTAAGATATGTTATTGGAATGTCAACGGCTTGGTCCAACACAAAAATAAACCTCAACTCTTCTTAGAAAATCAAGCAATAGATATAATGCTAATCTCCGAAACTCATTTGACCAAATTTAACAACTTCAATATTGATACATTTCTGTTTTATGACACCAAACACCCTGAAGGGAAAGCGCGCGGTGGAACTGGAATACTTATCAGGCAAAAAATTAAACATTATAAAATGGAAGAGTACTGTAAAGACTACCTTCACGCTACCTCAGTTCATATATATGATAATTCTGGTGGAATAAACATTTCCGCCATATATTGTCCGCCCCGATACAACATATCAGAAACTCAATTTACCGATTTCTTCTCTAAACTTGGTAAACGGTTTCTAGTAGCAGGTGATTACAACGCAAAACATTCCTTCTGGGGATCTAGGTTAATATCTCCAAAGGGTAGAATTATATATAAAGCCATTCAAAATAACGGTTTCGACGTTATATCTACCGGTCAGCCAACATACTGGCCAACTGATCTCAGCAAAACCCCAGATTTGATTGACTTTGGAGTAACTTGTGGTATCAGTAGAGCACAAGTAAGCGTAAAACCCCTTTTCGACTTATCATCTGATCACTCGCCTTGTCTATGTTCCATTAACATAATTCCAGTTTTCAATGACTTACAGCTAAGCTTAACCAATAAATTTACAAATTGGCTTAAATACAGAAAATTCATTAGCGCGCATCTAAAATCGCTCATTCCTCTAAAATCAATAGCAGATGTCGACAATGCAGTTGATGGCTTTACAACATTACTTCATTTGGTAGCGAAAATTTCAACGCACGGCCCATCTAACACTCATAGAAGACAAATTTTCAACGGTCTTAAGGGTAAAGACATTACAAGTCTGGTAACCAAAAAAAGACAACTAAGGAGAGATTGGCAGAGGTTTCGTTCCCCGGCCTTAAAAAATGAGCTCAATGTATGCATAAAAATGCTTCGGGATGTCCTGAAACAAAAAAAGGAAAACGAATTTCAAAAGTCCGTACAATCTCTGTCAGCTACATCTGATACCAACTACTCTTTGTGGCGAAAAGTTAAGAGTTTCAAAAATACCGTCACTTTCGACCCTCCATTGAGAACTCACAATGGTGAGTGGGCTCGAAGCGACCAGGAAAAGGGTATCTTATTTGCCATGCATCTTTCCACTGTATTTACACCAAATATTGGATACAAATCTCTTCCAGAATTTCGTGCAAATCCAGATAAAAATTTTATTCAATTTAATTTTAAATCACTTAAAGATGTTATTACTAACGACATAAAGAAAAAGAAAGCTCCTGGATAACGGGTGATATGATAAAAGAGCTTCCAAATGTGGCAATTAAACACATGCTTTGTATATTTAATAGTATATTGAGACTACACCATTTTCCTAAATCCTGGAAGCTTTCAGAGATTATTATGATTCCTAAACCAGGTAAAGATCCATCTTTGGTGGGCTCCTACAGGCCTATTAGCTTAATTACGGTATTCTCAAAAATCTTCGAAAAACTTTTATTAAAAAAAATATTACCGATTTTAGAATCGAAACAGACCATACCATGCCACCAATTCGGGTTTAGAGAGAAACACAGCACAATAGAGCAGGTGCATAGAATCGTAGCACACATAAGATCAACGTTTGAAAACAAGCAATATTGTACTGCAGTGTTCCTCGATGTTGCCCAGGCATTTGACAAAGTTTGGTTAGATGGTCTATTATACAAGCTGAATGTTACGCTTCCCGTAGAAATTTATGATGTCTTAGAAAGCTTTCTTATTGGCAGAAAATTTCGTGTTAGGCAAAAAAGTTACACCACCGAATCCTATGAAATATTTTCTGGTGTTCCACAAGGAAGTGTTTTAGGGCCCGTCTTATATTTAATTTATACGAACGATCTTCCCACAAACCGAAACCTCATCACATCAACTTTTGCGGATGATGCAGCAATACTTAGTGTCCATTCAAACCCCATGACAGCCAGCTACAGATTACAAGAACATTAAAAAGTAATAGAAGAGTGGCTAACAACTTGGAGAATTAAAGTCAATGAGTCTAAGTGTATACAAGTAACATTTACCCTAAAAAAAAAGACACATGTCCTTTAATCTCTATAAATGGGAATACAATACCTCAGAAAGAGTTCGTTACCTACCTGGGAGTTACATTGGATAAAAGACTCACCTGGAAGAACCTCATAGACAAAAAGATTACTCAAACCAAATTGAAAATTGCGAACTTGCATTGGATTGTAGGCTCTAAGTCCAAACTAAGTCTAGAAAACAAAGTTTTACTTTTTAATATGCTAATAAAGCCATCTTGGACGTACGGGATCCAAATTTGGGGCTCAGCATCTAAATCTAGCCTGGATAGAATTCAAAGACTGCAGTCTAAAACCTTAAGATCAATATGCAAAGCCCCTTGGTATGTAAAAAACTCCGCAATTCACAAAGATCTCGGGATTAAAACCGTCACCGAGGAAATAGAGAAACTGCTTAAAAATTACTCATTAAGGTTATCTAACCACCCAAACTTTCTAGCTAAAAAATTATTACAGCAGAACTACCCTAAGCGATTAAAGAGAAAGGATTTACGTTTGAACTGTGACTAAGGGCTCTGCCGCATCCAATTATTCTACATCGGAGTTGCGCTCCGCATATATCCTTCATGATATTATAATATACTTCAAATTATCCTTTATGATATATCTTTTGTTATGAGTGTTTGGTATACCTAATGATATCTATATAAACACATTCTTTGATAAATCTAAGTTATATTCGTAATTTATTGTACTTTGCTTACTTTGTTAATCTATACAGTGGTAATGATGAACTTGTTCTAGGAATAAGAATTAGCTTTAAGATTTTCGAAATTTTATTAGTTAATTAATTTTGTTAGTTTACAAAAAGGAAAGATTCAATAAAACATTATACAAAAAAAAACAAAAAAAAAAAAACTTTTAATGCACACAACACATAAAATTTAATGTTTAAGTTCCACGTAACCAATATTTGAGATATCACTTACATAAATAGTTCCTTATTATATCAATATGTTAATAATGATGTAAAGGGTGGTTAAATTGTAAGGGCCGATGTTGAATGTGAACCACACCTAAACGCCAAGTTTTTTTCCGAATTTAATTTGACATTTCTCTATTTCAGACTTACTCAATTTGAACCATGGAGAGATACACAATCCAACAACGTGTTAAAGTTATCCAGACTTATTATGAAAATTTTCGAAGAAAATCATCTTCAGTGATGAGGCACATTTTCACCTCAGTGGATTCGTCAATAAACAGAATTGCCGCATTTGGGCGAATGAGAATCCAAGAGTGATTGTCGAAAAACCAATGCACCCACAAAGAGTGACCGTTTGGTGCGGTTTATGGGCTGGCGGCATCATCGGGCCGTATTTTTTCCAAAATGAGGCCGGTCAGGCAGTTACTGTGAATGGTGTTCGCTATCGTGAGATGATAACGAATTTTTTATGGCCACAATTGGAAGATATGGATGTGGACGATATGTGGTTTCAGCAGGACGGTGCCACTTGCCACACAGCTAACGAAACAATGGCTCTTTTGCGCAACAAATTCAATGGCCGTGTTATCTCACGTAATGGCGATGTCAATTGGCCCCCAAGATCATGTGATTTGACACCGTTGGACTTTTTTCTCTGGGGTTATTTGAAAGAAAAGGTGTACGTCGATAAGCCAGCAACAATTCAAGAGCTAAAGGATGAGATAATTCGGCACATTAACGGCATAGAAACTCCATTATGCCTCAGCGTCATCGAAAATTTGGACCATCGTATGGAGGTGTGCCGCCGAGGTCGCGGCGCTCATTTGGCCGATATTTTGTTACATACATAATTGAGTAATACCAATATATCATAATAAAATAAAATTTCAATCATTTCCTAAATAGTTTGTGTTTTATTCAAAATCAACATCGGCCCTTGAAAATTTAACCACCCTTTAAATCAGCTCCTCGTGGTCTATGGTCCTTTTCTTTTCGGGAAGCCTGCTAGTTGGGCGTCAATTAAAATTCACTTCCTTTGGTTTTACAAAAGACTTTATTTAAGTTTAAAGCAACACTATGTATTGCGACTGCACTGGATTACTTATAACAAGTGGTTGTTCCAAACTCAAGCCGTGAATTTTTCTAATTTTTGTGCAATCAGCGAAGCTTTGGTTTTTTCTTTCTCAATACCTGTTTGCCCATCTTTTTTTATGCTGATCACTCCCGTTGCATATTCATCTCTCGTTTCGCATTTTTTCTATTGCATTTTTGTGTGTAGCAACAATTCAATTTCTCTCGATGCTGCTTTGCTCGCTTTGCAGCGTACTTATTGATACCGTTGTATGCATGAGGTGACAATTCCGTTGGAGTTAATGCTTTTGCCCATGGTACCAATATCATTATCATAATTATGTTCTTAACTAATGTAAATATGTGTCTATGTGCATTTTTATATCCCAGCATCAGCTTGGTTGGTGGATGCAACCCAGTAGTGGCGTACTGGAGGGAAAATAAACTTGTGGATCATTATCATTGTTAAGTTTGGTCAAGTTTGGCCTCGAGGGACCATGAATAACTTGCCTTGATTTCCGGTGCCAATCGGCCCGAGATAAGTGAAGGAAATACGTTGTTTCTGTGCACAAACACCAATCTAAGGTTTGATTCACCTTTTATTTTCTTTTTATCTTCACAATTTCACTTTAATTGACTTCACATATGATTCTGATATGATTGTAACTAAATGATAATATGATAGTAACTAAAGTGTATAATTAGTTTCTAAAGCCTTAAGCTGCCGCGATCAAATACACGTATGCCGTGCGTGTGCGTAGGTAGTTGGATTCTAAGTATTTTTTGCATACTCTCCTTCGTTAGCTCAAACTACCGAGGTTAAACAATAGTTTGGCTAACGAAGTAGGGTATACACGGAAAGAAGGATAACCGCGTGAAAGGGGACATGGGAGAATGGGATACCGGAAGTTGGCGCGTACGGCATTTACTATGACATTTTAGGTTGCGCGCTTAAACGCTTTTCGTTTCATTTCATTTCGTTTCGCTACGTTTCATATTATTTCGATTCATTTCATTTTCGTTTTTCGTTGCTCTGTTTATTTGGAAATGACTTGGTTTTTGTTGTACTATTTGTTTTTATTTCATTTCATTTTAATTCATTTCATTTCGTTTCATTTCATTTCGCTTCATTTCATTTCGTTTCATTTCATTTTAATTCATTTCATTTCGTTTCATTTCATTTCGCTTCATTTCATTTCGTTTCATTTCATTTTAATTCATTTCATTTCGTTTCATTTCATTTCGCTTCATTTCATTTCGTTTCATTTCATTTCGTTTCGTTTCATTTCGTTTCATTTCATTTCATTTTCGTTTTTCGTTGCTCTGTTTATTTGGAAATGATTTGGTTTTTGTTATACAATTTGTTTATTTTAATTTGTTTTCATTTCATCTCATTTTTTTTCATTTCATTTGAATTAAACGCTTTTAATTTCGTTTCATTTCTGTAAAATATTCCGTCTTTAATTTCAAAAGAAACGCACGTAAATATTTAGTTTTAAACTTGGATTTGATCCCACTTTTTATTTGTTATTTCAAAAACCGTATAATTTTATATTCTAAGAAAACCGTATAATATTTTATAATTTTACGAAACCGTATAATTCTATTTGATTTTCAGAACACCGTATAATTTTATATAATTTTACATAACCGTATAATTCTATTTGATTTTCAGAACACCGTATAATTTTATATAATTTTACAAAACCGTATAATTCTATTTGATTTTCAGAACACCGTATAATTTTATTTGCACATACAAACGCGCTTGCTTAACTCGGTAATTTTTTCTTTATTTATACTATTTGTATATACATACATTGGAAGGAGTAACGGAACGGAGTAGGGTTGCAGGTAAGTGCGTTTGAGTAAAAGCAGGGAGGTTATTTTTCGGGTAAGTATTCGGGTAGGTATTCAGGTAGGTATTCGGGTAAGTATTCAGGTAAGTAATCATAAATTTAATTATAAGTTATAATTAGTTTCTACATTCATTTCTTTTTCTTATATTTTATTATAGGTACAACTTATTATTTACAGGATGATGAGGTCATCCTCATCCATGTCTTCAACATGCCGGCGGGCCTGCGGCGACGATGCTTCGACGAGGTTTTCGAGCTGGTTTAGCGTTTCTCTCACCAAACCGCGTATTTTTCTTTTTACAGCAGGAGCATTGCGGGAAACAGCTCTTTGAATTCGCCGGGTTGACGTTTGCTCTTTCCTCATTTTCCTTGAAGGTGGATTGGTGCGCCGAGTGTCAGCCGGTTGAAAAGTTACCTTTTTCGTTGTCGGTTTACCCTCGGGGAGGTCGCGTATTGGCCGATGCAGCATTGTGTGATGAGCTAGGCCGCAGCGGCGGCAACTGTCGGGGCTATCACAGCATCCCGTTGTATGCGAGGTCGCCAAGCAATTTAAACAGTAGCGATGGACCTTGGCCGATTCATATCGCTCTTCGGGAGTCATCGCTATGAAGGCTCGGCAAAAGCGCAGCGAATGGGTGCGGCAACAGAGGCGACACTTTCGGAAACCTTGAGATCTGTAAATATAGAGTTGCAGTATTTGTTAATAAGAATAAGCGGCATGTGGGATCGTGTGGGGAACGAGATGTATAAATTGAGAACGTATAAGCTAAGCGGGTGGTAATACACAGAGTTTTGTGATATTGCGAGTAACGACTCCGTTTTGAGTTCGGATATCTACCACTCGGATATTTTGGTCGGGAGCGGGATGAAGTTGTATGACGCGTCCTAAACGCCATTCGTTGGGGGGCAGGAGGTCGTCTTTAATGACAACGAGATCTCCTTCAGTAAGATTGAGCTCTTGGCCTTTCCATTTATGCCGTTTGTGGAGCTCTTGGAGATATTCCGACTTCCAGCGTTTACTGAATTGGTGGTGGAGCACTTTCAATTTTTCCCATTTATTCATTAGAGTTAGCTCTTCCGAGTTCGGTTCCGGGATGGAGAGTAGGGGAGCTCCACGCAGAAAGTGGCCTGGGGTCAGAGCTTTTAAGTCGTCGGGATCTTGAGACATTGGGGAGAGCGGTCTGGAGTTAAGAACCGCTTCGATACGAATAAGGAGCGTAGTGAACTCCTCGAACGTAAATTTTTGGCTGCCGGCTACCTTCGTAAAGTGAGTTTTGAAACTTTTCACTGCAGCCTCCCATAGTCCGCCCATGTGAGGGGCGTATGGCGGGATGAATTGCCATGTGAATCCGTGAATGGCGTATTTTTTTTGCTATATCCTCTGAGGCTTCTGCAAGGAAGGAGGATAATTCACGTGAGAAACTACGTTGTGCTCCTACAAACGTCTTACCGTTGTCGGACATGACTTTATGTGGGATGCCTCTGCGTCCGACGAAACGTGCAAACGCGGCTTTGAAAGATTCGGTGGTCAAGTCGGAGCACACTTCGAGATGAATAGCCTTTGTGGAGAAGCATATGAAAACGCATACATAGGCTTTTGAGTGAGATGCACGACGGAGTATAGAAGTTTTCACAAGAAATGGACCTGCAAAGTCAATTCCTGTGGTGTGAAAGGGGAGCGAGTACGTTGAGCGTTCAGGAGGGAGCGCCGACATGATTTGGGATTTCATTTTTTGTTTGTAAATTGTACAAACTTTGCAGTTGAATATACACGTCTTGATCTTCTGCCTCATTCGTGGGATGTAATATTCCTAATGAATCATTCGTGTCATAAGCTGTTTTTCAGCGTGCAAAAGGGTAGCGTGGAGAAATGCGAGAGGAAGAGTGCAAAATCTAGAGTTATCTGGGATGATAATTGGATGAGTTGGTGAACTTTTCGGCCAATGTGGGGATGGCCTAGTCAACCACTCCGGGCCTTTCCACCTGAGTGAACAGTTGACGAGCTCTTGGGGTTTAGCTCCACGCGTACCTAGATCGGCTAGGCTGTCAGCGCTGGAGACATGTCGCCACGTAGCATTATTCACGAGTTCGAGGATCTGAGATGTCCTGTTCGCTACGTATGTTTTCCACGTCCATGGGGGTTTTTCCAGCCATGCTAATACAATTGAGGAGTCTGTCCGCAAAATTAGTTCATGAGATGGCAGATTTAGGGAGGATCGGATCTGCTTTACTAATTTTACCAGTAAAACTGCGCCGCAAAGTTCCAGCCTAGGGAGAGAGACGGTTTGTAAGGGGGCTACTTTACTCTTGGCTGCGAGTAAGTGGGATGTAGCAGATTCACCTTGCTGGACTCGTAAGTATACGCAAGCGCAGAATGCCTTCTCGGAAGCATCTGAGAATCCGTGTAGCTGAATGGAACTGTTTGGGCTGAATTGCACCCATCGCGGTATCCTTATTTCTTCGATTGCGGCGAGATTTCTCCTGAAGGAGTTCCATTTGTGGAGTGAGATCGGCTTCACGGTTTCGTCCCATTCTGTTCCTTCCATCCATAGTTGCTGCTATCATTATGAGCGATAGCCATCCTGCCGGGTCGAAAAGTTTCGCGACAGATGAGAGGATCTGTCGTTTCGTGGCAGTGTCTGAGGATAAGGGGGGGTCAACTGAGTACGATAATGTATCAGTGAGAGCATTCCATTTTATTCCGAGGGTTTTTGTAGAACTTGCCTCTTGGAATTCGAGAAATTCTTCATCTAAAAGATCAGACGGGGGGATGTCTTTCAGCAGTGACTTGTGGTTTGCTGTAATCTTTTTTAACGGGAATCCGGCTGACTTGAGTACTTCGATAACTTGAAGTATCGATTCGCCGGCTGAGTCGAGATTATGTCCGCCTGAGGGGATGTCATCTACGTATAGACATACGTCCTCTTAATATTTTTGAGACATGGGGGTATGTCTCCTTTGAGTCCTCGGCTAATTGATGGAGTGTCCTTATTGCCAAGTATGGAGCGCAGTTGACACCGAATGTCACCGTTTTTAGTTTAAAGTGTTCTATCGGACTATGGGGGGTTCTGCGGAATAGAACGCGTTGGAAGTCTTGGTCTTCCTTATGGACGTATATTTGGCGGTACATTTTTTCAATGTCGCCGTTAAATACATACTTATATAATCTCCATTTTAGAATAATGAGCATTAAGTCCGGGGCCAGTATGTAATACGTCATTGAGTGAGAGACCGGAATGCGAGGTTTTTGAGGCATTGAAAACTACACGGACTTTAGTAGTTTTACTTCCTGGTTTAATCACCGCGTGATGGGGTAGGTAAAATGAGAAATATTTACCGTCGCGTATGATTTCTCGTGAATGGGTTGGTTCCATGTGGTCTAACGTGAGGTATTCCTCTAGGACTTCTGAATAGGTGCTCCGAAGTTCATCTTTCTTTTCGTTAGTTCGTTCCACGCTGAGGTATTGCTGCTGTGCTGCGGGTCTTGAGTGCCCGAGTGCAATGGAGTCCGGGAAAGCTGACTTGAATGGCAGCTTTACTACATATCGGCCGTCTTCTCGTCGATGAGTGGTTTTTTTGTAGAGCGCTTCACAGTATTCATCATCGTCTGTATATGTGGGGGCCAGTGGTACCTCTTCTTGTTCCCAGAATTTCCTGAGTAATTCTCCTAGTGATTCTGAAGGGGTTTCAATCACCTGAGTAGAGAAGGATGAGATTTCTTCCACAACTGGTCCACTTAATATCCACCCAAATATTGTGTTTTGGGCTATTAAGCTGCCGCCTACATTAATTTTGAGGCCTGGGGTGAGTATTTTTGGGATAATATCGCTACCAATAACCATATCTATTCTAGCTGGTGTAAAGCAGTTGGGGTCTGCCAATGGTAGTGAGAGATATTCTGTTAAATCTACTTCTTTTATTTTGAAGGATGGAAGAGTGTGCGTCAATTGAGACAGTATTATCGCTTGAGCTGCGATTCTTATTGATTGATTAGCTGAGCATATCGTAATAGAGCATATTCTATTCGAGTTTTGGACTGTGTTACCGCCCATGCCAAGAATTTATTAGTTGGCTTTTGTGGTGGGGAGACCAAGTAACTTTTGTATACGGGATGTTACAAAAGTTTTTTGAGAGCCTTGGTCAATGAGAGCTCTGATGTGAGTTACTTCTCCTTTGTGGAGAATGGGAATATTTGCTGTGGGAAGTAATGTCCTTTCTTTGTTACTCGAATAGTGAGATAGAGTTTTTGTTCTACCGCTTTCATTTGCCTTTGAGTTTTTGGATGCCTGCTTAGAGGTGCAGGGCTGTTCTTCCTCGACTGTCACTTGAGAGGTAGTGAAGTTTCTTTGCGGTTTTGGGGGGTAAGGCGTGGGGTTGCTCGCAGTATAATGGAGGAGGGAGTGGTGACGTCTTTGACAATACACGCACGTAAAGTTGCTTTTGCAATCTTTCTCCAAATGCGAGTACGCCAGGCAATTTTTGCAGTAGTTGTTTTCTTTAATAAACTTGTTCCGGTCTGAGACGGACAGTTCTCGAAATTTGACGCACGTTGTCATCGAGTGGTTTGATTGGCATAGTTTACAGGAAACTTGCCTTTTGTTTTGAGTATGGAACGATTGGGTTTTGTTCCGATAATTAAATGTTGGGGGAGGGACCGCTGGTGTCCGTTGGGGGTAGCTGGGTTGATTCATCTTCGGCTTATTGGGTCTGTAGGTGCTGAGTCGCTCCACGACCTCGTACCGAGCTCTCAGAAATTGGTCCATTTCTGACCATCGAGGTAACTCCTTCCTTGAGTTGAGTGATTGCTCCCAGAGAGCTAGTGTCTCGTCCGGCAGTTTTGACGAGCAGAGGTAGACAAGCATTGGGTCCCAGCTGTGTGTTGATACTCCATTTGCCTGTAGGGTAGAAAGACAATTATTTATTGTCATCTGGATCTGTTGAATCTTCTCTCCGTTCTCTGTGTGGGCGGGTTGGATGTTGAACAATGTCTTTATTTGGCCATCCACTACGATTCTTATATTTTCGTAGCGTGCCTTGAGTGCATCCCATGCTAATGAGAAATTGTGACCACTGAGAGGGTAATTTTTAATGAGGAGTGCAGCTTTACCTCTTGTTTTTTGTCTCAAGTGGTATAGTTTCTGTACTTCGGATAATTGGGGGTGGTTGATGTACACTGCTGTGAACATGTCCCTAAACGAGGGCCAATCTTCATATCCTCCATAGAAGATTTCTGTGTCACACGCAGGTACCTTGAGAAAGCTGAGTGAGTCAGATTGTGTTGGGGGGGGGCATCTTTGTGATGGGGTAATTGACCGGGAGGAATCCATACTTTGTTGGATTTGGCCAAGTAGCTCACTTATCCTGACTTTCGTGAGCATTGCATTGTCATTTGTTGTTTCGTAGGCCTCTGCGCATGCTGAGCGTGTCTTTTCATCCTCCACGTTGCTCATCTGTAGGTTTTGGTTGGCTGCCTCCACTAGTTCCATGTGCCTTTCCAGATGGTCCTTGAAAATTTTGAGGGCTGCTTCGGAGTGAGTCTCTTCACTGGTGTCCCACCATTTTCCGCAGAATTTTTCCATCCTGGAGAGCTCATATAGAAATTTTTTGTGTAGCTGGGAGAATTCCTCTTCTTCTGCCTGGGATTTCGAGCGAGTTCGGGGTCCTGTAAGGGGATGGAGTGATTGGGGCTTCTCCATTTTTACACGCTTTATATTAGCTTCACTTGTCTGTCAGTATGTCTGTCTGTCAGTATGTCTGTCTATCAGTATGTCTGTCTGTCAGTTTGTAACTTTTTAGCGGTGACGCGATACCAATATGAAATATTTGAAATGCGAATCGTTGCATACATCGTAGCGTTAACAGAATTAATCAGAGAACGTATAATAATCCATACTAATAATTGTTATACGTTCTCTGATTAATTCAGAGAAGAAAAAAATCAAAATAGAGTTAATTAGAAAAATATATAAAATAAATATAGTTTAAAAAAAACTAAAAAAAAAACACGCTTTTAAAGAATATTAAACTAAAAAGTTGAAAATAATTTTGGAAATAAACTTATTATTACACGCTTTATATTAGCTTCACTTGTCTGTCAGTATGTCAGTATGTCTGTCTGTCAGTTTGTAACTTTTTAGCGGTGACGCGATCCCAATATGAAATATTTGAAATGCGAATGGTTGCATACATCGTAGCGTTAACAAAATTAATCAGAGAACGTATAATAATCCATACTAATAATTATTATACGTTCTCGGATTAATTCAGAGAAAAAAAAATCAAAATAGAGTTAATTAGAAAAATATAAAAAATAAATATAGTTTAAAAAAAACTAAAAAAAACACGCTTTTAAAGAATATTAAACTAAAAAGTTGAAAATAATTTTGGAAATAAACTTAAGACAATAGTATATAATAAATATAGTTTAAAAAAGCTAAAAAAACTTGCTTTTAAAGAATATTAAACTAAAAAGTTAAAAATAAATATAGTTTAAAAAACTAAAAAAACACGCTTTTAAAGAATATTGTACTAAAAAGTTGTGTATAAATATCAGCTACTTGCTGTATTTATTTATTTGTTTTTATATAGTCTCCGTTTAATTAAAAACACTTTGTTATTTCTTTGAATAGTTTTCACAGATTTGATTTTATTTTATATTTTTTATATTAAGTTTATTTTACAAATATGTTTATATTTATATTATTGACACAGCCGTCGAGACTTAGCGAGCGAAAATTATTATTTTGACTAATACTTAAAATTACCAATACATACATATTTATATACATTTGATTTAGTTTCTCCTTTAGAGTAGTAACGGAAGTAGGGTTGCTGGTAAGTATTTTGGAATGGGAGTAGATTCAGTATGGTGAGTATTTGGATATGTATTGGAAAGTAATAGGAATGTAAGTATGTTTACTTTTATTATTCTATATTTTAATTGTACTATTTAGAAAGGCCTGAATTCGAACTCATGTCTTCAACATGCCGGCGGGCCTGCGGCGTCATGACGTCTTGGAAAGCTTCTGATTGCTTAATGGGAGGTGGAAGTTTAAGGTCCGGCTGTATAATAGGGTCTGCAAAGAGAATTTTCATCGAAACACATTATTAGTATATGAATTACTGTGAATGTATCGATGTAATGGGATAATGAGAGAAAAAATTGGTATCTGTGAGAGAGGGAGAGAGGGAGAGAGAGAGAGAGAGAGAGGGAGAGAGAGAGAGAGAGAGAGAGAGAGAGAGAGAGGAGAGAGAGAGAGAGAGACTCCCCAGAGAGAGAGAGAAGGAGTGAGAGAGAGACTCCCCAGAGAGAGAGAGAGGGAGAGAGAGAGAGACTCCCCAGAGAGAGAGAGAGGGAGAGAGAGAGGGAGAGAGACTCCCCAGAGAGAGTGAGAGTGTTAGAGCTAGTTCTGCAGAGTGTGACAGTTCCGCCAGAGATGCGGATGTCCACGTTGCCAACATGTTACTCGTTCGGATTGTGTATGTCCATCATTGTGAGTATTGGGCGGTCTATTTCGGGCATTCTTTTTATTTGCACCGGATAAGAGTAGCCATTTGATAAGATTTTTGGACAGGACTCGGATGACTTGGGTAGCCATTTTGGATTTTTCCACCGAAGTGAATGATGTTCGGTTGTCACTACTCTGTGAACCTGAAATGGTTGAGTAGTTGGATGTGGACACGAGTGGTAGCTTATTGTTGCTATTCTTGAAGATCTGGAAGGTCCTCCTTTAAATAAGAGCTTCCAAAATGCGGAGGGATTTCTGCGCTGAAAGCAATTCGACGTGTGGATCTGTTGCAGCGTTGGGAAATTTCTGACGTCCGTCTTCATTCTTGGCTTTTTCGTTTTCGTTATAATCGCTCCAACTCTGCCGATCCGATGAATGGGACGATGAACCACACTATTACGTGAGGAATTAGAACGGTAGGGAATCCAATCTTCTTTTCTGACTTCAGAACTTCTGTTCGACGGAGTTTTAGTCACGAGGAGTGGACTTTTTTTCAGAAAGGGTACAGTCTCGGGAATGAGGTAGCTTTTGAGAGGCTTTCTGGTGAGTGAGTTTTTAATTTTCGTATTTGGGGGATTATGCTAATGAAAAGAGTTGTCATTGTGCAATGAGTTGCGTTTGTGACCGCGGACTGGTTTTTGTATCCAATGCTGCTGAGTTGAGATTTTTGAGGATTTCATCTTGGCCGATGGCCATCCTGCCGGGTCAAAATTCGGAAGTTCTGTATCCGTGTTAGGACGAGGTGGAGTAAGTGAAATATTAGTTTCTTGTGCTATTGGGCCGCTTAATATCCACCCAAAGATGGAGTTTTGGGCTATTAAGCTTCCGCAGGTCTTGAAACCTGGGAGAAGAATTTGGGGAAGAATGTCGCTGCCAATCACCATTTCGATTTTGGTTGGTGCGAAGCAATCGGGATCTGCTAGGGGAAGTGAGCAGTATTATTTAGGGTCCATATGCTTCAACGACGGTAAAGAGTGTGTTATTTGGGGTAGTATTACAGCGGGAGTTGCGATCTTCTTTTCCTTATTTGAAGAGAGTATTGTTAGAGTGGGTGTTTCATTTGAGTTTCCAACTGGTACTCCGTCGATTCCAAAAATGTTGTAGTGAGTCTTAGGTGTTAGTAGATCAAGGGACTTATGCATTTGAGACGATACAAAAGTTTTCTGGGAGCCTTGATCTATTAGGGCACGTATTCTAATTATTTTTTCTTTGTGGAGGATGGGCACGTAGGCTGTGGGTAGCAATACTGTATTTCTGCTATTTGTAACGTGATGAGTACCCTTTGGGTGGGTTGAGTATTTTGAGTTGAATGTTACTGTACATATGTTTAGAGGTACAGGACTTGCCACTTGGGGTGTAGCATTATTTCGATGGAGGGTTGGTTCACTTGGCCTTTGGGGTTGCCTCGAGTGGAGAAGTGAGTGGTGGCGCTTTTTACAATATAAGCATGTGAAGTTGCTTTTGCAATCTCTCTTGGAGTGAGAGTAGGCCAAACAATTCATGCAATAATTATTTTTCTTCGTGAACTTGATCCGATCGGGGCCGGATAGCTTTTTGAATTCTGTGCACTTTGTCATTGAGTGATGAGAGCTGCACAATTTGCACGAGAATAGCTGCGGCTGAATGTGAGCAATAGAAGCTTTAATTCCGAAATTCGATGCAGAGATTGGAAGTTCGGGTGTTGCTTCTGGAAGTTGGAGTTCCGATCTTTGGGAAGAAACGATTTTTGTATGAGACATCTCGTATCTGGCTGTGAGTGCTTGCCAGGCAGGGTTAAAGTTGGACTCATTTAATAAGAATTCGTGAATTATTTGCGCCGCTTCTCCTCTTGTTCTCATTTTTAATTGCAGCATTTTTTGCCTTAGCCAGAATTTAGAATTTTGTGCCGTGAAATAATCCTTGAACGACGGCCATTCTTTATCTTCTCCGTGGAATATGGTACAAACAGGTTTGAGGTTCTGAGAAGGTTGAGATTGGGATTGCGCTAGGGAGTGCGCGTGGGGCCTTGATGCTACGGGTTCGAGGTTTGAGGCGAGTTGAAGGAGTAACTCATTTATCCGAGTCCTCATTAGCATCGCGTTGGCTCTGGAGGTGTCATAACGTTCTGCACATACCGTTCGGGTTTTTTCATCCACGGTGTTACTCAGCTGCAGGTTATCATTGGCTGCATCTGCCAGGTCTATAAGTCTGTCTAACCTCTCCTTATATACCATCAACGCCGCCTTTGAGTGAATTGATTCTTCGATGCTTTTCCACTTTTCGCAGAATTTATCCAAATTCCTCAAGTGGAATAAAAATTCTGTGTGGGCCATTGTTGAGTGTTTTTGGGAGTCGCGGAGTTCCAATTGAGTTTGGAGGGGTTGGGGTGGTTCCAGTATATCCGTAGCCATCTTTTCTAATAGTGGGTTTTTAATGGTCCTTAATTGTGAGATTTTATTTTATAAAATTTTATTGTAAAATATTTATTTATATTTATATAAATATACAATATGTAAGTATATATTATTTTTAATTAATTTATTTAGGGGGTAGCTTTTATGTTTGGTATTGTACTGTCTCAGCGCGTCTGAGCACAGCAATGTATAAATGTATACTGGAATTTTGTGATACCTTGTTTGTATGCTGGGTGCTTAGCTTAGCTTTCACGAGTATGTACGTATGTATACTTATACACCACTTTATGTATATGTGTGTATGTATATACATGTACCACGGTTGGGTAGCGGTGACTTGCTATGCGGTGGTGACTTTGGGCAGTGTAATGTGCTTACACTGGTCCGGTTCTGGGCCCGTTGTAATGAGTTTCGGCCCTGTTGGGGTGTATATACTGAGAGTATGTATATACTTGGGAGGATATCTGAGAGGGGTAACTGGTCCTTTTCGAAGGTGTTTTTGGACCAGTTGGCGTATATAAAAAGGGGAGTTTATATACGTGAGGGGATATATAATAATTAGCGGTTTTTTATATTAAATATATACTTGTGATGGGGAAAGCGCGAGTTTTTCATATATACGTTTTAATATATTATATATGAGCGCTGTTATATTCGGTAAATGAAAAGTAGGAGATTTTCATTTACCGATTTTGGGGACCCGTTATATATTATTATATATTGTGATTAATTTTTTGTTTAGCGGATTTTGAGATTTTGCTCGAACTTTCTTTGGGAATTATAATTTAATTTTTGAGAATATGTATGTGCATGGCAAAAGAGTTTCATACACAGCACGAGCAAAATCCGCTAAACAAATATGAGTAAGAATGGGTGGGACATACTTTGGCATCCGGGCTAGTACAAACCAAAGTTTCTTTTTGTTCTGGAGACGGGACGGGGCAGTGTTGTCTTCTGAGTAGTGCTGGTTTTCCTGTGTTGTTGATGTTTTGCTGGTGTCCTCTGCAACTTCTTGTTTTGAGTGTCTTGGACTGCTGCTGTATGTATGTACTGTATGTATGTGTTACGTGTGCTTTTTTTATATATATTTTTAAATTTTATTTAATTCTATTTTTTTTTTTTTCTTTTTTTTTATGTACATATGTATGTATATGTCTATTTTATTTTTCTCTACCTTTTTTTTTATTGACACACTATGTATTTATATGTATATATTGTTATATGTATATATCTTTGTATTTTATACAATATGTACATATATGTGGTATACGAGAATATATATCAAATTTTTATTTTGGGGGTTTTTTTTGTTGTTTGTTTTAATTTTCTTTTAAATTTTGTTTAGTATGTATTTTGTAGCACAGCACTTGCACTATATGTATGTATATTTTTTTTTTTTGGTTCTACTTATGCAAATGTAAAACACTATTTTGTTTTATATGTATATATATATACATATATATTATTTTGTTTTTTGTTTTAATTTTCTAATTATGGTTTTAATTTTGTTATTTTGTATGTTGTTTATTTTCCACCCACTTTTTTTTGTTTTTTTTTTGTGTGACACCGCGTTTATGTAATTAGATGTGTAAGTATGTAGATATGTATAAATATATATAAAAAATTTAGTTTTTTTTTTTTTTTTTTTTAAATAAAATATCTTTATCTTTTTTCTTTTTTTTTTCTTCACAGTTCGCTCCGATAAGCGGGTTTCGGCACCATGTATACCAGGTGTACAAGTATGAAATGTCGTTTTTTTAAAATCAAAAAACACGTTAAATTTTGTGGAAAAAGAAAAAATCATTTATTCAAAGTATTTGCCGTCGCTAGCTACACATTTTTCCCATCTCTCGGGCAATTTGTGGATTCCACGCCAGTAGAACTCATCGTCTTTTGCGGCGAACCATTCATCGAGCCATTTTTTCACACTTTCGTAAGAGTCGAAGCGCTGCTCAGCGAGTGCGTGTCCCATCGAAGCGAATAGGTGGTAATCGGATGGGGCCAGGTCTGGTGAGTAAGCCGCATGCGGAAGCACTTCCCAATTGAGTGTTTCCAACGTGTCGCGAACCGCTCTTGCCGTATGTGATGGAGCGTTGTCATGGAGAAAAATGACCTTGTGTTGTCTTTTTTGATATTCCGGTCGTTTTCTCTGAAGCGCACGGTTCAAATTGATCAATTGTTGTTGGTAGCTTGCCGTATTTGCGTTTGAGCATCGTCTTCATCCAATAATGCTTGCAGTTCGGCGTCTTCGAACCTTTTTGGTGGTTTTCCGTGCTCTTTGTCGTCGACGTCAAAATCACCACTTTTGAAGCGTTGAAACCACCGTTCACACGTTTTCACAGTTGGTACTTGTTCGCCAAAGGCTTCAACAAGCATTCGGTGCGATTCCGCAGCTGTTTTCTTCAAATGAAAACAGAAAATTAACACTGTCCGCGTTTGCTCTTTATTCGGCACGAAACTCGACATGTTGACTGCACTGAGAGTAAACGATAATGACGCTCGATTCGCGCAAAACTATGGTGGTTCGACAGTCAAGGTTGACACTTCACAAGGTCAAAGTTTTATGACAATCGATAAACCTGGTAAATATCAGCTACTTGCTGTATTTATTTATTTGTTTTTATATAGTCTCCGTTTAATTAAAAACACTTTGTTATTTCTTTGAATAGTTTTCACAGATTTGATTTTATTTTATATTTTTTATATTAAGTTTATTTTACAAATATGTTTATATTTATATTATTGACACAGCCGTCGAGACTTAGCGAGCGAAAATTATTATTTTGACTAATACTTAAAATTACCAATACATACATATTTATATACATTTGATTTAGTTTCGCCTTTAGAGTAGTAACGGAAGTAGGGTTGCTGGTAAGTATTTTGGAATGGGAGTAGATTCAGTATGGTGAGTATTTGGGTATGTATTGGAAAGTAATAGGAATGTAAGTATGTTTACTTTTATTATTCTATATTTTAATTGTACTATTTAGAAAGGCCTGAATTCGAACTCATGTCTTCAACAAGTTGAAAATAATTTTGAAAATAAATTAATCAAGTCGTCAGGGACTTGAGGGAATTAAGAGAAATGCCGGCTATCGAGCGGGCCCAATTTTAAATGAAAAAACACCTTTTGTTCAATTTAACTCAATTTTACATTTGTTTATTTTCCACCAACTTGTATTAATATTAACTAATTTAATTTAATCTAACAGAAGGTTTTGTTTAAATGAAGTTTTACAATCTTTTTATTATAAGTTTAATTCTTTTCAATCTTTTTATTATAAGTTTAATTCTTTTCACTAATTTACTGTTGTGTAATTACACTGCAGTGTCCGCGTAATCAAATCTACCGTGCGCGTGCGCGAGCGAGGGCTGTAGGTTTTAGATTGATTTTTCGTTAGCTCGAACGGCCGCAGCTAAGCTGTCGATCGGCTAACGAAATTCAAGGCAAAGGATAAAGGAATTGGCGCGTGATGGGATACCCGGAAATAGTGGGAATGGACGGGTAATTCCACGCGCACGGCAGTTACAATAAATTTTAATGGTGTTTAAGCGGACCCTTAAACATGCTCCCCGCCCTGCAGGGACGCGTTGCCCAACGCATCCTGTAGCGTTTGCAGGGCCCGGATAGCGTCTCCGATTGCGCCTCGTGCTGCCCGGTTGCGGAAGGTGGGCGTTTGCAAGCCCGTGGCAGTGCGCGATATGGTGCGCATCTTCTTACTTTGCGGTCGCCCCGCTGGTGCTGGAACTGTCGTCGCTGCCGCTTTACGTTGCCTAGCCTTGTTGCGCCTTTTCTTGCTGGGAGGCGCACGTTGGTTTGCGCGCTGAATGGCCGGCGATGGCATGCGCTTAGGGCGCGCTGTTTTTGCGCGCGTCGTTGCTGCTCCTTTCTTGTTTGTTACTACCTGGCGCTTTGTATTTGGTGACGGCTTGTGCGGTGTGGATACACCTTGGTGCATCAAGGTGTGGTGCGCTTGATGGCAGCGTTTGCAGCTGCTGGCTGAATCACACTCGCCCGTCGTGTGTGTCAGCGCCAGACAATTCATGCAGTAGCCTTGCGCCCTGGCTACTACTAGACGTTGGGGCGGCTTCATTGCCCGGAATGCGCCACACATGCGCAGAGGATGGTATTTGTGGCAGAGCCTACTTTGGAGGCAGTTTTCAGTTTCTGCCGTAGGGGCCAAGGGTACTGCCGTTATTGTTGCCATTTTCTGGAACGAGAAGATCAGAGAATTGTTCGGACTTTTAGGAAAAACTGGATAGACATATAGTTTTGTCCTGAAACAAATGGAAGTTTTTGTTTTATTGGTTGTTATGCTATCCGGTGAGCTAAGAGTTCTCACTAGGAAAGAAGCATAACTTGACAAGTGGGCGCGTGATAACCCCGTTTTGGGTGCGTACATCCAAAACTCGAATGTAGTTATCCGGTCCACGGCGAACATCTTCAATTCGACCGAGTCGCCACTCGGTGGGTGGTAGTGAGTCTTCTTTGACTACTACCAAGTCGCCTGGCTGAGGATCTCGCTGTGGATTCTTCCACTTGTATCTCTTCTGAATATCTTTGAGATATTCCTCCTTCCAGCGTCGACTGAATTCGTGGTGAAGGATTTTAATCTTCTCCCATCGATTGGTCATTGAAAGGTCTATTGCGTTTGGCTCGGGTATGGCCATAAGCGGAGCACCTCGGATAAAATGACCAGGAGTGAGTGCAGTGAGGTCAGCGGTGTCTTGCGAAATAGCTGACAGAGGTCTCGAGTTGAGAACTGCCTCAATTCGCACTAATAATGTGGCAAATTCCTCAAACGTAAACTTATGAGATGCAGCGGTTTTTTTGAGATGTAATTTAAAGCTTTTGACTGCTGACTCCCATAAGCCACCCATGTGGGGCGCGCTGGGAGGAATGTAGTGCCAATTTATGCCTTGAGGAGCATATTTTTGGACTATGTCGGCAGAGCATTCGTTAAGGAATTTAACGAAGTCGCGTTGTATAGCGCGGTGGGCGCCGATAAACGTTTTGCCGTTGTCGCTCATAATTTTGGATGGAAATCCTCGTCGTCCGACGAAACGTGCAAACGCTGCTCGAAATGCCTCAGTTGTCAGATCTGAACAGAGCTCGAGATGCACGGCCTTCGTTGCAAAGCAGACGAAGACTGCAACGTAGCCTTTGAAATAAGTGTTCGACCTCAAGACTGAAGCTTTTATTTGAAATGGCCCTGCAAAGTCTACTCCCGTTGTAGTAAATGGGAGTGTGAATGTGCAACGCTCAGGGGGTAGAGCGGCCATGATTTGCGTGCGTGTCTTTTGCTTGTAAAGCGTACATGCCTTACATTGAAAAATGCACTTTTTAATCAGAGGCTTGAGCTTCGGAATGAAGAACTCTTGTCTGACCATTTGAAGCATCAAACGTGTCTCTGCGTGATGAAGCAGTTCGTGCATAAACTTCAAGTTTAGTTGAGATGATGATTGGGTGTCTCTCGTTGTAACTCAGCGTGGAATGTGCCAATCTACCATTCACACGAAGCAGTCCATCCTTATCCAAGAATGGATTCAGAACGAGTAGTGTACTCTTTTTGTTAATAGCTGTTTTAGCTCGTAAAGCATCTTTTTCGCTAGGAAAATAGCGCCTTTGGGAAATGTCGATGATGCGCTTCTTGGCGGCTTGGCATTCACTATGTGTCAGATGTGGCAAGGTGATTAATGTTTGCCCATTGGACTTATTTCGAACGTTGTCCACGAAACGGAACATGTATGCAGTCACGCGAATCGCTCGAGAGTATGAGGAAAACCGATCTAGATAGCCGGACTCATCTTCAAGCGCGTGATATGCTTCTACTTTGCGCCTTTCTGGCGGAGAAGCGCTGCGGGCCTTTGAATTTGGCCAGGAATCTGCGTGGCAGGAGAGCCACTTCGGTCCATGCCACCAAAGTGAATTGGCAGCTAAGTCCTGCGGCTTGCAGCCACGTGTACCAAGATCTGCGGGATTATCTCCGCTTGCAACATGACGCCATGTACCGCTTGGAACATATTCTCGGATTTGAGATGTGCGGTTTGATACATAGGTCTTCCATGTGCATGGTGGCTTCTCAAGCCATGCCAATACGATCTCGGAATCTGACCATAGAAATATGTTGCACGCTTGTAAACTGAGTTGCTTTTGAATGGTTGCAACCAGTTTTGCTAATAGTAATGCGCCACACAGCTCTAGGCGTGGTAAGCTTACTGTTTTCAACGGTGCAACCTTTCCTTTTGCAACCAGCAGGGTGGCCGTAATTTCATTGTTAGCATGTGTGCGGATGTAAATTGTTGCACAATATGCTTTTTCCGAAGCATCGCAAAACCCGTGGATTTGGGTGTCCTGCCCCGGAGCGAAATTAACCCAGCGTGGTATTTCAATTGCGCAAATAGCAGGCAGATTTTCTGCAAAGGTGTGCCATTTTGACAAAGCTGTTGGCTTAGCACATTCATCCCAATCAGTGCCGTCTAGCCAGAGTTCTTGCAACAGAATTTTTGCTTGAATCATAACTGGCGACAGCCATCCTGCCGGGTCAAAAAGTTTTGCAACCGACGATAAAATTTGTCGCTTAGTGACCGCATTTGCTGAAGTAGCTGGCAGGATTGTATATGTAAACTTGTCTGTTAGAGCGTTCCATTGGATACCCAGAGTTTTGGTTTTAGAAGCACTCTCGAATTTCAGAAAGTTTGAATCGAGCAGATCCTCTTTGGGATATTGTTGCAGTATAGTGGCGTTATTTGCCGTTAATTTTTTAAGTACGAAACCAGCGGATTTCAGAGCGTTGACCACTTGAAAAAGTGATTCAGAAGCACTGTCTATGTCATGACCACCGGATAAGATGTCATCGACATATGTTTGGTCTCGTATTATTGGTGCAGCCAGTGGATATATTGCCTCGGTATCCGTTGCAAGTTGATGCAACGTACGGATGGCAAGGTATGGTGCACAATTGACCCCAAATGTAACAGTTTTCAGGCAGTAATCGGTGACAGGAGATTCAGCCGATTTACGAAATATAATTCGCTGAAACTGTTTATCATCGTCGTGAATTAATATCTGACGATACATTTTTTCGATATCTCCGTTGAATACAAACTTATACATGCGCCATTGAAGAATGAGCAGCATGAGGTCTGGTTGGAGAGTAGGACCAGTATACAAAACATCGTTGAGTGAGTTGCCTGAGCTCGATTTTCTCGAGGCGTTAAATACTACTCGAACTTTAGTGGTCACTTTGTCCGGTTTTACAACGGCATGATGTGGCAAGTAGAATGAGTGATAGTTGCCACTGGAGATTATTTCACGCGGGTAGGTGAACTCCATGTGGTCGAGGTCAAGATATTCTTGCAACACATTATTGTACATTATATTTAACTCTCCTTTTTTCTTAAGCGTGCGCTCCATACTGAAAAATTGTTGAAGCGCTGCAGACCGGGAATGGCCTAAAGGGAGTTTTGCGGGGAAATCTTCCTTGAATGGAAGCCGCACAATGTACCGACCGTTTGGGGCACGAGTCGTGGTTTGCTTGTATATGTTTTCGCAAGCTTGATCCTCATTTGAAATTTGTGGAATTGGAGGAATTTCGTCCTCTTCCCAGAATTTTCTCAATTGATCACCAAGTGTATCAGTTGAGATCTCTTCTTCTTGTGTCGAGAATGACACCACTTTTTCGGTTACAGGACCGCTAAGGATCCAACCGAATATTGTGTTTTGCGCAAGTACTGTGTCGCAAATTGTTTGTACACCTTCCACGAGGATTTGTGGAAGTATGTCACTGCCGATTACCATGTCGGTTTGAGCTGGTATATGGCAATTTGGGTCAGCAAGTTCAAGGATTTTGAACTGTTGCCAGGTATTACGACTTAAGGTAAAAGTTGGCAAATGCCTCGTTAGCTTTTGTAGCACGATGGCTTGGGCATTGATCCGTTGCTTGGTTTTGGATGATACCAGAGTCAAGGAACAAAGTTTGGATGAGTTTTGGACGATATGTCTACCCATTCCGGAAATTTCGAACTTGGAATGTTCGACTGGAAGTCGCAACTTTTTCTGAACTTTCGAGGAAATGAAAGTTCTTTGTGAGCCTTGGTCAACTAAGGCTCTGAGTTGGAACAATTCTCCTTGGTGTTCCACTGCGACAATGGCAGTTGGAAGGAGAGTTCTGCTATCGTGTCCCGCGTGTAATGATTGTATGTGTGCTTGCTTAGAGCAGCACGGTTGCTCGCTTGGATTGGAGCTTGTATGCGCTTGTCGAACTGGAGAAGTTGACTTGGCAGTTGGGTGTTGCACAGTAGAGTTGTGAGAACTGCTGCTGGCGGTTTGAGCATTAGGTTTTACATTTAGGTGCAGCAGGGAATGATGTCGTAACTGACAATGTGCACATGCAAACCTGCTCGTACAATCATTACTGCGATGACCTCGTGATAAGCAGTTTTTGCAGAGTTGATTCTGCTTCGCAAAATGTATTCGGTTTGATACCGACATTTTTTTGAAATTTTGGCATTGGGAAATTGGGTGTCGGGAATTGCAACACGGACATGTGTTATCCCTTTTTTGTTCCACCACAAATGATTGTGTCCTGTTAAAGGATCTATTATGAGCGATGTTTTGAGTGGCGACTGGTTTTGGTTTGTTTTGGCTTGGATGAAGCCGGTTTAGACGCTCCACCACTTCATATCTAGAAGTGAGGAAATCGTTCATTTGCGACCATGATGGCAGCTCTTTTCGAGATGCCAGAGATTGTTCCCACAAGGATAATGTGGTTTCAGGCAGTTTCGAGGAGCATATATAGACTAACATTGGATCCCAACTATCTGTCGATACGCCTTGGGAATGTAAGGCGGACAGACAGTCATTTATTTTCGTTTGTAGTCTTTGTAATTGCTCGCTATTTTCGGTCTGTACGTTGGACAGCGAGAGTAGGACTTTTACTTGATTGTCCACTAGAATACGTTTGTTTTCGTATTTTGCCCGTAATGCCTCCCATGCTAGCTCGAAATTATCATCGCTCAATGGATATTGTTTGACGATTGAGCCAGCTTTGCCTTCCGTTTTGTACCGGAGATGATACAATTTTTGCGCACGGGAGAGCTTAGGGTGGTTTATGTAGACCGCCGTGAACATATCACGAAAAGCTGGCCATTCTTCATAACCCCCATAGAATGTCTCTGTGTCGCAGGCTGGGACTTTAAGGCATATATTTGAAGAAGAAGCTTCTTCTGAAATTCGTTCCACACGGGAAGGTGGACTCGGCTGAGTAGCTACTCGAATTAATTCGAGCTGGTCCGCTATCTTTATCTTCGTCAATTCATACGTGTCATGGCACGTGAAGTATTTATTGTCTGCTGAAATTTTGAAATTTTCGGGCAGACATTCGTCGGGCTTTGAACAAACCTCTCTATAGACCGTTTTAAATTCTTGCCAACATTCATCTAGTGATTTGTCTTTGATTCGGAGATACGTCTCCGTGTGATCCTGAATAGGGGAATCACTGAATCGAGAACAGTATCGAATCACATTGTCACTTAGTGAAATTAAAAGTTGCGCGGAAGGATCGATCTGTTTAGATCTGCGCGTTTGTGACGATTCTCTTTTTGTGGTAAGGGCTTCGAGTGAATTTCCCTTTCTTGTTTCGGAATCAGACATTTTGTGTTCCTTAGTACCTTTGGTAGGACTGTGACCAATTGGCATTTAAAAGGAAAAAAAATGTATTTAAATAGTCGCAAGAAAAACCGTGAAACTCGAATAGAGTTTATATGAATATCGAATGTTCGCACTTCGTGCTTTATTGTAGGAAAACAATGCACTTTATGCCACAGAAAAATTTGAAAAAAAAAATTGTGGCTGTGTTTGTGTTTTTTTGTTTTGAAATCACAACTTTTCTTTACGTTAATTTAATGTAATTGTAAAATTAAATCACTGGAAGAAATTATTCCGAATAGAAATTAAAAAAAAAAAAAATCACAAACACTTTCACTTTTATATACGTGGGTTATATACGTATTAATAAAAGTAAATGTAATAAATATGTAATAAATAATTTATATAAAATTTGTAAAAAAATTTAAATTATTATTAATTATTAATTATTTAATTATTATATCGAAATGATATGTTTTGTTTAAAAATAGCGAACAGAAAACTTCCCTATTGGGTTATTAAACGATCTTGTATCTTGTCAAAAATTTAGCATGAACATGTAAATATGTATGTATGCATATGACAATGTAAACAGATACAACAGCTGTTTGAATTATGATATATACGTATGTGTGTATATACGTGTCAACATATATTTTGACCTCATCTGCTCGCGCTACGAAGAGAGCTCATAAAACAATAATATGTTGAAAAACAATATGAGCAGATCAAAGAGTAATTAGATGCGCGTGTGTGCCCAATGTTTAGAAGATAAACATACACACAACATATGCTTCTCTTGTAATGTCGAGAGCGAATATCGCACAAAGCGGAAATTGGAAAAATGTAGTGAGTCGATCACTTGCACTAATATTAGCTCTTTAAAGCTGCGCTCTTTTAGCAAAGTGGTGAATATTTATTAATTTTTTGCTCTTGTGTCTTTATGCTTTATTTTAAGGGTCATTGAACCATAGAGGACGGCTGACAATGCAAATGGCAATGACCTTAGAATCTGCAATAGGGAAATTGCTAAGAGCCGTAAGTAGGAAAATTAAAGAAACTGCAATTAGATGTATGTATGTAGTTAGGTTTGTACCGATATGTACCTACTATGCATACATATGTACTGTATATGAAAAATACAGATTTTATTTACAGTATTTACAGTATAATATAATATTATTTATTTACCGTATAATATTATTTATTAGCGGCAAGAAAAACCGCTTTCCGCTCGAATTAGCGGATTAAATTTCAAATTTAATGGTTTTGGCGGGAATGAAAGTCCGTCTTACAAAAACCTCTATGCAGTTCAAAAAAAAAATGGAAATTAGCCAATGTTTTGGGTCTTTTTAAAGGATAATTTAAAAAGTTTGCCTACTTACAAATTAGTGGCCTCTTTACTTCCCTTTTTGTGTATTTATGTATGGTTTATTGCTGTTGTGCTGTTTTGCTGTGTTGTTGTGTTGTGATGAAGTGGCTCGTTGATGCAAGTTCCTGTGGTGTAGACTTCCTTCTTAGTGTCCTTGTGTGTTGTGGGTTGATGTATTTATGTATATAGTATGCACCCTTGACACTATGTTTTTTTGTATTTCTATATATATATTTTTTCCTTTTTAGCAATATGTCCATATGTGTTTTTATATATATATATATATATTTTTTGTTTTTTTTGTTTTCCTAATAGATTTTTTTTTTTTTTTTTTTTTTTTGCTATGTATGTATGTATGTATTGGACACACTTCTTTTCCGATATGTAAATTTTTATAAAATATATATATGTGTATTATTTTGCTTTTAACACCTGTTTTTTTTTTGTTTTTTTTTTTTTTTGCGATCGTACGGGGGTACGTAGATTTTTTTTTAATTTTTAATTTTTAAAAAATTTTTAAGTTTTTTTTTTGAAGTGCCTATGCACCGAAGGTTGGCTCTATTTTAGCCTCGAAGGACCATTAATCAAGTCGTCAGGGACTTGAGGGAATTAAGAGAAATGCCGGCTATCGAGCGGGCCCAATTTTAAATGAAAAAACACTTTTTGTTCAATTTAACTCAATTTTACATTTGTTTATTTTCCACCAACTTGTATTAATATTAACTAATTTTATTTAATCTAACAGAAGGTTTTGTTTAAATGAAATTTTACAATCTTTTTATTATAAGTTTAATTCTTTTCAATCTTTTTATTATAAGTTTAATTCTTTTCACTAATTTACTGTTGTGTAATTGCACTGCAGTGTCCGCGTAATCAAATCTACCGTGCGCGTGCGCGAGCGAGGGCTGTAGGTTTTAGATTGATTTTTCGTTAGCTCGAACGGCCGCAGCTAAGCTGTCGATCGGCTAACGAAATTCAAGGCAAAGGATAAAGGAATTGGCGCGTGATGGGATACCCGGAAATAGTGGGAATGGACGGGTAATTCCACGCGCACGGCAGTTACAATAAATTTTAATGGTGTTTAAGCGGGCGCTTAAACATAAACTTAAGACAATAGTATATAAAAAATACTTGTATAATTAAGAGAAAAGCGTGGGGCGCTCGATATATGGAAATTAAGGTACAAAGCGCCCCACGCTTTTCTCTTAATTATACAAGTATGTTTTATATACTATTGTCTTAAGTTTATTTTCAAAATTATTTTCAACTTTTTAGTACAATATTCTTTAAAAGCGTGTTTTTTTAGTTTTTTAAACTATATTTATTTCCTCCATTGTGAGATATTTTATAAAATTTTATTATAAAATATTTATTTATATTTATATATATGTAAGTATATATTATTTTTAATTAATTTATTTAGGGGGTAGCTTTTATGTTTTGTATTGTACTGTCTCAGCGCGTCTGAGCACAGCAATGTATAAATGTATACTGGGTTTTTGTGATACCTTGTTTGTATGCTGGGTGTTTGGCTTACACGAGTATGTACGTATGTATACTTATGTACATACGTGCCTTTGCCCTCTTGCTATTGTAAATAGCGAAAAAGTGGAAATTGCCGGAATCTGAAAAAACCACTGTATGTATATATGTGTATGTATATACATGTACCACGGTTGGGTAGCGGTGACTTGCTATGCGGTGGTGACTTTGGGCAGTGTAATGTGCTTACACTGGTCCGGTTTTGGGCCAGTTGTAATGAGTTTCGGCCCTGTTGGGGTGTATATACTGAGAGTATGTATATACTTGGGAGGATATATTAGAGGGGCAACTGGTCAGAACTGGTCCTTTTTTCGAATGTGTTTTGGACCAGTTGGCGTATATAAAAAGGGGAGTTTATATACGTAAGGGGATATATAATAATAAGCGGTTTTTTGTATTAACTACATACTTGTGATGGGGAAAGCGCGAGTTTTTCCATATATACGTTTTAATATATTATATATGAGCGCTGTTATATTCGGTAAATGAAAATTAGAGGATTTTTATTTACCGACCTTTGGGACCCGCTATGTATTATTATATATTATGAGTTATATTTTATTGTTTAGCGGATTTTGGGATTTTGCGCAAACTAAATAAACTTTTTATTTTATTATTATTATTTTTTGAGATCTGGTGTTGTTGAAGACATGGATGAGGATGATCTCATCATCCTGTAAAATAATAATTCGTACCTATAATAAAATATAAGAAAAAAAGAAATGAATGTAGAAACTAATTATAACTTAGAATTAAATTTATGATTACTTACCCGAATTCCTACTTGAATACCTACCCGAATACTTACCCGAAAAATAACCTCCCTGCTTTTACTCAAATGCACTTACCTGCAACCCTACTCAGTTCCGTTACTCCTTCCAGTGTATGTATATACAAATAGTATAAATAAAGAAAAAAATTTGCGAACTAAGCAAGCGCGTTTGCATACGCAATAAAATTGTACGGTGTTCTGTAAATCAAAATATATATATTATTTATACGGTTTCGTAAAAATTATAAAAAAAAAATTGTACGGTTTCCTTAAACTAAAATATTATACGGTTTTCGCAAAATATAAAATTATACTGTTTTTTTTGAAATAACAATAAAGAATAAAGATTAAATCCAAATTCAAAAACTAAAATATTCACGTGCATTTTCATTTAATCAAACACGGAATATTTACATGGTGCCGAAACTTAATTACGGAGTGAACCGAAATAACATAAAAAATAAGAAATAATTAAAATTATAAGCAGAAAACACAAATTCATAAAGTTGAAATAATTGTGATGGCATATAATAAAAAATAACAACACAATATATTAACCCGTTTTGAACAAAATATTAAAATACAAACTTAACAACATTAAAACTAAAACGGAAAACAAATACCGTAACTGCGAAATTCCCATTTTATTTTGAAATATATATTATATGTGCATAGTATATATAAACACTTATAAATATTTGAATAATTAAATAAATACAGTGCCAAAAAAGTGTAAATTATAATAAAATATATTAAAGTATTTTAAAGTAATAAATTATTTTTGAACGTGTGCCTCTTTTCGTTCCAAGTGGGTGTGCATTTTTAGTTTCCAAATTAAAACTTCATAAAGTGTGCGCTTTGATCTTGTGAAATCCACCAAGTACCACTCCAGTTGTGCACCCAAACACACATAGTAAACGTCGAAATAAGTGCATTGCTGTCGCACCATCCCGCTCTCGTGCTCTCATTGCAACTCGCTGGCAAAACGCCCACGCACAAAAATTAAAAAAATGTAAAAATAAATTAGCTAAAACAATCAGCTAAAAAGTGAAAAAAAAAGTTAAAAGTAAAAAAGTAAAAAAGAAAAAAAAAAAATTTTAATAAATTTAAAAAATTAAATTAAAAATAAACAAACTAAAAATCGCTAAAAAGTCGGTTGTGATTATATGCTTACATACATACATATGCATATCAAAATAATAAGAAAATTGTAAAATAGATATAAACGTTAATGTAAATAAACTTACCTGCTAAATTCTCTTACTAACGCTACATAAATTCTGGTGTGAAAATAAAATAGAACATTGTTAAATAAAAGTTTTAAAACGAAAATTTTGTTAAATAAAACAAAGTGTTAAAATAAAATGGAAAAATAAACTTCTTAAAACTCAAAAGTATTTTATGATTATATCAATAATCAATATATTTATTCAGTGATCGAATCCTGAAGTTGTAAAATATATATAAAAAAAAAAAAATAATAATAATTAAAAAAAAAAAATATTGAAAACAAAAAAAAGTAAACCAAATCAGAATAAATATTATTTTTTGCATGAAAAATCACAACACAAATTAAATAAAAAGGTGAAAATTAAATAAATTAAATTTTTTTTTTTTAACATTAAAACAAAAAGCAAAACGAGCACGGAACATACGACTCAAGCAACACCTCCAGGAACAACAGCACTGCACAGGAGGCAACACTCCCCCGTCCCGAAGATTGTTTGGTTTGTAAATACTAGTCCGGATGTCTATGTAAGTCCCACTCTCTCACTCAATTGCATATTAAATTTAAGTTTAGCGGATTTTGCCAAACAGTGTATGATACCTCCTCATCATATACATATATACATAAAAATTTCTCAAAAAAAAATAATTATAAAATTAAAAGTTTTATGTTTTTAACGTTTGCGCAAAATTACAAAATCCGCTAAACTATTCTCAAAATATAATATACATAGCGGGTCCCCAAATTCGGTAAATGAAAATCCTCTAATTTTCATTTACCGAATAAAACAGCGCTCATATATAATATATTACCATTTATATATGAAAAACTCGCGCTTTCCCCATAAAAAGTATATATTCAATACGAAAAACCGCTTATTATTATATATCCCCTTACGTATATAAACTCCCCTTTTTATATACGCCAACTGGTCCAAAAACACCTTCGAAAAGGACCAGATCGGACCAGTTGCCCCTCTAATATATCCTCTAAAGTATATACATACTCTCAGTATATACACCCCAATAGGGCCGAAACTCATTACTACGGGCCCAAAACCGGACCAGTGTAAGCACATTACACTGCCCAAAGTCACCACCGCATAGCAAGCCACCGCTACTCAACTGTGGTACATGTGTACACATACACATATATACATAAAGTGTTTTTTTTCAATTCCGGCAATTTCCCCTTCTTCGCTATTTACAATAGCAAACGGACAAAGGCACGTATGTATATAAGTATACATACGTACATACTCGTGTAAGCTAATCAAAGCACCCAGCATACAAACGGGGTATAATAAAAACCCAGTAAACATTTATACATTGCTGTGCTCAGACGCGCTGAGACAGTACAATACAAATATAAAAGCAACCCCCTAAATAAATTAAGAATAAATAATATATATATATACTTAAATATATATATATATATATAAATATAAATAAATATTTTATAATAAAATTTTATAAAATCAATATCTCACAATGGAGGATAAAATGGAGAAGCCGCAATCACTCCACCCCCTTACAGGACCCCGAACTCGTTCGAAATCCCAGGCGGAAGAAGAGGAATTCACCCAGCTGCATGAAAAATTTTTATATGAGCTATCCAGGATGGAAAAATTCTGCGGGAAATGGTGGGACACCAGTGAAGAGACGCACTCCGAAGCAGCCCTCAAAATTTTCAAGGACCATCTGGAAAGGCACATGGAACTGGTGGAGGCAGCCAACCAGAACCTACAGATGAGCAACGTTGACGATGAAAAGACACGCTCGGCATGCGCAGAGGCCTACGAGACGACAAATGACAACGCAATGCTCACGAAAATCAGGATAAGTGAGTTACTTGGCCAAATCCAACAAAGTATGGATTCCTCCCGGCCCATTACCCCCATCACAAAGATGCCCCCCCCAACACAATCTGACTCACTCAGCTTTCTCAAGGTACCTGCATGTGATACAGAAATCTTCTATGGAGGATACGAAGATTGGCCCTCATTTAGGGACATGTTCACAGCAGTGTACATCAACCACCCCCAATTATCCGAAGTGCAGAAACTATACCACTTGAGACAGAAAACAAGTGGTAAAGCTGCACTCCTCATAAAAAATTACCCTCTCAGTGGCCACAATTTCTCATTAGCATGGGATGCACTCAAGGCACGCTACGAAAACAGGAGAATAGTAGTGGATGGCCAAATCAAGACGTTATTCAACATCCAACCAGCCCACACAGAGAATGGAGAACGGATTCAACAGATCCAGACGACAATAAATAATTGTCTTTCTACCCTACAGGCAAATGGAGTGTCAACAGACAGCTGGGACCCAATGCTTGTCTACCTCTGCTCGTCAAAACTGCTGGACGAGACACTAGCTCTCTGGGAGCAATCACTCAACTCAAGGAAGGAGTTACCTCGATGGTCAGAAATGGACCAATTTCTGACAGCTCGGTACAAGGTCGTGGAGCGACTCAGCACCTACAGACCCAATAAGCCGAAGATGAATCAGCCCAGCTACCCCCAACGGACACCAGCGGTCCCTCCCCCAACATTTAACTATCGGAACAAAACTCATTCGTTCCATACTCAAAACAAAAGGCAAGTTTCCTGTAAACTATGCCAATCAAACCACTCGATGACAACGTGCGTCAAATTTCGAGAGCTGTCCGTCTCAGACCGGAACAAGTTTATTAAAGATAACAACTACTGCAAAAATTGCCTGGCGTACTCGCATTTGGAGAAAGATTGCAAAAGCAACTTTACGTGCGTGTATTGTCAAAGACGTCACCACTCCCTCCTCCATTATACTGCGAGCAACCCCACGCCTTACCCCCCAAAACCTCAAAGAAACTTCACTACCTCTCAAGTGACAGTCGAGGAAGAACAGCCCTGCACCTCTAAGCAGGCATCCAAAAACTCAAAGGCAAATGAAAGCGGTAGAACAAAAACTCTATCTCACTATTCGAGTAACAAAGAGAGGACATTGCTTCCCACAGCAAATATTCCCATTCTCCACAAAGGAGAGTTAACTCACATCAGAGCTCTCATTGACCAAGGCTCTCAAAAAACTTTTGTAACATCCCGTATACAAAAGTTACTTGGTCTCCCCACCACAAAAGCCAACTACCAAATTCTTGGCATGGGCGGTAACACAGTCCAAAACTCGAATAGATTATGCTCTATTACAATATGCTCAGCTAATCAAACAGTAAAAATCGCGGCTCAAGTGATAATACTGCCTCAATTGACGCACACTCTCCCATCCTTCAAAATAAAAGAAGTAGATCTAACGGAATACCTCTCACTGCCATTAGCAGATCCCATCTGCTTTACCCCAGCTAGAATAGACATGGTCATTGGTAGTGATATAATCCCAAAAATACTCACCCCAGGTCTCAAAATTAATGTAGGCGGCAGCTTAATAGCCCAAAACACAATATTTGGGTGGATATTAAGTGGACCAGTTGTTGAAGAAATCTCCTCATTCTCTACTCAGGTGATTGAAACCCCTTCAGAATCCCTAGGAGAATTACTCAAGAAATTCTGGGAACAAGAAGAGGTACCACCGGCCCCCACATACACAGACGATGATGCATATTGTGAAGATCTCTACAAAAAAACCACTCATCGACGAGAAGATGGACGATATGTAGTAAAGCTGCCATTCAAGTCAGCTTTCCCGGACTCCATTGCACTCGGGCACTCCAGACCCGCAGCACAGCAGCAATACCTCAGCGTGGAACGAACCAACGAAAAGAAAGATGAGCTTCGGAACACTTATTCAGAAGTCTTAGAGGAATACCTAACGCTAGACCACATGGAACCCACCCATTCACGAGAAATCATACGCGATGGTAAATATCTCTCCTTTTACCTACCCCATCACGCGGTGATTAAACCTGGAAGCAAAACTACTAAAGTCCGTGTAGTTTTCAATGCCTCAAAAACCTCGCATTCAATGACGTATTACATACTGGCCCCGTTCTCCAAAATGACTTAATGCTCGTTATTCTAAAATGGAGATTATATAAGTATGTATTTAACGGCGACATTGAAAAAATGTACCGCCAAATATACGTCCATAAGGAAGACCAAGACTTCCAACGTGTTCTATTCCGCAGAACCCCCCATAGTCCGATAGAAGACTTTAAACTAAAAACGGTGACATTCGGTGTCAACTGCGCTCCATACTTGGCAATAAGGACACTCCACCAATTAGCCGAGGACTCTAAGGAGACATACCCCCATGTCTCAAAAATATTAAGAGGAGAGACATACGTAGATGACATCCTCTCAGGCGGACATAATCTCGACTCAGCTGGCGAATCGATACATCAAGTTATCGAAGTACTCAAGTCAGCCGGATTCCCGTTAAAAAAGATCACAGCAAACCACAAGTCACTGCTGAAAGACATCCCCCCGTCTGATCTTTTAGATGAAGAATTTCTCGAATTCCAAGAGGCAAGTTCTACAAAAACCCTCGGAATAAAATGGAATGCTCTCACTGATGCATTCTCGTACTCAGTTGACCCCCCCTTATCCTCAGACACTGCCACGAAACGACAGATCCTCTCATCTGTCGCGAAACTTTTCGACCCGGCAGGATGGCTATCGCCCATAATGATAGCAGCGAAAACTCTTCTTCAGTAACTATGGATGGAAGGAACAGAATGGGACGAAACCGTGAAGCCGATCTCACTCCACAAATGGAACTCCTTCAGGAGAAATCTCGCCGCAATCGAAGAAATAAGGATACCGCGATGGGTGCAATTCAGCCCAAACAGTTCCATTCAGCTACACGGATTCTCAGATGCTTCCGAGAAGGCATTCTGCGCTTGCGTATACTTACGAGTCCAGCAAGGTGAATCTGCTACATCCCACTTACTCGCAGCCAAGAGTAAAGTAGCCCCCTTACAAACCGTCTCTCTCCCTAGGCTGGAACTTTGCGGCGCAGTTTTACTCGCAAAATTAGTAAAGCAGATCCGATCCTCCCTAAATCTGCCATCTCATGAACTAAATTTGTGGACAGACTCCTCAATTGTATTAGCATGGCTGGAAAAACCCCCATGGACGTGGAAAACATATGTAGCGAACAGGACATCTCAGATCCTCGAACTCGTAAACAATGCTACGTGGCGACATGTCTCCAGCGCTGACAACCCAGCTGATCTAGGTACGCGTGGAGTCAAACCCCAAGAGCTCGTCAACTGTTCACTCTGGTGGAAAGGCCCCGAGTGGTTGACTAGGCCATCCCCACTTTGGCCGAAAAGTTCACCAACTCATTCGTCCCCCCCCGAACAGAGACACATAGAAGTACTCCATGCTTTAGAAGATACGGACTTCTTAGACCGTTTCTCCTCCTTCTCAAGAGCCCTTAGAGTGACGGCTTTCATATTAAGATTCTCACAAAAGGCACGGAAACTGCCTCCTCCCAATACTTCTAGCCTCACACAAGCGGAAATAAATCAAGCAAAAACTCGTCTCATTTTATGTACGCAAAGAAGGTATTTTGTAAAAACTATTACAGCGTTAGAAGCAAAGTCCCCGGTCGGTAAAAGAGACCCACTGCTTTCCCTCAACCCATTCATAGATTCGTCTGGCATTCTACGCGCGAATGGACGACTAAGCTATGCGGCTCTCAGTTATAGTGAGCGCCATCCAATTATCATCCCAGATAACTCTAGATTTTGCACTCTTCTCCTCGCATTTCTCCATGCTACCCTTTTGCACGCTGAAAAACAGCTTATGACACGAATGATTCAGCAGGAATATTACATCCCACGAATGAGGCAGAAGATCAAGACGTGTATATTCAACTGCAAAGTTTGTACAATTTACAAACAAAAAATGAAATCCCAAATCATGTCGGCGCTCCCTCCTGAACGCTCAACGTACTCGCTCCCCTTTCACACCACAGGAATTGACTTTGCAGGTCCATTTCTTGTGAAAACTTCTATACTCCGTCGTGCATCTCACTCAAAAGCCTATGTATGCGTTTTCATATGCTTCTCCACAAAGGCTATTCATCTCGAAGTGTGCTCCGACTTGACCACCGAATCTTTCAAAGCCGCGTTTGCACGTTTCGTCGGACGCAGAGGCATCCCACATAAAGTCATGTCCGACAACGGTAAGACGTTTGTAGGAGCACAACGTAGTTTCTCACGTGAATTATCCTCCTTCCTTGCAGAAGCCTCAGAGGATATAGCAAAAAAATACGCCATTCACGGATTCACATGGCAATTCATCCCGCCATACGCCCCTCACATGGGCGGACTATGGGAGGCTGCAGTGAAAAGTTTCAAAACTCACTTTACGAAGGTAGCCGGCAGCCAAAAATTTACGTTCGAGGAGTTCACTACGCTCCTTATTCGTATCGAAGCGGTTCTTAACTCCAGACCGCTCTCCCCAATGTCTCAAGATCCCGACGACTTAAAAGCTCTGACCCCAGGCCACTTTCTGCGTGGAGCTCCCCTACTCTCCATCCCGGAACCGAACTCGGAAGAGCTAACTCTAATGAATAAATGGGAAAAATTGAAAGTGCTCCACCACCAATTCAGTAAACGCTGGAAGTCGGAATATCTCCAAGAGCTCCACAAACGGCATAAATGGAAAGGCCAAGAGCTCAATCTTACTGAAGGAGATCTCGTTGTCATTAAAGACGACCTCCTGCCCCCCAACGAATGGCGTTTAGGACGCGTCATACAACTTCATCCCGCTGCCGACCAAAATATCCGAGTGGTAGATATCCGAACTCAAAACGGAGTCGTTACTCGCAATATCACAAAACTCTGTGTATTACCACCCGCTTAGCTTATACGTTTTCAATTCATTTATCTCGTTTGCCACACGATCCCACATGCTTCTTAACAAATACTGCAACTCTATATTTACAGATCTCAAGGTTTCCGAAAGTGTCGCCTCTGTTGCCGCACCCATTCGCTGCGCTTTTGCCGAGCCTTCATAGCGATGACTCCCGAAGAGCGATATGAATCGGCCAAGGTCCATCGCTACTGTTTAAATTGCTTGGCGACCTCGCATACCACGGGATGCTGTGATAGCCCCGACAGTTGCCGCCGCTGCGGCCTAGCTCATCATACAATGCTCCATCGGCCAATACACAACCTCCCCGAGGGTAAACCGACAACGAAAAAGGTAACCTTTCAATCGGCTGACACTCGGCGCACCAATCCACCTTCAAGGAAAACAAGGAAAGAGCAACCGTCAACCCGGCGAAACCAAAGAGCTGTTTCCCGCAATGCTCCTGCTGTAAAAAGAGCTGTTTCCCGCAATGCTCCTGCTGTAAAGAGGAAAATACGCGGGTTGGTGCAGAAAGCGAGAGAAACGCTAAAGCAGCTCGAAAACCTCGTCGAAGCATCGTCGCCGCAGGCCCGCCGGCATGTTGAAGACATGGATGAGGATGATCTCATCATCCTGTAAAATAATAATTCGTACCTATAATAAAATATAAGAAAAAAAGAAATGAATGTAGAAACTAATTATAACTTAGAATTAAATTTATGATTACTTACCCGAATACCTACCCGAATACTTACCCGAAAAATAACCTCCCTGCTTTTACTCAAATGCACTTACCTGCAACCCTACTCAGTTCCGTTACTCCTTCCAGTGTATGTATATACAAATAGTATAAATAAAGAAAATAATTAGCGAACTAAGCAAGCGCGTTTGCATACGCAATAAAATTGTACGGTGTTCTGTAAATCAAAATATATATATTATTTATACGGTTTCGTAAAAATTATAAAAAAAAAATTGTACGGTTTCCTTAAACTAAAATATTATACGGTTTTCGCAAAATATAAAATTATACTGTTATGTATGATGAGGAGGTATCATGTACACCGTTTGGCAAAATCCGCTAAACTTACTCGAAAATATAATAGAGTGAGAAAGTTGGACTTACTTAGAAATTCGGACTAGTATTGTACAAACCAAACTTATTTGTTTTCTGGAGACGGGACGGGGGGGTGTTTGTTTCTTCGTAGTGCTGGTGTTCCTGTGGTGATGTGGTATTGATTGTTGCGTGGACTGCTGCTGTATATATGTATGTGTTACGTGTGCTCTTTTT
Source organism: Ceratitis rosa (assembly GCA_037013455.1). Taxonomy (NCBI): domain Eukaryota; kingdom Metazoa; phylum Arthropoda; class Insecta; order Diptera; family Tephritidae; genus Ceratitis; species Ceratitis rosa. The sequence goes on along the minus strand of JAWMAG010000014.1, from coordinate 533,808 downwards.
TTCTTTTTTTTCTATATTTTAAAATTTTATTTAATTTTTTTTTTTTTAGGTATGTATTTTTTTCCACTACTTTTTGTTTTTTATGTTTTGTGTCACCGCATGTACTTATTACACGTATGTATTTATATATGTATGTATATATTTTTATGTTTATTCTTCTTTTGTTTTACACTTTCAATATGCGTACTTTTTTTTTTTTTATTTGCTTTTAATTTTGTATGTATTATATGTATATGTATGTACCGCACTGGTCACTGCACTCTCGAAGATATATTTTTTTTCTCTTTTATTTTTGTATGTGAGTATGTATTTTATTTTCCACTCCTATTTTTTTAATTTTTTTTTTTTTTTAATTTAAAGTTTTACTTAATTTTGTGCACCGTATATATGCAAATATGTTTGTATTTCGTATAATTTTCACTTTTTGTTTATTATATAATTGTGTATGTACATACATATATTAATATTATGTAGTTGTTTATGTACATAGATATGAATATATGTATGTATATATGTATTTTTCCGTTTATATTTTTCCCCGATATGGTTTTAATTTGTATTTAAAGTGATTATGTATGTATGGTAATTTTGTTTATTTTCTCATGCACTTTATTTATTCAAACGATTATTTTGTTTTGTTGTTTATAATTTGGTGTAAAAGTTTTTTTTTTTTGTTTTTACTTTATAATTTTTATTTAAACACGTGTATGTTTGTGTGTATATTTGCGAATTCACTTCCCTATTTACTTCACTTTGTTTTCCGTTTTGTCACTTGAGTTAAAATTTTATTTTTATGTATTTAATGTTTCACCTATATATCGGTTTATTATATATTTCCTTTTTTGCACACTGGTAAGTGGAAAGTTTATAATATTTCTACATATGTATGTTTTATATACGAGTAAAAATATGTTTTTTTTTTCAATTTTGTGGTTTTCTTTTTCCACCGCATAAAGAATAATTTTTTATGTATAAAAAGTTCTTTTATATTGTTATTTCGGTTCACTCCGTAATTGGGTTTTCGGCACCATGTAAAATATTCCGTGTTTAATTTCAAAAGAAACGCACGTAAATATTTAATTTTAAATTTGGATTTAATCCCACTCTTTATTTGTTATTTCAAAAACCGTATAATTTTATATTCTAAGAAAACCGTATAATATTTTATAATTTTACGAAACCGTATAATTCTATTTGATTTTCAGAACACCGTATAATTTTATATAATTTTACAAAACCGTATAATTCTATTTGATTTTCAGAACACCGTATAATTTTATATAATTTTACAAAACCGTATAATTCTATTTGATTTTCAGAACACCGTATAATTTTATTTGCACATACAAACGCGCTTGCTTAACTCGGTAATTTTTTCTTTATTTATACTATTTGTATATACATACATTGGAAGGATTAACGGAACGGAGTAGGGTTGCAGGTAAGTGCGTTTGAGTAAAAGCAGGGAGGTTATTTTTCGGGTAAGTATTCGGGTAGGTATTCGGGTAGGTATTCGGGTAAGTATTCAGGTAAGTAATCATAAATTTAATTATAAGTTATAATTAGTTTCTACATTCATTTCTTTTTCTTATATTTTATTATAGGTACAACTTATTATTTACAGGATGATGAGGTCATCCTCATCCATGTCTTCAACAATTTCAATTTGTTGAAGACATGAGCGAAGACCTCATCGAGTTTTAAACTTAAGATATATATAGAAGAAAATTATACTCATCCTGAATTGCTATGAAATATTGAATTTTACCTACCCTATTACTTTCCAATACATACCCAAAACTCACCATACTGAATCTACTCCCATTCCAAAATACTTAACAGCAACCCTACTTCTGTTACTACTCTAAAGGAGAAATCAAAACAAAATGTATATAAATATGTATGTATTAGTAATTTTAGTTATTAGTCAAAATAATTTTCGCTCGCTCGAACTGCCGGTTGTGTTATAAATAAATTATATATACATATAAATAATAAAACCCTCAATTGTGAAATTAAAATTTCAAATAATAAAATAAAATAAATTTTGTGAAAATTGTTTAAAGAAAAAAAACAAGTGTTTTTAATTAAAACGGAAAACAATACATGGTGCCGAAATCCGCTTATCGGAGCGAACTGTAAAAAAAGAGATAAAGATATTTTATTTAAAAAAAAAAAAACTAAATTTAAAAAAAAAAAAAAAAAAATTTAAAACAATTAACGCGATTGACGAAAAGCGTAAGCGAGCGAAAATTCGCGTTGTCATAATTCGGGCGTTGTATTATATTTATTATTCAGTAAAAAGTTAGTGCTGTGACAAAAAAAAAAAAAAAAAAAATTGAAAGTGGAGTGATCTGTGCAACAACATCAAAAAATATATATTTTATATATATCTAAGCACATACATGCAGTGACAAAAAATATACATGGTTATAAATATATAAAAAGCGAAATATAAGCAAAAAAAATATGTTTTATATATATTTATACATATTACATATGTACATATGTACATACATTTTTGACAATGATCAAAAAAAGTGAAAACAGTGCACATACAGATTTACATAAATAAAAAAGTGTAAGAATTAAATAAAATTTGGAAAAAAAAATAAATATTTACAAAATTTATAAAATCAAGAACGAAACAAAATACACACGTTTAAGTTCATAAGCCACAGAGGACACAATCAAAACTTCAACATCACAGGAACACCAGCACTACATAGAAGACAGCACTCCCCCGTCCCGTCCCCAGAACATTCATAAGTGGTTTCTAATAAGTCCGGATGCCAAAGTAAGTTCCACCCATTCTTACTCATATTTGTTTAGCGGATTTTGCTCGTGCTGTGTATGAAACTCTTTTGCCATACACATACATATTCTCAAAAATTAAATTATAATTCTTATGGAAAGTTCTAGCAAAATCTCAAAATCCGCTAAACAAAAAATTAATCACAATATATAATAATATATAGCGGGTCTCCAAAATCGGTAAATGAAAATCCCCTACTTTTCATTTACCGAATATAACAGCGCTCATATATAATATATTAAAACGTATATATGAAAAACGCGCGCTTTCCCCATCACAAGTATATATTTAATGCAAAAAACCGCTTATTATTCTAGATCCCCTCACGTATATAAACTCCCCTTTTTATATACACCAACTGGTCCAAAAACACCTTCGAAAAGGACCAGAGTTGGGCCAGTTGCCCCTCTCATATATCCTCCCTAGTATATACATACTCTCAGTATATACACCCCAAGAGGGCCGAAACTCATTACACTGCCCAAAGTCACCACCGCATAGCAAGTCACCCCTACCCAACCGTGGTACATGTACCTATATACATACACATATATACATAAAGTGGTTTTTTCAAATTCCGGCAATTTCCATTTCTTCGCTATTTACAATAGCAAGCGGGCAAAGCCATGTATGTACATAAGTATAAATACGTACATACTCGTGTAAGCTAAACAAAGCACCCAGCATACAAACGGGGTATAATAAAAACCCAGTATACATTTATACATTGCTGTGCTCAGACGCGCTGAGACAGTACAATACAATAAATATAGTTTAAAAAAACTAAAAAAACACGCTTTTAAAGAATATTGTACTAAAAAGTTGAAAATAATTTTGAAAATAAACTTAAGACAATAGTATATAAAAAATACTTGTATAATTAAGAGAAAAGCGTGGGGCGCTTTGTACCATAATTTCCATATATCGAGCGCCCCACGCTTTTCTCTTAATTATACAAGTATTTTTTATATACTATTGTCTTAAGTTTATTTTCAAAATTATTTTCAACTTTTTAGTACAATATTCTTTAAAAGCGTGTTTTTTTAGTTTTTTTAAACTATATTTATTTTAAACTTTTTAGTTTAATATTCTTTAAAAGCGTGTTTTTTTAGATTTTTTAAACTATATTTTTTTTCTTTCTCTGAATTAATCAGAGAACGTATAATAATTATTAGTATGGATTATTAAACGTTCTCTGATTAATTTTGTTAACGCTACGATGTATGCAACCATTCGCATTTCAAATATTTCATATTGGGATCGCGTCACCGCTAAAAAGTTACAAACTGGCAGACAGACATACTGACATACAAGTGAAGCTAATATAAAGCGTGTAATTAAACTTTTTAGTTTAATATTCTTTAAAAGCGTGTTTTTTTAGATTTTTTAAACTATATTTTTTTTCTTTCTCTGAATTAATCAGAGAACGTATAATAATTATTAGTATGGATTATTATACGTTCTCTGATTAATTTTGTTAACGCTACGATGTATGCAACGATTCGCATTTCAAATATTTCATATTGGGATCGCGTCACCGCTAAAAAGTTACAAATTGACAGACAGACATACTGACAGACATACTGATAGACAAGTGAAGCTAATATAAAGCGTGTAAAAATTAAAGCTACCCCCTAAATAAATTAATTAAAAATAATATATATATATACTTATATATAAATATAAATAAATATTATATATTAAAATTAAATAAAATAAATATCTCACAATGCAGGACAAAATGGAGAAACCACAATCCCTCCACCCCCATACAGGACCCCGAACTCGCTCGAAATCCCAGGCGGAAGAAGAGGAATTCTCCCAGCTGCATAAAAAATTTTTATATGAGCTATCCAGGATGGAAAAATTCTGCGGTGTATGGTGGGACACCAGTGAAGTGACTCACTCCGAAGCAGCACTTAAAATAGAGGTAAAGCTGCACTCCTCATAAAAAATTACCCTCTCAGTGGCCACAATATCTCGTTAGCATGGGATGCACTCAAGGCACGCTACGAAAATAGAAGAATAGTAGTGGATGGCCAAATAAAGACGTTGTTCAACATCCAACCTGCCCACACAGAGAACGGAGAAAGGATTCAACAGATACAGACGACAATAAATAATTGTCTTTCTACCCTACAGGCAAATGGAGTATCAACAGAAAACTGGGACCCAATGCTTGTCTGCCTCTGCTCGTCAAAATTGCCGGATGAGACACTAGCTCTCTGGGAGCAATCACTCAACTCAAGGAAGGAATTACCTCGATGGTCAGAAATGGACCAATTTCTGACAGCTCGGTACGATTTCGTGGAACGACTCAGCACCTACAGACCCAGTAAGCAAAAAACCGGTAAGCCCAGCTACCCCCAACGGACACCAGCGGTCCCTCCCCCAACATTTAATTATCGGAACAAAACCTAATCGTTCCATACTCAAAACAAAAGGCAAGTTTCAAGTAAACTATGCCAATCAAACCACTCGATGACAACGTGCGTCAAATTTCGAGAACTATCCGTCTCAGACCGGAACAAGTTTATTAATGACAACAACTACTGCAAAAATTGCCTGGCGTACTCGCATTTGGAGAAAGATGCGAGCCCACGCCTTACCCACCAAAACCTCAAAGAAACTTCACTACTTCTCAAGTGACAGTCCAGGAAGAACAGCCCTGCACCTCTAAGCAGGAATCAAAAAACTCAAAGGCAATGAAAGCGGTAGAACAAAAACTCTATCCCACTATTCGAGTAACAAAGAACGGACATTGCTTCTCACAGCAAATATTCCCATTCTCCACAAAGGAGAAGTAACTCACATCGCTCTCATTGACCAAGGCTCTCAAAAAACTTTTGTAACATCCCGTATACAAAAGTTACTTGGTCTCCCCACCACAAAAGCCAACTACCAAATTCGTGTCATGGGCGGTAACACAGTCCAAAACTCGAATAGAATATGCTCTATTACGATATGCTCAGCTAATCAATCAATAAAATTCGCAGCTCCAGCGATAATACTGTCTCAATTGACGCACACTCTCCCATCCTTCAAAATAAAAGAAGTAGATTTAACAGAATATCTCTCACTACCGTTAGCAGACCCCAACTGCTTTACACCAGTTAGAATAGACATGGTCATTGGTAGCGATATAATCCCCAAAATACTCACCCCAGGCCTCAAAATTAATGTAGGCGGCAGCTTAATAGCCCAAAACACAATATTTGGGTGTATATTAAGTGGACCAGTTGTGGAAGAAATCTCATCATTCTCCACTCAGGTGATTGAAACCCCTTCAGAATCACTAGGAGAATTACTCAGGAAATTCTGGGAACAAGAAGAGGTACCTCCGGCCCCCACATACACAGACGATGATGAATACTGATATGATGATATGTAGTAAAGCTGCCATTCAAATCAGCATTCCCGGACTCCATCGCACTCGGGCTCTCCAGACCCGCAGCATAGCAGCAATATCTCAGCGTGGAACGAACTAACGAAAAGAAAGATGAGCTTCGGAACACCTATTCAGAAGTTCTAGAGGAATACCTAACGCTAGACCACATGGAACCAACCCATTCTCGAGAAATCATACGCGACGGTAAATATTTCTTCTTTTACCTACCCCATCACGCGGTGATTAAACCTGGAAGCAAAACTACTAAAGTCCGTGTAGTTTTCAATGCCTCAAAAACCTCGCATTCCAGTCTCTCACTCAATGACGTATTACATACTGGCCCCGTCCTCCAAAATGACTTAATGCTCATTATTTTAAAATGGAGATTATATAAGTATGTATTTAAGGGCGACATTGAAAAAATGTACCGCCAAATATACGTCCATATGGAAGACCAAGACTTCCAACGCGTTCTATTCCGCAGAACCCCCAACAGTCCGATAGAAGACTTTAAACTAAAAACGGTGACATTCGGTGTCAACTGCGCTCCATACTTGGCAATAAGGACACTCCACCAATTAGCCCAGGACTCTAAGGAGACATACCCCCATGTCTCAAAAATATTAAGAGGAGAGACATACGTAGATGACATCCTCTCAGGCGGACACAATCTAGACTCAGCCGGCGAATCGATACATCAAGTTATTGAAGTACTCAAGTCAGCCGGATTCCCGTTGAAAAAGATCACAGCAAACCACAAGTCACTGCTGAAAGACATCCCCCCGTCTAATCTTTTAGATGAAGAATTGCTCGAATTCTAAGAGGCAAGTTCTACAATACAAAAACCCTCGGAATAAAATGGAATGCTCTCACTGATACATTTTCGTACTCAGTGAACCCCCCGTTATCCTCAGATACTGCCACGAAACGACAGATCCTCTCATCTATCGCGAAACTTTTCGACCCGGCAGGACGGCTATCGCCCATAATGATAGCAGCGAAAACTCTTCTTCAGCAACTATGGATGGAAGGAACAGACTGGGATGAAACCGTGAAGCCGATCTCACTCCACAAATGGAACATATTCAGGAAAAATCTCGCCGCAATCGAAGAAATAAGGATACTTCGATGGGTGCAATTCAGCCCAAACAGTTCCATTCAGCTACACGGATTCTCAGATGCTTCCGAGAAGACATTCTGCGCTTGCGTATACTTAGGAGTCCAGCAAGGTGAATCTGCTACATCGCACTAACTCGCAGCCAAGAGTAAAGTAGCCCCCTTACAAACCGTCTCTCTCCCTAGGCTGGAACTTTGCGGCGCAGTTTTACTCGCAAAATTAGTAAAGCAGATCAGATCCTCCCTAAATCTGCCATCTCATGAACTAATTTTGTGGACAGACTCCTTAATTGTATTAGCATGGCTGGAAAAACCCCCATGGATGTGGAACAGGACATCTCAGATCCTCGAACTCGTGAATAACGCTACTTGGCGACATGTCTCCAGCGCTGACCACCCAGCCGATCTAGGTACGCGTGGAGCTAAACCCCAAGAGCTCGTCAACTGTTCACTCTGGTGGAAAGGCCCCGAGTGGTTGACTAGGCCATCCCCTCTTTGGCCGAAAAGTTCACCAACTCATTCGTCTCCTCCCGAACAACGACAAATTGAAGCATTCCACGCTTTAGAATTTCCTGCGAGCATATTTCGTTTCGCGCAAAAGGTTAGAAAACTGCCAAATCCGCCCTCTACCACTCTCACTCAAAGCGACATAAAGTTTGTAAAAACTCGTCTCATAGCTGTCACCTAGCGAAAATACTTCGGAAAAACCATCACAGCACTGGAGTCGGAATTTCCGATAGAAAAAAGAGATCCCCTCCGTACTCTCAACCCCTTCCTGGATAAATCAGAACTACTGCGTGCAACTGGACGTCTCACTCATGCCGCCCTCAGCTACGATGAGCGCCGTCCAATTATCATCCCCGATAATTCCCGATATTGCTCCCTCCTCCTCGAGTTCCTCCACTCAACTCTACTGCACGCAGAAAAGCAGCTGATGATTCGCGTGGTCCATCAGGAATACCATATTCCCCGAATCCGCCAGAAGGTAAAATCTTGCATTTTTCGGTGTAAGACATGCACGATATATAAGCAGAAGATGAGCACGCAATTGATGGCAGCGTTACCCCCTGAACGGTCCACATATACACTCCCATTCCATACTACCGGTGTAGATTTTGCCGGCCCATTCCTCGTCAAAACCTCGACTCTCCGCCGAGCATCCCATTCAAAGGCATACGTGTGTGTATTCGTACGTTTCTCGACAAAGGCCATTCATCTGGAAGTATGCTCCGACCTAACAACAGAAGCGTTTAAGGCAGCATTCGCACGATTTGTAGGACGAAGAGGCATTCCCCACAAGATAATGTCCGACAACGGCAAAACCTTCGTAGGAGCACAGCGAAGCCTCCAAAGAGAGCTATCCGCCTTCCTTGAAGAAGTTTCTGACAAAACCGCAACGGAATATGCCATTCACGGACTTACATGGCAATTTATACCGCCTTACGCTCCACATATGGGAGGACTTTGGGAAGCGGCAGTGAAGAGCTTCAAAACTCACTTCACTAAAGTCGCTGGAAATCAAAAGTTCACCTTCGAAGAATTTACCACTCTCCTAATACGCATCGAAGCGGTACTCAACTCCAGACCACTCTCTCCTACGTCTCAAGATCCCGAAGACTTGAAGGTATTAACCCCAGGCCACTTCTAACGAGGCGCGCCCTTACTCTCGATCCCTGCGCCAAACTCAGAAAATCTCTCACTCATTAATAAATGGCAAAAATTAAAAGTACTCCACCATCAGTTCAGCAAGCGCTGGAAAACTGAATATCTCCACCATCTTCAAAAACGCTATAAGTGGAAAGGATCCCAGCGAAATATGAAGGAAGGTGATCTCGTCGTCATCAAAGACGACCTCCTACCCCCAAACGAATGGCGACTAGGTCGCATAACCAAACTACATCCCGAACTCGACCAAAATGTTCGCGTGGTAGACATCCGCATTCAAGGCGGAACGGTCACCCGCAACATAACCAAACTCTGCCTTCTGCCACCCGCTTAGCTTATACATCCCCCTCTCTCGCTCTCTCGAAAAGCTAAACTCTGCACAACTCCACTCTCCATCACCTCGTACTAAAATTGCTTTTTGAACGATGTCTTTTCAGATCACAGAACTTCGGCAAGTGTCCGCTGTGCTGCCGCACCCACTCGTTGTGCCACTGCCGTGCATTCCTGGCAATGACTCCAGACGAGCGATACGAGTCTGCGAAGGTGCACAATTATTGCATCAACTGTTTGGCGACCTCGCACACCACGGGAAGCTGCAATTCTCGAGACAGCTGCCACCGTTGTGGACTTGCACACCACTCTCTGCTGCACAGCTCCGCATGCACGCCATCGATACGAGTCACGCCCAGCAGCTCGAAGAGAGCCCCCAAACCACCACCAGCTAAACCTGTTGCCAGTGGACGAGTATCAAAAAGAGCAGGACATCGACAGGTTGACGCTCCAAAGTCCCGAAGGCATTCTACTTCGGCCCTCCAACGTCGACTCACTGGCCTAGTCAGTGAAGATAAGAAGGCACTACAACAACTCGAAGAATTGGTACATGTTACGACCCCGCAGGCCCCCCGGCATGTTGAAGACATGAGCGAAGACCTCATCGAGTTTTAAACTTGAGATATATATAGAAGAAAATTATACTCATCCTGAATTGCTATGAAAGATTGAATTGTACCTACCCTATTACTTTCCAATACATACCCAAATACTCACCATACTGAATCTACTCCCATTCCAAAATATTTAACAGCAACCCTACTTCCGCTACTACTCTAAAGGAGAAATCAAAACATAATGTATATAAATATGTATGTATTAGTAATTTTAGTTATTAGTCAAAATAATTTTCGCTCGCTCGAACTGCCGGTTGTGTTATAAATAAATTATAAATACATATAAATAATAAAACCCTAAATTGTGAAATTAAAATTTCAAATAATAAAATAAAATAAATTTTGTGAAAACTGTTTAAAGAAAAAAGCAAGTGTTTTTAATTAAAACGGAAAACAATAAATAAATACAGCAAGTAGCTGATATTTATACACAATTCATTTCATTTCATTTCATTTCACTTCAATTCATTTCGTTTAATTTCCTTTCAATGCATTACATTTCAATTCATTACATTTATTTTCACTTTATTATATTTCATTTCATTACATTTAATTTCATTTCATTGCATTACATTTCATTTCATTTAATTTCATCTCATAAAATTTCATTTCATTTAAACTCATTACAATTCATTTAATTTCAGAACATTTCATTTCCTTTTCGTTTTTCGTTTCTCTGTTTATTTGGAAATGATGTGGTTTTTGTTATACAATTTGTTTATTTTTATTTGTTTTGATTTCATTTCATTTTTTTTCATTTCATTTCACTTAAACCCTTTTAATTTCGTTTCGTTTCATTGCAAATTCATTTTATTTCATTTCATTTCATCTCATTTCATCTCATTCCATTTCAATTTATCTCATTTCTTTTCAATTCATTTCAATTCATTTCATTTCATTTCATTTCATTTCATTTCGTTTCATTTCATTTCAATTCATTTCATTTAAATTCTCTTCATTGTATTACATTTCATTTCATAACATTTCATTTAATTTCTGTGCATTTCATTTCATTTCACTTCACTTTGTATTTCGTTTTTCGCTTCCCTGTTTATTTGGAAATGATTTGTTTTTTTTTTGTTATATATTTTGTTTATTTTCATTTAATTTTTTAATTTCATTTCAATTTATTTTTTTTTGTTAGATATTTGTTTATTTTTGTTTGTTTTCACTTCATTTCATTTTTTTCGTTTCATTTCATTTCGTTTCGTTTCACTTCATTTCGCTTCATTTCAGTTCGTTTCATTTCATTTCGTTTCATTTCTTTTAATTTCATTTTATCTCATTTCATTTCAATTTAATTCATTTCATATCAATTCATTTCATTTCATTTCAATTCGTTTCATTTAATTTCTTTTCATTGCATTACATTTCAATTCATTACATTTAATTTCGCTTTATTACATTTCACTTCATTACATTTAATTTCATTTCCTTGCATTACATTTCATTTCATTTCATTACAATTCATTTAATTTCAGTACATTTCATTTCATATCACTTCATTTTATATTTCGCTTTTCGCTTCTCTGTTTATTTGGAAATGATTTGGTTTTTTTGTTATATATTTCGTTTATTTTCATTTAATTTTTTAATTTCAATTCATTTGTTTTTATGTTATATATTTGTTCATTATTGTTTGTTTTCACATCATTTCATTTTTTTCGTTTCATTTCAGTTTGTTTCATTGCCTTTCGTTTCATTTCCTTTCGTTTCATTTCCTTTCGTTTCATTTCATTTCGTTTCATTTTCGTTTTTCATTGCTCTGTTTATTTGGAAATGATTTGGTTTATGTTATACAATTTGTTTATTTTTATTTGTTTTCATTACATATCATTTTATTACATTTCATTTCTTTTTATTTCTTTTAAATTCATTTTATCTCATTTCATTTGAATTTAATTCATTTATATCAATTTATTTCAATTCATTTCAATTCATTTCATTTAATTTCTTTTCATTGCATTACATTTCAATTCATTACATTTAATTTCGCTTTATTACATTTCACTTCATTACATTTAATTTCATTTCCTTGCATTACATTTCATTTCATTTCATTACAATTCATATAATTTCAGTACATTTCATTTCATATCACTTCATTTTATATTTAGCTTTTCGCTTCTCTGTTTATTTGGAAATGATTTGGTTTTTTTGTTATATATTTCGTTTATTTTCATTTCATTTGAATTTAATTCATTTATATCAATTTATTTCAATTCATTTCAATTCATTTCATTTAATTTCTTTTCATTGCATTACATTTCAATTCATTACATTTAATTTCGCTTTATTACATTTCACTTCATTACATTTAATTTCATTTCCTTGCATTACATTTCATTTCATTTCATTACAATTCATATAATTTCAGTACATTTCATTTCATATCACTTCATTTTATATTTAGCTTTTCGCTTCTCTGTTTATTTGGAAATGATTTGGTTTTTTTGTTATATATTTCGTTTATTTTCATTTAATTTTTTAATTACATTTCGATTCGTTTCGTTTGATTTCATTTCTTTTTATTTTCTTTTTTCGTTTCTGTTTATTAGGAAATGATTTGGTTTTTTGTTATATATCTTGTTTATTTTAATTTGTTTTCATTTCATTTCAAATCTTTATAACTCAGGTTAGGTCATTTCAATTCAATTCGTTTCATTTGTTATATAATTTGCTTACTTAGTTTTTTTCATTTCAGTTCTTTTCGTTTCACTTCAGTTCATTTCATTTCATTTCATTTCATTTGACTGCACTTCATTTCATTTCGTTTTTCGTTTTTCTGTTTAGTTGGAAATGATTTGGTTTTTTTTATATAATTTGTTTATTTTGTTTTTTTTTTTCATTTCATTTCACTATATTTTATCTCATTTAATTTAATTTAATTTAATTTCATTTCCTTTCATTTTATTGCAGTTCCTTTTATTTCCTTTTATTTCATTGCATTTCACTTTTCTTTTCGTTTTTCGTCTCACTGTTTATTTGGATATGATTTGCTTTTTTGTTACATGTTTTGTTTATATTCATTTAATTTCATTTCATTTCTTTTCATTTCATTTCATGTTTTTTCATTTCATTTCATTTTCGTTTCTCTTTTGATTTGGAAATGATTTGGTTTTTATTTCTTTTCATTTGATTTTTATTCTTTTCGTTTCATTTTAGTCCTCTCATTTCACTTCATTTCATTCAGTTTCATTTCATTTTTGTTTTTCGTTTCTCTGTTTATATGGAAATGATTTGGTTTTGGGTTACATACTTTGTTTATTTTTATTTGTTTGCAATTCATTTCATTTCGTTTCATTTCATCTTATTGCATTTCATTTTTTTTAATTTTTTTATTTCATCTTATTTCACATCATTTAAATAATCTAATTTCACTTCATTTCATTCCATTTCACTTCATTTCATTCCATTTCATTTCATTTCATTTTATTTCATTTACTTATATTTCATTTAATTTTATTTAATTTCATTTTATTTCATTTCATTTCGTCTCATTTCATTTAATTTCATTTCCTTTCATTTCATTTCTTTTTATTTTTCGTTTTTCGTCTTCTGTTGATTTGGAAATGGTTTAGTTTTTTGTTACATATTTTGTTCATACTTATTTGTTGTTGTTTCAAATCATTTCATTTCATTTCGTATCATTTCATTTTTGTTCTTCGTTCCTCTGTTTTTTTGGAAATGATTTGGTTTTCTGTTATATATTTTTATTCATATAATTTCGCTTCGTTTCATTTCAGTTCGCTTTATTTCAATTCATTTCATTTAATTTCTTTTCATTGCATTACATTTCAATTCATTTCATTTAATTTCTTTTCATTGCATTACATTTCAATTCATTACATTTAATTTCACTTTATTACATTTCACTTCATTACATTTAATTTCATTTCCTTGCATTACATTTCATTTCATTTAATTACAATTCATTTAATTTCAGTACATTTCATTTCATATCACTTCATTTTATATTTCGCTTTTCGCTTCTCTGTTTATTTGGAAATGATTTGGTTTTTTTGTAAAATATATTTCGTTTATTTTCATTTAATTTTTTAATTACATTTCGATTCGTTTCGTTTGATTTCATTTCTTTTTATTTTCGTTTTTCGTTTCTGTTTATTAGGAAATGATTTGGTTTTTTGTTATATATCTTGTTTATTTTAATTTGTTTTCATTTCATTTCAAATCTTGTTAACTCAGGTTAGGTCATTTCAATTCAATTCGTTTAATTTGTTATATAATTTGCTTACTTAGTTTTTTTCATTTCAGTTCTTTTCGTTTCACTTCAGTTCATTTCATTTCATTTCATTTGACTGCACTTCATTTCATTTCGTTTTTCGTTTTTCTGTTTAGTTGGAAATGATTTGGTTTTTTTTATATAATTTGTTTATTTTTTTTTCATTTCATTTCACTATATTTTATCTCATTTAATTTAATTTAATTTAATTTCAATTCCTTTCATTTTATTGCATTTCCTTTTATTTCATTGCATTTCACTTTTCTTTTCGTTTTTCGTCTCACTGTTTATTTGGATATGATTTGCTTTTTTGTTACATGTTTTGTTTATATTCATTTAATTTCATTTCATTTCTTTTCATTTCATTTCATGTTTTTTCATTTCATTTCATTTTCGTTTCTCTTTTGATTTGGAAATGATTTGGTTTTTATTTCTTTTCATTTGATTTTTATTCTTTTCGTTTCATTTTAGTCCTCTCATTTCACTTCATTTCATTCAGTTTCATTTCATTTTTGTTTTTCGTTTCTCTGTTTATATGGAAATGATTTGGTTTTTGGTTACATACTTTGTTTATTTTTATTTGTTTGCAATTCATTTCATTTCGTTTCATTTCATCTTATTGCATTTCATTTTTTTTAATTTTTTTATTTCATCTTATTTCACATCATTTAAATAATCTAATTTCACTTCATTTCATTCCATTTCATTTCATTTCATTCCATTTCATTTCATTTCATTTTATTTCATTTACTTATATTTCATTTAATTTCATTTAATTTCATTTTATTTCATTTCATTTCGTCTCATTTCATTTAATTTCATTTCCTTTCATTTCATTTCTTTTTATTTTTCGTTTTTCGTCTTCTGTTGATTTGCAAATGGTTTAGTTTTTTGTTACATATTTTGTTCATACTTATTTGTTGTTGTTTCAAATCATTTCATTTCATTTCGTATCATTTCATTTTTTTTCTTCGTTTCTCTGTTTTTTTGGAAATGATTTGGTTTTCATTTATATATTTTTGTTCATATAATTTCGCTTCGTTTCATTTCAGTTCGTTTTATTTCAATTAACTTCGTTTGAATTCATTTCATTTCATTTCACTTCACTGCATTTCATTTTCGCTTATCTTTTCTCTGTTTATTTGGAAATGATTTGGGTTTTTGTTATATTTTTTGTTAATTTTTAATTGTTTTCATTTCATTTCGTTTTATTTCATTTTATTACATTTTATTTCATTTCATTTCATTTCTTTTCATTTCGTTTCATTTCATTTTCGTTTTTCGTTTTCTTTTAATTTGGAAATGATTTGGTTTTATGTTTTGTATCTTGTTCATTTTTATTTGTTTTCAATTCAATTCATTTCATCTCATTTTATTTCATTTCATTTCACTTCATATCAATTCATCCAATTTCATTGCATTTTATTTCATTACAATTTATTTCACTTATTTTCATTTGATTACGTTTAATTTATTTTTATTTCATTTCATTTCAATTATTTTCGTTTCATTTCCTTTCATTTCATCTCATTTCATTACATTTCAGTTACTTTTATTTCGTATCATTTTATTTTTCGTTTTCCGTCTCTCTGTTCATTTAGGAATGATTTAGGGTTTTTCTTACATATTTTTTTATTTTTATTTGTTTTTATTTCATTTCATTGCGTTTCATTTTTGTTTTTCGTTTCTCTGTTTATTAGGAAATGATTTGGCTTTTTGTTATATATCTTGCTTATTTCAATTTGTTTTCATTTCATTTCATTTCAAATCTTGTTAATTCAGGTTAAGTCATTTCAATTCAATTCGTTTCATTTGTTATATAATTTGCTTACTTATTTTTTTTCATTTCAGCTCTTTTCGTTTCATTTCATTTCAGTTCATTTCATTTCATTTCATTTGACTGCATTTCACTTCATTTCGTTTTTCGTTTTTCTGATTAGTTGGAAATGGTTTGGTTCTTTTTTATATAATTTGTTTATTTATTTTTTTTTTCATTTCATTTCACTATATTTTATCTCATTTAATTTAATTTAATTTAATTTCATTTCCTTTCATTTTATTGCATTTCCTTTTATTTCAATGCATTTCACTTTTCTTTTCGTTTTTCGTCTCACTGTTTATTTGGATATGATTTGCTTTTTTGTTACATGTTTTGTTTATTTTCATTTAATTTCATTTCATCTCATTTCATTTAATTTCATTTCCTTTTATTTCATTTCATTTTTTTTCGTTTTTCGTCTTCTGTTGATGTGAAAATGGTTTAGTTTTTTGTTACATATATTGTTCTTATATACAATATTTGTTGTTGTTTCATTTCATTTTTGTTCTTCGTTTCTCTGTTTTTTTGGAAATGATTTGGTTTTCTGTTATATATTTTTGTTCATATAATTTCGCTTTGTTTCATTTCAGTTCGCTTTATTTCAATTCATTTCGTTTCATTTCTTTTAATTTTAGTTTTCGTTTCTCTGTTTATTTAGAAAAGATTTGGTTTTTTGGTATACATATATTTGTTTATTGTTGTTTGATTTCATTTCATTTCATTTCATTTCATTTCGATTCGTTTCGTTTCGTTTCATTTCGTTTCATATTATTTTGTTTAATTTCATTTCATTTTCGTTTTTCGTTGCTCTGTTTATTAGGAAATGACTTGGTGTTTGTTGTACTATTTGTATTCATTTCATGTTACAAATTCTGTTTATTTTTGTTTGTTTTCATTTCATTGCTTTCATTTCATTTTCGTTTTTCGTTTTAAGTTTCTGTGTTTATTTGGAAAATATTTGGTTTTTTGGTATATATTTGTTTATTGTTGTTTGTTTTCATTTTCTTGCAATTCTTTTAGTTTCACTTAATTTCAATTCGTTTCATTTCATATCATTTCATTTCATTCCATTTTCGTTTTTCGTTTCTCTGTTTATTTGGAACTGGTTTGGTTTTTTGTTATATATTTGTTTGTTGTTGCTTGTTTGCATTTCATTTCTTTTCGTTTCATTTCTTTTCGTTTCATTTTATTTCGTTTCATTTCAACTAATTTAATTTAATTTCAATTTATTTAATTTAATTTCATTTTGTTTCATTTTATTCCTCTTATTTCGTTTCGTTTCATTTCATTTTTGTTTTTTGTTTCACTTCAATTCGTTTCATTTCATTTCGTTTCATTTCAATTCGTTTCATTTCGTTTCATTTCATTTCGTTTCATTTCATTTCATTTTTGTTTTTCATTGCTCTGTTTATTTGGAAATGATTTCGTTTTTGTTATACAATTTGGTTATTTTTATTTGTTTTCATTTAATTTTTTTTTCATTTCATTTCACTTAAATTCTTTTAATTTCGTTTCATTTGTTTTCAATTCCTCTCATTTCATTTTAATTTATTTAATTTAATTTAAATTCAGTTCTTTTAATTTCACTTCATTGCATTACTTTTCATTTCACTTTATTACATTTTGTTTCACATTTACATTTAATTTCAGCACATTTCAATTCACTTAATGTTTGGTTTTTTGCTTCTCTATTTATTTGGAAATAATTTGTTTTTTTGTAATATATTTGGTTTATTTTCATTTAATTTTTTAATTTCATTTCATTTCATTTCTTTTTGTTTCCTTTCATTTAGTTTCATTTTATTTCATTTTATTTTATTTCATTTTATTTCAACTCATTTCATTTTCGTTTTTCGTTTCTCTGTTTATTTGGAAATGATTTGATTTATTGTTATATATTTAAATGATTAAACTTTTCTTATATATTTTGTTAATTGTTAATTGTTTTCATTTCATTTCATTTGATTTCGTTTCATTTCATTTTCGTTTTTCGTTTCTCTGTTTATTTAGGAACGATATGCTTTTTTGTTATATATTTTGTTTATTTGCATTTGTTTTCATATTCTATTTCATTTCAGTTCATTTCATATCGCTTGATTTGATTTCGTTTCGTTTTCGTTTTTCCTTTTTTCTTTTTATTTGGAAATGATTTGGTTTCTTGTTATGTAATATCCATTTCATGTCATTTTTGCTCATTTAATTTAATTAAATTTCATTTCATTTCATTTTATTGCATTTCTTTTTTTTCATTGCATTTTATTTCAATTTATTACATTTAATTTCAATTCATTACAATTCATTTCATTTCATTACATTTCATTTTGTTTCAAACCATATCTTTTCACTTTAGTTCGTTTCATGTCGATTCACTTCTCTTTGTTCTTCAGTTTTCGTCTCTCTGTTTATTTGGAAATAATTTGCTTTTTGTTATATTTTTTTGGTTATTGTTGTTTGTTTTCATTTCATTCACTACATTTAATTTCATTTCATTACATTTTATTTCGTTTCATTTCATTATATTTCATTTCATTTCAATTTCGTTTCTTTGTTTTTTTGGAAATGATTTGGATTTTTGTTATACATTTTGTTTATTTTTATTTGTCTAAATTTCATTTTATTTCGTTTCATTAAATTTCATTTCGTTTCATTTCATATCATTTCATTTCACTTCACTTCATTTTATTTCATTTCATTTCATTTCATTCCATTTTTGTTTTTCGTTTCTCTGTTTATTTGGAACTGGTTTTGTTTTTTGTTGTATAATTGTTTATTGTTGTTTATTTTCATTTAATTTCATTTCTTTTCGTCTCATTTCACTTCGTTTCATTTCATTTCGTTTCATTTGAGTTCGTTTCGTTTCATGTCATTTTATTTTCGTTTTTCATTGCTCTGTTTATTTGGAAATGATTTGGATTTTTGTTATACATATAGTTTATTTATATTTGTTTTCTTTTATTTTTATTTCGTTGCATTTCACATCACTTCATCACAAATGATTTGGTTTCTTGTTATGTAATATGTTTGTTTTTCTTTTCATTCCATTTCATGTCATTTTAGCTCATTTAATTTAATTAAATTTCATTTCGTTTCATTTTAATGCATTTCTTTTTTTTCATTGCGTTTTATTTCATTTTATTACATTTCATTTCATTTCATTACAATTCATGGAATGAATTACATTTCATTTTGATCCAAATCGTTTCTTTTCACTTCAGTTCATTTCATTTCGTTTTACGTCTTTTTGTTCTTGGTTTTTCGTCTCTCTGTTTATTTGGAAATAATTTGCTTTTTGTTATATTTTTTTGGTTTTTGTTGTTTGTTTTCATTTCATTTCATTTCACTACATTGAATTTAATTTCATTACATTTTATTTCGTTTCATTTCATTTCATTTTATTTCATTTCATTTCAATTTCGATTCTTTGTTTTTTTGGAAATGATTTGTATTTTTGTTATACATTTTATTTATTTTTATTTGTTTTCACTTAATTTCATTTCGTTTCATTTAATTTCATTTCGTTTCATTTCATATCATTTCATTTCTCTTCATTTCATTTCATTCCATTTTTGTTTTTCTTTTCTCTGTTTATTTGGTTTGGTTTTTTGTTATATGTGTGTTTATTATTGCTTGTTTTCATTTCTTTTCGTTTCATTTTATTTCGTTTCATTTCAATTCGATTCGTTTCGTTTCGTTTCATTTCATTTTCGTTTTTCATTACTCTGTTTATTTAGAAATGATTTGGTTTTTGTTATATAATTTGCTTATTTTTTCATTTCATCTCATTTCATTTCATATCATTTCATTAAATTTCATTTCAATTTATTTCATTTCACTTCAATTTATTTCATTTCATTTCATTTCATTTTGTTTCATTTCATCTCATTTCATTTTGCTTCATTTTATTCCTCTTATTTCATTTCATTTTTTTTGTTTTTATTCCTCTCACTTCATTTCATTTCATTTCCTTTCATTTCATTTTGGTTTGTCGTTTCTCTGTTTATTTGGAACTGGTTTGGATTTTTGTTATATATTTGTTTATTGTTGTTTGTTTTCATTTCATTTCATTTCTTTTCGTTTCATTTTATTTTATTTCTTTTCATTTGAACTTATTTCATTTCATTTCCATTTATTTAACTTCATTTCAATTTATTTAATTTCTTTTCAATTTATTTAATTTCATTTCATTCTATTCCTATTATTTCATTTCATTTCATTTGATTCCTCTCATTTCAATTTCGTTTTTGTTTTTCGTTGCATTTCCATTCGTTTCATTTCATTTCGTTTCATTTCATTTCATTTTCGGTTTTTATTGCTCTGTTTATTTGGAACTGGTTTAGATTTTTGTTATATATTTGTTTATTGTTGTTTGTTTTCATTTCATTTCATTTCTTTTCGTTTCAATTTATTTCGTTTCATATCAACTCATTTCTTTTCATTTCAATTTATTTAATCTCATTTCATTTCATTTCATTTTGTTTAATTTTATTCCTCTTATTTCATTTCGGTTCAATTTATTCCTCTCATTTCATTTAGTTTCATTTCATTATTTATTTTCATTTCATTATTTATTTTCGTTTCATGTCATTTCGTTTCATTTCATTTCATTTTTGTTTTTCATTGCTCTGTTTATTTGGGAATGATTTGGTTTTTGTTATACAATTTGGTTATTTTTACTTGTTTTTATTTCATTTCATTTAAATTCTTTTAAATTCGTTCCGTTTCATTTCATTTCATCTCATATTATTTCAATTTAGTTCACTTAATTTTAATTAATTCTTTTAATTTCACTTCATTTCATTTCATTTCATTTCATTTCATTTTATTACATTTCATTTCATTTCATTTCATTTCATTACATTTCATTTCACTTTATTACATTTCGTTTCTTTACATTTAATTTAGTTTCGTTGCATTACATTACATTTCATTTCAGTTCATTACATTTCATTTCACTTCATTACATTTCATTTAAATTCAAAACATTTCGTTTGATTTCAATTCACTTTAAATTTCGTTTTTCGCTTCTCTGTTCATTTGGAAATGATTTGGTTGCTTTGTTATATATTTTGTATATTTTCATTTAATTTTTTAAATTTATTTCAATTCATTTGTTTTTTTTTTTTGTTATATATTTATTTCTTTTGTTTTCATTTCATTTCATTTCATTTTATTTCGTTTCATTTCAATTTCGTTTCTCTGTTTTTTTGGAAATGATTTGAATTTTTGTTATATATTTGTTTATTGTTGTTTGTTTTCATTTCATTTCATTTTGTTTCATTTAATTTCAATTCGTTTCACTTCATATCATTTCATTTCATTCCATTTTCCTTTTTGTTTCTCTGTTTAGTTGGAACTGGTTTGGTTTTTGTTATTTATTTGTTTATTGTTGTGTGTTTTCATTTCATTTCATTTCTTTTCGTTTCATTTCACCTCATTTCATTTCATTTCAAATGCAATAATTTGTTTCATTGCGTTTTATTTCATTTCATTTCATTTCATTATATTTCATTTCATTTCACTTCATTTCATTTCATATCGTTTCACTTCTTTTTGTTTTTCGTCTGTCTGTTTATGTGGAAATAGTTTGCTCTTTGTTATATTTTTTTGGATATTGTTGTTTGTTTTCATTTCATTTCATTTCACTACATTTAATTTCATTTCATTACATTTTATTTCGTTTCATTTCATTTTATTTCATTTCATTTCACTTCAATTTCGTTTCTCTGTTTTATTTTTGGAAATGATTTGTATTTTTGGTATACATTTTGTTTATTTTTATTTGTTTTCACTTATTTTCATTTCGTTTCGTTTAATTTCATTTCGCTTCATTTCATATCATTTCATTTCACTTCATTTCATTTTATTTCATTTCATTTCATTCCATTTTTGTTTTTCTTTTCTCCGTTTATTTGGTTTGGTTTTTTGTTATATGTTTGTTTATTGTTGTTTGTTTTCATTTAATTTCATTTCTTTTCGTTTCATTTCATTTCAGTTCGTTTCTTTTCTTTTCGTTTCATGTCATTTCAATACATTTCATTACATTTAATTTCATTTCATTACCTTTCATTTCACTTTATTACATTTCTCTTCTTTACATTTAATTTAATTTCAGTGCATTACATTTCATTTCATTTTATCTCATTACATTTTATTTAATTTTATTTCATTATATATTTGTTTATTGTTGTTTGTTTTCATTTCATTTCATTTCACTACATTTAATTTCATTTCATTACATTTAATTTTGTTTCATTTCATTTTATTTCATTTCATTTTATTTCATTTCGTTTCATTTTATTCCTCTCATTTCATTTCATTTCGTTTTTGTTTTTCGTTTCATTTCACTTCGTTTCATTTCATTTCGTTATTTTCATTTCTTTTCATCTCATTTCATCGCATTTCATTTCAATTTATTTCATTTAATTTCAATTTATTTCTTTTAATTTCACTTCATTGCATTACTTTTCATTTCTCTTTATTACATTTTATTTCACATTTACATTTAATTGCAGCACATTTCAATTTACTTTATATTTGGTTTTTTGCTTCTCTGTTTATTTGGAAATGATTTGTTTTTTTGTTATATATTTGGTTAATTTCCATTTAATTTTTTAATTTCATTTCATTTCATTTGTTTTTTTGTTATATATTTGATTATTTTGTTTTCATTTCATTTCATTTCTTTTTGTTTCATTTCATTTAGTTTCATTTCATTTCATTTTATTTCATTTTATTTCAACTCATTTCATTTTCGTTTTTCGTTTCTCTGTTTATTTGGAAATGATTTGGTTTATTGTTATATATTTAAATGATTAAATTTTTGTTATATATTTGGTTAATTGTTAATTGTTTTCATTTCATTTCATTTCAATTCATTTCATTTCATTTTAATTCATTTCATTTGATTTCGTTTCATTTCATTTTCGTTTTTCGTTTCTCTGTTTATTTGGGAATGATTTGGTTTTTTTTATGCATCTTGTTTATTTTTATTTGTTTTTATCTCATTTCATTTTAATTTATTTCACTTCATTTCAATTCGTTTCATTCAATTTCACTTCATTGCATTACATTTCATTTCATTTCATTTCACTTTATTACATATTATTTCATTTCTTTTCATTTAATTTAATTTCATTGCATTACATTTCATAATTTCATCATTTAATTTCAGTACATTTCAATTTACTTTATATTTGGTTTTTTGCTTGTCTTTTTGTTTGGAAACGGTATGCTTTTTTGTTATATATTTTGCTTACTTTCATTTGTTATCATTTCAATTCATTTTATTCCATTTCATTTCAGTTCATTTCATTTCGTTTCATTTCGTTTCATTTCATTTCATTTCATTTCGTTTCATTTTCGTTTTTCATTTTTTCTGTTTATTTGGAAACGATTTGGTTTTTTGTTATGTAATATGTTTTTTCTTTTCATTCCATTTCGTTTCATTTTAGCTCATTTAGTTTAATTAAATTTCATTTCATTTCATTTTATTGCAATTCTTTTTGTTTTATTGCATTTGATTTCATTTCATTCCATTACAATTCATTTCATTTCACTTCATTTCATTTCATATCGTTTCACTTCTTTTTGGTTTACGTTTTTCGTCTCTCTGTTTATTTGGAAATAATTTGTTTTGTTATAATTTTTTTGGTTATTGTGGTTTGTTTTCATTTCATTTCATTTCACTACATTTAATTCCATTTCATTACATTCTATTTCGTTTCATTTCATTTCATTTCATTTTATTTCATTTCATTTCAATTTCGTTTCTCTGTTTTTTTTGGAAATGATTTGTATTTTTGTTATACATTTTCATTTGACATCATTTAATTTTATTTCATTTCATTTCATTCCATTTTTGTTTTTCTTTTCTCTGTTTATTTGGAACTGGTTTGGTTTTTTGTTATATGTTTGTTTATTGTTGTTTGTTTTCATTTAATTTATTTCTTTTCGTTTCATTTCACTTCGTTTCATTTCAGTTCGTTTCGGTTCATTTCGTTTCATGTCATTTCATTACATTTTATTTCATTTCATTACATTTCATTTCACTTTATTACATTTCGTTTCTCTACATCTAATTTAATTTCATTGCTTTACATTTCATTTCATTTCATCTCATTACATTTTATTTAATTTAATTTCATTACATTTCATTTCGTTACATTTCATTTCATTACATTTCATTTCATTTCAATTTATTTGATTCATTTCATTTCATTTCCTTTTGTTTCATTTTAATCCTATTACTTAATTTCATTTCATTTCGTTTCATTTTATTCCTCTCATTTCATTTCATTTCGTTTTTGTTTTTCGTTTTATTTGATTTCGTTTCATTTAATTTTCATTTTTCGTTTCTCTGTTTATTTGGAAATGATTTGGTTTTTTTTATGCATCTTGTTTATTTTTATTTGTTTTCATCTCATTTCATTTTAATTTATTTCACTTCATTCCAATTCGTTTCATTCAATTTCACTTCATTGCATTACATTTCATTTCATTTCATTTCACTTTATTACATATTATTTCATTTCTTTTCATTTAATTTAATTTCATTGCATTACATTTCATAGTTTCATCATTTAATTTCAGTACATTTCAATTTACTTTATATTTGGTTTTTTGCTTGTCTTTTTGTTTGGAAACGGTATGCTTTTTTGTTATATATTTTGCTTATTTTCATTTGTTTTCATTTCAATTCATTTTATTCCATTTCATTTCAGTTCATTTCATTTCGTTTCATTTCGTTTCATTTCGTTTCAGTTCATTTCATTTCGTTTCATTTTCGTTTTTCCTTTTTTCTGTTTATTTGGAAACGATTTGGTTTTTTGTTATGTAATATGTTTTTTCTTTTCATTCCATTTCGTTTCATTTTAGCTCATTTAGTTTAATTAAATTTCATTTCATTTCATTTTATTGCAATTCTTTTTGTTTTAGTGCATTTGATTTCATTTCATTCCATTACAATTCATTTCATTTCACTTCATTTCATTTCATATCGTTTCATTTCTTTTTGGTTTACGTTTTTCGTCTCTCTGTTTATTTGGAAATAATTTGTTTTGTTATATTTTTTTTGGTTATTGTTGTTTGTTTTCATTTCATTTCATTTCACTACATTTAATTCCATTTCATTACATTTTATTTCGTTTCATTTCATTTCATTTTATTTCATTTCATTTCATTTTATTTCATTTCATTTCAATTTCGTTTCTCTGTTTTTTTTTGGAAATGATTTGTATTTTTGTTATACATTTTGTTTATTTTTATTTGTTTTCATTTAATTTCATTTCGTTTCATTTCATATCATTTCATTTCACATCATTTCATTTTATTTCATTTCATTTCATTCCATTTTTGTTTTTCTTTTCTCTGTTTATTTGGAACTGGTTTGGTTTTTTGTTATATGTTTGTTTATTGTTGTTTGTTTTCATTTAATTTATTTCTTTTCGTTTCATTTCATTTCGTTTCATTTCAGTTCGTTTCGTTTCATTTCGTTTCATGTCATTTCATTACATTTCATTTCATTTCATTACATTTCATTTCACTTTATTACATTTCGTTTCTCTACATCTAATTTAATTTCATTGCTTTACATTTCATTTCATTTCATCTCATTACATTTTATTTAATTTAATTTCATTACATTTCATTTCGTTACATTTCATTTCATTACATTTCATTTCATTTCATTTCAATTTATTTAATTCATTTCATTTCATTTCCTTTTGTTTCATTTTAATCCTATTATTTAATTTCATTTCATTTCGTTTCATTTTATTCCTCTCATTTCGTTTCATTTCATTTCGTTTTTGTTTTTCGTTTCATTTCGATTCGTTTCATTTCATTTCGTTTCATTTCGTTTCGTTTCATTTCATCTCATTTCATTTCAATTTATTTCACTAAATTTCAATTAATTCTTTTAATTTCACTTCACTGCATATCATTTCATTTCATTTCAATTCATTTTATTACTTTTCATTTCATTTCATTACATTTCATTTCACTTTATGACATTTCGTTTCTTTACATTTAATTTAATTTCATTTCATTACATTACATTTCATTTCATTTCATTACATTTCATTTCATTTCATTACATTTCATTTCATTTCATTACATTTCATTTCATTTCATTTCATTTCATTACATTTCATTTCATTTCATTTCATTTCATTACATTTCATTTCAGTTCATTACATTTCATTTCATTTCATTACATTTCATTTCACTTCATTACATTTCGTTTAAATTCAGAACATTTCGTTTGATTTCAATTCACTTTAAATTTCGTTTTTCGCTTCCCTGTTCATTTGGAAATGATTTGGTTGCTTTGTTATATATTTTGTATATTTTCATTTAATTTTTTAATTTAATTTCAGTTCATTTGTTTTTTTGTTATATATTTATTTATTTTGTTTTCATTTCATTTCTTTTTGTTTCATTTCGTTTCGTTTCATTATAATACATTATCGTTTCTCTGTTTTTTGGGAAATGATTTGGATTTTTGTTATATATTTGTTTATTGATGTTTGTTTTCATTTCATTTCATTTTGTTTCATTTAATTTCAATTCGTTTCATTTCATTTCATTTCATTTCATTTCATTCCATTTTCCTTTTTGTTTCTCTGTTTATTTGGAACTGGTTTGGTTTTTTTATTTATTTGTTTATTGTTGTTTGTTTTCAATTCATTTCATTTCTTTTCGTTTCATTTTATTTCGCTTCATTTCACCTCATTTCATTTCATTTCAATTTATTGCATTTCTTTTTGTTTCACTGCATTTTATTTCATTTCATTTCATTTCATTATGTTTCATTTCATTTCACTTCATATCACTTCATTTCATTTCATTTCTTTATATTTCATTTCACTTCTCTTCATTTCATATCGTTTCACTTCTTTTTGTTTTTCGTATCTCTGTTTATTTGGAAATAGTTTGCTTTTTGTTATATTTTTTTGGTTATTGTTGTTTGTTTTCATTTCATTTCATTTCACTACATTTAATTTCATTTCATTACATTTTATTTCGTTTCATTTCATTTTATTTCATTTCATTTCAATTTCGTTTCTCTGTTTTTTTATAAATGATTTGTATTTTTGGTATACATTTTGTTTATTTTTATTTGTTTTCACTTAAAGTCATTTCGTTTCATTTAATTTCATTTCGTTTCATTTCATATCATTTCATTTCACTTCATTTCATTTTACTTCATTTCATTTCATTCCATTTTTGTTTTTCTTTTCTCTTTTTATTTGGTTTGGTTTTTTGTTATATGTTTGTTTATTGTTGTTTGTTTTCATTTAATTTCATTTCTTTTCGTTTCATTTCATTTCAGTTCGTTTCTTTTCTTTTCGTTTCATGTCATTTCATTACATTTCATTACATTTAATTTCATTTCATTACCTTTCATTTCCCTTTATTACATTTCTTTTCTTTACATTTAATTTAATTTCAGTGCATTACATTTCATTCCATTTTATCTCATTACATTTTATTTAATTTTATTTCATTACATTTCATTTCGTTACATTTCATTTCATTTAATTTCATTAATTTTCTAATTTTATTTCAATTCATTTGTTTTTTTTATTTATTTATTTTGCTTTCATTTCATTTCTTTTTGTCTCATTTCATTTCGTTTCTTTATAATACATTTCATTTCATTTCATTTTATTTTGTTTCATTTCAATTTCGTTTCTCTGTTTTTTTGGAAATGATTTGGATTTTTGTTATACATTTGGTTTATTTTTATTTGTTTTCATTTCATTTCTCTTTGTTTTATTTAATTTCAATTCGTTTCATTTCATATCATTTCATTTAATTCCATTTTCTTTTTTCGTTTCTCTGTTTATTTGGAACTGGTTTGGTTTTTTGTAATATATTTTTGTTTATTGTTGTTTGTTTTCATTTCATTTCTTTTCTTTTTCTTTCATTTTATTTCGTTTCATTTCAACTCATTTCATTTCATTTCCATTTATTTAATATCATTTCATTTCATTTCATTTTGTTTCAGGTTATTCCTCTTATTTAATTTTATTTCATTTCGTTTCATTTTTTTCCTCTCATTTCATTTCATTTCGTTTTTGTTTTTCGTTACATTTCAATTCGTTTCATTTCATTTCGTTTCATTTCATTTCATTTTCGTTTTTCATTGTTCTGTTTATTTGGAAATGATTTGGTTTTTGTTATACAATTTGGTTATTTTTATTTGTTTTCATTTCATTTTTTTCATGTCATTTCACTTTAATCCTTTTAATTTCATTTCGTTTCATTTCATTTCATCTCATTTCATCGCATTTCATTTCAATTTATTTCATTTACTTTCAATTTATTTCTTTTAATTTCCCTTCATTGCAATACTTTTTCCATTTCACTATATTACATTTAATTTCAGCACATTTCAATTCACTTTATATTTGGTTTTTTGCTTCTCTGTTTATTTGGAAATGATTTGTTTTTTTTTGTTATATATTTGGTTAATTTTCATTTAATTTTATAATTTCATTTCATTACATTTGTTTTTTTGTTATATATTTGATTATTTTGTTTTCATTTCATTTCATTTCTTTTTTTTTCATTTCATTTAGTTTCATTTCATTTTTTTTTCATTTTATTTCAACTCATTTCATTTTCGTTTTTCGTTTCTCTGTTTATTTGGAAATGATTTGGTTTATTGTTATATATTTAAATGATTAAATTTTTCTTATATGTATTCATTTCAATTCGTTTCATTCAATTTCACTTCATTTCATTTCATTTCACTTTATTACATTTTATTTCATTTCTTTTCATTTAATTTAATTTCCTTGCATAACATTTCATAATATTATCATTTAATTTCAGTACAGTTCAATTCACTTTATATTTGGTTTTTTGCTTGTCTTTTCGTTTGGAAACGATATGCTTTTTTGTTATATATTTTGCTTATTTTCATTTGTTTTCATTTGAATTCATTTTATTCCATTTCATTTCAGTTCATTTCATTTCGTTTCATTTCATTTCATTTCGTTTAATTTTCGTTTTTCCTTTTTTCTGTTTATTTGGAAACGATTTGGTTTTTTGTTATGTAATATGTTTTTTTCTTTTCATTCCATTTCATTTCATTTTAGCTCATTTAGTTTAATTAAATTTCATTTCATTTCATTTTATTGCATTTCTTTTTATTTCATTGCATTTGAAATCATTTCACTTCATTTCATTTCATTTCATTCCACTTGATTTCATTTCATATCGTTTCACTTCTTTTTGTTTTTCGTTTTTCGTCTCTCTGTTTATTTGGAAATAATTTGCTTTTTGTTATATTTTTTTGGTTATTGTCGTTTGTTTTCATTTCATTTCATTTCATTTCATTTCGTTTCATTTCGTTTTTCGTCTCTCTGTTTATTTGGAAATAATTTGCATTTTGATATATGTCTTTGGTTATTGTTGTTTGTTTTCATTTCATTTCACTACATTTAATTTCATTTCATTACATTTTATTTCGATTCATTTCATTTTATTTCATTTCATTTCAATTTCGTTTCTCTGTTTTTTTTGGAAATGATTTGTATTTTTGTTATACATTTTGTTTATTTTTATTTGTTTTCATTTAATTTCATTTCATATCATTTCATTTCACTTCATTTCATTTTATTTCATTTCATTTCATTTCATTTCATTCCATTTTTGTTTTTCTTTTCTCTGCTTATTTGGAACTGGTTTGGTTTTTTGTTATATGTTTGTTTATTGTTGTTTGTTTTCATTTAATTTATTTCTTTTCGTTTCTTTTCATTTCACTTTAATTCTTTTCATTTCATTTCATTTGTTTGTTGTTATATATTTGATTATTTTGTTTTCATTTCATTTCATTTCTTTTTGTTTCATTTCATTTATTTTCATTTCATTTCATATCATTTTATTTCGTTTTATTTCAACTCATTTCATTTTCGTTTTTCGTTTTTCGTTTCTCTGTTTATTTGGAAATGATTTGGTTTTTTTTTATGCATCTGGTTTATTTTTATTTGTTTTCATCTCATTTCATTTCAATTTATTTCACTTCATTTCAATTCATTTCAATTCGTTTCATTCAATTTCACTTCAATGCATTACATTTCATTTCATTTCACTTTATTACATTTTATTTCATTTCTTTTCATTTAATTTAATTTCATTGCTTTACATTTCATAATTTCATCATTTAAATTCAGTACATTTCAATTCATTTAACTCCATTTCATTACAGTTCATTTCATTTCGTTTCATTTTCGTTTTTCCTTTTTTCTGTTTATTTGGAAACGCTTTAGTTTTTTGTTATGTAATATGTTTTTTTCTTTTCATTCCATTTCATTTCATTTTAGCTCATTTAGTTTAATTAAATTTCTTTTCATTTCATTTTATTGCATTTCTTTTTGTTTCATTGCATTTTATTTCATTTCATTTCATTACATTTCATTTCATTCCACTTGATTTCATTTCATATCGTTTCACTTCTTTTTGTTTTTCGTTTTTCGTCTCTCTGTTTATTTGGAAATAATTTGCTTTTTGTTATATTTTTTTGGTTGTTGTCGTTTGTTTTCATTTCATTTCATTTCACTTCATTTAATTTAATTTCGTTACATTTTATTTCGTTTCATTTCCTTTCATTTTATTTCATTTCATTTCAATTTCGTTTCTCTGTTTTTTTATAAATGATTTGTATTTTTGTTATACAGTTTGTTTATTTTTATTTGTTCTCATTGCATTTCATTTCGTTAAATTTAATTTCCTTTCGTTTCATTTCATTTCATTTAATTTCACTTCATTTCAATTTGTTTCATTTCATTCCATTCCATTTTTGTTTTTCTTTTCTTTGTTTATTTGGTTTGGTTTTTTGTTATATGTTTGTTTATTGTTGTTTGTTTTCATTTAATTTCATTTCATTTCAGTTCGTTTCGTTTCATTTCGGTTCATGCCAATTCATTACATTTCATTTCATTTCATTACATTTCATTTCACTTCATTTCTTTTCATTACATTTTATTTCGATTCATTTCATTTTATTTCATTTCATTTCAATTTCGTTTCTCTGTTTTTTTGGAAATTACTTGTATTTTTGTTATACATTTTGTTTATTTTTTTTTTGTTTTCATTTAGTTTCATTTCGTTTCATTTCATATCATTTCATTTCACTTCATTTCATTTTATTTCACTTCATTTCATTCCATTTTTGTTTTTCTTTTCTCTGTTTATTTGGAACTGGTTTGGTTTTTTGTTATATATTTGTTTATTGTTGTTTGGTTTCATTTCATTTCTTTTAGTTTCATTTCATTTCATTTCCATTTATTTAATTTCATTTCATTTCGTTTCATTTTATTCCTCCCATTTCATTTCATTTCATTTTTGTTTTTCATTTCATTTCATTTCGTTTTATTTTATTTCATTTCATTTCATTTCATTTCATTTCGTTTCATTTCATTTCATTTCATTTCATTTCATTTCATTTCATTTCAATTCATTTAATTTAAATTCTCTTCATTGTATTACATTTCATTTCATAACATTTCATTTAATTTCTGTACATTTCATTTCATTTCACTTCATTTTATATTTCGTTTTTCGCTTCTCTGTGTATTTGGAAATGATTTGGTTTTTGTTATACAATTTGGTTATTTTTATTTGTTTTCATTTCATTTTTTTTTCATTTCATTTCACTTTAATTTTTTTAATTTCATTTCGTTTCATTTCATTTCATTTCATTTCGTTTCATTTCATTTCATTTCATCTCATTTCATCGCATTTCATTTCAATTTATTTCATTTAATTTCAATTTATTTCTTTTAATTTCACTGCATTGCATTACTTTTCATTTCACTTTATTACATTTTATTTCACATTTACATTTAATTTCAGCACATTTCAATTTACTTTATATTTGGTTTTTTGCTTCTCTGTTTATTTGGAAATGATTTGTTTTTTTGTTATATATTTGGTAAATTTTCTTTTAATTTTTTAATTTCATTTCATTTCATTTGCTTTTTTGTTATATATTTGATTATTTTGTTTTCATTTCATTTTATTTTTATTTTGTTTCATTTCTTTTAGTTTCATTTCATTTCATTTAATTTTATTTCAACTCATTTCATTTTTGTTTTTCGTTTCTCTGTTTATTTGGAAATGATTTGGTTTATTGTTATATATTTAAATGATTAAATTTTTCTTATATATTTTGCTAATTGTTAATTGTTTTCTTTTCATTTCATTTCAATTCATTTCATTTCATTTTGTTTCATTTTATTCCTCTTATTTAATTTCATTTCATTTCGTTTCATTTTATTCCTCTCATTTCATTTCATTTCGTTTTTGTTTTTCGTTTCATTTCAATTCGTTTCATTTCATTTCGTTTCATTTCATTTCATTTTCGTTTTTCATTGCTCTGTTTATTTGGAAATGATTTGGTTTTTGTTATACAATTTCGATATTTTTATTTGTTTTCATTTCATTTTTTTTCATTTCGTTTCACTTTAATCCTTTTAATTTCATTTCGTTTCATTTCATTTCATCTCATTTCATCGCATTTCATTTCAATTTATTTCATTTACTTTCAATTTATTTCTTTTAATTTCCCTTCATTGCAATACTTTTTCCATTTCACTATATTACATTTAATTTCACATTTACATTTAATTTCAGCACATTTCAATTCACTTTATATTTGGTTTTTTGCTTCTCTGTTTATTTGGAAATGATTTGTTTTTTTTTTGTTATATATTTGGTTAATTTTCATTTAATTTTATAATTTCATTTCATTACATTTGTTTTTTTGTTATATATTTGATTATTTTGTTTTCATTTCATTTCATTTCTTTTTTTTTTTCATTTCATTCAATTTCATTTCATTTTTTTTCATTTTATTTCAACTCATT
This sequence comes from Ceratitis rosa, assembly GCA_037013455.1. Taxonomy (NCBI): domain Eukaryota; kingdom Metazoa; phylum Arthropoda; class Insecta; order Diptera; family Tephritidae; genus Ceratitis; species Ceratitis rosa. Next base: position 500,938 of record JAWMAG010000014.1, on the reverse strand, counting down.
TCATTTTCGTTTTTCGTTTCTCTGTTTATTTGGAAATGATTTGGTTTATTGTTATATATTTAAATGATTAAATTTTTCTTATATGTATTCATTTCAATTCGTTTCATTCAATTTCACTTCATTTCATTTCATTTCACTTTATTACATTTTATTTCATTTCTTTTCATTTAATTTAATTTCCTTGCATAACATTTCATAATATTATCATTTAATTTCAGTACATTTCAATTCAGTTTATATTTGGTTTTTTGCTTGTCTTTTCGTTTGGAAACGATTTGCTTTTTTGTTATATATTTTGCTTATTTTCATTTGTTTTCATTTCAATTCATTTTATCCCATTTCATTTCAGTTCATTTCATTTCGTTTCATTTCATTTCATTTCGTTTCATTTTCGTTTTTCCTTTTTTCTGTTTATTTGGAAACGATTTGGTTTTTTGTTATGTAATATGTTTTTTTCTTTTCATTCCATTTCATTTCATTTTAGCTCATTTAGTTTAATTAAATTTCATTTCATTTCATTTTATTGCATTTCTTTTTGTTTCATTGCATTTGAAATCATATCATTTCATTTCATTACATTTCATTTCATTTCATTTCACTTCATTTCATTTCATATCGTTTCACTTATTTTTGGTTTTCGTTTTTCGTCTCTCTGTTTATTTGGAAATAATTTGCATTTTGATATATGTCTTTGGTTATTGTTGTTTGTTTTCATTTCATTTCACTACATTTAATTTCATTTCATTACATTTTATTTCGATTCATTTCATTTCAATTTCGTTTCTCTGTTTTTTTTGGAAATGATTTGTATTTTTGTTATACATTTTGTTTATTTTTATTTGTTTTCATTTAATTTCATTTCATATCATTTCATTTCACTTCATTTCATTTTATTTCATTTCATTTCATTTCATTCCATTTTTGTTTTTCTTTTCTCTGCTTATTTGGAACTGGTTTGGTTTTTTGTTATATGTTTGTTTATTGTTGTTTGTTTTCATTTAATTTATTTCTTTTCGTTTCTTTTCATTTCGTTTCATTTCAGTTCGTTTCGTTTCATTTTGTTTCATGTCACTTCATTACATTTCATTTCATTTCATTACATTTCATTTCACTTTATTACATTTCGTTTCTTTACATTTAATTTAATTTCATTGCATTACATTTCATTTCATTTCATCTCATTACATTTTATTTAATTTAATTTCATTACATTTCATTTCGTTACATTTCATTTCATTTCAATTTATTTAATTTCATTTCATTTCATTTTGTTTCATTTTATCCTCTTATTTAATTTCATTTCATTTTGTTTCATTTTGTTCCTCTCATTTCATTTCATTTCGTTTCATTTTATTCCTCTCATTTCATTTCATTTCGTTTCTGTTTTTCGTTTCATTTCAATTCGTTTCATTTCATTTCGTTTCATTTCATTTCATTTTCGTTTTTCGTTGCTCTGTTTATTTGATGATGATTACTTTTTCTTATACAATTTTGTTATTTTTATTTGTTTTCATTTCATTTTTTTTCATTTCATTTCACTTTAATTCTTTTCATTTCATTTCATTTGTTTGTTGTTATATATTTGATTTTTTTTTATTTTCATTTCATTTCATTTCTTTTTGTTTCATTTCATTTATTTTCATTTCATTTCATATGATTTTATTTCGTTTTATTTCAACTCATTTCATTTTCGTTTTTCGTTTTTCGTTTCTCTGTTTATTTGGAAATGATTTGGTTTTTTTTTGCATCTGGTTTATTTTTATTTGTTTTCATCTCATTTCATTTCAATTTATTTCACTTCATTTCAATTCATTTCAATTCGTTTCATTTCATTTCATTCCATTTTTGTTTTTCTTTTCTTTGTTTATTTGGTTTGGTTTTTTTTATATGTTTGTTTATTGTGGTTTGTTTTCATTTCATTTCATTTCACTACATTTAATTTAATTTCGTTACATTTTATTTCGTTTCATTTCCTTTCATTTTATTTCAATTTCGTTTCTCTGTTTTTTTATAAATGATTTGTATTTTTGTTATACATTTTGTTTATTTTTATTTGTTCTCATTTCATTTCATTTCGTTAAATTTAATTTCATTTCGTTTCATTTCATATCATTTAATTTCACTTCATTTCAATTTGTTTCATTTCATTTCATTCCATTTTTGTTTTTCTTTTCTTTGTTTATTTGGTTTGGTTTTTTTTATATGTTTGTTTATTGTGGTTTGTTTTCATTTAATTTCATTTCTTTTCGTTTCATTTCATTTCAGTTCGTTTCGTTTCATTTCGGTTCATGCCATTTCTTTACATTTCATTTCATTTCATTACATTTGATTTCACTTCATTTCATTTCATATCGTTTCACTTATTTTTGGTTTTCGTTTTTCGTCTCTCTGTTTATTTGGAAATAATTTGCATTTTGATATATTTTTTTGGTTATTGTTGTATGTTTTCATTTCATTTCATTTCACTACATTTAATTTAATTTCATTACATTTTATTTCGTTTCATTTCATTTCATTTTATTTCATTTCATTTCAATTTCGTTTCTCTGTTTTTTTTGGAAATGATTTGTATTTTTGTTATACATTTTGTTTATTTTTATTTGTTCTCATTGCATTTCATTTCGTTAAATTTAATTTCCTTTCGTTTCATTTCATTTCATTTAATTTCACTTCATTTCAATTTGTTTCATTTCATTCCATTCCATTTTTGTTTTTCTTTTCTTTGTTTATTTGGTTTGGTTTTTTGTTATATGTTTGTTTATTGTTGTTTGTTTTCATTTAATTTCATTTCATTTCAGTTCGTTTCGTTTCATTTCGGTTCATGCCAATTCATTACATTTCATTTCATTTCATTACATTTCATTTCACTTCATTTCATTTCATTACATTTCATTTCACTTCATTTCATTTCATTACATTTTATTTCGATTCATTTCATTTTATTTCATTTCATTTCAATTTCGTTTCTCTGTTTTTTTGGAAATGACTTGTATTTTTGTTATACATTTTGTTTATTTTTTTTTTGTTTTCATTTAGTTTCATTTCATATCATTTCATTTCACTTCATTTCATTTTATTTCACTTCATTTCATTCCATTTTTGTTTTTCTTTTCGCTGTTTATTTGGAACTGGTTTGGTTTTTTGTTATATATTTGTTTATTGTTGTTTGGTTTCATTTCATTTCTTTTAGTCTCATTTCATTTCATTTCCATTTATTTAATTTCATTTCATTTCGTTTCATTTTATTCCTCTCATTTCATTTTTGTTTTACGTTTCATTTCATTTCGTTTCATTTTATTTCATTTCATTTCATTTCGTTTCATTTCATTTCATTTCATTTCATTTCATTTCAATTCATTTAATTTAAATTCTCTTCATTGTATTACATTTCATTTCATAACATTTCATTTAATTTCTGTACATTTCATTTCATTTCACTTCATTTTATATTTCGTTTTTCGCTTCTCTGTGTATTTGGAAATGATTTGGTTTTTGTTATACAATTTGGTTATTTTTATTTGTTTTCATTTCATTTTTTTTTCATTTCATTTCACTTTAATTTTTTTAATTTCATTTCGTTTCATTTCATTTCATTTCATTTCGTTTCATTTCATTTCATTTCTTCTCATTTCATCTCATTTCATTTCAATTTATTTCATTTAATTTCAATTTATTTCTTTTAATTTCACTGCATTGCATTACTTTTCATTTCACTTTATTACATTTTATTTCACATTTACATTTAATTTCAGCACATTTCAATTTACTTTATATTTGGTTTTTTGCTTCTCTGTTTATTTGGAAATGATTTGTTTTTGTTTTTTTCTTATATATTTTGCTAATTGTTAATTGTTTTCTTTTCATTTCATTTCATTTCATTTTGTTTCATTTTATTCCTCTTATTTAATTTCATTTCATTTCGTTTCATTTTATTCCTCTCATTTCATTTCATTTCGTTTTTGTTTTTCGTTTCATTTCAATTCGTTTCATTTCATTTCGTTTCATTTCATTTCATTTTCGTTTTTCATTGCTCTGTTTATTTGGAAATGATTTGGTTTTTGTTATACAATTTTGATATTTTTATTTGTTTTCATTTCATTTTTTTTTTCATTTCGTTTCACTTTAATCCTTTTAATTTCATTTCGTTTCATTTCATTTCATTTGATCTCATTTCATCGCATTTCATTTCAACTTATTTCATTTAATTTCAATTTATTTCATTTAATTTCACTTCATTGCATTACTTTTCATTTCACTTTATTACAAGTTATTTCACATTTACATTTAATATCAGCACATTTCAATTAACTTTATATTTGGTTTTTTGCTTCTCTGTTTATTTGGAAATGATTTGTTTTTTTGTATAATATTTGGTTAATTTTCACATAAATTTTTAATTTTATTTCATTTCATTTGTTTTTTTGTTATATATTTGATTATTTGGTTTTCATTTCATTTCATTTCATTTTATTTCATTTCATTTCAACTCATTTCATTCTCGTTTTTCGTTTCTCTGCTCATTTGGAAATGATTTGGTTTATGGTTATATAATTAAATGATTAAATTTTTCTTTCATATTTTGCTAATTGTTAATTGTTTTCATTTCATTTCATTTCAATTTAGTTCATTTCATTTCAATTCATTTCATTTCATTTTATTTCATTTCATTTGATTTCGTTTCATTTCATTTCATTTCGTTTCATTTCATTTCATTTCATTTCAATTCATTTAATTTAAATTCTCTTCATTGTATTACATTTCATTTCATAACATTTCATTTAATTTCTGTACATTTCATTTCATTTCACTTCATTTTATATTTCGTTTTTCGCTTCTCTGTGTATTTGGAAATGATTTGGTTTTTGTTATACAATTTGGTTATTTTTATTTGTTTTCATTTCATTTTTTTTTCATTTCATTTCACTTTAATTTTTTTAATTTCATTTCGTTTCATTTCATTTCATTTCGTTTCATTTCATTTCATTTCATCTCATTTCATCTCATTTCATTTCAATTTATTTCATTTAATTTCAATTTATTTCTTTTAATTTCACTGCATTGCATTACTTTTCATTTCACTTTATTACATTTTATTTCACATTTACATTTAATTTCAGCACATTTCAATTTACTTTATATTTGGTTTTTTGCTTCTCTGTTTATTTGGAAATGATTTGTTTTTTTGTTATATATTTGGTAAATTTTCTTTTAATTTTTTAATTTCATTTCATTTCATTTGCTTTTTAGTTATATATTTGATTATTTTGTTTTCATTTCATTTTATTTTTATTTTGTTTCATTTCTTTTAGTTTCATTTCATTTCATTTAATTTTATTTCAACTCATTTCATTTTTGTTTTTCGTTTCTCTGTTTATTTGGAAATGATTTGGTTTATTGTTATATATTTAAATGATTAAATTTTTCTTATATATTTTGCTAATTGTTAATTGTTTTCTTTTCATTTCATTTCAATTCATTTCATTTCATTTTGTTTCATTTTATTCCTCTTATTTAATTTCATTTCATTTCGTTTCATTTTATTCCTCTCATTTCATTTCATTTCGTTTTTGTTTTTCGTTTCATTTCAATTCGTTTCATTTCATTTCGTTTCATTTCATTTCATTTTCGTTTTTCATTGCTCTGTTTATTTGGAAATGATTTGGTTTTTGTTATACAATTTTGATATTTTTATTTGTTTTCATTTCATTTTTTTTTCATTTCGTTTCACTTTAATCCTTTTAATTTCATTTCGTTTCATTTCATTTCATTTGATCTCATTTCATCGCATTTCATTTCAACTTATTTCTTTTAATTTCAATTTATTTCTTTTAATTTCACTTCATTGCATTACTTTTCATTTCACTTTATTACAATTTATTTCACATTTACATTTAATTTCAGCACATTTCAGTTAACTTTATATTTGGTTTTTTGCTTCTCTGTTTATTTGGAAATGATTTGTTTTTTTGTATAATATTTGGTTAATTTTCACATAATTTTTTAATTTTATTTCATTTCATTTGTTTTTTTGTTATATATTTGATTATTTGGTTTTCATTTCATTTCATTTCATTTTATTTCGTTTCATTTCAACTCATTTCATTCTCGTTTTTCGTTTCTCTGCTCATTTGGAAATGATTTGGCTTATGGTTATATAATTAAATGATTAAATTTTTCTTTCATATTTTGCTAATTGTTAATTGTTTTCATTTCATTTCATTTCAATTCATTTCATTTCATTTCAAGTCATTTCATTTCATTTTATTTCATTTCATTTGATTTCGTTTCATTTCAATTTCGTTTTTCCTTTTTTCTGTTTATTTGGAAATGATTTGGTTTTTTTTATGCATCTTGTTTATTTTTATTTGTTTTCATCTCATTTCATTTCAATTTATTTCACTTCATTTCAATTCATTTCAATTCGTTTCATTCAATTTCACTTCATTGCATTACATTTCATTTCACTTTATTACATTTTATTTCATTTTTTTTCATTTAATTTAATTTCATTGCATTACATTTCATAATTTCATCATTTAATTTCAGTACATTTCAATTCACTTTATATTTGGTTTTTTGCTTGTCTTTTTGTTTGGAAACGATATGCTTTTTTGTTATATATTTTGCTTATTTTCATTTGTTTTCATTTCAATTCATTTTTCCATTTCATTTCAGTTTATTTCATTTCGTTTCACTTCATTTCATTTCGTTTCATTTTCGTTTTTCCTTTTTTCTGTTTATTTGGAAACGATTTGGTTTTTTGTTATGTAATATATATATATATTCTTTTCATTCCATTTCATTTCATTTTAGCTCATTTAGTTTAATTAAATTTCACTTCATTTCATTTTATTGTATTTCGATTTGTTTCATTGCATTTGAAATCATTTCACTTCATTTCATTTCATATCGTTTCACTTCTTTTTGGTTTTCGTTTTTCGTCTCTCTGTTTATTTGAAAATAATTTGCTTTTTGATATATTTTTTTGGTTATTGCTGTTTGTTTTCATTTCATTTATTTTCACTACATTTAATTTCATTTCATTACATTTTATTTCGTTTCATTTCATTTCATTTTATTTCATTTCAATTTCGTTTCTCTGTTTTTTTGGAAATGATTTGAATTTTTGTTATACATTTTGTTTATTTTTATTTGTTTTCATTTAATTTCATTTCGTTTCATTTCATATCATTTCATTTCACTTCATTTCATATTATTTCATTTTATTTCACTTCATTTCATTCCATTTTTGTTTTTCTTTTCTCTGTTTTCTTCTCTGTTTATTTGGAACTGGTTTGGTTTTTTGTTATATGTTTGTTTATTGTTGTTTGTTTTCATTTAATTTAATTTCTTTTCGTTTCATTTCATTTTGCCTAATATTCCTTTCACTCCAAACGTTGGCAGTGGCATCTGTCGGCAAATAATTGCATAATTCAAAGCCATGAATTGTTGGCACGGTTGCACTCTTTGTGTGCCTACCCAGTGGTATAAGTCTCCAAAAGGGGATGTTCGCCAAAACGGTTCCTCCACTAACAAATATTAGGGAAACGGAATGCTTTGCGCGGGTATTCCGTAAAAATGGGTGTCGCTTTTCTTTTTATATGGCGAGGGGAAAATTATCCCAGTGTACTTGGTGTGCCATGGTGGCGTGCGCTATATAACTCTGTCCCTTTGGGTAATGGGGGCACCAATACACACTCGCCTGAGAATTCTGACGGCCGACGCGTAGCTTGCGGCCTGGCTCGTAAGTGCGTGCCGGATCAGATTCTAATAATCTACTAAAGCGTGCACACCTTTTTGCGCGGACGTGCGAAATATCTTAGCAAATAAAAATAAAAATAAAATCAAATTTTTGTAATAATTTAGTGCCAGTCGAGGCATATATTTATTGGCAGTTGAAGCCAAGTAAGGGCAGTAGAAGCCCATAGTGTTTAATTATTATTAGTGGCATAGGGGTTTCGCGTTCTAGTGGCGGAACCGAAGTTTGGCGGCATCACCGGAGGAGCACCGAAGTTGGGCACTCACACCCGACTGAAACCGATAAGTATCATTTTGCCTGTTTATTGTTTTCGTACGTTGCTTTTGTCGTGCCGACAGTGCCGTTCCCTCCGTTCGTCCATACCCATCCTTTTAGCATCCCGCACCCAGAGCCCAGTCATACAGGCGGGTTAAAGTTACCCCCGGCAGCACGGGAGTAGTGCGAGTGGGTTCGTAACCAGTTTGGTTGGACCACACCTCGGGTGCACCCCAAAAATATATTTTGTTTATTTTGGTTTATATCGCTGCTTAATTGTTGTCGTGCATTTGTTTATACCAGCGTTAGTAAAATTCACATTTTGTTGTTTTCCTTACTTGCGAATAGTTTTGTTAGTGTACGTAGCTAGCGACCCACGCCGTCTTCACTAAGCTGGCCGGTCGCTTTGTTAGTTTTGTCATCTTCTTTTTGTGCGGTAGTTTGTTTTGTTGACGTGTGTGGTTGTTGGTAGGCGCTTGACCAACAGCCACTGTAGGTATACATATGTATGTACGTATGTACATACGCACATACATATTGCAAATATAAAAAGTGGAGGTGACAAATTGGCGCCCAACGTGGGACCCAATATTTAAAGATATTTATTTTGATAAATTTTTGCGATTTTTATTTCAGCTGATTTTGAGTGGCTTTTTGTTGTCTAGTCTTTGTGTTAAATAATATTTAACAAATTTCTACTTTTTTCTTTTGTTAGTTAGGCATTCCAATAGTGGAAGTAGCGAGGAAGTAAAGAAGAGATTGGGGGTCGAACCCAGGCCCATCGGCAGATTGAATAAAATATATTTAGTACAAAGGAATTTGGTGAGTTCGTTCCGTTTTGTAAATTTGCAATTTTTGTGTGTGCGTTGCGGTAAATTGTATTTGAGTTTTATACTAGTAGGAGAGATTGTTGGTCAAGTGTGTTGAGACTTTTCCGAAAGTGACCAGTAGTGGTCGTTATAAATTAGGTTGTGTTTTTTTTTAGTTTTTTGTTCATCAAGGATTTCGTTGTCTTTTTTATTGTTTTCGATCAATAATTTTTTTTTTTTTGTTAATAGTTGTGTTGTCGGAGTAGACAATATTTGTTTTTATTTTATTAATTTTTTTTTGTTTTTTGTGGTTAGGCTCTTTTGTTGTTGACGTGTTAGGGTCTTTTGTTGAGCCAGTATAGGGCAACGCGTTTACCACATTAGGGTAATATTTTTTTTTTAACTTAGATTATTAAAAAATTTTTGTTTTTTTATATTTTTTTTCTTTTGGTTTTGTTTCTTGAATTTTTTTTTCGTTTTTTCGAGTTTATTTATTTTTATTGAACATGGAGATTAATCGTTTAGCGCAGGATGAGCTCGCGTACGAGATGGAGGCACGCGGCCCTCCAGTCGGTACGGTCGAAGCCATGCGTAAGTCGCTTAGGGCATCACGGTTAATAGAGAAAAGAGGGTCGGTAAACCTCTTTCAGGACTACCCCTTTAGTTTCGACGAGGATAAGACGGCGGTCGAGTCGAAACTGGAGGAGGTAGAAAATTTAATTTTATCGGTTTCGGGTGGAGGCAAGCCATCGCATGGAGCGAAAGCGATGGCAAAGATCGAATGGTGCCTCTCGCGAATCGGACGGGCGCGACCGGGAAGCGACGGCGAGATGACTCAGCAGATGGAGCTGAAGAGCAAGTTGTTGCTCCATCTCGCCGAATTACAAGAGGTGATCGGCAACGAAGAAGCCGAGGAGAAGGAAACCGGTTCGGTAGAGCGCTCGGGTGCCATTCGTGCGGACCCGATAGCATCCCCGCCCGTGGAGGTACGACGCGTCGTTGAGGAGACAGCCGAGTCTCAGAAGCCGGTGAACTTGTCGAAGTGGGACTTCCACTTCGACGGCGAAAAAGCGGGTATGTCGCTTTTCGCATTTTTAGAACGGATTGAGGAGTTGAGAGAGGCACGCGGTGTGACCCAAGCTCAACTCTTCCGAGGCGCGGTCGATTCATTTGGGGGAAAAGCTCTTTTGTGGTTTAGGTCGGTTAAGAAGACTTTAGGTAGCTGGGAGGAGCTAGTAAGAGAGTTAAAGTTGGAGTTTTTGCACCCCAACTACGACGATCTCTTACTAGACGAGATTAGGCGAAGGACTCAGGGAGCGAATGAGTCCATCGGTGTTTATGTTGCGGCTATGAAGGTCATGTTTGGTAGACTTCAGGAGCCTTTATCGGAAAAGAGGATGTTAGGATTGATTAGGTCGAATCTCCTACCATTCTACCAGACCCAGCTGGGACTGGTGACAATAGGGTCGGTTAGCGAACTAGTTGCTTTGGGTAGGCAACTAGAGGCGGTTAGGTCATCGGTGGATGCTTTTGTCCCTCCTCCGAGTCATAAGGCCAAAGGTTTATTGGAACCTGACCTGGCTTATGTCTCGGCTGGTGTAGAGGTCGCGGCTGTAGCGGAGCCGGACCTTGTTGATAGTTTTAGGCCGGGGTCGAATACCCGATGCTTCAACTGTAGGAGGTTCGGTCATATTTCGGCGGATTGTAGGAAGGGGATAAAGTGCTTCGGGTGCGGTAGACTTGGAGTCATGAAGCGGGACTGCCCGGCGTGTGCAGCGAAGCCGAGTGGCTCCCCGCGTACCCATCGAAGTCCAACTTCCGTTGGTGGGCGAAACCACAACCCCTTCAGGTCAGGGCGCGTTAGAGATAATAGGCCGGATGACGGCGGTGCAAATTCTCGGTCGAGCGATAGGGTTGTCAGGTCGGACAACAGATCTGGAAACGGGAGATAGACCCCTGGGACAGCAGGACAGGCGGTCTAGTAGGTCGAGTTAGTGAACCTGCTAACTCCCAGCTGGCAAATGTAGGTGTCGAGATTGAAGAGGTTAGGTTGGCGTTTTCGTTGGTGACGGACGGTCACGACGAACGCCCGTATTTAGATATTAGGATCCATGGTTTTACTTTTAGGGCTTTGTTGGATTCTGGTGCGACCAGAACAGTAATAGGTCGGCTAGGTTGGCAGAAATTGAGTTCGTTTGGTATTAGGGTGAGTTCAGTTTCGAATTTTTTGAGAGTGACTCTCACGGATGGAGGTCATATCTCGGTGTTAGGTTCGGTTTTGTTGCCAATCGGGGTGGAGGGCAAGTCGGTTCTCCTGGAATGCCTCGTGGTTCCAGAGTTACCTCAGGCCGTAATCCTTGGCATCGATTTTTGGGCCAAGGCGGGTATTATCCCGGATATATCAAAAATGAGGTGGTCGATTTCTCGGCCGGAGCCAGAACCGTTGGTGGCAATAGTGGACCACTCCGAGTTAGGTGATAGGGAATCTAGGGCATTAGGTCAACTAATAGCTGGGGCGTTCCAGGCTATGCCGGAAGGGCTAGGCCGGACCCATTTGGTCGAGCATAAGATCAGGGTAAAAGCAGGAGTTGAACCTGTGAAACAGCGTTATTACCCTGTGTGTCCCGTCATACAGTCGCGTATGGACGAGGAGATTAAGGATATGCTTGACAAAGGTGTGATAGAGAAATCACATAGTCCTTGGGCGTCTCCAGTTGTAATGATTAGGAAGAAAGACGGTACATATAGGTTTTGTGTAGATTATAGGGTCTTGAATAAATGTACCGAGAAGGATAGTTACCCCCTTCCATATGTGTCGGCGACCTTAGATAAGCTAAGGGATGCCAAGTTTCTGTCCAGCCTGGATATTAAGTCCGCGTATTGGCAAATTCCGGTGGAAGAGCAGTCGAGGCCCTTCACCGCATTCACGGTACCAGGTAGAGGACTATTTCAGTTTAAGAGGATGCCATACGGTTTGCATAATGCACCGGCAACTTGGCAGAGATTTATAGATTCGGTCATAGGACCAGAGTTAGAACCTCATGTTTTTGTGTATTTGGACGATATTATCATCGTTACAAATAATTTTGAGAAGCATTTAGAGATTTTGAAGGTTGTCTTAGATAGATTAGCTAGTGCAGGGCTCCGATTAAATAGGGATAAATGTAATTTTTGTAGGCCTGAATTAAAATATTTGGGCTACGTGGTGGACAAGAACGGTCTACACGTAGACCCCGAGAAGGTAGGGACGATGCTTCGGATTGAGGTACCGAAGAACGTAAAGCAAGTGAAGTCATTTATAGGAACAGTGTCCTGGTACCGCAGATTTATTAAAGATTTTGCAGAGTTAGTTAGGCCTCTCACCGATTTAAATCGAAAGTTCAATTGGACTGAAGATTGTGAAAGGAGTTTTAGAGAAGCGAAGGAACGCTTGGTGACAGCTCCGGTTTTGAGTTGCCCGGATTTTGATAGACCTTTCACAATCCAGACAGACGCATCTGATTTCGGTATAGGTGCGGTGTTAACGCAAATGTTTGATGACGGTGAGAGGGTGATAGCTTATATGAGTAGGTCCTTGAACAAAGGAGAGCGAAATTACTCGACGACCGAAAAGGAGTGTCTAGCGGTTCTGTGGGCGGTTGAGAAACTGCGACCATATGTTGAGGGCGCTAAGTTTACGGTTGTTACGGACCATTATTCGCTTATTTGGTTGAATAAGTTGAAGGATCCGTGTGGTAGGTTAGCTAGGTGGGCTTTGAAACTCCAGCAGTACGATTTTGATATAGTGCATCGGAAAGGCAAGGAACATGTGGTTCCAGATATGCTATCCCGAAGTGTGCCAGTTATTGCTGAGGTGACTACTGCCGATCCTTGGTTGGTAAGGATGATTCGGTTAGTAGAGAAAAAGCCGTTGTCGTATCCAGCGTGGAGGGTTGAAGGTGGCAACCTCTACAAGTTTATTAGGTCGAGATTTCCTTCTGTTTACGGTGATTCACCAGAGTGGAAAAGAGTAATAGGGCGTGATGGTAGAGGTGAGATTTTAAAACAATGTCACGACAATCCGTTAGCAGGCCATATGGGTGTGAAAAAGACTTTTGCGCGTATTTCACGAAAGTTCTACTGGCCAAGGATGAAGTCGGACATTGCAAAATATGTTAGGGCGTGTAAAATTTGTCAGCAGGTGAAACCTGAGAATTCACAGCCAGCTGGGGGTATGATAGAGAGGACCAAGGCAGTCGAGCCTTGGGAAATGATTTGTGTAGATCTGGTAGGGCCTTTAGTGAAGTCGTCACAAGGCTACCAGTATATTTTAACAGTAGTGGACTATTTTTCCAAATTTCCCCTCCTATTCCCTTTGCGTACTGCCACGGCAAAAAGCGTATGCAAACAATTGGAGGATAACGTATTTCTTTTGTTTAGAGTTCCTCGGTCGGTTGTGTGTGACAATGGACCCCAATTTAGGAGTCGAGAGCTTCGGGGCCTCTGCGGTGACTATGGCGTCCAACTCCGGTACACCGCACACTATCACCCACAGGCTAATCCGGCCGAGAGGATCAATCAGATCATTAAAACGACACTTAGGGCTTATATATCAGAGAAGCAGAGGACATGGGACCAACAGTTAGCGAAGGTAGCATGCTGTATTAGGACAGCGCAACACGAAGTGTTAGGAGCTACGCCATATTTTGTGAATTTCGGTAGGGAAATGGCGGTAGAAGGCAGTAGGGACTTCATAGACAGTTTAGGAGATCAGGAGAAATTAAATTGTCAGGAGCGAGCAAAGAGGCTCGAAGAGATTAGGGCCAACATTAGAACTAGGTTAGAGCAGTCGAGTGAGAAGCTTGCGAGGCAGTACAATCTCAGGCGTCGAGATGTACAGTATATGCCTGGAGAGTTAGTATGGAGGAAGAATTTTATGCTGTCGGATGCAGCGAATTTTTATGCAGCGAAGTTAGCGCCAAAATATGTAGGGCCGTTTATTGTTAGGAAGAGAGTGTCACCGTGGACATACACACTGACAGATGACTTAGGCAAAGACAAAGGGACTTGGAACGTTAAAGAGTTGAGGCCATATAGGGATTAATAGGATACTTTAGGAGATTTCCGTTCCCTGACCAAAAGGAAGATTCCTTCCTTTTCGTCGAGGAAGGGGTGGAGTTGTCGCGTACTAGCCGCAACAAAAACTTATTTTGTGTTTGTTTGTTCATTTCCTTTGTTTTGCCTAATATTCCTTCCACTCCAAACGTTGGCAGTGGCATCTGTCGGCAAATAATTGCATAATTCAAAGCCATGAATTGTTGGCACGGTTGCACTCGGTGTGTGCCTACCCAGTGGTATAAGTCTCCAAAAGGGGATGTTCGCCAAAACGGTTCCTCCACTAACAAATATTAGGGAAACGGAATGCTTTGCGCGGGTATTCCGTAAAAATGGGTGTCGCTTTTCTTTTTATATGGCGAGGGGAAAATTATCCCAGTGTACTTGGTGTGCCATGGTGGCGTGCGCTATATAACTCTGTCCCTTTGGGTAATGGGGGCACCAATACACACTCGCCTGAGAATTCTGACGGCCGACGCGTAGCTTGCGGCCTGGCTTGTAAGTGCGTGCCGGATCAGATTCTAATAATCTACTAAAGCGTGCACACCTTTTTGCGCGGACGTGCGAAATATCTTAGCAAATAAAAATAAAAATAAAATCAAATTTTTGTAATAATTTAGTGCCAGTCGAGGCATATATTTATTGGCAGTTGAAGCCAAGTAAGGGCAGTAGAAGCCCATAGTGTTTAATTATTATTAGTGGCATAGGGGTTTCGCGTTCTAGTGGCGGAACCGAAGTTTGGCGGCATCACCGGAGGAGCACCGAAGTTGGGCACTCACACCCGACTGAAACCGATAAGTATCATTTTGCCTGTTTATTGTTTTCGTACGTTGTTTTTGTCGTGCCGACAGTGCCGTTCCCTCCGTTCGTCCATACCCATCCTTTTAGCATCCCGCACCCAGAGCCCAGTCATACAGGCGGGTTAAAGTTACCCCCGGCAGCACGGGAGTAGTGCGAGTGGGTTCGTAACCAGTTTGGTTGGACCACACCTCGGGTGCACCCCAAAAATATATTTTGTTTATTTTGGTTTATATCGCTGCTTAATTGTTGTCGTGCATTTGTTTATACCAGCGTTAGTAAAATTCACTTTTTGTTGTTTTCCTTACTTGCGAATAGTTTTGTTAGTGTACGTAGCTAGCGACCCACGCCGTCTTCACTAAGCTGGCCGGTCGCTTTGTTAGTTTTGTCATCTTCTTTTTGTGCGGTAGTTTGTTTTGTTGACGTGTGTGGTTGTTGGTAGGCGCTTGACCAACAGCCACTGTAGGTATACATATGTATGTACGTATGTACATACGCACATACATATTGTAAATATAAAAAGTGGAGGTGACATCGTTTCAATTCCTTTCATGTCATTTCATTGCATTTCATTTCATTTCATTACATTTCATTTCATTTCATTTCATTTCATTACATTTCATTTCATTTCATTACATTTCATTTCATTTCATTACATTTCATTTCACTTTTTTACAATTCGTTTCTTTACATTTAATTTAATATCATTGCATTACATTTCATTTCATTTCATCTCATTACATTTTATTTAATTTAATTTCATTACATTTCATTTCATTACATTACATTTCATTTCATTTCATTTCAATTTATTAAATTTCATTTCATTTAATTTTGTTTCATTTTATTCTTCTTAATTAATTTCATTTCACTTCGTTTTATTTTATTCCTCTCATTTCATTTCATTTCGTTTTTGTTTTTCATTGCTCTGTTTATTTGGAAATGATTTGGTTTTTGTTATACAATTTGGTTATTTTTATTCGTTTTAATTTCATTTTTTTTCATTTCATTTCGCTTTAATTCTTTTAATTTCATTTCGTTTCATTTATTTTCATTTCATCTCATTTCATCTCATTTCATCGCATTTCATTTCAATTTATTTCATTTAATTTCAATTTATATCTTTTAATTTCACTTCATTGCATTACTTTTCATTTCACTTTATTACATTTTATTTCACATTTACATTTAATTTCAGCACATTTCAATTTACTTTGTATTTGGTTTTTTGCTTCTCTGTTTATTTGGAAACGATTTGTTTTCTTGTTATAGGTATATTTGGTTTATTTTCATTTAATTTTTTAATTTCATTTCATTTCATTTGTTTTTTGTTATATATTTGATTATTTTGTTTTCATTTCATTTCATTTCTTTTTGTTTCATTTCATTTAGTTTCATTTCATTTCATTTCATTTTATTTCATTATACTGCAATTCATTTAATTTTTGTTTTTCGTTTCTCTGTTTATTTGGTTATTTTTATGCATCTTGTTTATTTTTATTTGTCTTCATCTCATTTCATTTCAATTTATTTCACTTCATTTCAATTCGTTTCATTCAATTTCACTTCATTGCATTACATATCGTTTCACTTATTTTTGGTTTTCGTTTTTCGTCTCTCTGTTTATTTGGAAATAATTTTCTTTTTGATACATTTTTTTGGTTATTGTTGTTTGTTTTCATTTCATTTCATTTCACTACATTTAATTTCATTTCATTACATTTTATTTCGTTTCATTTCATTTTATTTCATTTCATTTCAATTTCGTTTCTCTGTTTTTTTGGAAATGATTTGGTTTATTGTTATATATTTAAATGATTTAATTTTTGTTATATATTTTGTTAATTGTTAATTGTTTTCATTTCATTTCATTTCATTTCAATTCATTTCATTTTATTTCATTTCATTTGATTTCGTTTCATTTCATTTTCGTTTTTCGTTTCTCTGCTTATTGGGAAATGATTTGGTTTTTTTATGCATCTTGTTTATTTTTATTTGTTTTCATCTCATTTCATTTTAATTTATTTCACTTCATTTCAATTCGTTTCATTCAATTTCACTTCATTGCATTACATTTCATTTCATTTCATTTCAATTTATTACATTTTATTTCATTTCTTTTCATTTAATTTAATTTCATTGCATTACATTTCATAATTTCATCATTTAATTTCAGTACATTTCAATTCACTTTATATTTGGTTTTTTGCTTGTCTTTTTGTTTGGAAACGATATGCTTTTTTGTTATATATTTTGCTTATTTTCATTTGTTTTCATTTCAATTCATTTTATTCCATTTCATTTCAGTTCATTTCATTTCGCTTCATTTCATTTCATTTCGTTTCATTTTCGGTTTTCCTTTTTTCTGTTTATTTGGAAACGATTTGTTTTTTTGTTATGTAATATGTTTTTTCTTTTCATTCCATTTCGTTTCATTTTAGCTCATTTAGTTTAATTAAATTTCATTTCATTTCATTTTATTGCATTTCTTTTTGTTTCATTGCATTTTATTTCATTTCATTTCATTACATTTCATTTCATTTCACTTCATTTCATTTCATATCGTTTCACTTATTTTTGGTTTTCGTTTCTCGTCTCTCTGTTTATTTGGAAATAATTTGCTTTTTGTTATATTTTTTTGGTTATTGTTGTTTGTTTTTATTTCATTTCACTACATTTAATTTAATTTCAGTACATTTTATTTCGATTCATTTCATTTTATTTCATTTCATTTCAATTACGTTTCTCTATTTTTTTGGAAATGATTTGTATTTTTGTTATACATTTTGTTTATTTTTATTTGTTTTCATTTAATTTCATTTCGTTTCATTTCATATCATTTCATTTCACTTCATTTCATTTTATTTCATTTCATTTCATTTCATTCTATTTTTGTTTTTCTTTTGTCTGTTTATTTGGAACTGGTTTGGTTTTTTGTTATATGTTTGTTTATTGTTGTTTGTTTTCATTTAATTTATTTCTTTTCGTTTCATTTCATTTCGTTTCATTTCAGTTCGTTTCGTTTCATTTCGTTTCATGTCATTTCATTACATTTCATTTCATTTCATTACATTTCATTTCATTACATTTCATTTCATTTCATTACATTTCATTTCACTTCATTACAATTCGTTTCTTTACATTTATTTTAATTTCATTGCATTACATTTCATTTCATTTCATCCCATTACATTTTATTTAATTTAATTTCATTACATTTCATTTCGTTACATTTCATTTCATTACATTTCATTTCAATTTATTTAATTTCATTTTGTTTCATTTTATTCTTCTTATTTAATTTCATTTCATTTCGTTTCATTTTATTCCTCTCATTTCATTTCATTTCGTTTTTGTTTTTCGTTTCATTTCAATTCGTTTCATTTCATTTCGTTTAATTTCATTTCATTTTCGTTTTTCATTGCTCTGTTTAATTGGAAATGATTTGGTTTTTGTTATACAATTTGGTTATTTTATTTGTTTTCATTTCATTTCACTTTAATTCTTTTCATTTCATTTCACTTTAATTCTTTTAATTTCATTTCGTTTCATTTCATTTCATTTCATCTCATTTCATCGCATTTCATTTCAATTTAATTCATTTAATTTCACTTCATTGCATTACTTTTCATTTCACTTTATTACATTTTATTTCACATTTACATTTAATTTCAGCACATTTCAATTTACTTTATATTTGGTTTTTTGCTTCTCTGTTTATTTGGAAATGATTTGTTTTTTCGTTATAGGTATATTTGGTTTATTTTCAGTTAATTTTTTAATTTCATTTCATTTCATTTGTTTTTTTGTTATATATTTGATTATTTTGTTTTCATTTCATTTCCTTTCTTTTTGTTTCATTTCATTTAGTTTCATTTCATTTCATTTCATTTTATTTCATTTTATTTCAACTCATTTCATTTTCGTTTTTCGTATCTCTGTTTATTTTGAAATGATTTGGTTTTTTCTTATGTAATATGATTTTTTCTTTTCATTCCATTTCATTTCATTTTAGCTCATTTAGTTAAATTAAATTTCATTTCATTTCATTTTATTGCAATTCGTTTTGTTTCATTGCAATTTATTTCATTTCATTTCATTTCATTGCATTTTATTTCATTTCATTTCATTTCATTATATTTCATTTAATTTAATTACATTTCATTTCATTCCACTTCATTTCATTTCATATCGTTTCACTTCTTTTTGTTTTTCGTTTCTCGTCTCTCTGTTTATTTGGAAATAATTTGGTTTTTGTTATATTTTTTTGGTTATTGTTGTTTGTTTTCATTTTATTTCATTTAACTACATTTAATTTCATTTCATTACATTTTATTTCGATTCATTTCATTTTATTTCATTTCATTTCAATTTCGTTTCTCTGTTTTTTTTTTGGAAATGATTTGTATTTTTGTTATACATTTTGTTTATTTTTATTTGTTTTCATTTCATTTCATTTCGTTTCATTTAATTTCATTTCGTTTCATTTCATATCATTTCATTTCACTTCATTTCATTTTATTTCATTTCATTTCATTCCATTTTTGTTTTTCTTTTCTCTTTTTATTTGGAACTGGTTTGGTTATTGTTACATGCTTGTTTATTGTTGTTTGTTTTCATTAAATTTCATTTCTTTTCGTTTCACATCATTTCGTTTCATTTCAGCCCGTTTCGTTTCATTTCGTCTCATGTCATTTCATTACAATTCATTTCATTTCATTACAATTCATTTCATTTCATTACAATCCATTTCATTTCATTACATTTCATTTCACTTTATTACATTTCGCTTCTTTACATTTAATTTAATTTCATTGCATTACATTTCATTTCATTTCAAATTATTTAATTTCATTTCATTTCATATTGTTTCATTTTATTCCTCTTATTTAATTTCATTTCATTTCGTTTCATTTTATTCCTCTCATTTTATTTCATTTCGTTTTTGTTTTTCGTTTCATTTCAATTCGTTTCATTTCATTTCGTTTCATTTCATTTCATTTTCGTTTTTCATTGCTCTGTTTATTTGAAAATGATTTGGTTTTTGTTATACAATATGGTTATTTTTATTTGTTTTCATTTCATTTTTTTTTCATTTTATTTCACTTTAATTCTTTTAATTTCATTTCGTTTCATTTCATTTCATTTCATCTCATTTCATCGCATTTCATTTCAATTTATTTCATTTAATTTCAATTTATTTCATTTAATTTCACTTCATTGCATTACTTTTAATTTCACTTTATTACATTTTATTTCACATTTACATTTAATTTCAGCACATTTCAATTTACTTTATATTTGGTTTTTTGCTTCTCTGTTTATTTGGAAATGATTTGTTTTTTCGTTATAGGTATATTTGGTTTATTTTCAGTTAATTTTTTAATTTCATTTCATTTCATTTGTTTTTTTGTTATATATTTGATTATTTTGTTTTCATTTCATTTCCTTTCATTTTGTTTCATTTCATTTAGTTTCATTTCATTTTATTTTATTTTATTTCAACTCATTTCATTTTCGTTTTTCGTTTCTCTGTTTATTTGGAAATGATTTGGTTTATTGTTATATATTTAAATGATTAAATTTTTGTTATATATTTTGTTAATTGTTAATTGTTTTCATTTCATTTCATTTCAATTCATTTCATTTCATTTAATTTCGTTTCATTTCAGCTCGTTTCGTTTCATTTCATTTGTTTTTTTGTTATATATTTGATTATTTTGTTTTCATTTCATTTCATTTCTTTTTGTTTCATTTCATCTAGTTTCATTTCATTTCATTTCATTTTATTTCATTATATGTCAATTCATGTCATTTTTGTTTTTCGTTTCTCTGTTTATTTGGTTTTTTTTATGCATCTTGCTTATTTTTATTTGTCTTCATCTCATTTCATTTCAATTTATTTCACTTCATTTCAATTCATTTCAATTCGTTTCATTCAATTTCACTTCATTGCATTACATTTTATTTCACTTTATTACATTTTATTTCATTTCTTTTCATTTAATTTAATTTCATTGCATTATATTTCATAATTTCGTCATTTAATTTCAGTACATTTCAATTCACTTTATATTTGGTTTTTTGCTTGTCTTTTTGTTTGGAAACGATATGCTTTTTTGTTATATATTTTGCTTATTTTCATTTGTTTTCATTTCATTTCATTTCAGTTCATTTCATTTCGTTTCATTTCATTTCGTTTCATTTCATTTCATTTCGTTTCATTTTCGCTTTTCCTTTTTTCTGTTTATTTGGAAACGATTTGGTTTTTTGTTATATGTTTGTTTATTGTTGTTTGTTTTCATTTAATTTCATTTCTTTTCATTTCATTTCATTTCGTTTCATTTCAGTTCGTTTCGTTTCATTTCGTTTCATGTCATTTCATTTCATTACATTTCATTTCATTTTATTACAATTCGTTTCTTGACATTTAATTTGATTTCATTGCATTACACTTCATCTCATTACATTTTATTTAATTTAATTTCATTACATTTCATTTCGTTACATTTCATTTCATTACATTTCATTTCAATTTATTTAAATTCATTTCATTTCATTTTGTTGCATTTTATTCTTCTTATTTAATTTCATTTAATTTCGTTTCATTTTATTCTTCTCATTTCATTTCATTTCGTTTCATTTCAATTCGTTTCATTTCATTTCGTTTCATTTCGTTTCATTTCATTTCATTTTCGTTTTTCATTGCTCTGTTTATTTTGAAATGATTTGGTTTTTTCTTATGTAATATGATTTTTTCTTTTCATTCCATTTCATTTCATTTTAGCTCATTTAGTTAAATTAAATTTCATTTCATTTCATTTTATTGCAATTCGTTTTGTTTCATTGCAATTTATTTCATTTCATTTCATTTCATTGCATTTTATTTCATTTCATTTCATTTCATTATATTTCATTTAATTTAATTACATTTCATTTCATTCCACTTCATTTCATTTCATATCGTTTCACTTCTTTTTGTTTTTCGTTTCTCGTCTCTCTGTTTATTTGGAAATAATTTGGTTTTTGTTATATTTTTTTGGTTATTGTTGTTTGTTTTCATTTTATTTCATTTAACTACATTTAATTTCATTTCATTACATTTTATTTCGATTCATTTCATTTTATTTCATTTCATTTCAATTTCGTTTCTCTGTTTTTTTTTTGGAAATGATTTGTATTTTTGTTATACATTTTGTTTATTTTTATTTGTTTTCATTTCATTTCATTTCGTTTCATTTAATTTCATTTCGTTTCATTTCATATCATTTCATTTCACTTCATTTCATTTTATTTCATTTCATTTCATTCCATTTTTGTTTTTCTTTTCTCTTTTTATTTGGAACTGGTTTGGTTATTGTTACATGCTTGTTTATTATTGTTTGTTTTCATTTAATTTCATTTCTTTTCGTTTCACATCATTTCGTTTCATTTCAGCCCGTTTCGTTTCATTTCGTTTCATGTCATTTCATTACAATTCATTTCATTTCATTACAATTCATTTCATTTCATTACAATTCATTTCATTTCATTACAATCCATTTCATTTCATTACATTTCATTTCACTTTATTACATTTCGCTTCTTTACATTTAATTTAATTTCATTGCATTACATTTCATTTCATTTCAAATTATTTAATTTCATTTCATTTCATATTGTTTCATTTTATTCCTCTTATTTAATTTCATTTCATTTCGTTTCATTTTATTCCTCTCATTTTATTTCATTTCGTTTTTGTTTTTCGTTTCATTTCAATTCGTTTCATTTCATTTCGTTTCATTTCATTTCATTTTCGTTTTTCATTGCTCTGTTTATTTGAAAATGATTTGGTTTTTGTTATACAATATGGTTATTTTTATTTGTTTTCATTTCATTTTTTTTTTCATTTTATTTCACTTTAATTCTTTTAATTTCATTTCGTTTCATTTCATTTCATTTCATCTCATTTCATCGCATTTCATTTCAATTTATTTCATTTAATTTCAATTTATTTCATTTAATTTCACTTCATTGCATTACTTTTAATTTCACTTTATTACATTTTATTTCACATTTACATTTAATTTCAGCACATTTCAATTTACTTTATATTTGGTTTTTTGCTTCTCTGTTTATTTGGAAATGATTTGTTTTTTCGTTATAGGTATATTTGGTTTATTTTCAGTTAATTTTTTAATTTCATTTCATTTCATTTGTTTTTTTGTTATATATTTGATTATTTTGTTTTCATTTCATTTCCTTTCATTTTGTTTCATTTCATTTAGTTTCATTTCATTTTATTTTATTTTATTTCAACTCATTTCATTTTCGTTTTTCGTTTCTCTGTTTATTTGGAAATGATTTGGTTTATTGTTATATATTTAAATGATTAAATTTTTGTTATATATTTTGTTAATTGTTAATTGTTTTCATTTCATTTCATTTCAATTCATTTCATTTCATTTAATTTCGTTTCATTTCAGCTCGTTTCGTTTCATTTCATTTGTTTTTTTGTTATATATTTGATTATTTTGTTTTCATTTCATTTCATTTCTTTTTGTTTCATTTCATCTAGTTTCATTTCATTTCATTTCATTTTATTTCATTATATGTCAATTCATGTCATTTTTGTTTTTCGTTTCTCTGTTTATTTGGTTTTTTTTATGCATCTTGCTTATTTTTATTTGTCTTCATCTCATTTCATTTCAATTTATTTCACTTCATTTCAATTCATTTCAATTCGTTTCATTCAATTTCACTTCATTGCATTACATTTTATTTCACTTTATTACATTTTATTTCATTTCTTTTCATTTAATTTAATTTCATTGCATTATATTTCATAATTTCGTCATTTAATTTCAGTACATTTCAATTCACTTTATATTTGGTTTTTTGCTTGTCTTTTTGTTTGGAAACGATATGCTTTTTTGTTATATATTTTGCTTATTTTCATTTGTTTTCATTTCATTTCATTTCAGTTCATTTCATTTCGTTTCATTTCATTTCGTTTCATTTCATTTCATTTCGTTTCATTTTCGCTTTTCCTTTTTTCTGTTTATTTGGAAACGATTTGGTTTTTTGTTATATGTTTGTTTATTGTTGTTTGTTTTCATTTAATTTCATTTCTTTTCATTTCATTTCATTTCGTTTCATTTCAGTTCGTTTCGTTTCATTTCGTTTCATGTCATTTCATTTCATTACATTTCATTTCATTTTATTACAATTCGTTTCTTGACATTTAATTTGATTTCATTGCATTACACTTCATCTCATTACATTTTATTTAATTTAATTTCATTACATTTCATTTCGTTACATTTCATTTCATTACATTTCATTTCAATTTATTTAAATTCATTTCATTTCATTTTGTTGCATTTTATTCTTCTTATTTAATTTCATTTAATTTCGTTTCATTTTATTCTTCTCATTTCATTTCATTTCGTTTCATTTCAATTCGTTTCATTTCATTTCGTTTCATTTCGTTTCATTTCATTTCATTTTCGTTTTTCATTGCTCTGTTTATTTGGAAATGATTTGGTTTTTGTTATATAATTTGGTTATATTTATTTGTTTTTATTTCATTTTTTTCATTTCATTTCACTTTAATTCTTTTATTTCATTTCGTTTCATTTCATTTCATTTCATCTCATTTCATCGCATTTCATTTCAATTTATTTCATTTAATTTCACTTCATTGCATTACTTTTCATTTCACTTTATTACATTTTATTTCACATTTACATTTAATTTCAGCACATTTCAATTTACTTTATATTTGGTTTTTTGCTTCTCTGTTTATTTGGAAATGATTTGTTTTTTCGTTATAGGTATATTTGGTTTATTTTCATTTAATTTTTTAATTTCATTTCATTTCATTTGTTTTTTTGTTATATATTTGATTATTTTGTTTTCATTTCATTTCATTTCTTTTTGTTTCATTTCATTTAGTTTCATTTCATTTCATTTTATTTCATTTTATTTCAACTCATTTCATTTTCGTTTTTTGTTTCTCTGTTTATTTGGAAATGATTTGGTTTTTTTTATGCATCTTGTTTATTTTTATTTGTTTTCATCTCATTTCATTTTAATTTATTTCACTTCATTTCAATTCGTTTCATTCAATTTCACTTCATTGCATTACATTTCATTTAACTTTATTACACATTATTTCATTTCTTTTCATTTAATTTAATTTCATTGCATTACACTTCATAATTGCATTATTTAATTTCAGTACATTTCAATTCACTTTATATTTGGTTTTTTGCTTGTCTTTTTGTTTGGAAACGATATGCTTTTTTGTTATATATTTTGCTTATTTTCATTTGTTTTCATTTCAATTCATTTTATTCCATTTCATTTCAGTTCATTTCATTTCGTTTCATTTCATTTCATTTCATTTCATTTCATTTCATTTCTTTTCATTTTCGTTTTTCCGTTTATTTGGAAACGATTTGGTTTTTTGTTATGTAATATGTTTTTTTCTTTTCATTCCATTTCAATGCATTTTATTTCATTTCATTTCATTTCATTGCATTTTATTTCATTTCATTTCATTTCATTACATTTCATTTCATTTCATTACATTTCATTTCATTCCACTTCATTTCATTTCATTTCATTGCATTTTATTTCATTTCATTTCATTTCATTACATTTCATTTCATTTCATTTCATTACATTTCATTTCATTCCACTTCATTTCATTACATTTCATTTCATTCCACTTCTTTTTGTTTTTCGTTTCTCGTCTCTCTGTTTATTTGGAACTGGTTTGGTTTTTGTTACATGCTTGGTTATTGTTGTTTGTTTTCATTTAATTTCATTTCTTTTCGTTTCATTTCTTTTCGTTTCATTTCAGCTCGTTTCGTTTCATTTCGTTTCATGTCGTTTCATTACAATTCATTTCATTTCATTACAATCCATTTCGTTTCATTACATTTCATTTCACTTTAATACATTTCGCTTCTTTACGTTTAATTTAATTTCTTTGCATCACGTTTCATTTCATTTCAAATTATTTAATTTCATTTCATTTTATTTCATATTGTTTCATTTTATTCCTCTTATTTAATTTCATTTCATTTCGTTGTATTTTATTCCTCTCATTTCATTTCATTTCGTTCTTGTTTTTCGTTTCATTTCAAATCGTTTCATTTCATTTCGTTTCATTTTATTTCATTTTCGTTTTTCATATCTCTGTTCATTTGAAAATGATTTGGTTTTTGTTATACAATATGGTTATTTTTATTTGTTTTCATTTCATGTTTTTTCATTTCATTTCACTTTAATTCTTTTATTTTCATTTCGTTTCATTTCATTTCATTTCATTTCATTTCATTTTATTTCATTTCTTTTCATTTAATTTAATTTCATTGCATTACATTTCATAATTTCATTATTTAATTTCAGTACATTTCAATTCACGTTATATTTGGTTTTTTGCTTGTCTTTTTGTTTGGAAACGATATGCTTTTTTGTTATATATTTTGCTTATTTTCATTTGTTTTCATTTCAGTTCATTTTATTCCATTTCATTTCAGTTAATTTCATTTCGTTTCATTTCACTTCGTTTCATTTTCGTTTTTCCTTTTTTCTGCTTATTTGGAAACGATTTGGTTTTTTGTTATATAATATGTTTTTTTCTTTTCATTCCATTTCATTTCATTTTAGCTCATTTAGTTTAATTAAATTTCATTTCATTTCATTTTATTGCATTTCTTTTTGTTTCATTGCATTTTATTTCATTTCATTTCATTACATTTCATTTCATTTCATTTCATTTCATTACATTTCATTACATTTCATTTCATTCCACTTCATTTCATTTCATATCGTTTCACTTCTTTTTGTTTTTCGTTTCTCGTCTCTCCGTTTATATGAAAATAATTTGCTTTTTGTTATATTTTTTTGGTTATTGTTGTTTGTTTTCATTTCATTTTATTTCTATTTCGTTTCTCTGTTTTTTTTTTTGGAAATGATTTGTATTTTTGTTATGCATTTTGTTTATTTTTATTTGTTTTCATTTCATTTCATTTCGTTTCATTTCATTTCATTTCGTTTCATTTCATATCATTTCATTTCACTTCATTTAATTTTATTTCATTTCATTTCATTCAATTTTTTTTTTCTTTTCTCGGTTTATTTGGAACTTGTTTGGTTTATGGTTATATGTATGTTTATTGTTGTTTGTTTTCATTTAGTTTCATTTCTTTTCGTTTCATTTCATTTCGTTTCATTTCAGCTCGTTTCGTTTCATTTCATTTGTTTTTTTGTTATATATTTGATTATTTTGTTTTCATTTCATTTCATTTCTTTTTCTTTCATTTCGTCTAGTTTCATTTCATTTCATTTCATTTCATTTTATTTCATTATATGTCAATTAATTTCATTTTTGTATTTCGTTTCTCTGTTTATTTGGTTTTTTTTATGCATCTTGTTTATTTTTATTTGCCTTCATCTCATTTCATTTCAATTTATTTCACTTCATTTCAATTCATTTCAATTCGTTTCATTCAATTTCACTTCATTGCATTACATTTCATTTCACTTTATTACATTTTATTTCATTTCTTTTCATTTAATTTATTTTCATTGCATTACATTTCATAATTTCGTCATTTAATTTCAGTACATTTCAATTCACTTTATATTTGGTTTTTTGCTTGTCTTTTTGTTTGGAAACGATATGCTTTTTTGTTATATATTTTGCTTATTTTCATTTGTTTTCATTTCAATTCATTTTATTCCATTTCATTTCAGTTCATTTCATTTCGTTTCATTTCATTTCATTTCATTTCATTTCTTTTCATTTTCGTT
This sequence comes from Ceratitis rosa, assembly GCA_037013455.1. Lineage (NCBI taxonomy): Eukaryota > Metazoa > Arthropoda > Insecta > Diptera > Tephritidae > Ceratitis > Ceratitis rosa. Next base: position 473,416 of record JAWMAG010000014.1, on the reverse strand, counting down.
TTTCCGTTTTTCCGTTTATTTGGAAACGATTTGGTTTTTTGTTATGTAATATGTTTTTTTCTTTTCATTCCATTTCATTGCATTTTATTTCATTTCATTTCATTTCATTGCATTTTATTTCATTTCATTTCATTTCATTACATTTCATTTCATTTCATTTCATTACATTTCATTTCATTCCACTTCATTTCATTTCATTTCATTGCATTTTATTTCATTTCATTTCATTTCATTTCATTACATTTCATTTCATTTCATTACATTTCATTTCATTCCACTTCATTTCATTTCATATCGCTTCACTTCTTTTTGTTTTTCGTTTCTCGTCTCTCTGTTTATTTGGAACTGGTTTGGTTTTTGTTACATGCTTGGTTATTGTTGTTTGTTTTCATTTAATTTCATTTCTTTTCGTTTCATTTCATTTCGTTTCATTTCAGCTCGTTTCGTTTCATTTCGTTTCATGTCGTTTCATTACAATTCATTTCATTTCATTACAATCCATTTCGTTTCATTACATTTCATTTCACTTTAATACATTTCGCTTCTTTACGTTTAATTTAATTTCTTTGCATCACGTTTCATTTCATTTCAAATTATTTAATTTCATTTCATTTTATTTCATATTGTTTCATTTTATTCCTCTTATTTAATTTCATTTCATTTCGTTGTATTTTATTCCTCTCATTTCATTTCATTTCGTTCTTGTTTTTCGTTTCATTTCAAATCGTTTCATTTCATTTCGTTTCATTTCATTTCATTTTCGTTTTTCATATCTCTGTTCATTTGAAAATGATTTGGTTTTTGTTATACAATATGGTTATTTTTATTTGTTTTCATTTCATGTTTTTTCATTTCATTTCACTTTAATTCTTTTAATTTCATTTCGTTTCATTTCATTTCATTTCATTTCATTTCATTTTATTTCATTTCTTTTCATTTAATTTAATTTCATTGCATTACATTTCATAATTTCATTATTTAATTTCAGTACATTTCAATTCACGTTATATTTGGTTTTTTGCTTGTCTTTTTGTTTGGAAACGATATGCTTTTTTGTTATATATTTTGCTTATTTTCATTTGTTTTCATTTCAGTTCATTTTATTCCATTTCATTTCAGTTAATTTCATTTCGTTTCATTTCACTTCGTTTCATTTTCGTTTTTCCTTTTTTCTGCTTATTTGGAAACGATTTGGTTTTTTGTTATATAATATGTTTTTTTCTTTTCATTCCATTTCATTTCATTTTAGCTCATTTAGTTTAATTAAATTTCATTTCATTTCATTTTATTGCATTTCTTTTTGTTTCATTGCATTTTATTTCATTTCATTTCATTTCATTACATTTCATTTCATTTCATTTCATTTCATTTCATTTCATTACATTTCATTACATTTCATTTCATTCCACTTCATTTCATTTCATATCGTTTCACTTCTTTTTGTTTTTCGTTTCTCGTCTCTCCGTTTATATGAAAATAATTTGCTTTTTGTTATATTTTTTTGGTTATTGTTGTTTGTTTTCATTTCATTTTATTTCTATTTCGTTTCTCTGTTTTTTTTTTTGGAAATGATTTGTATTTTTGTTATGCATTTTTTTTATTTTTATTTGTTTTCATTTCATTTCATTTCGTTTCACTTAATTTCATTTCGTTTCATTTCATATCATTTCATTTCACTTCATTTCATTTTATTTCATTTCATTTTATTCAATTTTTTTTTTCTTTTCTCGGTTTATTTGGAACTTGTTTGGTTTATGGTTATATGTATGTTTATTGTTGTTTGTTTTCATTTAGTTTCATTTCTTTTCGTTTCATTTCATTTCGTTTCATTTCAGCTCGTTTCGTTTCATTTCATTTGTTTTTTTGTTATATATTTGATTATTTTGTTTTCATTTCATTTCATTTCTTTTTCTTTCATTTCGTCTAGTTTCATTTCATTTCATTTCATTTCATTTTATTTCATTATATGTCAATTAATTTCATTTTTGTATTTCGTTTCTCTGTTTATTTGGTTTTTTTTATGCATCTCGTTTATTTTTATTTGCCTTCATCTCATTTCATTTCAATTTATTTCACTTCATTTCAATTCATTTCAATTCGTTTCATTCAATTTCACTTCATTGCATTACATTTCATTTCACTTTATTACATTTTATTTCATTTCTTTTCATTTAATTTAATTTCATTGCATTACATTTCATAATTTCGTCATTTAATTTCAGTACATTTCAATTCACTTTATATTTGGTTTTTTGCTTGTCTTTTTGTTTGGAAACGATATGCTTTTTTGTTATATATTTTGCTTATTTTCATTTGTTTTCATTTCAATTCATTTTATTCCATTTCATTTCAGTTCATTTCATTTCGTTTCATTTCATTTCATTTCGTTTCATTTTCGTTTTTCCTTTTTTCTGTTTATTTGGAAACGATTTGGTTTTTTGTTATGTAATATGTTTTTTTTCTTTTCATTCCATTTCATTTCATTTTAGCTCATTTAGTTTAATTAAATTTCATTTCATTTCATTTTATTGCATTTCTTTTTATTTCATTGCATTTGAAATCATTTCACTTCATTTCATTTCATTTCATTACATTTCATTTCATTTCACTTCATTTCATTTCATATCGTTTCACTTATTTTTGGTTTTCGTTTTTGTCTCTCTGTTTATTTGGAAATAATTTGCTTTTTGATACATTTTTTGGTTATTGTTGTTTGTTTTCATTTCATTTCACTACATTTAATTTCATTTCATTACATTTTATTTCGTTTCATTTCATTTCATTTCATTTCATTTCATTTCATTTCACTTCATTTCAATTTCGTTTCTCTGTTTTTTTGGAAATGATTTGTATTTTTGTTATACGTTTTGTTTATTTTTATTTGTTTTCATTTAATTTCATTTCGTTTCATTTTATATCATTTCATTTCACTTCAATTCATTTTATTTCATTTCATTTCATTCCATTTTTGTTTTTCTGTTCTCTGTTTATTTGGAACTGGTTTGGTTTTTTGTTATTTGTTTGTTTATTGTTGTTTGTTTTCATTTAATTTCATTTCTTTTCGTTTCATTTCATTTCGATTCATTTCAGTTCGTTTCGTTTCATTTCGTTTCATGTCATTTCATTACATTTCATTTAATTTCATTACATTTCATTTTACTTTATTACAGTTCGTTTCTTGACATTTAATTTAATTTCATTGCATTACTTTTCATTTCATTTCATCTCATTACATTTTATTTAATTTAATTTCATTATATTTCACTTCGTTACATTTCATTTCATTACTTTCATTTTATTCTACTTATTTAATTTCGTTTCATTTTATTCTTCTCATTTCATTTCATTTCGTTTTTGTGTTTCGTTTCATTTCAATTCGTTTCATTTCATTTCGTTTCATTTCATTTCATTTTCGTTTTTCATTGCTCTGTTTATTTGGAAATGATTTGGTTTTTGTTATACAATTTGGTTATTTTTATTTGTTTTCATTTCATTTTTTTTCATTTCATTTCACTTTAATTCTTTTAATTTCATTTCGTTTCATTTCATTTCATCGTATTTCATTTCAATTTATTTCATTTAATTTCACTTCATTGCATTACTTTTCATTTCACTTTATTACATTTTATTTCACATTTACATTTAATTTCAGCACATTTCAATTTACTTTATATTTGGTTTTTTGCTTCTCTGTTTATTTGGAGATGATTTGTTTTTTCGTTATAGGTATATTTGGTTTATTTTCATTTAATTTTTTAATTTCAATTCATTTCATTTGTTTATTTTGTTTTCATTTCATTTCATTTATTTTTGTTTCATTTCATTTAGTTTCATTTCATTTCATTTGATTTCGTTTCATTTCATTTTCGTTTTTCGTTTCTCTGTTTATTTGGAAATGATTCGGTTTTTTTTATGCATCTTGTTTATTTTTATTTGTTTTCATCTCATTTCATTTTAATTTATTTCACTTCATTTCAATTCGTTTCATTCAATTTCACTTCATTGCATTACATTTCATTTATTTTCATTTCACTTTATTACACATTATTTCATTTCTTTTCATTTAATTTAATTTCATTGCATAACATTTTATAATTTCATCATTTAATTTCAGTACATTTCAATTCAATTTATATTTGGTTTTTTGCTTGTCTTTTTGTTTGGAAACGATATGCTTTTTTGTTATATATTTTGCTCATTTTCATTTGTTTTCATTTCAATTTTTTTATTTCATTTCAATTCTTTTTATTTCATTTCATTTCAGTTCATTTCATTTCGTTTCATTTTCGTTTTTCCTTTTTTCTGTTTATTTGGAAACGATTTGGTTTTTTGTTATGTAATATGTTTTTTTCTTTTCATTCCATTTAATTTCATTTTAGCTCATTTAGTTTAATTAAATTTCATTTCATTTCATTTTATTGCATTTCTTTTTGTTTCATTGCATTTTATTTCATTTCATTTCACTTCATTTCATTTCATATCGTTTCACTTCTTTTTGATTTTCGTTTTTCGTCTCTCTGTTTATTTGGAAATAATTTGCTTTTTGATATATTTTTTTGGTTATTGTTGTTTGTTTTTATTTCATTTCACTACATTTAATTTCATTTCATTACATTTTATTTCGATTCATTTCATTTTATTTCATTTCATTTCAATTTCGTTTCTCTGCTTTTTTGGAAATGATTTGTATTTTTTTATACATTTTGTTTATTTTTGTTTGTTTTAATTTAATTTCATTTCGTTTCATTCTATTTTTGTTTTTCTTTTCTCTGTTTATTTGGAACTGGTTTGGTTTTTTGTTATATGTTTGTTTATTGTTGTTTGTTTTCATTTAATTTATTTCTTTTCGTTTCATTTCATTTCGTTTCATTTCAGTTCGTTTCGTTTCATTTCGTTTCATGTCATTTCATTACATTTCATTTCATTTCATTACATTTCATTTCATTTCATTACATTTCATTTCATTTCATTACATTTCATTTCACTTTATTACAATTCGTTTCTTTACATTTAATTTAATTTCATTGCATTACATTTCATTTCATTTCATCTCATTACATTTTATTTAATTTAATTTCATTACATTTCATTTCGTTATATTTCATTTCATTACATTTCATTTCAATTTATATAATTTCATTTCATTTCATTTTGTTTCATTTTATTCTTCTTATTTAATTTAATTTCATTTCGTTTCATTTCAATTCGTTTCATTTCATTTCGTTTCATTTCATTTTCGTTTTTCATTGCTCTGTTTGTTTGAAAATGATTTGGTTTTTGTTATACAATTTGGTTATTTTTATTTGTTTTCATTTCATTTTTTTTCATTTCATTTCACTTTAATTCTTTTAATTTCATTTCTTCTTCCAGACACCTTTGGTTCGAATGGAATTCGAACTTGGGATGCCCACAGCACGAGCCAATGGTTATCCCATTAAGCTACATGTGTGCCGCTTTCACATATTGTTGTTTTTCACTTTTTTCCTTTTACCTACATATCCACGATCAAGTGCTCAGATATTCTGTAGCTGTAAACTTGACGCGATGTAGTTGTTTTTGCGAAGAATTTACCAACAAATATTTTAAAGCAACGCCTTTTTTATTATTGGAAAATTTCATTCGCACGGCAAGGCTCTTCCGTAATTCCTAGATGCTTTTTCAGGTCATTATTGTGTGAATTGTTTTTGGGTTTTCATTTAAATGGAACTGTTTCAGACCATATATTTTTGGAAATGGTGAAAAAATTACAACAATAGTTTTGGACGGTAGAAGTTATAGCTGCTATTTCGGAAACCACCACGTTTCCTCATCAGACTTCTTTTTCCAGACACCTTTGGTTCGAATGGAATTCGAACTTGGGATGCCCACAGCACGAGCCAATGGTTATCCCATTAAGCTACATGTGTGCCGCTTTCACATATTGTTGTTTTTCACTTTTTTCCTTTTACCTACATATCCACGATCAAGTGCTCAGATATTCTGTAGCTGTAAACTTGACGCGATGTAGTTGTTTTTGCGAAGAATTTACCAACAAATATTTTAAAGCAACGCCTTTTTTATTATTGGAAAATTTCATTCGCACGGCAAGGCTCTTCCGTAATTCCTAGATGCTTTTTCAGGTCATTATTGTGTGAATTGTTTTTGGGTTTTCATTTAAATGGAACTGTTTCAGACCATATATTTTTTGGAAATGGTGAAAAAATTACAACAATAGTTTTGGACGGTAGAAGTTATAGCTGCTATTTCGGAAACCACCACGTTTCCTCATCAGACTTCTTTTTCCAGACACCTTTGGTTCGAATGGAATTCGAACTTGGGATGCCCACAGCACGAGCCAATGGTTATCCCATTAAGCTACATGTGTGCCGCTTTCACATATTGTTGTTTTTCACTTTTTTCCTTTTACCTACATATCCACGATCAAGTGCTCAGATATTCTGTAGCTGTAAACTTGACGCGATGTAGTTGTTTTTGCGAAGAATTTACCAACAAATATTTTAAAGCAACGCCTTTTTTATTATTGGAAAATTTCATTCGCACGGCAAGGCTCTTCCGTAATTCCTAGATGCTTTTTCAGGTCATTATTGTGTGAATTGTTTTTGGGTTTTCATTTAAATGGAACTGTTTCAGACCATATATTTTTGGAAATGGTGAAAAAATTACAACAATAGTTTTGGACGGTAGAAGTTATAGCTGCTATTTCGGAAACCACCACGTTTCCTCATCAGACTTCTTTTTCCAGACACCTTTGGTTCGAATGGATTTCGAACTTGGGATGCCCACAGCACGAGCCAATGGTTATCCCATTAAGCTACATGTGTGCCGCTTTCACATATTGTTGTTTTTCACTTTTTTCCTTTTACCTACATATCCACGATCAAGTGCTCAGATATTCTGTAGCTGTAAACTTGACGCGATGTAGTTGTTTTTGCGAAGAATTTACCAACAAATATTTTAAAGCAACGCCTTTTTTATTATTGGAAAATTTCATTCGCACGGCGATTTCATTTCATTTTTTTTTCATTTCATTTCACTTTAATTCTTTTAATTTCATTTCGTTTCATTTCATTTCATTTCATTTCATTTCATTTCATCTCATTTCATCGTATTTCATTTCAATTTATTTCATTTAATTTCAGTTTATTTCATTTAATTTCACTTCATTGCATTACTTTTCATTTCACTTTATTATATTTTATTTCACATTTACATTTAATTTCAGCACATTTCAATTTACTTTATATTTGGTTTTTGCTTCTCTGTTTATTTGGAAATGATTTGTTTTTTCGTTATAGGTATATTTGGTTTATTTTCATTTAGTTTTTTAATTTCATTTCATTTCATTTTTTTTTGTTTCATTTCATTAAGTTTCATTTCATTTTATTTTATTTTATTTCAACTCATTTCATTTTCGTTTTTCGTTTCTGTGTTTATTTGGAAATGATTTGGTTTATTGTTATATATTTTGTTAATTGTTAATTGTTTTCATTTCATTTCATTTCAATTCATTTCATTTCATTTGATTTCGTTTCATTTCATTTTCGTTTTTCGTTTCTCTGTTTATTTGGAAATGATTCGGTTTTTTTATGCATCTTGTTTATTTTTATTTGTTTTCATCTCATTTCGTTTTAATTTATTTCACTTCATTTCAATTCATTTCAATTCGTTTCATTCAATTTCACTTCATTGCATTACATTTCATTTCATTTCATTTCACTTTATTTCATTTCTTTTCATTTAATTTAATTTCATTGCATTACATTTCATAATTTCATCATTTAATTTCAGTACATTTCAATTCACTTTATATTTGGTTTTTTGCTTGTCTTTTTGTTTGGAAACGATATGCTTTTTTGTTATATATTTTGCTTATTTTCATTTGTTTTCATTTCAATTCATTTTATTCCTTTTCATTTCAGTTCATTTTATTTCGTTTCATTTCATTTCATTTCGTTTCATTTTCGTTTTTCCTTTTTTCTGTTTATTTGGAAACGCTTTGGTTTTTTGTCATGTAAAGGGTGGTTAAATTTCAAGGGCCGATGTTGATTTTGAATAAAACACAAACTATTTAGGAAATTATTGAAATTTTATTTTATTATGATTTATTGGTATTATTCAATTATGTATGTAACAAAATATCGGCCAAATGAGCGCCGCGACCTCGGCGGCACACCTCCATACGATGGTCCAAATTTTCGATGACGCTGAGGCATAATGGGGTTTCTATGCCGTTAATGTGCCGAATTATCTCATCCTTTAGCTCTTGAATTGTTGCTGGCTTATCGACGTACACCTTTTCTTTCAAATAACCTCAGAGAAAAAAGTCCAACGGTGTCAAATCACATGATCTTGGAGGCCAATTGACATTGCCATTACGTGAGATAACACGGCCATTGAATTTGTTGCGCAAAAGAGCCATTGCTTCGTTAGCTGTGTGGCAAGTGGCACCGTCCTGCTGAAACCACATATCGTCCACATCCATATCTTCCAATTGTGGCCACAAAAAATTCGTTATCATCTCACGATAGCGAACACCATTCACAGTAACTGCCTGACCGGCCTCATTTTGGAAAAAATACGGCCATGGATTGTGTATCTCTCCATGGTTCAAATTGAATAAGTCTGAAATAGAGAAATGTCAAATTAAATTCGGAAAAAAACTTGGCGTTTAGGTGTGGTTCACATTCAACATCGGCCTTTACAATTTAACCACCCTTTAATATGATTTTTTCTTTTCATTCCATTTCATTTCATTTTAGCTCATTTAGTTAAATTAAATTTCATTTCGTTTCATTTTATTGCAATCCTTTTTGTTTCATTGCATTTTATTTCATTTCATTTCATTGCATTTTATTTCATTTCATTTCATTTCATTACATTTCATTTCATTTCATTACATTTCATTTCATTTCATTACATTTCATTTCATTTCATTACATTTCATTTCATTTCACTTCATTTCATTTCATATCATTTCACTTCTTTTTGATTTTCGTTTTTCGTCTCTCTGTTTATTTGGAAATAATTTGCTTTTTGATATATTTTTTTGTTAATTGTTAATTGTTTTCATATCATTTCATTTCATTTTATTTCATTTCATTTAATTTCGTTTCATTTCATTTTCGTTTTTCGTTTCTCTGTTTATTTGGAAATGATTTGGTTTTTTTATGCATCTTGTTTATTTTTATTTGCTTTCATCTCATTTCATTTTAATTTATTTCTCTTCATTTCAATTCGTTTCATTCAATTTCACTTCATTGCATTACATTTCATTTCATTTCCTTTCACTTTATTACATTTTATTTCATTTCTTTTCATTTAATTTAATTAATGCAGTGAAATTTCATAATTTCATCATTTAATTTCAGTACATTTCAATTCACTTTATATTTGGTTTTTTGCTTGTCTTTTTGTTTGGAAACGATTTGCTTTTTTGTTATATATTTTCATTTTATTCCATTTCAGTTCAGTTCATTTCCTTTCATTTCGTTTCATTTTCGTTTTTCCTTTTTTCTGTTTATTTGGAAACGGTTTGGTTTTTTTTATGTAATATGTTTTTTCTTTCATTCCATTTCATTTCATTTTAGCTCATTTAGTTTAATTAAATTTCATTTCATTTCACTTTATTGCATTTCTTTTTGTTTCATTGCATTTTATTTCATTTCATTACATTTCATTTCATTTCACTTCATTTCATTTCATATCGTTTCACTTCTTTTTGTTTTTCGTTTCTCGTCTCTCTGTTTATTTGGAAATAATTTGCTTTCTGTTATATTTTTTGGTTATTGTTGCTTGTTTTCATTTCATTTCATTTAACTACATTTAATTTCATTTCATAACATTTTGTTTCGTTTCACTTCATTTCATTTCATTTCATTTCATTTTAATTTCGTGTCTCTATTTTTTTTGGAAATGATTTGTATTTTTGTTATACATTTTGTTTATTTTTATTTGTTTTCATTTCATTTCGATTCATTTAATTTCATTTCGTTTCATTTCATATCATTTCATTTCACTTCATTTCATTTTATTTCGTTTCTTTTCATTCCATTTTTGTTTTTCTTTTCTCTATTTATTTGGAACTGGTTTGGTTTTTTGTTATATGTTTGTTTATTGTTGTTTGTTCTCATTTAATTTCATTTCTTTTCGTTTCATTTCATTTCGCTTCATTTCAGCTCGTTTCGTTTCATTTCGTCATTTCATTATCATTTCAATACAATTCTTTTCATTTCATTACATTTCATTTCACTTTATTACATTTCGTTTCTTTACATTTAATTTAATTTTTTGCATTACATTTCATTTCATTTCATTTCAATTTATTTAATTTTATTTCATTTCAGTTCAATTTATTTAATTTCATTTCATTTTGTTTCTTTTTATTCCTCTTATTTAATTTCATTTCGTTTCGTTTCATTTTATTCCTCTCATTTCATTTCATTTTGTTTTTGTTTTTCGTTTCATTTCATTTCGTTTCATTTCATTTCATTTTCGTTTTTCATTGCTCTGTTTATTTGGAAATGATTTGGTTTTTGTTTTACAATTTGGTTATTTTTATTTGTTTTCATTTCATTTTTTTTTATTTCATTTCACTTTAATTCTTTTAATTTCATTTCGTTTCATTTCATTTCATCTCATTTCATCGCATTTCATTTCAATTTATTTCATTTAATTTCAATTTATTTCTTTTAATTTCACTTCATTGCATTACTTTTCATTTCACTTTATTACATTTTATTTCACATTTACATTTAATTTCAGCACATTTCAATTTACTTTATATTTGGTTTTTAGCTTCTCTGTTTATTTGGAAATGATTTGTTTTTTCGTTATAGGTATATTTGGTTTATTTTCATTTAATTTTTTAATTTCATTTTATTTCAATTGTTTTTTTGTTATATATTTGATTATTTTGTTTTCATTTCATTTCGTTCTATTTCATTTAGTTCTATTTTCGTTTTTCGTCTCTCTGCGTCGTTTCATTTTATTTTATTTAATTTCAATTCACTTCATTACATTTTATTTCATTTCATTTGATTTCGTTTCATTTCATTTTCGTTTTTCGTTTCTCTGTTTATTTGGAAATGATTTGGCTTTTTATGCATCTTGTTTATTTTTATTTGTTTTCATCTCATTTCATTTTAATTTATTTCACTTCATTTCATTTCATTTCAATTGGTTTCATTCAATTTCACTTCATTGCATTACATTTCATTTCATTTCACTTTATTACATTTTATTTAATTTCTTTTCATTTAATTTAATTTCATTCCATAATTTCATCATTTAATTTCAGTACATTTCAACTCACTTTATATTTGGTTTTTTGCTTGTCTTTTTGTTTGGAAACGATATGCTTTTTTGTTATATATTTTGCTTATTTTCATTTGTTTTCATTTCAATTCATTTTATTCCATTTTATTTCAGTTCATTTCATTTCGTTTCCTTTCATTTCGTTTCATTTTCGTTTTTCCTTTTTTCTGTTTATTTGGAAACGATTTGGTTTTTTGTTATGTTATATGTTTTTTTCTTTTCATTCCATTTAATTTCATTTTAGCTCATTTAGTTTAATTAAATTTCATTTCATTTCATTTTATTGCATTTCTTTTTGTTTCATTGCATTTTATTTCATTTCATTTCATTACATTTCATTTCATTTCACTTCATTTCATTTCATATCGTTTCACTTCTTTTTGATTTTCGTTTTTCGTCTCTCTGTTTATTTGGAAATAATTTGCTTTTTGATATATTTTTTTGGTTATTGTTGTTTGTTTTTATTTCATTTCACTACATTTAATTTCATTTCATTACATTTTATTTCGATTCATTTCATTTTATTTCATTTCATTTCAATTTCGTTTCTCTGTTTTTTTGGAAATGATTTGTATTTTTTTATACATTTTGTTTATTTTTGTTTGTTTTAATTTAATTTCATTTCGTTTCATTCTATTTTTGTTTTTCTTTTCTCTGTTTATTTGGAACTGGTTTGGTTTTTTGTTATATGTTTGTTTATTGTTGTTTGTTTTCATTTAATTTATTTCTTTTCGTTTCATTTCATTTCGTTTCATTTCAGTTCGTTTCGTTTCATTTCGTTTCATGTCATTTCATTACATTTCATTTCATTTCATTACATTTCATTTCATTTCATTACATTTCATTTCATTTCATCTCATTACATTTTATTTAATTTAATTTCATTACATTTCATTTCGTTATATTTCATTTCATTACATTTCATTTCAATTTATATAATTTCATTTCATTTCATTTTGTTTCATTTTATTCTTCTTATTTAATTTAATTTCATTTCGTTTCATTTCAATTCGTTTCATTTCATTTCGTTTCATTTCATTTTCGTTTTTCATTGCTCTGTTTGTTTGAAAATGATTTGGTTTTTGTTATACAATTTGGTTATTTTTATTTGTTTTCATTTCATTTTTTTTCATTTCATTTCACTTTAATTCTTTTAATTTCATTTCGTTTCATTTCATTTCATTTCATTTCATTTCATCTCATTTCATCGTATTTCATTTCAATTTATTTCATTTAATTTCAGTTTATTTCATTTAATTTCACTTCATTGCATTACTTTTCATTTCACTTTATTACATTTTATTTCACATTTACATTTAATTTCAGCACATTTCAATTTACTTTATATTTGGTTTTTGCTTCTCTGTTTATTTGGAAATGATTTGTTTTTTCGTTATAGGTATATTTGGTTTATTTTCATTTAGTTTTTTAATTTCATTTCATTTCATTTGTTTTTGTTTCATTTCATTAAGTTTCATTTCATTTTATTTTATTTTATTTCAACTCATTTCATTTTCGTTTTTCGTTTCTGTGTTTATTTGGAAATGATTTGGTTTATTGTTATATATTTTGTTAATTGTTAATTGTTTTCATTTCATTTCATTTCAATTCATTTCATTTCATTTCATTTGATTTCGTTTCATTTCATTTTCGTTTTTCGTTTCTCTGTTTATTTGGAAATGATTCGGTTTTTTTTATGCATCTTGTTTATTTTTATTTGTTTTCATCTCATTTCGTTTTAATTTATTTCACTTCATTTCAATTCGTTTCATTCAATTTCACTTCATTGCATTACATTTCATTTATTTTCATTTCACTTTATTACACATTATTTCATTTCTTTTCATTTAATTTAATTTCATTGCATAACATTTCATAATTTCATCATTTAATTTCAGTCCATTTCAATTCACTTTATATTTGGTTTTTTGCTTGTCTTTTTGTTTGGAAACGATATGCTTTTTTGTTATATATTTTGCTCATTTGTTTTCATTTCAATTCTTTTTAATTCATTTCAATTCTTTTTATTTCATTTCATTTCAGTTCATTTCATTTCGTTTCATTTTCGTTTTTCCTTTTTTCTGTTTATTTGGAAACGATTTGGTTTTTTGTTATGTAATATGTTTTTTTCTTTTCATTCCATTTCATTTCATTTTAGCTCATTTAGTTTAATTAAATTTCATTTTATTGCATTTCTTTTTATTTCATTGCATTTGAAATCATTTCATTACATTTCATTTCATTTCACTTCATTTCATTTCATATCATTTCACTTCTTTTTGATTTTCGTTTTTCGTCTCTCTGTTTATTTGGAAATAATTTGCTTTTTGATATATTTTTTTGGTTATTGTTGTTTGTTTTTATTTCATTTCACTACATTTAATTTCATTTCATTACATTTTATTTCGATTCATCTCATTTTATTTCATTTCATTTCAATTTCGTTTCTCTGTTTTTTTGGAAATGATTTGTATTTTTGTTATACATTTTATTTATTTTTGTTTGTTTTAATTTAATTTCATTTCGTTTCATTTCATATCATTTCATTTCACTTCATTTCATTTCATTTCACTTCATTTCATTTTATTTCATTTCATTTCATTCTATTTTTGTTTTTATTTTCTCTGTTTATTTGGAACTGGTTTGGTTTTTTGTTATATGTTTGTTTATTGTTGTTTGTTTTCATTTAATTTATTTCTTTTCGTTTCATTTCATTTCGTTTCATTTCAGTTCGTTTCGTTTCATTTCGTTTCATGTCATTTCATTACATTTCATTTAATTTCATAACATTTCATTTCACTTTATTACAATTCGTTTCTTTACATTTAATTTAATTTCATTGCATTACTTTTCATTTCATTTCATCTCATTACATTTTATTTAATTTAATTTCATTACATTTCATTTCGTTATATTTCATTTCATTACATTTCATTTCAATTTATATAATTTCATTTCATTTCATTTTGTTTCATTTTATTTTTCTTATTTAATTTCATTTCATTTCGTTTCATTTTATTCCTCTCATTTCATTTCATTTCGTTTTTGTTTTTCCTTTCATTTCATTTCATTTTGTTTCATTTCATTTTGTTTCATTTCATTTTCGTTTTTCATTGCTCTGTTTGTTTGAAAATGATTTGGTTTTTGTTATACAATTTGGTTATTTTTATTTGTTTTCATTTCATTTTTTTTTTTCATTTCATTTCACTTTAATTCTTTTAATTTCATTTCGTTTCATTTCATTTCATTTCATTTCATTTCATTTCATCTCATTTCATCGTATTTCATTTCAATTTATTTCATTTAATTTCAGTTTATTTCATTTAATTTCACTTCATTGCATTACTTTTAATTTCACTTTATTACATTTTATTTCACATTTACATTTAATTTCAGCACATTTCAATTTACTTTATATTTGGTTTTTGCTTCTCTGTTTATTTGGAAATGATTTGTTTTTTCGTTATAGGTATATTTGGTTTATTTTCATTTAGTTTTTTAATTTCATTTCATTTCATTTGTTTTTGTTTCATTTCATTTAGTTTCATTTCATTTTATTTTATTTTATTTCAACTCATTTCATTTTCGTTTTTCGTTTCTGTGTTTATTTGGAAATGATTTGGTTTATTGTTATATATTTTGTTAATTGTTAATTGTTTTCATTTCATTTCATTTCAATTCATTTCATTTCATTTTATTTCATTTCATTTGATTTCGTTTCATTTCATTTTCGTTTTTCGTTTCTCTGTTTATTTGGAAATGATTTGGTTATTTTTATGCATCTTGTTTATTTTTATTTGTTTTCATCTCTTTTCATTTTAATTTATTTCACTTCATTTCAATTCATTTCAATTCGTTTCATTCATTTTCACTTCATTGCATTACATTTCATTTCATTTCATTTCACTTTATTTCATTTCTTTTCATTTAATTTAATTTCATTGCATTACATTTCATAATTTCATCATTTAATTTCAGTACATTTCAATTCACTTTATATTTGGTTTTTTGCTTGTCTTTTTGTTTGGAAACGATATGCTTTTTTGTTATATATTTTGCTTATTTTCATTTGTTTTCATTTCAATTCATTTTATTCCATTTCATTTCAGTTCATTTTATTTCGTTTCATTTCATTTCATTTCGTTTCATTTTCGTTTTTCCTTTTTTCTGTTTATTTGGAAACGCTTTGGTTTTTTGTCATGTAAAGGGTGGTTAAATTTCAAGGGCCGATGTTGATTTTGAATAAAACACAAACTATTTAGGAAATTATTGAAATTTTATTTTATTATGATTTATTGGTATTATTCAATTATGTATGTAACAAAATATCGGCCAAATGAGCGCCGCGACCTCGGCGGCACACCTCCATACGATGGTCCAAATTTTCGATGACGCTGAGGCATAATGGAGTTTCTATGCCGTTAATGTGCCGAATTATCTCATCCTTTAGCTCTTGAATTGTTGCTGGCTTATCGACGTACACCTTTTCTTTCAAATAACCTCAGAGAAAAAAGTCCAACGGTGTCAAATCACATGATCTTGGAGGCCAATTGACATTGCCATTACGTGAGATAACACGGCCATTGAATTTGTTGCGCAAAAGAGCCATTGCTTCGTTAGCTGTGTGGCAAGTGGCACCGTCCTGCTGAAACCACATATCGTCCACATCCATATCTTCCAATTGTGGCCACAAAAAATTCGTTATCATCTCACGATAGCGAACACCATTCACAGCAACTGCCTGACCGGCCTCATTTTGGAAAAAATACGGCCCTGGATTGTGTATCTCTCCATGGTTCAAATTGAATAAGTCTGAAATAGAGAAATGTCAAATTAAATTCGGAAAAAAACTTGGCGTTTAGGTGTGGTTCACATTCAACATCGGCCTTTACAATTTAACCACCCTTTAATATGATTTTTTCTTTTCATTCCATTTCATTTCATTTTAGCTCATTTAGTTAAATTAAATTTCATTTCGTTTCATTTTATTGCAATCCTTTTTGTTTCATTGCATTTTATTTCATTTCATTTCATTGCATTTTATTTCATTTCATTTCATTTCATTACATTTCATTTCATTTCATTACATTTCATTTCATTTCATTACATTTCATTTCATTTCATTACATTTCATTTCATTTCATTACATTTCATTTCATTTCATTACATTTCATTTCATTTCACTTCATTTCATTTTATTTCATTTCATTTGATTTCGTTTCATTTCATTTTCGTTTCATTTTCGTTTTTCCTTTTTTCTGTTTATTTGGAAACGGTTTGCTTTTTTGTTATATATTTTCATTTTATTCCATTTCAGTTCAGTTCATTTCCTTTCATTTCGTTTCATTTTCGTTTTTCCTTTTTTCTGTTTATTTGGAAACGGTTTGGTTTTTTTTATGTAATATGTTTTTTTCTTTCATTCCATTTCATTTCATTTTAGCTCATTTAGTTTAATTAAATTTCATTTCATTTCACTTTATTGCATTTCTTTTTGTTTCATTGCATTTTATTTCATTTCATTACATTTCATTTCATTCCACTTCATTTCATTTCATATCGTTTCACTTCTTTTTGTTTTTCGTTTCTCGTCTCTCTGTTTTTTTGGAAATAATTTGCTTTTTGTTATATTTTTTTGGTTATTGTTGTTTGTTTTCATTTCATTTCATTTAACTACATTTAATTTCATTTCATTACGTTTTATTTTGTTTCATTTCATTTCATTTCATTTCACTTCATTTCATTTCATTTCACTTCATTTCATTTCATTTCATTTTATTTCATTTCATTTGATTTCGTTTCATTTCATTTTCGTTTTTCGTTTCTCTGTTTATTTGGAAATGATTTGGTTTTTTTATGCATCTTGTTTATTTTTATTTGTTTTCATCTCATTTCATTTTATTTTATTTCACTTCATATCAATTCATTTCAATTCATTTCATTCAATTTCACTTCATTGCATTACATTTCATTTCATTTCATTTCACTTTATTACATTTTATTTCATTTCTTTTCATTTAATTTAATTTCATTGCATTACATTTCATAATTTCATCATTTAATTTCAGTACATTTCAATTCACTTTATATTTGGTTTTTTGCTTGTCTTTTTGTTTGGAAACGATATGCTTTTTTGTTATATATTTTGCTTATTTTCATTTGTTTTCATTTCAATTCATTTTATTCCATTTCATTTCAGTTCATTTCCTTTCATTTCGTTCCATTTTCGTTTTTCCTTTTTTCTGCTTATTTGGAAACGGTTTGGTTTTTTGTTATGTAATATGTTTTTTCTTTTCATTCCATTTCATTTCATTTTAGCTCATTTAGTTTAATTAAATTTCATTTCATTTCATTTTATTGCATTTCTTTTTGTTTCATTGCATTTTATTTCATTTCATTACATTTCATTTCATTCCACTTCATTTCATTTCATATCGTTTCACTTCTTTTTGTTTTTCGTTTCTCGTCTCTCTGTTTATTTGGAAATAACTTGCTTTCTGTTATATTTTTTGGTTATTGTTGCCTGTTTTCATTTCATTTCATTTAACTACATTTAATTTCATTTCATAACATTTTGTTTCGTTTCACTTCATTTCATTTCATTTCATTTCATTTCATTTCATTTCATTTCATTTCATTTCATTTCATTTTAATTTCGTGTCTCTATTTTTTTTGGAAATGATTTGTATTTTTGTTATACATTTTGTTTATTTTTATTTGTTTTCATTTCATTTCGATTCATTTAATTTCATTTCGTTTCATTTCATATCATTTCATTTCATTTCATTTCGTTTCATTTCAGTTCGTTTCGTTTCATTTCGTTTCATGTCATTTCATTTCATTACATTTCATTTCATTTTATTACAATTCGTTTCTTGACATTTAATTTGATTTCATTGCATTACACTTCATCTCATTACATTTTATTTAATTTAATTTCATTACATTTCATTTCGTTACATTTCATTTCATTACATTTCATTTCAATTTATTTAAATTCATTTCATTTCATTTTGTTGCATTTTATTCTTCTTATTTAATTTCATTTAATTTCGTTTCATTTTATTCTTCTCATTTCATTTAATTTCGTTTCATTTCAATTCGTTTCATTTCATTTCGTTTCATTTCGTTTCATTTCATTTCATTTTCGTTTTTCATTGCTCTGTTTATTTGGAAATGATTTGGTTTTTGTTATATAATTTGGTTATATTTATTTGTTTTTATTTCATTTTTTTCATTTCATTTCACTTTAATTCTTTTATTTCATTTCGTTTCATTTCATTTCATTTCATCTCATTTCATCGCATTTCATTTCAATTTATTTCATTTAATTTCACTTCATTGCATTACTTTTCATTTCACTTTATTACATTTTATTTCACATTTACATTTAATTTCAGCACATTTCAATTTACTTTATATTTGGTTTTTTGCTTCTCTGTTTATTTGGAAATGATTTGTTTTTTCGTTATAGGTATATTTGGTTTATTTTCATTTAATTTTTTAATTTCATTTCATTTCATTTGTTTTTTTGTTATATATTTGATTATTTTGTTTTCATTTCATTTCATTTCTTTTTGTTTCATTTCATTTAGTTTCATTTCATTTCATTTTATTTCATTTTATTTCAACTCATTTCATTTTCGTTTTTTGTTTCTCTGTTTATTTGGAAATGATTTGGTTTTTTTTATGCATCTTGTTTATTTTTATTTGTTTTCATCTCATTTCATTTTAATTTATTTCACTTCATTTCAATTCGTTTCATTCAATTTCACTTCATTGCATTACATTTCATTTAACTTTATTACACATTATTTCATTTCTTTTCATTTAATTTAATTTCATTGCATTACACTTCATAATTGCATTATTTAATTTCAGTACATTTCAATTCACTTTATATTTGGTTTTTTGCTTGTCTTTTTGTTTGGAAACGATATGCTTTTTTGTTATATATTTTGCTTATTTTCATTTGTTTTCATTTCAATTCATTTTATTCCATTTCATTTCAGTTCATTTCATTTCGTTTCATTTCATTTCATTTCATTTCATTTCTTTTCATTTTCGTTTTTCCGTTTATTTGGAAACGATTTGGTTTTTTGTTATGTAATATGTTTTTTTCTTTTCATTCCATTTCATTGCATTTTATTTCATTTCATTTCATTTCATTGCATTTTATTTCATTTCATTTCATTTCATTACATTTCATTTCATTTCATTTCATTACATTTCATTTCATTCCACTTCATTTCATTTCATTTCATTGCATTTTATTTCATTTCATTTCATTTCATTACATTTCATTTCATTTCATTACATTTCATTTCATTCCACTTCATTTCATTTCATATCGCTTCACTTCTTTTTGTTTTTCGTTTCTCGTCTCTCTGTTTATTTGGAACTGGTTTGGTTTTTGTTACATGCTTGGTTATTGTTGTTTGTTTTCATTTAATTTCATTTCTTTTCGTTTCATTTCTTTTCGTTTCATTTCAGCTCGTTTCGTTTCATTTCGTTTCATGTCGTTTCATTACAATTCATTTCATTTCATTACAATCCATTTCGTTTCATTACATTTCATTTCACTTTAATACATTTCGCTTCTTTACGTTTAATTTAATTTCTTTGCATCACGTTTCATTTCATTTCAAATTATTTAATTTCATTTCATTTTATTTCATATTGTTTCATTTTATTCCTCTTATTTAATTTCATTTCATTTCGTTGTATTTTATTCCTCTCATTTCATTTCATTTCGTTCTTGTTTTTCGTTTCATTTCAAATCGTTTCATTTCATTTCGTTTCATTTTATTTCATTTTCGTTTTTCATATCTCTGTTCATTTGAAAATGATTTGGTTTTTGTTATACAATATGGTTATTTTTATTTGTTTTCATTTCATGTTTTTTCATTTCATTTCACTTTAATTCTTTTATTTTCATTTCGTTTCATTTCATTTCATTTCATTTTATTTCATTTCTTTTCATTTAATTTAATTTCATTGCATTACATTTCATAATTTCATTATTTAATTTCAGTACATTTCAATTCACGTTATATTTGGTTTTTTGCTTGTCTTTTTGTTTGGAAACGATATGCTTTTTTGTTATATATTTTGCTTATTTTCATTTGTTTTCATTTCAGTTCATTTTATTCCATTTCATTTCAGTTAATTTCATTTCGTTTCATTTCACTTCGTTTCATTTTCGTTTTTCCTTTTTTCTGCTTATTTGGAAACGATTTGGTTTTTTGTTATATAATATGTTTTTTTCTTTTCATTCCATTTCATTTCATTTTAGCTCATTTAGTTTAATTAAATTTCATTTCATTTCATTTTATTGCATTTCTTTTTGTTTCATTGCATTTTATTTCATTTCATTTCATTTCATTACATTTCATTTCATTTCATTTCATTTCATTACATTTCATTTCATTTCATTTCATTTCATTACATTTCATTACATTTCATTTCATTCCACTTCATTTCATTTCATATCGTTTCACTTCTTTTTGTTTTTCGTTTCTCGTCTCTCCGTTTATATGAAAATAATTTGCTTTTTGTTATATTTTTTTGGTTATTGTTGTTTGTTTTCATTTCATTTTATTTCTATTTCGTTTCTCTGTTTTTTTTTTTGGAAATGATTTGTATTTTTGTTATGCATTTTGTTTATTTTTATTTGTTTTCATTTCATTTCATTTCGTTTCATTTCATTTCATTTCGTTTCATTTCATATCATTTCATTTCACTTCATTTCATTTTATTTCATTTCATTTCATTCAATTTTTTTTTTCTTTTCTCGGTTTATTTGGAACTTGTTTGGTTTATGGTTATATGTATGTTTATTGTTGTTTGTTTTCATTTAGTTTCATTTCTTTTCGTTTCATTTCATTTCGTTTCATTTCAGCTCGTTTCGTTTCATTTCATTTGTTTTTTTGTTATATATTTGATTATTTTGTTTTCATTTCATTTCATTTCTTTTTCTTTCATTTCGTCTAGTTTCATTTCATTTCATTTCATTTCATTTTATTTCATTATATGTCAATTAATTTCATTTTTGTATTTCGTTTCTCTGTTTATTTGGTTTTTTTTATGCATCTTGTTTATTTTTATTTGCCTTCATCTCATTTCATTTCAATTTATTTCACTTCATTTCAATTCATTTCAATTCGTTTCATTCAATTTCACTTCATTGCATTACATTTCATTTCACTTTATTACATTTTATTTCATTTCTTTTCATTTAATTTAATTTCATTGCATTACATTTCATAATTTCGTCATTTAATTTCAGTACATTTCAATTCACTTTATATTTGGTTTTTTGCTTGTCTTTTTGTTTGGAAACGATATGCTTTTTTGTTATATATTTTGCTTATTTTCATTTGTTTTCATTTCAATTCATTTTATTCCATTTCATTTCAGTTCATTTCATTTCGTTTCATTTCATTTCATTTCATTTCTTTTCATTTTCGTTTTTCCGTTTTTCCGTTTATTTGGAAACGATTTGGTTTTTTGTTATGTAATATGTTTTTTTCTTTTCATTCCATTTCATTGCATTTTATTTCATTTCATTTCATTTCATTGCATTTTATTTCATTTCATTTCATTTCATTACATTTCATTTCATTTCATTTCATTACATTTCATTTCATTCCACTTCATTTCATTTCATTTCATTGCATTTTATTTCATTTCATTTCATTTCATTACATTTCATTTCATTTCATTACATTTCATTTCATTCCACTTCATTTCATTTCATATCGCTTCACTTCTTTTTGTTTTTCGTTTCTCGTCTCTCTGTTTATTTGGAACTGGTTTGGTTTTTGTTACATGCTTGGTTATTGTTGTTTGTTTTCATTTAATTTCATTTCTTTTCGTTTCATTTCTTTTCGTTTCATTTCAGCTCGTTTCGTTTCATTTCGTTTCATGTCGTTTCATTACAATTCATTTCATTTCATTACAATCCATTTCGTTTCATTACATTTCATTTCACTTTAATACATTTCGCTTCTTTACGTTTAATTTAATTTCTTTGCATCACGTTTCATTTCATTTCAAATTATTTAATTTCATTTCATTTTATTTCATATTGTTTCATTTTATTCCTCTTATTTAATTTCATTTCATTTCGTTGTATTTTATTCCTCTCATTTCATTTCATTTCGTTCTTGTTTTTCGTTTCATTTCAAATCGTTTCATTTCATTTCGTTTCATTTTATTTCATTTTCGTTTTTCATATCTCTGTTCATTTGAAAATGATTTGGTTTTTGTTATACAATATGGTTATTTTTATTTGTTTTCATTTCATGTTTTTTCATTTCATTTCACTTTAATTCTTTTATTTTCATTTCGTTTCATTTCATTTCATTTCATTTTATTTCATTTCTTTTCATTTAATTTAATTTCATTGCATTACATTTCATAATTTCATTATTTAATTTCAGTACATTTCAATTCACGTTATATTTGGTTTTTTGCTTGTCTTTTTGTTTGGAAACGATATGCTTTTTTGTTATATATTTTGCTTATTTTCATTTGTTTTCATTTCAGTTCATTTTATTCCATTTCATTTCAGTTAATTTCATTTCGTTTCATTTCACTTCGTTTCATTTTCGTTTTTCCTTTTTTCTGCTTATTTGGAAACGATTTGGTTTTTTGTTATATAATATGTTTTTTTCTTTTCATTCCATTTCATTTCATTTTAGCTCATTTAGTTTAATTAAATTTCATTTCATTTCATTTTATTGCATTTCTTTTTGTTTCATTGCATTTTATTTCATTTCATTTCATTTCATTACATTTCATTTCATTTCATTTCATTTCATTACATTTCATTACATTTCATTTCATTCCACTTCATTTCATTTCATATCGTTTCACTTCTTTTTGTTTTTCGTTTCTCGTCTCTCCGTTTATATGAAAATAATTTGCTTTTTGTTATATTTTTTTGGTTATTGTTGTTTGTTTTCATTTCATTTTATTTCTATTTCGTTTCTCTGTTTTTTTTTTTGGAAATGATTTGTATTTTTGTTATGCATTTTGTTTATTTTTATTTGTTTTCATTTCAATTCATTTCGTTTCATTTAATTTCATTTCGTTTCATTTCATATCATTTCATTTCACTTCATTTCATTTTATTTCATTTCATTTCATTCAATTTTTTTTTCTTTTCTCGGTTTATTTGGAACTTGTTTGGTTTATGGTTATATGTATGTTTATTGTTGTTTGTTTTCATTTAGTTTCATTTCTTTTCGTTTCATTTCATTTCGTTTCATTTCAGCTCGTTTCGTTTCATTTCATTTGTTTTTTTGTTATATATTTGATTATTTTGTTTTCATTTCATTTCATTTCTTTTTCTTTCATTTCGTCTAGTTTCATTTCATTTCATTTCATTTCATTTTATTTCATTATATGTCAATTAATTTCATTTTTGTATTTCGTTTCTCTGTTTATTTGGTTTTTTTTATGCATCTCGTTTATTTTTATTTGCCTTCATCTCATTTCATTTCAATTTATTTCACTTCATTTCAATTCATTTCAATTCGTTTCATTCAATTTCACTTCATTGCATTACATTTCATTTCACTTTATTACATTTTATTTCATTTCTTTTCATTTAATTTAATTTCATTGCATTACATTTCATAATTTCGTCATTTAATTTCAGTACATTTCAATTCACTTTATATTTGGTTTTTTGCTTGTCTTTTTGTTTGGAAACGATATGCTTTTTTGTTATATATTTTGCTTATTTTCATTTGTTTTCATTTCAATTCATTTTATTCCATTTCATTTCAGTTCATTTCATTTCGTTTCATTTCATTTCATTTCGTTTCATTTTCGTTTTTCCTTTTTTCTGTTTATTTGGAAACGATTTGGTTTTTTGTTATGTAATATGTTTTTTTTCTTTTCATTCCATTTCATTTCATTTTAGCTCATTTAGTTTAATTAAATTTCATTTCATTTCATTTTATTGCATTTCTTTTTATTTCATTGCATTTGAAATCATTTCACTTCATTTCATTTCATTTCATTACATTTCATTTCATTTCACTTCATTTCATTTCATATCGTTTCACTTATTTTTGGTTTTCGTTTTTGTCTCTCTGTTTATTTGGAAATAATTTGCTTTTTGATACATTTTTTGGTTATTGTTGTTTGTTTTCATTTCATTTCACTACATTTAATTTCATTTCATTACATTTTATTTCGTTTCATTTCATTTCATTTCATTTCATTTCATTTCATTTCACTTCATTTCAATTTCGTTTCTCTGTTTTTTTGGAAATGATTTGTATTTTTGTTATACGTTTTGTTTATTTTTATTTGTTTTCATTTAATTTCATTTCGTTTCATTTTATATCATTTCATTTCACTTCAATTCATTTTATTTCATTTCATTTCATTCCATTTTTGTTTTTCTGTTCTCTGTTTATTTGGAACTGGTTTGGTTTTTTGTTATTTGTTTGTTTATTGTTGTTTGTTTTCATTTAATTTCATTTCTTTTCGTTTCATTTCATTTCGATTCATTTCAGTTCGTTTCGTTTCATTTCGTTTCATGTCATTTCATTACATTTCATTTAATTTCATTACATTTCATTTTACTTTATTACAGTTCGTTTCTTGACATTTAATTTAATTTCATTGCATTACATTTCATTTCATTTCATCTCATTACATTTTATTTAATTTAATTTCATTATATTTCACTTCGTTACATTTCATTTCATTACTTTCATTTTATTCTACTTATTTAATTTCGTTTCATTTTATTCTTCTCATTTCATTTCATTTCGTTTTTGTGTTTCGTTTATTTCAATTCGTTTCATTTCATTTCGTTTCATTTCATTTCATTTTCGTTTTTCATTGCTCTGTTTATTTGGAAATGATTTGGTTTTTGTTATACAATTTGGTTATTTTTATTTGTTTTCATTTCATTTTTTTTCATTTCATTTCACTTTAATTCTTTTAATTTCATTTCGTTTCATTTCATTTCATCGTATTTCATTTCAATTTATTTCATTTAATTTCACTTCATTGCATTACTTTTCATTTCACTTTATTACATTTTATTTCACATTTACATTTAATTTCAGCACATTTCAATTTACTTTATATTTGGTTTTTTGCTTCTCTGTTTATTTGGAGATGATTTGTTTTTTCGTTATAGGTATATTTGGTTTATTTTCATTTAATTTTTTAATTTCAATTCATTTCATTTGTTTATTTTGTTTTCATTTCATTTCATTTATTTTTGTTTCATTTCATTTAGTTTCATTTCATTTCATTTGATTTCGTTTCATTTCATTTTCGTTTTTCGTTTCTCTGTTTATTTGGAAATGATTCGGTTTTTTTTATGCATCTTGTTTATTTTTATTTGTTTTCATCTCATTTCATTTTAATTTATTTCACTTCATTTCAATTCGTTTCATTCAATTTCACTTCATTGCATTACATTTCATTTATTTTCATTTCACTTTATTACACATTATTTCATTTCTTTTCATTTAATTTAATTTCATTGCATAACATTTTATAATTTCATCATTTAATTTCAGTACATTTCAATTCAATTTATATTTGGTTTTTTGCTTGTCTTTTTGTTTGGAAACGATATGCTTTTTTGTTATATATTTTGCTCATTTTCATTTGTTTTCATTTCAATTTTTTTATTTCATTTCAATTCTTTTTATTTCATTTCATTTCAGTTCATTTCATTTCGTTTCATTTTCGTTTTTCCTTTTTTCTGTTTATTTGGAAACGATTTGGTTTTTTGTTATGTAATATGTTTTTTTCTTTTCATTCCATTTAATTTCATTTTAGCTCATTTAGTTTAATTAAATTTCATTTCATTTCATTTTATTGCATTTCTTTTTGTTTCATTGCATTTTATTTCATTTCATTTCACTTCATTTCATTTCATATCGTTTCACTTCTTTTTGATTTTCGTTTTTCGTCTCTCTGTTTATTTGGAAATAATTTGCTTTTTGATATATTTTTTTGGTTATTGTTGTTTGTTTTTATTTCATTTCACTACATTTAATTTCATTTCATTACATTTTATTTCGATTCATTTCATTTTATTTCATTTCATTTCAATTTCGTTTCTCTGCTTTTTTGGAAATGATTTGTATTTTTTTATACATTTTGTTTATTTTTGTTTGTTTTAATTTAATTTCATTTCGTTTCATTCTATTTTTGTTTTTCTTTTCTCTGTTTATTTGGAACTGGTTTGGTTTTTTGTTATATGTTTGTTTATTGTTGTTTGTTTTCATTTAATTTATTTCTTTTCGTTTCATTTCATTTCGTTTCATTTCAGTTCGTTTCGTTTCATTTCGTTTCATGTCATTTCATTACATTTCATTTCATTTCATTACATTTCATTTCATTTCATTACATTTCATTTCACTTTATTACAATTCGTTTCTTTACATTTAATTTAATTTCATTGCATTACATTTCATTTCATTTCATCTCATTACATTTTATTTAATTTAATTTCATTACATTTCATTTCGTTATATTTCATTTCATTACATTTCATTTCAATTTATATAATTTCATTTCATTTCATTTTGTTTCATTTTATTCTTCTTATTTAATTTAATTTCATTTCGTTTCATTTCAATTCGTTTCATTTCATTTCGTTTCATTTCATTTTCGTTTTTCATTGCTCTGTTTGTTTGAAAATGATTTGGTTTTTGTTATACAATTTGGTTATTTTTATTTGTTTTCATTTCATTTTTTTTCATTTCATTTCACTTTAATTCTTTTAATTTCATTTCTTCTTCCAGACACCTTTGGTTCGAATGGAATTCGAACTTGGGATGCCCACAGCACGAGCCAATGGTTATCCCATTAAGCTACATGTGTGCCGCTTTCACATATTGTTGTTTTTCACTTTTTTCCTTTTACCTACATATCCACGATCAAGTGCTCAGATATTCTGTAGCTGTAAACTTGACGCGATGTAGTTGTTTTTGCGAAGAATTTACCAACAAATATTTTAAAGCAACGCCTTTTTTATTATTGGAAAATTTCATTCGCACGGCAAGGCTCTTCCGTAATTCCTAGATGCTTTTTCAGGTCATTATTGTGTGAATTGTTTTTGGGTTTTCATTTAAATGGAACTGTTTCAGACCATATATTTTTGGAAATGGTGAAAAAATTACAACAATAGTTTTGGACGGTAGAAGTTATAGCTGCTATTTCGGAAACCACCACGTTTCCTCATCAGACTTCTTTTTCCAGACACCTTTGGTTCGAATGGAATTCGAACTTGGGATGCCCACAGCACGAGCCAATGGTTATCCCATTAAGCTACATGTGTGCCGCTTTCACATATTGTTGTTTTTCACTTTTTTCCTTTTACCTACATATCCACGATCAAGTGCTCAGATATTCTGTAGCTGTAAACTTGACGCGATGTAGTTGTTTTTGCGAAGAATTTACCAACAAATATTTTAAAGCAACGCCTTTTTTATTATTGGAAAATTTCATTCGCACGGCAAGGCTCTTCCGTAATTCCTAGATGCTTTTTCAGGTCATTATTGTGTGAATTGTTTTTGGGTTTTCATTTAAATGGAACTGTTTCAGACCATATATTTTTGGAAATGGTGAAAAAATTACAACAATAGTTTTGGACGGTAGAAGTTATAGCTGCTATTTCGGAAACCACCACGTTTCCTCATCAGACTTCTTTTTCCAGACACCTTTGGTTCGAATGGATTTCGAACTTGGGATGCCCACAGCACGAGCCAATGGTTATCCCATTAAGCTACATGTGTGCCGCTTTCACATATTGTTGTTTTTCACTTTTTTCCTTTTACCTACATATCCACGATCAAGTGCTCAGATATTCTGTAGCTGTAAACTTGACGCGATGTAGTTGTTTTTGCGAAGAATTTACCAACAAATATTTTAAAGCAACGCCTTTTTTATTATTGGAAAATTTCATTCGCACGGCGATTTCATTTCATTTTTTTTTTCATTTCATTTCACTTTAATTCTTTTAATTTCATTTCGTTTCATTTCATTTCATTTCATTTCATTTCATTTCATCTCATTTCATCGTATTTCATTTCAATTTATTTCATTTAATTTCAGTTTATTTCATTTAATTTCACTTCATTGCATTACTTTTCATTTCACTTTATTACATTTTATTTCACATTTACATTTAATTTCAGCACATTTCAATTTACTTTATATTTGGTTTTTGCTTCTCTGTTTATTTGGAAATGATTTGTTTTTTCGTTATAGGTATATTTGGTTTATTTTCATTTAGTTTTTTAATTTCATTTCATTTCATTTTTTTTGTTTCATTTCATTAAGTTTCATTTCATTTTATTTTATTTTATTTCAACTCATTTCATTTTCGTTTTTCGTTTCTGTGTTTATTTGGAAATGATTTGGTTTATTGTTATATATTTTGTTAATTGTTAATTGTTTTCATTTCATTTCATTTCAATTCATTTCATTTCATTTCATTTGATTTCGTTTCATTTCATTTTCGTTTTTCGTTTCTCTGTTTATTTGGAAATGATTCGGTTTTTTTTATGCATCTTGTTTATTTTTATTTGTTTTCATCTCATTTCGTTTTAATTTATTTCACTTCATTTCAATTCATTTCAATTCGTTTCATTCAATTTCACTTCATTGCATTACATTTCATTTCATTTCATTTCACTTTATTTCATTTCTTTTCATTTAATTTAATTTCATTGCATTACATTTCATAATTTCATCATTTAATTTCAGTACATTTCAATTCACTTTATATTTGGTTTTTTGCTTGTCTTTTTGTTTGGAAACGATATGCTTTTTTGTTATATATTTTGCTTATTTTCATTTGTTTTCATTTCAATTCATTTTATTCCTTTTCATTTCAGTTCATTTTATTTCGTTTCATTTCATTTCATTTCGTTTCATTTTCGTTTTTCCTTTTTTCTGTTTATTTGGAAACGCTTTGGTTTTTTGTCATGTAAAGGGTGGTTAAATTTCAAGGGCCGATGTTGATTTTGAATAAAACACAAACTATTTAGGAAATTATTGAAATTTTATTTTATTATGATTTATTGGTATTATTCAATTATGTATGTAACAAAATATCGGCCAAATGAGCGCCGCGACCTCGGCGGCACACCTCCATACGATGGTCCAAATTTTCGATGACGCTGAGGCATAATGGGGTTTCTATGCCGTTAATGTGCCGAATTATCTCATCCTTTAGCTCTTGAATTGTTGCTGGCTTATCGACGTACACCTTTTCTTTCAAATAACCTCAGAGAAAAAAGTCCAACGGTGTCAAATCACATGATCTTGGAGGCCAATTGACATTGCCATTACGTGAGATAACACGGCCATTGAATTTGTTGCGCAAAAGAGCCATTGCTTCGTTAGCTGTGTGGCAAGTGGCACCGTCCTGCTGAAACCACATATCGTCCACATCCATATCTTCCAATTGTGGCCACAAAAAATTCGTTATCATCTCACGATAGCGAACACCATTCACAGTAACTGCCTGACCGGCCTCATTTTGGAAAAAATACGGCCATGGATTGTGTATCTCTCCATGGTTCAAATTGAATAAGTCTGAAATAGAGAAATGTCAAATTAAATTCGGAAAAAAACTTGGCGTTTAGGTGTGGTTCACATTCAACATCGGCCTTTACAATTTAACCACCCTTTAATATGATTTTTTCTTTTCATTCCATTTCATTTCATTTTAGCTCATTTAGTTAAATTAAATTTCATTTCGTTTCATTTTATTGCAATCCTTTTTGTTTCATTGCATTTTATTTCATTTCATTTCATTGCATTTTATTTCATTTCATTTCATTTCATTACATTTCATTTCATTTCATTACATTTCATTTCATTTCATTACATTTCATTTCATTTCATTACATTTCATTTCATTTCACTTCATTTCATTTCATATCGTTTCACTTATTTTTGGTTTTCGTTTTTGTCTCTCTGTTTATTTGGAAATAATTTGCTTTTTGATATATTTTTTTGTTAATTGTTAATTGTTTTCATATCATTTCATTTCATTTTATTTCATTTCATTTAATTTCGTTTCATTTCATTTTCGTTTTTCGTTTCTCTGTTTATTTGGAAATGATTTGGTTTTTTTATGCATCTTGTTTATTTTTATTTGCTTTCATCTCATTTCATTTTAATTTATTTCTCTTCATTTCAATTCGTTTCATTCAATTTCACTTCATTGCATTACATTTCATTTCATTTCCTTTCACTTTATTACATTTTATTTCATTTCTTTTCATTTAATTTAATTAATGCAGTGAAATTTCATAATTTCATCATTTAATTTCAGTACATTTCAATTCACTTTATATTTGGTTTTTTGCTTGTCTTTTTGTTTGGAAACGATTTGCTTTTTTGTTATATATTTTCATTTTATTCCATTTCAGTTCAGTTCATTTCCTTTCATTTCGTTTCATTTTCGTTTTTCCTTTTTTCTGTTTATTTGGAAACGGTTTGGTTTTTTTTATGTAATATGTTTTTTCTTTCATTCCATTTCATTCCATTTCATTTCATTTTAGCTCATTTAGTTTAATTAAATTTCATTTCATTTCACTTTATTGCATTTCTTTTTGTTTCATTGCATTTTATTTCATTTCATTACATTTCATTTCATTTCACTTCATTTCATTTCATATCGTTTCACTTCTTTTTGTTTTTCGTTTCTCGTCTCTCTGTTTATTTGGAAATAATTTGCTTTCTGTTATATTTTTTGGTTATTGTTGCTTGTTTTCATTTCATTTCATTTAACTACATTTAATTTCATTTCATAACATTTTGTTTCGTTTCACTTCATTTCATTTCATTTCATTTCATTTTAATTTCGTGTCTCTATTTTTTTTGGAAATGATTTGTATTTTTGTTATACATTTTGTTTATTTTTATTTGTTTTCATTTCATTTCGATTCATTTAATTTCATTTCGTTTCATTTCATATCATTTCATTTCACTTCATTTCATTTTATTTCGTTTCTTTTCATTCCATTTTTGTTTTTCTTTTCTCTATTTATTTGGAACTGGTTTGGTTTTTTGTTATATGTTTGTTTATTGTTGTTTGTTCTCATTTAATTTCATTTCTTTTCGTTTCATTTCATTTCGCTTCATTTCAGCTCGTTTCGTTTCATTTCGTCATTTCATTATCATTTCAATACAATTCTTTTCATTTCATTACATTTCATTTCACTTTATTACATTTCGTTTCTTTACATTTAATTTAATTTTTTGCATTACATTTCATTTCATTTCATTTCAATTTATTTAATTTTATTTCATTTCAGTTCAATTTATTTAATTTCATTTCATTTTGTTTCTTTTTATTCCTCTTATTTAATTTCATTTCGTTTCGTTTCATTTTATTCCTCTCATTTCATTTCATTTTGTTTTTGTTTTTCGTTTCATTTCATTTCGTTTCATTTCATTTCATTTTCGTTTTTCATTGCTCTGTTTATTTGGAAATGATTTGGTTTTTGTTTTACAATTTGGTTATTTTTATTTGTTTTCATTTCATTTTTTTTTATTTCATTTCACTTTAATTCTTTTAATTTCATTTCGTTTCATTTCATTTCATCTCATTTCATCGCATTTCATTTCAATTTATTTCATTTAATTTCAATTTATTTCTTTTAATTTCACTTCATTGCATTACTTTTCATTTCACTTTATTACATTTTATTTCACATTTACATTTAATTTCAGCACATTTCAATTTACTTTATATTTGGTTTTTAGCTTCTCTGTTTATTTGGAAATGATTTGTTTTTTCGTTATAGGTATATTTGGTTTATTTTCATTTAATTTTTTAATTTCATTTTATTTCAATTGTTTTTTTGTTATATATTTGATTATTTTGTTTTCATTTCATTTCGTTCTATTTCATTTAGTTCTATTTTCGTTTTTCGTCTCTCTGCGTCGTTTCATTTTATTTTATTTAATTTCAATTCACTTCATTACATTTTATTTCATTTCATTTGATTTCGTTTCATTTCATTTTCGTTTTTCGTTTCTCTGTTTATTTGGAAATGATTTGGCTTTTTATGCATCTTGTTTATTTTTATTTGTTTTCATCTCATTTCATTTTAATTTATTTCACTTCATTTCATTTCATTTCAATTGGTTTCATTCAATTTCACTTCATTGCATTACATTTCATTTCATTTCACTTTATTACATTTTATTTAATTTCTTTTCATTTAATTTAATTTCATTCCATAATTTCATCATTTAATTTCAGTACATTTCAACTCACTTTATATTTGGTTTTTTGCTTGTCTTTTTGTTTGGAAACGATATGCTTTTTTGTTATATATTTTGCTTATTTTCATTTGTTTTCATTTCAATTCATTTTATTCCATTTTATTTCAGTTCATTTCATTTCGTTTCCTTTCATTTCGTTTCATTTTCGTTTTTCCTTTTTTCTGTTTATTTGGAAACGATTTGGTTTTTTGTTATGTTATATGTTTTTTTCTTTTCATTCCATTTAATTTCATTTTAGCTCATTTAGTTTAATTAAATTTCATTTCATTTCATTTTATTGCATTTGTTTTTGTTTCATTGCATTTTATTTCATTTCATTTCATTACATTTCATTTCATTTCACTTCATTTCATTTCATATCGTTTCACTTCTTTTTGATTTTCGTTTTTCGTCTCTCTGTTTATTTGGAAATAATTTGCTTTTTGATATATTTTTTTGGTTATTGTTGTTTGTTTTTATTTCATTTCACTACATTTAATTTCATTTCATTACATTTTATTTCGATTCATTTCATTTTATTTCATTTCATTTCAATTTCGTTTCTCTGTTTTTTTGGAAATGATTTGTATTTTTTTATACATTTTGTTTATTTTTGTTTGTTTTAATTTAATTTCATTTCGTTTCATTCTATTTTTGTTTTTCTTTTCTCTGTTTATTTGGAACTGGTTTGGTTTTTTGTTATATGTTTGTTTATTGTTGTTTGTTTGCATTTAGTTTCGTTTCTTTTAGTTTCATTTCATTTCATTTCGTTTCATTTCAGTTCGTTTCGTTTCATTTCGTTTCATGTCATTTCATTACATTTCATTTCATTTCATTACATTTCATTTCATTTCATTACATTTCATTTCACTTTATTACAATTCGTTTCTTTACATTTAATTTAATTTCATTGCATTACATTTCATTTCATTTCATCTCATTACATTTTATTTAATTTAATTTCATTACATTTCATTTCGTTATATTTCATTTCATTACATTTCATTTCAATTTATATAATTTCATTTCATTTCATTTTGTTTCATTTTATTCTTCTTATTTAATTTAATTTCATTTCGTTTCATTTCAATTCGTTTCATTTCATTTCGTTTCATTTCATTTTCGTTTTTCATTGCTCTGTTTGTTTGAAAATGATTTGGTTTTTGTTATACAATTTGGTTATTTTTATTTGTTTTCATTTCATTTTTTTTCATTTCATTTCACTTTAATTCTTTTAATTTCATTTCGTTTCATTTCATTTCATTTCATTTCATTTCATTTCATCTCATTTCATCGTATTTCATTTCAATTTATTTCATTTAATTTCAGTTTATTTCATTTAATTTCACTTCATTGCATTACTTTTCATTTCACTTTATTACATTTTATTTCACATTTACATTTAATTTCAGCACATTTCAATTTACTTTATATTTGGTTTTTGCTTCTCTGTTTATTTGGAAATGATTTGTTTTTTCGTTATAGGTATATTTGGTTTATTTTCATTTAGTTTTTTAATTTCATTTCATTTCATTTGTTTTTGTTTCATTTCATTAAGTTTCATTTCATTTTATTTTATTTTATTTCAACTCATTTCATTTTCGTTTTTCGTTTCTGTGTTTATTTGGAAATGATTTGGTTTATTGTTATATATTTTGTTAATTGTTAATTGTTTTCATTTCATTTCATTTCAATTCATTTCATTTCATTTCATTTGATTTCGTTTCATTTCATTTTCGTTTTTCGTTTCTCTGTTTATTTGGAAATGATTCGGTTTTTTTTATGCATCTTGTTTATTTTTATTTGTTTTCATCTCATTTCGTTTTAATTTATTTCACTTCATTTCAATTCGTTTCATTCAATTTCACTTCATTGCATTACATTTCATTTATTTTCATTTCACTTTATTACACATTATTTCATTTCTTTTCATTTAATTTAATTTCATTGCATAACATTTCATAATTTCATCATTTAATTTCAGTCCATTTCAATTCACTTTATATTTGGTTTTTTGCTTGTCTTTTTGTTTGGAAACGATATGCTTTTTTGTTATATATTTTGCTCATTTGTTTTCATTTCAATTCTTTTTAATTCATTTCAATTCTTTTTATTTCATTTCATTTCAGTTCATTTCATTTCGTTTCATTTTCGTTTTTCCTTTTTTCTGTTTATTTGGAAACGATTTGGTTTTTTGTTATGTAATATGTTTTTTTCTTTTCATTCCATTTCATTTCATTTTAGCTCATTTAGTTTAATTAAATTTCATTTTATTGCATTTCTTTTTATTTCATTGCATTTGAAATCATTTCATTACATTTCATTTCATTTCACTTCATTTCATTTCATATCATTTCACTTCTTTTTGATTTTCGTTTTTCGTCTCTCTGTTTATTTGGAAATAATTTGCTTTTTGATATATTTTTTTGGTTATTGTTGTTTGTTTTTATTTCATTTCACTACATTTAATTTCATTTCATTACATTTTATTTCGATTCATCTCATTTTATTTCATTTCATTTCAATTTCGTTTCTCTGTTTTTTTGGAAATGATTTGTATTTTTGTTATACATTTTATTTATTTTTGTTTGTTTTAATTTAATTTCATTTCGTTTCATTTCATATCATTTCATTTCACTTCATTTCATTTCATTTCACTTCATTTCATTTTATTTCATTTCATTTCATTCTATTTTTGTTTTTATTTTCTCTGTTTATTTGGAACTGGTTTGGTTTTTTGTTATATGTTTGTTTATTGTTGTTTGTTTTCATTTAATTTATTTCTTTTCGTTTCATTTCATTTCGTTTCATTTCAGTTCGTTTCGTTTCATTTCGTTTCATGTCATTTCATTACATTTCATTTAATTTCATAACATTTCATTTCACTTTATTACAATTCGTTTCTTTACATTTAATTTAATTTCATTGCATTACTTTTCATTTCATTTCATCTCATTACATTTTATTTAATTTAATTTCATTACATTTCATTTCGTTATATTTCATTTCATTACATTTCATTTCAATTTATATAATTTCATTTCATTTCATTTTGTTTCATTTTATTTTTCTTATTTAATTTCATTTCATTTCGTTTCATTTTATTCCTCTCATTTCATTTCATTTCGTTTTTGTTTTTCCTTTCATTTCATTTCATTTTGTTTCATTTCATTTTGTTTCATTTCATTTTCGTTTTTCATTGCTCTGTTTGTTTGAAAATGATTTGGTTTTTGTTATACAATTTGGTTATTTTTATTTGTTTTCATTTCATTTTTTTTTTTCATTTCATTTCACTTTAATTCTTTTAATTTCATTTCGTTTCATTTCATTTCATTTCATTTCATTTCATCTCATTTCATCGTATTTCATTTCAATTTATTTCATTTAATTTCAGTTTATTTCATTTAATTTCACTTCATTGCATTACTTTTAATTTCACTTTATTACATTTTATTTCACATTTACATTTAATTTCAGCACATTTCAATTTACTTTATATTTGGTTTTTGCTTCTCTGTTTATTTGGAAATGATTTGTTTTTTCGTTATAGGTATATTTGGTTTATTTTCATTTAGTTTTTTAATTTCA
Organism: Ceratitis rosa; assembly: GCA_037013455.1. Lineage (NCBI taxonomy): Eukaryota > Metazoa > Arthropoda > Insecta > Diptera > Tephritidae > Ceratitis > Ceratitis rosa. The sequence goes on along the minus strand of JAWMAG010000014.1, from coordinate 437,239 downwards.
TTTCATTTCATTTGTTTTTGTTTCATTTCATTTAGTTTCATTTCATTTTATTTTATTTTATTTCAACTCATTTCATTTTCGTTTTTCGTTTCTGTGTTTATTTGGAAATGATTTGGTTCATTGTTATATATTTTGTTAATTGTTAATTGTTTTCATTTCATTTCATTTCAATTCATTTCATTTCATTTTATTTCATTTCATTTGATTTCGTTTCATTTCATTTTCGTTTTTCGTTTCTCTGTTTATTTGGAAATGATTTGGTTATTTTTATGCATCTTGTTTATTTTTATTTGTTTTCATCTCTTTTCATTTTAATTTATTTCACTTCATTTCAATTCATTTCAATTCGTTTCATTCATTTTCACTTCATTGTATTACATTTCATTTCATTTCATTTCACTTTATTTCATTTCTTTTCATTTAATTTAATTTCATTGCATTACATTTCATAATTTCATCATTTAATTTCAGTACATTTCAATTCACTTTATATTTGGTTTTTTGCTTGTCTTTTTGTTTGGAAACGATATGCTTTTTTGTTATATATTTTGCTTATTTTCATTTGTTTTCATTTCAATTCATTTTATTCCATTTCATTTCAGTTCATTTTATTTCGTTTCATTTCATTTCATTTCGTTTCATTTTCGTTTTTCCTTTTTTCTGTTTATTTGGAAACGCTTTGGTTTTTTGTCATGTAAAGGGTGGTTAAATTTCAAGGGCCGATGTTGATTTTGAATAAAACACAAACTATTTAGGAAATTATTGAAATTTTATTTTATTATGATTTATTGGTATTATTCAATTATGTATGTAACAAAATATCGGCCAAATGAGCGCCGCGACCTCGGCGGCACACCTCCATACGATGGTCCAAATTTTCGATGACGCTGAGGCATAATGGAGTTTCTATGCCGTTAATGTGCCGAATTATCTCATCCTTTAGCTCTTGAATTGTTGCTGGCTTATCGACGTACACCTTTTCTTTCAAATAACCTCAGAGAAAAAAGTCCAACGGTGTCAAATCACATGATCTTGGAGGCCAATTGACATAGCCATTACGTGAGATAACACGGCCATTGAATTTGTTGCGCAAAAGAGCCATTGCTTCGTTAGCTGTGTGGCAAGTGGCACCGTCCTGCTGAAACCACATATCGTCCACATCCATATCTTCCAATTGTGGCCACAAAAAATTCGTTATCATCTCACGATAGCGAACACCATTCACAGCAACTGCCTGACCGGCCTCATTTTGGAAAAAATACGGCCCTGGATTGTGTATCTCTCCATGGTTCAAATTGAATAAGTCTGAAATAGAGAAATGTCAAATTAAATTCGGAAAAAAACTTGGCGTTTAGGTGTGGTTCACATTCAACATCGGCCTTTACAATTTAACCACCCTTTAATATGATTTTTTCTTTTCATTCCATTTCATTTCATTTTAGCTCATTTAGTTAAATTAAATTTCATTTCGTTTCATTTTATTGCAATCCTTTTTGTTTCATTGCATTTTATTTCATTTCATTTCATTGCATTTTATTTCATTTCATTTCATTTCATTACATTTCATTTCATTTCATTACATTTCATTTCATTTCATTACATTTCATTTCATTTCATTACATTTCATTTCATTTCATTACATTTCATTTCATTTCACTTCATTTCATTTCATATCATTTCACTTCTTTTTGATTTTCGTTTTTCGTCTCTCTGTTTATTTGGAAATAATTTGCTTTTTGATATATTTTTTTGTTAATTGTTAATTGTTTTCATATCATTTCATTTCATTTTATTTCATTTCATTTAATTTCGTTTCATTTCATTTTCGTTTTTCGTTTCTCTGTTTATTTGGAAATGATTTGGTTTTTTTATGCATCTTGTTTATTTTTATTTGCTTTCATCTCATTTCGTTTTAATTTATTTCTCTTCATTTCAATTCGTTTCATTCAATTTCACTTCATTGCATTACATTTCATTTCATTTCCTTTCACTTTATTACATTTTATTTCATTTCTTTTCATTTAATTTAATTAATGCAGTGAAATTTCATAATTTCATCATTTAATTTCAGTACATTTCAATTCACTTTATATTTGGTTTTTTGCTTGTCTTTTTGTTTGGAAACGATTTGCTTTTTTGTTATATATTTTCATTTTATTCCATTTCAGTTCAGTTCATTTCCTTTCATTTCGTTTCATTTTCGTTTTTCCTTTTTTCTGTTTATTTGGAAACGGTTTGGTTTTTTTTATGTAATATGTTTTTTTCTTTCATTCCATTTCATTTCATTTTAGCTCATTTAGTTTAATTAAATTTCATTTCATTTCACTTTATTGCATTTCTTTTTGTTTCATTGCATTTTATTTCATTTCATTACATTTCATTTCATTCCACTTCATTTCATTTCATATCGTTTCACTTCTTTTTGTTTTTCGTTTCTCGTCTCTCTGTTTTTTTGGAAATAATTTGCTTTTTGTTATATTTTTTTGGTTATTGTTGTTTGTTTTCATTTCATTTCATTTAACTACATTTAATTTCATTTCATTACGTTTTATTTTGTTTCATTTCATTTCATTTCATTTCATTTCACTTCATTTCATTTCATTTCACTTCATTTCATTTCATTTCATTTTATTTCATTTCATTTGATTTCGTTTCATTTCATTTTCGTTTTTCGTTTCTCTGTTTATTTGGAAATGATTTGGTTTTTTTATGCATCTTGTTTATTTTTATTTGTTTTCATCTCATTTCATTTTATTTTATTTCACTTCATATCAATTCATTTCAATTCATTTCATTCAATTTCACTTCATTGCATTACATTTCATTACATTTCATTTCATTTCATTTCACTTTATTACATTTTATTTCATTTCTTTTCGTTTAATTTAATTTCATTGCATTACATTTCATAATTTCATCATTTAATTTCAGTACATTTCAATTCACTTTATATTTGGTTTTTTGCTTGTCTTTTTGTTTGGAAACGATATGCTTTTTTGTTATATATTTTGCTTATTTTCATTTGTTTTCATTTCAATTCATTTTATTCCATTTCATTTCAGTTCATTTCCTTTCATTTCGTTCCATTTTCGTTTTTCCTTTTTTCTGCTTATTTGGAAACGGTTTGGTTTTTTGTTATGTAATATGTTTTTTCTTTTCATTCCATTTCATTTCATTTTAGCTCATTTAGTTTAATTAAATTTCATTTCATTTCATTTTATTGCATTTCTTTTTGTTTCATTGCGTTTTATTTCATTTCGTTACATTTCATTTCATTCCACTTCATTTCATTTCATATCGTTTCACTTCTTTTTGTTTTTCGTTTCTCGTCTCTCTGTTTATTTGGAAATAACTTGCTTTCTGTTATATTTTTTGGTTATTGTTGCTTGTTTTCATTTCATTTCATTTAACTACATTTAATTTCATTTCATAACATTTTGTTTCGTTTCACTTCATTTCATTTCATTTCATTTCATTTCATTTCATTTCATTTCATTTCATTTCATTTTAATTTCGTGTCTCTATTTTTTTTGGAAATGATTTGTATTTTTGTTATACATTTTGTTTATTTTTATTTGTTTTCATTTCATTTCGATTCATTTAATTTCATTTCGTTTCATTTCATATCATTTCATTTCACTTCATTTCATTTTATTTCGTTTCTTTTCATTCCATTTTTGTTTTTCTTTTCTCTATTTATTTGGAACTGGTTTGGTTTTTTGTTATATGTTTGTTTATTGTTGTTTGTTCTCATTTAATTTCATTTCTTTTCGTTTCATTTCATTTCGCTTCATTTCAGCTCGTTTCGTTTCATTTCGTCATTTCATTATCATTTCATTACAATTCTTTTCATTTCATTACATTTCATTTCACTTTATTACATTTCGTTTCTTTACATTTAATTTAATTTTTTGCATTACATTTCATTTCATTTACATTTATTTAATTTTATTTCATTTCAGTTCAATTTATTTAATTTCATTTCATTTTGTTTCTTTTTATTCCTCTTATTTAATTTCATTTCGTTTCGTTTCATTTTATTCCTCTCATTTCATTTCATTTCGTTTTTGTTTTTCGTTTCATTTCATTTCGTTTCATTTCATTTCATTTTCGTTTTTCATTGCTCTGTTTATTTGGAAATGATTTGGTTTTTGTTTTACAATTTGGTTATTTTTATTTGTTTTCATTTCATTTTTTTTTATTTCATTTCACTTTAATTCTTTTAATTTCATTTCGTTTCATTTCATTTCATCTCATTTCATCGCATTTCATTTCAATTTATTTCATTTAATTTCAATTTATTTCTTTTAATTTCACTTCATTGCATTACTTTTCATTTCACTTTATTACATTTTATTTCACATATACATTTAATTTCAGCACATTTCAATTTACTTTATATTTGGTTTTTAGCTTCTCTGTTTATTTGGAAATGATTTGTTTTTTCGTTATAGGTATATTTGGTTTATTTTCATTTAATTTTTTAATTTCATTTTATTTCAATTGTTTTTTTGTTATATATTTGATTATTTTGTTTTCATTTCATTTCGTTCTATTTCATTTAGTTCTATTTTCGTTTTTCGTCTCTCTGCGTCGTTTCATTTTATTTTATTTAATTTCAATTCACTTCATTACATTTTATTTCATTTCATTTGATTTCGTTTCATTTCATTTTCGTTTTTCGTTTCTCTGTTTATTTGGAAATGATTTGGCTTTTTATGCATCTTGTTTATTTTTATTTGTTTTCATCTCATTTCATTTTAATTTATTTCACTTCATTTCATTTCATTTCAATTGGTTTCATTCAATTTCACTTCATTGCATTACATTTCATTTCACTTCATTTCACTTTATTACATTTTATTTAATTTATTTCATTTAATTTAATTTCATTGGATTACATTCCATAATTTCATCATTTAATTTCAGTACATTTCAACTCACTTTATATTTGGTTTTTTGCTTGTCTTTTTGTTTGGAAACGATATGCTTTTTTGTTATATATTTTGCTTATTTTCATTTGTTTTCATTTGTTTTCATTTCAATTCATTTTATTCCATTTTATTTCAGTTCATTTCATTTCGTTTCATTTCATTTCGTTTCATATTCGTTTTTCCTTTTTTCTGTTTATTTGGAAACGATTTGGTTTTTTGTTATGTAATATGTTTTTTTCTTTTCATTCCATTTCATTCCATTTCATTCCATTTCATTTCATTTTAGCTCATTTAGTTTAACTTAATTTCATTTCATTTCATTTTATTGCCGTTCTTTTCGTTTCATTGCATTTATTTCACTTCATTTAATTTCATTACATTTCATTTCATTTCACTTCATTTCATTTCATGTCGTTTCACTTCTTTTTGGTTTTCGTTTTGCGTCTCTCTGTTTATTTGGAAATCATTTGCTGTTTGTTATATTTTTTTGGTTATTGTTGTTTGTTTTCATTTCATTACATTTTATTTCGATTCATTTCATTTTATTTCATTTCATTTCAATTTCGTTTCTCTGTTTTTGTGGAAATAATTTGTATATTTGTTATACATTTTGTTTATTTTTATTAGTTTTCATTTAATTTCATTTCATTTCATTTCATATCATTTCATTTTACTTCATTTCATTTTATTTCATTCCATTTTTGTTTTTCTTTTCTCTGTTTATTTGGAACTGGTTTGGTTTTTTGTTATATGTTTGTTTATTGTTGTTTGTTTTCATTTAATTTCATTTCTTTTCGTTTCATTTCATTTCGTTTCATTTCAGTTCGTTTCGTTTCGTTTCGTTTCGTGTCATTTCCTTTTCGTTTTTCATTGCTCTGTTTATTTGAAAGTGATTTGGATTTTTGTTATACATTTTGTTTATTTTTATTTGTTTTCATTTCATTTCATTTCACTACATTTAATTTCATTTCATTACATTTTATTTCGTTTCATTTCATTTCAATTTCGTTTCTCTTTTTTTTTTGGAAATGATTTGTATTTTTGTTATACATTTTGTTTATTTTTATTTGTTTTCATTTCATTTCATTTCGTTTAATTTAATTTCATTTCATTTCATTCCATTTTGTTTTTCTTTTCTCTGTTTATTTGGAACTGGTTTGGTTTTTTGTTATATGTTTGTTTATTGTTGTTTGTTTTCATTTAATTTCATTTCTTTTCGTTTCATTTCATTTCGTTTCATTTCAGTTCGTTTCATGTCACTTCCTTTTCGTTTTTCATTGCTCTGTTTATTTGGAAGTGATTTGGATTTTTGTTATACATTTAGTTTATTTTTATTTGTTTTCATTTAGTTTCATTTCGTTTCATTGCATATCACCTCATTTAATTTCTTTTCGGGGGAAACTTTGCGAGGGTGCGCCAGGCTTTGAAAATAATTTTCTCTTTGGGGGGTTAGAGGAGGTCATACACATTATAAAAATATATGCTGTTTCCTGAGCTTACTTATAGTTTTCGAGAAATTTGTTGTTAAAGTTGATTTTTTGATCCACCGAAATTCACGAATAAAAGCTAATATAAGCTCACTAAACACTTAAATAGCGGTAATAATAATAACTAATAATGTTTGCAACGATTTAACATAATTAAATTTATCAAAATGTCCATCATTTTTACACATAAAAAATACATTCTCATATTTGTTTACTTTAGTAAAAAAAATGAAGTATGCATGTCCGTTAGAATCAGAAAAAAACTGTGCTGCCACACCTTTGAAGAATAAATATATTAGAAAGGATTGAAAAAATAACGTATTCACGGTGCGATATATTTTAAGTGCAACACCTCTGTAAGATGAGGCCTTCGGCCGGAATTAAAAAAAAAACCTGAGCCGGACCAATACCGGCTTCGCCTTGCACAGAATTTTTAAGTGAAACATCTCTGCAAGTTGGCGGCCTTCGGCCGCATTTAAAAAAATAACCCTGGGCCTGACCAACAGCGGCTGTGCTTTGCACAGTATTCTAACGTGAAACACCGTTGTAAGTTGGACGCCTAGGGCAGCATTTAAAAAACATACCCTGGGCCGGACCAACACCGACTTCGCCTTGCACAGTATTCTTACGTAAAATATCTTTGCAAGTTGGCGGCCTTCGGCCGCATTTAAAAAAATAACCCTGGGCCTGACCAACAGCGGCTTCGCCTTTCACAGTATTCTAACGTGAAACACCATTGTAAGTTGGAGGCCTAGGGCCGCATTTAAAAAAATAACCCTGGGCCGGAGCAACACCGGCTTCGCCTTGCACAGTATTCTTACGTAAAACACCTTTGTAAGTTGGCGGCCTTGGGCCGCATTTAAAAAAATTACCCTGGGCCGGACCAACACCGGCTTCGGCTTGAACAGTATTCTTACCAGAAACACCTTTGTAAGTTGGCGGCCTTCGGACGCATTTAAAAAAATAACCCTGGGCCTGACCAACAGCGGCTTCGCCTTGCAGAGTATTCTTACGTGAAACACCTTTATAAGTTGGCGGCCTTGTGCTGCACTTAAAAAAATAACCCTGGGCCGGACCCACACCGGCTTCGCCTCGCACAGTATTCTTACGTGAAACACCTTTGCAAGTTGGCGGCCTTCGGCCGCATTTAAAAAAATAACCCTGGGCCGGACCAAAACCGGCTGTGCTTTGCACAGTATTCTTACGTGAAATACCTTTGTAAGTTGGCGGCCTTGTGCTGCACTTAAAAAAATAACCCTGGGGCGGACCCACACCGGCTTCGCCTCGCACAGTATTCTTACGTGAAACACCTTTGTAAGTTGGCGGCCTTCGGACGCATTTAAAAAAATAACCCTGGGCCGGACCAAAACCGGCTGTGCTTTGCACAGTATTCTTACGTGAAATACCTTTGTAAGTTGGCGGCCTTCGGCCGCATTTAAAAGAATAACCCTGGGCCTGACCAACAGCGGCTACGCCTTTCACAGTATTCTAACGTGAAACACCATTGTAAGTTGGAGGCCTAGGGCCGCATTTAAAAAAATTACCCTTAGTCGCACCAACACCGGCTTCGGCTTGAACAGTATTCTTACCAGAAACACCTTTGAAAGTTGGCGGCCTTCGGACGCATTTAAAAAAATAACCCTGGGCCTGACCAACAGCGGCTTCTCCTTGCACAGTATTCTTACGTGAAACACCTTTGCAAGTTGGCGGGCTTTGGCCGCATTTAAAAAAATAACCCTGGGCCGGACCCACACCGGCTTCGCCTTGCACAGTATTCTTACGTGAAATACCTTTTTAAGTTGGCGGCCTTGGGCCGCATTTAAAAAAATAACCCTGGGCCTGACCAACAGCGGCTTCTCCTTGCACAGTATTCTTACGTGAAACACCTTTGCAAGTTGGCGGGCTTTGGCCGCATTTAAAAAAATAACTCTGCGCCGGAGCAACACCGGCTTCGCCTTGTACAGTATTCTTACGTAAATCACCTTTGTAAGTTGGCGGCCTTGGGCCGCATTTAAAAAAATAACCCTGGGCCGGACCAAAACCGGCTGTGCCTTGCACAGTATTTTTAAGTGAAACACCTTTGTAAGTTGGCGGCCTTCGTCCGCATTTAAAAGAATAACCCTGGGCCGGACCGAGACCGGCTTCGCCTTGCACAGTATTTTTAAGTGAAACACCTTTGTAAGTTGGCGGCGTTCGGCCGCATTTAAAAAAATTACCCTGAGTCGGACCAATACCGGCTTCGGCTTGAACAGTATTCTTACGTGAAACACCTTTGTAAGTTGGCGGCCTTCGGACGCATTTAAAAAAATTACCCTGGGCCGGACCAGCACCGGCTTCGCCTTGCACAGTATTTTTAAGTGAAACACCTTTGTAAGTTGGCGGCGTTCGGCCGCATTTAAAAAAATAACCCTGGGCCTGACCAACTGCGGCTTCACCTTGCACTGTATTCTTACGTGAAACACCTTTGTAAGTTGGCGGCCTTTGGCCGCATTTAAAAAAGTAACCCTGGGCCGGAGCAACAGCGGCTTCGCCTTTCACAGTATTCTAACGTGAAACACCATTGTAAGTTGGCGGCCTTTGGCCGCATTTAAAAAAATAACCCTGGGCCGGACCAACACCGGCTTCGCCTTGCACAGTATTCTTACGTAAAACACTATTGTTAGTTGGCGGCCTTGGGTCGCATTTAAAAAAATTACCCTGGGCCTGACCAACAGCGGCTTCGCCTTGCACAGTATCCTAACGTGAAACACCATTGTAAGTTGGAGGCCTTTGGCCGCATTTAAAAAAATTACCCTGGGCCGGACCAACACCGGCTTCGCCTTGCACAGTATTTTTACGTGAAACACCTTTGTAAGTTGGCGGCCTTCGGCCGCATTTAAAAAAATAACCCTGGGCCGGACCAACACCGGCTTCGCCTTGCACAGTATTTTTAAGTGAAACACCTTTGTAAGTTGGCGGCCTTCGTCCGCATTTAAAAGAATAACCCTGGGCCGGACCGACACCTTTGTAAGTTCAGCCGTATTTAAAAAAATTACCCTGAGTCGGACCAACACCGGCTTCGGCTTGAACAGTATTCTTACGTGAAACACCTTTGTAAGTTGGCGGCCTTCGGACGCATTTAAAAAAATAACCCTGGGCCTGACCAACAGCGGCTTCGCCTTGCAGAGTATTCTTACGTGAAACACCTTCATAAGTTGGCGGCCTTGTGCTGCATTTAGAAAAATAACCCTGGGCCGGACCCCCACCGGCTTCGCCTTGCACAGTATGTTTAAGTAAGTTTGTAAGTTCGAGCGGGATATTAAATTAATATACTTACTCTTCAAAGGTGTTTTTCTTGTTCTAACGGACATGTATACTTCATTTTTCTTACTAAAGTAAACAAACGTGAGAATGCATATTTTCTGTGAAAAAATTACGGAAAATGTTAATATTTTGATGAGATTATTCGGAGATTTCGGTGGGTCAAAAAGTCAACTTTAACAACAAATTTCTCGAAAACTATAAGTTACCTCGGGGAACGGCATATATTTTTATAAGGTGTATGACCTCCTCTAACCCCCGCAAGAGGAAGTTTTCTTCAAAGCCTAGCGCACCCTCACAAAGCCGACCCTCTTTTCGTTTCATTTCATTTCGTTTCGCTTTATTTCGTTTCATTTCATTTCGTTTCATTTCATTTCATCTCATTTCATTTCAATTTATTTCATTCATTATCAATTCATTCCAATTCATTTCATTTCAATTCATTTCATTTTATTTCACTTCATTTCAATTTCGTTTCTCTGTTTTTTTTGGAAATGATTTGTATTTTTGTTATACATTTTGTTTATTTTTATTTGTTTTCACTTAACTTCATTTCGTTTCATTTAATTTCATTTCGTTTCATTTCATATCATTTCATTTCTCTTCATTTCATTTCATTCCATTTTTGTTTTTCTTTTCTCTGTTTATTTGGTTTGGTTTTTTGTTATATGTGTGTTTATTATTGTTTGTTTCCATTTCTTTTCGTTTCATTTTATTTCGTTTCATTTCAATTCGATTCGTTTCGTTTCGTTTCATTCAATTTCACTTCATTGCATTACATTTCATTTCACTTCATTTCACTTTATTACATTTTATTTAATTTCTTTTCATTTAATTTAATTTCATTGGATTACATTCCATAATTTCATCATTTAATTTCAGTACATTTCAACTCACTTTATATTTGGTTTTTTGCTTGTCTTTTTGTTTGGAAACGATATGCTTTTTTGTTATTTTCATTTGTTTTCATTTCAATTCATTTTATTCCATTTTATTTCAGTTCATTTCGTTTCATTTCATTTCATTTCGTTTCACTTTCGTTTTTCCTTTTTTCTGTTTATTTGGAAACGATTTGGTTTTTTGTTATGTAATATGTTTTTTTCTTTTCATTCCATTTCATTTCATTTTAGCTCATTTAGTTTAACTAAATTTCATTTCATTTCATTTTATTGCCGTTCTTTTCGTTTCATTGCATTTATTTCATTTCATTTAATTTCATTACATTTCATTTCATTTCACTTCATTTCATTTCATATCGTTTCACTTCTTTTTGGTTTTCGTTTTGCGTCTCTCTGTTTATTTGGAAATAATTTGCTGTTTGTTATATTTTTTTGGTTATTGTTGCTTGTTTTCATTTCATTACATTTTATTTCGTTTCATTTCATTCCATTTTATTTTATTTCATTTCATTTCAATTTCGTTTCTCTGTTTTTTTGGAAATGATTTGTATTTTTGTTATACATTTTGTTTATTTTTATTTGTTTTCATTTAATTTCATTTCGTTTCATTTCATATCATTTCATTTTACTTCATTTCATTTTATTTCATTCCATTTTTGTTTTTCTTTTCTCTGTTTATTTGGAACTGGTTTGGTTTTTTGTTATATGTTTGTTTATTGTTGTTTGTTTTCATTTAATTTCATTTCGTTTCGCTTCATTTCATTTCGTTTCATTTCAGTTCGTTTCGTTTCGTTTCGTGTCATTTCCTTTTCGTTTTTCATTGCTCTGTTTATTTGGAAGTGATTTGGATTTTTGTTATACATTTTGTTTATTTTTATTTGTTTTCATTTCATTTCATTTCATTTCACTACATTTAATTTCATTTCATTACATTTAAATTTGTTTTTTCGGCCATACATAATGTTTGTTAATTTTAAGTGAGCTACTAGGCCTGGTTTGTTTGTATGAATTGAATATTTTGTTATACAACAAAGAAAAATGGTAGAAGTGACAGCTGTTTCGGAGATCACCACATCTCCTCATCAGACTTCTTATGGCAGGGATCGAACCAACGGATCCTGACTTAACAGGCGAGTGTTCTACCACTGCGCCAACATCAGCCATGTAATCTGTTGTTGTATTATTCAATTCATTATTAACCAACAACTATTAAGTGCGCTAATTTAGCCGCTATTTTTTCTTAATAGAATGGTTTAGTAAATCCTGTATACTTTCAGGCATTGATTGACTGAGAAATGTATAAGCAGAATTAAGTGTCGCGCTCATTGACACATATATATTTAAATTTGTTTTTTCGGCCATACATAATGTTTGTTAATTTTAAGTGAGCTACTAGGCCTGGTTTGTTTGTATGAATTGAATATTTTGTTATACAACAAAGAAAAATGGTAGAAGTGACAGCTGTTTCGGAGATCACCACATCTCCTCATCAGACTTCTTATGGCAGGGATCGAACCAACGGATCCTGACTTAACAGGCGAGTGTTCTACCACTGCGCCAACATCAGCCATGTAATCTGTTGTTGTATTATTCAATTCATTATTAACCAACGTTATTTCGTTTTATTTCATTTCAATTTCGTTACTCTTTTTCTTTTGGAAATGATTTGTACTTTTGTTATACATTTTGTTTATTTTTATTTGTTTTCATTTCATTTCATTTCGTTTAATTTAATTTCATTTCATTTCATTCCATTTTGTTTTTCTTTTCTCTGTTTATTTGGAACTGGTTTGGTTTTTCGTTATATGTTTGTTTATTGTTGTTTGTTTTCATTTAATTTTATTTCTTTTCGTTTCATTTCATTTCGTTTCATTTCAGTTCGTTTCATGTCACTTCCTTTTCGTTTTTCATTGCTCTGTTTATTTGGAAGTGATTTGGATTTTTGTTATACATTTAGTTTATTTTTATTTGCTTTCGTTTAGTTTCATTTCGTTTCATTTCATATCACCTCATTTAATTTCTTTTCGGGGGAAACTTTGCGAGGGTGCGCCAGGCTTTGAAAATAATTTTCTCTTTGGGGGGTTAGAGGAGGTCATACACATTATAAAAATATAAGCTGTTCCCTGAGGTTACTTATAGTTTTCGAGAAATTTGTTGTTAAAGTTGATTTTTTGATCCACCGAAATTCACGAATAAAAGCTAATATAAGCTCACGGAACACTTAAATAGCGGTAATAATAATGACTAATAATGTTTGCAACGATTTAACATAATTAAATTTATCAAAATGTCCATAATTTTTACACATAAAAAATACATTCTCATATTTGTTTACTTTAGTAAAAAAAATGAAGTATGCATGTCCGTTAGAATCAGAAAAAACTGTGCTGCCACACCTTTGAAGAATAAATATATTAGAAGGATATATTTTAAGTGCAACACCTTTGTAAGATGAGGCCTTCGGCCGGAATTAAAAAAAAATATCCTAAGCCGGACCAATACCGTCTTCGCCTTGCACAGAATTTTTAATCTTTTTTCTTTGCAAGTTGGCGGCCTTTGGCCGCATTTAAAAAAATAACCCTGGGCCTGACCAACAGCGGCTACGCCTTTCACAGTATTCTAACGTGAAACACCATTGTAAGTTGGAGGCCTAGGGCCGCATTTAAAAAAATAACCCTGGGCCGGAGCAACACCGGCTTCGCCTTGCACAGTATTTTTAAGTGAAACACCTTTGTAAGTTGGCGGCGTTCGGCCGCATTTAAAAAAATAACCCTGGGCCGGACCAAAACCGACTGTGCTTTGCACAGTATTCTTACGTAAATCACCTTTGTAAGTTGGCGGCCTTGGGCCGCATTTAAAAAAATAACCCTGGGCCGGACCGAGTCCGGCTTCGCCTTGCACAGTATTTTTAAGTGAAACACCTTTGTAAGTTGGCGGCGTTCGGCCGCATTTAAAAAAATTACCCTGAGTCGGACCAACACCGGCTTCGGCTTGAACAATATTCTTACGTGAAACACCTTTGTAAGTTGGCGGCCTTCGGACGCATTTAAAAAAATAACCCTGAGCCGGAGCAACACCGGCTTCGCCTTGCACAGTACTCTTACGTAAAACACCTTTGTAAGTTGGCGGCCTTGGGCCGCATTTAAAAAAATTACCCTGGGCCTGACCAACAGCGGCTTCGCCTTGCACAGTATTCTAACGTGAAACACCATTGTAAGTTGGAGACCTTTGGCCGCATTTAAAAAAATTACCCTGGGCCGGACCAACACCGGCTTCGCCTTGCACAGTATTTTTAAGTGAAACTCCTTTGTAAGTTGGCGGCCTTCGGCCGCATTTAAAAAAGTAACCCTGGGCCGGACCAACACCGTCTTCGCCTTGCACAGTATTTTTAAGTGAAACACCTTTGTAAGTTGGCGGCCTTCGTCCGCATTTAAAAGAATAACCCTGGGCCGGACCGAGACCGGCTTCGCCTTGCACAGTATTTTTAAGTGAAACACCTTTGTAAGTTGGTGGCGTTCGGCCGTATTTAAAAAAATTACCCTGAGTCGGACCCCGGCTTCGGCTTGAACAGTATTCTTACGTGAAACACCTTTGTAAGTTGGCGGCCTTCGGACGCATTTAAAAAAAAAACCCTGGGCCTGACCAACAGCGGCTTCGCCTTGCAGAGTATTCTTACGTGAAACACCTTCGTAAGTTGGCGGCCTTGTGCTGCATTTAGAAAAATAACCCTGGGCCGGACCCCCACCGGCTTCGCCTTGCACAGTATTTTTAAGTAAGTTTGTAAGTTCGAGCGGGATATTAAATTAATATACTTACTCTTCAAAGGTGTTTTTCTTGTTCTAACGGACATGTATATTTCATTTTTCTTACTAAAGTAAACAAACGTGAGAATGCATATTTTCTGTGAAAAAATTACGGAAAATGTTAATATTTTGATGAGATTATTCGGAGATTTCGGTGGGTCAAAAAGTCAACTTTAACAACAAATTTCTCGAAAACTATAAGTTACCTCGGGGAACGGCATATATTTTTATAATGTGCATGACCTCCTCTAACCCCCCCAAGAGGAAGTTTTTTTCAAAGCCTAGCGCACCCTCACAAAGCCGACCCTCTTTTCGTTTCATTTCATTTCGTTTCGCTTCATTTCGTTTCATTTCATTTCGTTTCATTTCATTTCGTTTCATTTCATTTCATCTCATTTCATTTCAATTTATTTCATTCATTATCAATTCATGCCAATTCATTTCATTTCAATTCATTTCATTTTATTTCACTTCATTTCAATTTCGTTTCTCTGTTTTTTTTGGAAATGATTTGTATTTTTGTTATACATTTTGTTTATTTTTATTTGTTTTCATTTAATTTCATTTCGTTTCATTTCACTTTAATCCTTTTAATTTCATTTCGTTTCATTTCATTTCATTTCATCTCATTTCATCGCATTTCATTTCAATTTATTTCTTTTAATTTCACTTCATTGCATTACTTTTCATTTCACTTTATTACATTTTATTTCACATTTACATTTAATTTCAGCACATTTCAATTTACTTTATATTTGGTATTTGCTTCTCTGTTTATTTGGAAATGATTTTTTTTTGTTATATATTTGGTTAATTTTCATTTAATTTTTTAATTTCATTTCATTTCATTTGTTTTTTTTGTTATATATTTGATTATTTGGTTTTCATTTCATTTCATTTCTTTTTGTTTCATTTCATTTAATTTCATTTCATTTCATATCATTTTATTTCAACTCATTTCATTTTCGTTTTTCGTTTCTCTGTTTATTTGGAAATGATTTGGTTTATTGTTATATATTTAAATGATTAAATTTTTGTTATATATTTTGTTAATTGTTAATTGTTTTCATTTCATTTCATTTAATTTCATTTCAATTCATTTCATTTCATTTTATTTCATTTCATTTGATTTCGTTTCATTTCATTTTCGTTTTTCGCTTCTCTGTTTATTTGGAAATGATTTAGTTTTTGTTATGCATCTTGTTTATTTTTATTTGTTTTCATCTCATTTCATTTCAATTTATTTCCCTTCATTTCAATTCATTTCAATTCGTTTCATTCAATTTCACTTCATTGCATTACATTTCATTTCATTTCATTTCACTTTATTAAATTTTATTTCATTTCTTTTCATATAATTTAATTTCATTGCATTACATTTCATAATTTCATCATTTAATTTTAGTGCATTTCAATTCATTTAATTCCATTTCTTTACAGTTCATTTCATTTCGTTTCATTTTCGTTTTTCCTTTTTTCTGTTTATTTGGGAACGATTTAGTTTTTTGTTATGTAATATGTTTTTTTCTTTTCATTCCATTTCATTTCATTTTAGCTCATTTAGTTTAATTAAATTTCATTTCATTTCATTTTATTGCATTTCTTTTTGTTTCATTGCATTTTATTTTATTTCATTTCATTTCATTACATTTCATTTCATTTCATTACATTTCATTTCACTTCATTTCATTTCATTTCATATCGTTTCACTTCTTTTTGGTTTTCGTTTTTCGTCTCTCTGTTTATTTGGAAATAATTTGCTTTTTGTTATATTTTTTTGGTTATTGTTTTTTGTTTTCATTTCATTTCATTTCACTACATTTAATTTCACTTCATTACATTTTATTTCGTTCATTTCATTTCCTTTTATTTCATTTCATTTCAATTTCGTTTCTCTGTTTTTTTTGGAAATGATTTGTATTTTTGTTATACATTTTGTTTATTTTTATTTGTTTTTATTTCATTTCATTTCGTTTCATTTAATTTCATTTCGTTTCATTTCATTCCATTTTTGTTTTCCTTTTCTCTGTTTAGTTGGAACTGGTTTGGTTTTTTGTTATATGTTTGTTTATTGTTGTGTGTTTTCATTTAATTTCATTTCGTTTCATTTCATTTCAGTTCGATTCGTTTCATTTCGTTTCATGCCATTTCAATACATTTCATTTCATTTCATTACATTTCATTTCACTTTATTACATTTCGTTTCTTTACATTTAATTTAATTTCAGTGCATTACATTTCATTTCATTTTATCTCATTACATTTTATTTAATTTCATTTCATTACATTTCATTTCGTTACATTTCATTTCATTAAATTTCATTTCATTTCATTAATTTTTTAATTTTATTTCAATTCATGTTGTATAAATTCCGAATTATAAGGAATTTATGTTTTTTAATTATTATGTATTTGTCCACTTAGTATATATGTATATTACAGGGACACACCGGTTTATGTTTAATAGATATATTTTCCTTAATTTTAGCAAAGAAAACGCACTTTCTTATTTTAGAATTGCAGTTTTTATTTTTTTATTTTAGAATTTTAATTTTCACAACTTATGTTTTTTATTATCTATAATTTATGTTTAGTTTCCCTTTTTTTATTTATATTATTTCAACACACAACCGTTCGAAGTTATAACGAGTGAGAATATTATTTTGACTATTAACTCAAAATTACTAATACATACATATTTATATACATTTTGTTTTGATTTCTCCTTTAGAGTAGTAACGGAAGTAGGGTTGCTGGTAAGTATTTTGGAATGGGAGTAGATTCAGTATGGTGAGTATTTGGGTAAGTATTGGAAAGTAATAGGGTAGGTACAATTCAATCTTTCATAGCAATTCAGAATTAGTATAATTTTCTTCTATATATATTTCTTAAGTTTAGAATTCAATGAGGTCTTTGCTCATGTCTTCAACATGCCGGCGGGCCTGCGGCGTCATGACGTCTTGGAAAGCTTCTGATTGCTTAATGGGAGGTGGAAGTTTAAGGTCCGGCTGTATAATAGGGTCTGCAAAGAGAATTTTCATCGAAACACATTATTAGTATATGAATTACTGTGAATGTATCGATGTAATGGGATAATGAGAGAAAAATTGGTATCTGTGAGAGAGGGAGAGAGAGAGAGAGAGAGAGAGACTCCCGAGAGAGAGTGAGAGTGTTAGAGCTAGTTCTGCAGAGTGTGACAGTTCCGCCAGAGATGCGGATGTCCACGTTGCCAACATGTTACTCGTTGGGATTGAGTATGTCCATCATTGGGAGTATTGGGCCGTCTATTTCGGGCATTCTGAGTTTTTATTTGCACCGGATAAGAGCAGCCATTTGATAAGATTTTTGGACAGGACTCGGATGACTTGGGTAGCCATTTTGGATTTTTCCACCGAAGTGAATGATGTTCGGTTGTCACTACTCTGTGAACCTGGAATGGTTGAGTAGTTGGATGTGGACACGAGTGGTAGCTTATTGTTGCTATTCTTGAAGATCTGGAAGGTCCTCCTTTATATAAGAGTTTCCAAAGTGCGGAGGGATTTCTGCGCTGAAAGCAATTCGACGTGTGGATCTGTTGCAGCGTCGGGAAATTTCTGACGTCCGTCTTCATTCTTGGCTTTTCCGTTTTCCTTATAATCGCTCCAACTCTGCCGATCCGATGAATGGGACGATGAACCACACTACTACGTGAGGAATTAGAACGGTAGGGAATCCAATCTTTTTTTCTGACTTCAGAACTTCTGTTCGACGGAGTTTTAGTCACGAGGAGTGGACTTTTTTCCAGAAAGGGTACAGTCTCGGGAATGAGGTAGCTTTTGAGAGGCTTTCTGGTGAGTGAGTTTTTAATTTTCGTATTTGGGGGATTATGCTTATGGAAAGAGTTGTCATTGTGCAATGAGTTGCGTTTGTGACCGCGGACTGGTTTTTGTATCCAATGCTGCTGAGTTGAGATTTTTGAGGATTTCATCTTGGCCGATGGCCATCCTGCCGGGTCAAAATTCGGAAGTTCTGTATCCGTGTTAGGACGAGGTGGAGTGAGTGAAATATTAGTTTCTTGTGCTATTGGGCCGCTTAATATCCACCCAAAGATGGAGTTTTGGGCTATTAAGCTTCCGCAGGTCTTGAATCCTGGGAGAAGAATTTGGGGAAGAATGTCGCTGCCAATCACCATTTCGATTTTGGTTGGTGCGAAGCAATCGGGATCTGCTAGGGGAAGTGAGAGTGTTAGAGTGGGTGTTTTATTTGAGTTTCCAACTGGTACTCCGTCGATTCCAAAAATGTTGTAGTGAGTCTTAGGTGTTAGTAGATCAAGGGACTTATGCATTCGAGACGATACAAAAGTTTTCGCGGAGCCTTGATCTATTAGGGCACGTATTCTAATTATTTTTTCTTTGTGGAGGATGGGCACGTAGGCTGTGGGTAGCAATACTGTGTTTCTGCTATTTGTAACGTGAGGAGTACCCTTTGGGTGGGTTGAGTATTTTGAGTTGAATGTTACTGTACATATGTTTAGAGGTACAGGACTTGCCACTTGGGGTGTGGCATTATTTCGATGGGGGGTTGGTTCACTTGGCCTTTGGGGTTGCCTCGAGTGGAGAAGTGAGTGGTGGCGCTTTTTACAATATAAGCATGTGAAGTTGCTTTTGCAATCTCTCTTGGAGTGAGAGTAGGCCAAACAATTCATGCAAAAATTATTTTTCTTCGTGAACTTGATCCGATCGGGGACGGATAGCTTTTTGAATTCTGCGCACTTTATCATTGAGTGATGAGAGCTGCACAATTTGCACGAGAATAGCTGCGGCTTAATGTGAGCAATAGAAGCTTTAATTTCGAAATTCGATGCTGAGATTGGAAGTTCGGGTGTTGCTTTTGGAAGTTGGAGTTCCGAGCTTTCGGAAGAAACGATTTTTGGATGAGAGATCTCGTATCTGGCTGTGAGTGCTTGCCAGGCAGGGTTAAAGTTGGACTCATTTAATGAGAATTCGTGAATTATTTGCGCCGCTTCTCCTCTTGTTCTCATTTTTAATTGCAGCATTTTTTGCCTTAGCCATAATTTAGAATTTTGTGCCGTGAAATAATCCTTGAACGACGGCCATTCTTTATCTTCTCCGTGGAATATGGTACAGACAGGTTTGAGGTTCTGAGAAGGTTGAGATTGGGATTGCGCTAGGGAGTGCGCGTGGGGCCTTGATGCTACGGGTTCGAGGTTTGAGGCGAGTTGAAGGAGTAACTCATTTATCCGAGTCCTCATTAGCATCGCGTTGGCTCTGGAGGTATCATAACGTTCTGCACATACCGTTCGGGGTTTTTCATCCACGGTGTTACTCAGCTGCAGGTTATCATTGGCTGCATCTGCCAGGGCTATAAGTCTTTCTAACCTTTCCTTATATACCATCAACGCCGCCTTTGAGTGAGTTGATTCTTCGATGCTTTTCCACTTTTCGCAGAATTTATCCAAATTCCTCAAGTGGAATAAAAATTCTGTGTGAGCCATTGTTGAGTGTTTTTGGTAGTCGCGGGGTTCCAATTGAGTTTGGAGGTGTTGGGGTGGTTCCAGTATATCCTTCATTGTGAGATATTGATTTTATAAAATTTTATTATAAAATATTTATTTATATTTATATATATGTATGTATATATATTATTATTAATTTATTTATTTTGTGTGAAGCTTTTAAGTTGTGTATATATATTTTATACTGTCTCAGCGCGTCTGAGCACAGCAATGTATAAATGTTTACTGGGTTTTTATTATACCCCGTTTGTATGCTGGGTGCTTAGCTTACACGAGTATGTACGTATGTATACTTATGTACATATGTGCCTTTGTCCGCTTGCTATTGTAAATAGCGAAGAAGGGGAAATTGCCGGACTTGAAAAAAAACACTTTATGTATATATGTGTATGTATACACATGTACCACAGTTGAGTAGCGGTGACTTGCTATGCGGTGGTGACTATGGGCAGTGTAATGTGCTTACACTGGTCCGGTTATGGGCCCGTGAGAATGGGTTTTCGGTCCAGTTGGGGTGTATATACTGAGAGTATGTATATACTCGGGAGGATATATGGGAGGGGCAACTGGCCCGAACTGGTCCTTTTCGAAGGTGTTTTTGGACCAGTTGGCGTATATAAAAGGGGGAGTTTATATACGTAAGGGGATATATAATAATAAGTGGTTTTTTTGTTTTAAATATATTCTTTTTATGGGGAAAGCGCGAGTTTGCGCTGTTATATTCGGTAAATGAAAAGTAGGGGATTTTCATTTACCGATTTTGGGGACCCGCTATATATTATAATATATTGGATTAATTTTTTGTTTAGCGGATTTTGAGATTTTGCTCGAACTTTCCTTGGGAATTATAATTTAATTTTTGAGAATATTTATGTGTATGGTTAAAGAGTTTCATACACAGCACGAGCAAAATCCGCTAAACAAATATGAGTAAGAATGGATGGGACTTACTTTGACATCCGGAGTTTTTTACAAACCACTTTTTTTTCTGGGGACGGGACGGGGGAGTGTTGTCTTCTGTGTGTTGTTTCCGTGTTGTTAATTTTTTGATTGTGGCTTGGACTGCTGCTGTACGTGTATATTTGTTTCCTTTTTGATTATATAAATTTTGTAAATATTTATATTTTTTCTTAAATTTTATTTAATTCCTTTTTCCTTTTTTTTTCGTTTTTTTTTTTTTTTTTATGTATATAGCTATGTATGTATTTTTTCACTATTTTTTTTTTTTTTTTATTTATTTATGTTTTGTGTCACCGCTTTTTAAGGTTCTTTGTATATTTATATGTATATTTTCATATAATTATTTATATATGTATACTGGATTTTATTTTGGGGTCTTCCTTTTTTTTTGTTTTAATTTTCTATTTTAATTGTTTATGTATGTATTTTGTAGCACAGCACTTGCACTTTATGTATGCATTTTTATGTTTGTTTTTCTTTATATACACACGTACATACATATATATTTTTTTTTTTAATTTGAATTTAATGTTTCACTTCTTTTTGCGTGTCACATGTATGTGCATATGCAATTGGATATGCATGCATATATGTATGTATATTTTTTTCTTCCACGTTTATATTTTAACATATATGTTTATGTATATGTTTTCTTTTTGAACTTTTTGTTTTTTTTTTGTATGTAAATAAAATGTATGTATAAACATATACATATGTTAAAAAAAGAAGATTTTTATTTTAAGTTTATGTAAATACAAGAGTTCACTCCGTAATTGGGTTTCGGCACCATGTATAAATTCCGAATTATAAGGAATTTATTCACTTTATTACATTTCGTTTCTTTACATTTAATTTAATTTCAGTGCATTACATTTCATTTCATTTTATCTCATTATATTTTATTTAATTTCATTTCATTACATTTCATTTCGTTACATTTCATTTCATTAAATTTCATTTCATTTCATTAATTTTTAAATTTTATTTCAATTCATGTGTTTTTTTGTTATATATTTATTTATTTTGTTTTCATTTCATTTCATTTCTTTTTGTTTCATTTCATTTCGTTCCATTATAATACATTTCATTTCATTTTATTTCGTTTCATTTCAATTTCGTTTCTCTGTTTTTTTGGAAATGATTTGGATTTTTGTTATACATATTGTTTATTTTTATTTGTTTTCATTTCATTTCATTTCCATTTATTTAATTTCATTTCATTTCGTTTCATTTTATTCCTCTCATTTCATTTCATTTTTGTTTTTCGTTTCATTTCAATTCGTTTCATTTCATTACGTTTCATTTCATTTCATTTTCGTTTTTCATTGCTCTGTTTATTTGGAAATGATTTGGTTTTTGTTATACAATTTGGTTATTTTTATTTGTTTTTATTTCATTTTTTTCATTTCATTTCACTTTAATTCTTTTAATTTCATTTCGTTTCATTTCATATCATTTCATCGCATTTCATTTCAAATTATTTCATTTAATTTCACTTCAATGCATTACTTTTCATTTCACGTTATTATTGTACATTTTATTTCACATTAACATTTAATTTCAGCACATTTCAATTTACTTTATATTTGGTTTTTTGCTTCTCTGTTCATTTGGAAATGATTTGTTTTTTCGTTATAGGTATATTTGGTTTATTTTCATTTAATTTTTTAATTTCATTTCATTTCATTTGTTTTTTTGTTGTATATTTGATTATTTGGTTTTCATTTCATAAAATGAAATATTTCAACTCATTTCATTTCATTTTCGTTTTTCGTTGCTCTGTTTATTTGGAAATGATTTGGTTTTTGTTATTCAATTTGGTTATTTTTATTTGTTTTCATTTCATTTCACTTTAATTCTTTTAATTTCATTTCGTTTCATTTCATTTCATCTCATTTCCTCGTATTTCATTTCAAATTATTTTATTTTATTTAATTTCAATTTTTTTCTTTTAAGTTCACTTCATTGCATTACTTTTCATTTCGCTTTATTACATTTTATTTCACATTTTCATTTAATTTCAACACATTTCAATTTACTTTATATTTGGTTTTTTGCT
The DNA here is from genome assembly GCA_037013455.1 of Ceratitis rosa. Taxonomy (NCBI): domain Eukaryota; kingdom Metazoa; phylum Arthropoda; class Insecta; order Diptera; family Tephritidae; genus Ceratitis; species Ceratitis rosa. Next base: position 414,282 of record JAWMAG010000014.1, on the reverse strand, counting down.
TCTCTGTTTATTTGGAAATGATTTTTTTTTTATATATATGGTTAATTTTCATCTAATTTTTTAATTTCATTTCATTTGTTTTTTTGTTATATATTTGATTATTTTGTTTTCATTTCATTTCTTTTTGTTTCATTTCATTTAGTTTCATTTCATTTCATTTCATTTTATTTCATTTTATTTCAACTCATTTCATTTTCGTTTTTCATTTCTCTGTTCATTTGGAAATGATTTGGTTTATTGTTATATATTTAAATGATTAAATTTTTCTTATATATTTTGCTAATTGTTAATTGTTTTCATTTCATTTCAATTCATTTCATTTTATTTTATTTCATTTGATTTCGTTTCATTTCATTTTCGTTTTTCGTTTCTCTGTTTATTTGGAAATGATTTGGTTTTTTTTAAGCATCTTGTTTATTTTTATTTGTTTTCATCTCATTTCATTTCGCTTTTTTTCACTTCATTTCAATTCATTTCAATTCGTTTCATTCAATTTCACTTCACTGCATTACATTCCATTTCACTTTATTACATTTTATTTCATTTCTTTTCATTTAATTTAATTTCATTGCATTACATTTCGTAATTTCATCATTTAATTTCAGTACATTTCAATTCACTTTATATTTGGTTGTTTGCTTGTCTTTTTGTTTGGAAACGATATGCTTTTTTGTTATATATTTTGCTTATTTTCATTTGTTTTCATTTCAATTCATTTTATTCCATTTCATTTCATCTCATTTCATTTCATTTCGTTTCATTTTCGTTTTTCCTTTTTTCTGTTTATTTGAAAAGATTTGGTTTTCTGTTATGTAATATGTTTTTTTCTTTTCATTCCATTTCATTTCATTTTAGCTCATTTAGTTTAATTAAATTTCATTTCATTTCATTTTATTGCATTTCTTTTTGTTTCATTGCATTTTATTTCATTTCATTTCATTTCATTACATTTCATTTCACTTCATTTCATTTCATTTCATATCGTTTCACTTCTTTTTGATTTTCGTTTTTCGTCTCTCTGTTTATTTGGAAATAATTTGCTTTTTGTTATATTTTTTTGGTTATTTTGTTTGTTTTCATTTCATTTCATTTCACTACATTTAATTTCATTTCATTACATTTTATTTCGTTCCATTTCATTTCATTTTATTTCATTTCATTTCAATTTCGTTTCTCTGTTTTTTTGGTAATGATTTGTATTTTTGTTAAACAGTTTGTTTATTTTTATTTGTTTTCATTTAATTTCATTTCGTTTCATTTCATATCATTTCATTTCATTTCATATCATTTCATTTCACTTCATTTCATTTTATTTTATTTCATTTCATTCCATTTTTGTTTTTCTTTTCTCTGTTTATTTGGAACTGGTATGGTTTTTTGTTATATGTTTGTTTATTGTTGTTTGTTTTCATTTAATTTCATTTCTTTTCGTTTCATTTCATTTCGTTTCATTTCGTTCTATGTCATTTCATTACATTTCATTTCATTTCACTTTATTACATTTCGTTTCTTTACATTTAATTTAATTTCATTGCATTACATTTCATTTCATATCATCTCATTACATTTTATTTAATTTAATTGCATTACATTACATTTCGTTACATTTCATTTCATTACATTTCATTTCATTTCATTTCATTTCATTTCAACTTATTTAATTTCATTTCATTTCATTTTGTTTCATTTTAATCCTCTTATTTAATTTCATTTCATTTGGTTTCATTTTATTCCTCTCATAACATTTCATTTCGTTTTTGTTTTTCGTATCATTTCATTTCATTTTCAATTTTCATTGCTCTGTTTATTTTGAAATGATTTGGTTTTTGTTATTCAATTTGGTTATTTTTATTTGTTTTCATTTTATTTTTTTTCATTTCATTTCACTTTAATTCTTTTAATTTCATTTCGTTTCATTTCATTTCATTTCATTTCATCGCATTTCATTTCAATTTGTTTCATTTAATTTAAATTTTTTTCTTTTAATCTCACTTCATTGCATTACTTTTTATTTCACTTTATTACATTTTATTTCACATTTACATTTAATTTCAGCACATTTCAATTTACTTTGTATTTGGTTTTTTGCTTCTCTGTTTATTTGGAAATTATTTGTTTTTTCGTTATAGGTATATTTGGTTTATTTTCATTTAATTTTTTAATTTCATTTCATTTCATTTGTTTTTTTGTTATATATTTGATTATTTGGTTTTCATTTCATTTCATTTCTTTTTGTTTCATTTCATTTAATTTCATTTCATTTCGTATCATTTTATTTCAACTCATTTCATTTTCGTTTTTCGTTTCTCTGTTTATTTGGAAATGATTTGGTTTATTGTTATATATTTAAATGATTAAATTTTTGTTATATATTTTGTTAATTGTTAATTGTTTTCATTTCATTTTATTTCAATTCATTTCATTTCATTTTATTTCATTTCATTTGATTTCGTTTCAATTCATTTTCGTTTTTCGTTTCTCTGTTTATTTGGAAATGATTTGGTTTTTTTTATGCATCTTGTTTATTTTTATTTGTTTTCATCTCATTTCATTTCAATTTATTTCACTTCATTTCAATTCATTTCAATTCGTTTCATTCAATTTCACTTCATTGCATTACATTTCATTTCATTTCACTTTATTACATTTTATTTAATTTCTTTTCATTTAATTTAATTTCATTGTATTACATTTCATAATTTCATCATTTAATTTCAGTGCATTTCATTTCATTTCATTACATTTCATTTCATTTCATTACATTTCATTTCATTTCATTACATTTCATTTCATTTCATTACATTTCATTTCATTTCATTACATTTCATTTCATTTCATTACATTTCATTTTATTTCATTACATTTCATTTCATTTCATTTCATTACATTTCATTTCACTTTATTACATTTCGTTTCTTTACATTTAATTTAATTTCAGGGCATTACATTTCATTTCATTTCATCTCATTACATTTTATTTAAATAATTTCATTTCATTACATTTCATTTCGTTACATTTCATTTCATTAAATTTCATTTAATTTCATTAATTTTTTAAACTTATTTCAATTCATTTGTTTTTTTGTTATATATTTATTTATTTTGTTTTCATTTCATTTCTTTTTGTTTCATTTCATTTCGCTCCATTATAATACATTTCATTTCATTTTATTTCGTTTCATTTCAATTTCGTTTCTCCGTTTTTTTGGAAATGATTTGGATTTTTGTTATACATTTTGTTTGTTTTTATTTGTTTTCATTTCATATCATTTCGTTTCATTTCATATCATTTCATTTCACTTCATTTCATTTTATTTCATTTCATTTCATTCCATTTTTGTTTTTCTTTTCTCTGTTTTTTTGGAAATGATTTGCATTTTTTTATACATTTTGTTTATTTTTATTTGTTTTCATTTAATTTCATTTCGTTTCATTTCATATCATTTCATTTCACTTCATTTCATTTTATTTCATTTCATTTCATTCCATTTTTGTTTTTCTTTTCTCTGTTTATTTGGAACTGGTATGGTTTTTTATTATATGTTTGTTTATTGTTGTTTGTTTTCATTTAATTTCATTTCTTTTCGTTTCATTTCATTTCGTTTCGTTTCGTTTTATGTCATTTCATTACATTTCATTTCATTTCATTTCACTTTATTACATTTCGTTTCTTTACATTTAATTTAATTTCATTGCATTACATTTCATTTCATTTCATCTCATTACATTTTATTTAATTTAATTGCATTACATTACATTTCGTTATATTTCATTTCATTACATTTCATTTCATTTCATTTCAATTTATTTAATTTCATTTCATTTCATTTCATTTTGTTTCATTTTAATCCTCTTATTTAATTTCATTTCATTTGGTTTCACTTTGTTCCTCTCATTTCATTTCATTTCGTTTTTGTTTTTCGTTTCATTTCAATTCGTTTCATTTCATTTCGTTTCATTTCATTTTATTTTCGTTTTTCATTGCTCTGTTTATTTGGAAATGATTTGGTTTTTGTTATTCAATTTGGTTATTTTTATTTGTTTTCATTTCAATTTTTTTTCATTTCATTTCACTTTAATTCTTATAATTTCATTTCGTTTCATTTCATTTCGTTTCATTTCATCGCATTTCATTTCAATTTGTTTCATTTAATTTCAATTTTTTTATTTTAATCTCACTTCATTGCATTACTTTTCATTTCACTTTATTACATTTTATTTCACATTTACATTTAATTTCAGCACATTTCAATTTACTTTGTATTTGGTTTTTTGCTTCTCTGTTTATTTGGAAATGATTTGTTTTTTCGTTATAGGTATATTTGGTTTATTTTCATTTAATTTTTTAATTTCATTTCATTTCATTTGTTTTTTTGTTATATATTTGATTATTTGGTTTTCATTTCATTTCATTTCTTTTTGTTTCATTTCATTTAGTTTCATTTCATTTCATATCATTTTATTTCAACTCATTTCATTTTCGTTTTTCGTTTCTCTGTTTATTTGGAAATGATTTGGTTTATTGTTATATATTTAAATGATTAAATTTTTGTTATATATTTTGTTAATTGTTAATTGTTTTCATTTCATTTCAATTCATTTCTTTTCATTTTATTTCATTTCATTTGATTTCGTTTCATTTCATTTTCGTTTTTCGTTTCTCTGTTTATTTGGAAATGATTTGGGTTTTTTTATGCATCTGGTTTATTTTTATTTGTTTTCATCTCATTTCATTTTAATTTATTTCACTTCATTTCAATTCCTTTCAATTCGTTTCATTCAATTTCACTTCATTGCATTACATTTCATTTCATTTCACTTTATTACATTTTATTTCATTTCTTTTCATTTAATTTAATTTCATTGCATTACATTTCATAATTTCATCATCTAATTTCAGTGCATTTCATTTCATTTCATTACATTTCATTTCATTTCATTTCATTACATTTCATTTCACTTTATTACATTTCGTTTCTATACATTTAATTTAATTTCAGTGCATTACATTTCATTTCATTTCATTTCATTTCTTTTTGTTTCATTTCATTTCGTTCCATTATAATACATTTCATTTTATTTCGTTTCATTTCAATTTCGTTTCTCTGTTTTTTTGGAAATGATTTGGATTTTTGTTATACATTTTGTTTGTTTTTATTTTTTTTTCATTTCATATCATTTCGATTCATTTCATATCATTTCATTTCACTTCATTTCATTTTATTTCATTTCATTTCATTTCATTCCATTTTTGTTTTTCTTTTCTCTGTTTATTTGGAACTGGTATGGTTTTTTGTTATATGTTTGTTTATTGTTGTATGTTTTCATTTAATTTCATTTCTTTTCATTTCATTTCGTTTCATTTCGTTTTATGTCATTTCATTACATTTCTTTTCATTTCATTTCATTTCACTTTATTACATTTCGTTTTCTTTAAATCTAATTTAATTTCATTGCATTACATTTCATTTCATTTCATCTCATTACATTTTATTTAATTTAATTGCATTACATTACATTTCGTTACATTTCATTTCATTACATTTCATTTCATTTCAATTTATTTAATTTAATTTCATTTCATTTCATTTTGTTTCATTTTAATCCTCTTATTTAATTTCATTTCATTTGGTTTCATTTTATTCCTCTCATTTCATTTCATTTCGTTTTTGTTTTTCGTTTCATTTCAATTCGTTTCATTTCATTTCGTTTCATTTCATTTCATTTTCGTTTTTAATTGCTCTGTTTTTTTGGAAATGATTTGGTTTTTGTTATTCAATTTGGTTATTTTTATTTGTTTTCATTTCATTTTTTTTCATTTCATTTTAGTTTAATTCTTTTAATTTCATTTCGTTTCGTTTCATTTCATTTCATCGCATTTCATTTCAATTTGTTTCATTTAGTTTCAATTTTTTTCTTTTAAATTCACTTCATTGCATTACTTTTCATTTCACTTTATTACATTTTATTTCACATTTATTGGATGAGTGCATAAGTTCGTGCCCGATTTCAAGTGCAAACTAAAATTGAAATTTTTTGAAGAAAGCGCTTTTATTAATCAATTATGTATTCGCCATCATGTTCGGCAATCCACTCCCAACGTTCAACCAATTTACGGATGCCTGATTCATAGAAATCGCGCGGTTTCTCGTTGAAAAAGGTGTCAAGGTGGTTTTTGACGTCTTCCACATTTTTAAATTTTTTTCCATTCAAATTGTTCTGCAGCGATCGAAACAAATGATAATCAGAAGGTGCAATGTCGGGTGAATATGGGGGACGCGGCATAATTTCCCAATTCATCTCCTTCAGTTTGGCCAGGGTCGGTTTTGCAACATGTGGCCTGGCGTTGTCATGATGGAAAAGAACTCCTTTTCGATTGGCCAAAATCGGACGTTTTTCATCAATTGCTTTCTTCAATTCGACCAATTGCTGACAATACTTGTTGGCAGTGATCGTTTCTCCAGCTGGCAAGAGCTCAAAATAGATCACGCCTCGGATATCCCACCAAATGCACAGCAGTACCTTCATCGGATGCAATCCTCCTTTCGACATCGGTTCCGCCCCTCCGTGTGCCTGTTTCCATGTTCTTTTGCGTTGAACATTGTTGTACAGGACCCATTTTTCATCACCAGTCACGAGACAAACCTAAAAAGGTTGGTTTTTGATCCGTCGAAGCAAAGAAATTGCTGTTGACATACGGTCCACTTTGTTCTTTTCACTCAACTGATGTGGCACCCATGTATCGAGCTTCAAAGTGTACCCAACCTTTTTTAAACGACGAAGCGCAGTTGATTTGTTGACGTTCAATTCACTGGCAACCTCTTCCGTCGAAATACGTGAGTTATTCGTAACTGAAGTCCTTAGAACATCGTCATCTAGCTCAGAAGGCCGTCCACTGCGAGGTTGATCTTCGAGGTTAAAATCTCCAGAACGAAATTTCTCGAACCATTACTTTACTGTGCGGGGTGCTGGAGCACGGTCCAAAAAAACTTCGCGAATATCTTTAGTTGCAGCGCCCACTGTTTTTCCTTTGCGGAATTCGTATAACATAATATGACGCATATGATCTTTTTCGTTAGTCATCTTCCATGCGTCTTTTCACTAAGCAACTCAAATCAAAATGAAGTTATTTTATGCTTGATTTACAGTTCGGACCGTCTTTCACGAGCGCCACTCTTAAACGATTCGTACGGCATCCAGCGGAATCGGGCACGAACTTATGCACTCATGCAATACATTTAATTTCAGCACATTTCAATTTACTTTGTATTTAGTTTTTTGCTTCTCTGTTTATTTGGAAATGATTTGTTTTTTCGTTATAGGTATATTTGGTTTATTTTCATTTAATTTTTTAATTTCATTTCATTTCATTTGTTTTTTTGTTATATATTTGATTATTTTGTTTTCATTTCATTTCATTTCTTTTTATTTCATTTCAATTAGTTTCATTTCATTTTTTTTCATTTTATTTCAACTCATTTCATTTTCGTTTTTCGTTTCTCTGTTTATTTGGAAATGATTTGGTTTATTGTTATATATTTAAATGATTAAATTTTTCCTATATGTATTCATTTCAATTCGTTTCATTCAATTTCATTTCATTTCATTTCATTTCATTTCATTCCATTTTTGCTTTTCTTTTCTCTGTTTATTTGGAACAGGTATGGTTTTTTGTTATATGTTTGTTTATTGTTGTTTGTTTTCATTTAATTTCATTTCTTTTCGTTTCATTTCATTTCGTTTCATTTCGTTTTATGTCATTTCATTACATTTCATTTCATTTCATTTCATTTCACTTTATTACATTTCATTTCTTTACATTTAATTTAATTTCATTGCATTAGATTTCATTTCATTTCATCTCATTACATTTTATTTAATTTAATTGCATTACATTACATTTCGTTACATTTCATTTCATTACATTTCATTTCATTTTATTTCAATTTATTTAATTTCATTTCATTTCATTTCATTTCATTTTGTCTCATTTTAATCCTCTTATTTAAATTCATTTCATTTGGTTTCATTTTATTCCTCTCATTTCATTTCATTTCGTTTCTGTTTTTCGTTTCATTTCAATTCGTTTCATTTCATTTCGTTTCATTTAATTTCATTTTCGTTTTTCATTGCTCTGTTTATTTGAAAATGATTTGGTTTTTGTTATACAATTTGGTTATTTTTATTTGTTTTCATTTCATTTTTTTTCATTTCATTTCACTTTAATTCTTTTAATTTCATTTCGTTTCATTTCATTTCATTTCTTTTCATCGCATTTCATTTCAATTTGTTTCATTTAATTTCAATTTTTTTCTTTTAATTTCACTTCATTGCATTACTTTTCATTTCACTTTATTACATTTTATTTCACATTTACATTTAATTTCAGCACATTTCAATTTACTTTGTATTTGGTTTTTTGCTTCTCTGTTTATTTGGAAATGATTTGTTTTTTCGTTATAGGTATATTTGGTTTATTTTCATTTAATTTTTTAATTTCATTTCATTTCATTTGTTTTTTTGTTATATATTTGTTTATTTGGTTTTCATTTCATTTCATTTCTTTTTGTTTCATTTCATTTAATTTCATTTCATTTCATATCATTTTATTTCAACTCATTTCATTTTCGTTTTTCGTTTCTCTGTTTATTTGGAAATGATTTGGTTTATTGTTACATATTTAAATAATTAAATTTTTGTTATATAATTTGTTAATTGTTAATTGTTTTCATTTCATTTCATTTCAATTCATTTCATTTCATTTTATTTCATTTCATTTGATTTCGTTTCATTTTATTTTCGTTTTTCGTTTCTCTGTTTTTTTGGAAATGATTTGTATTTTTGTTATACATTTTGTTTATTTTTATTTGTTTTCATTTAATTTCATTTCGTTTCATTTCATATCATTTCATTTCACTTCATTTCATTTCATTTCACTTCATTTCATTTCATTTCACTTCATTTCATTTTATTTCATTTCGTTTCATTCCATTTTTGTTTTTCTTTTCTCTGTTTATTTGGAACTGGTATGGTTTTTTGTTATATGTTTGTTTATTGTTGTTTGTTTTCATTTAATTTCATTTCTTTTCGTTTCATTTCGTTTTATGTCATTTCATTACCTTTCATTTCATTTCATTTCACTTTATTACATTTCGTTTCTTTACATTTAATTTAATTTCATTGCATTACATTTCATTTCATTTCATCTGATTACATTTTATTTAATTTAATTGCATTACATTACATTTCAATTTATTTAATTTCATTTCATTTTGTTTCATTTTAATCCTGTTATTTAATTTCATTTCATTTGGTTTCACTTTATTCCTCTCATTTCATTTCATTTCGTTTTTGTTTTTCGTTTCATTTCAATTCGTTTAATTTCATTTCGTTTCATTTCATCTCATTTCATCGCATGTCATTTTAATTTATTTCATTTAATTTCAATTTATTTCTTTTAATTTCACTTCAGTGCAATACTTTTCATTTCACTTTATTTTATTTTATTTCACATTTTCATTTAATTTCAGCACATTTCAATTTACTTTATATTTGGTTTTTTGCTTCTCTGTTTATTTGGAAAAGATTTTTTTTTGTTATATATTTGGTTAATTTTCATTTAATATTTTAATTTCATTTCATTTCATTTGTTTTTTTGTTATATGTTTGATTATTTTGTTTTCATTTCATTTCATTTCTTTTTGTTTCATTTCATTTAGTTTCATTTCATTTTATTCCTCTCATTTCATTTCATTTCATTTTTGTTTTTCGTTTCATTTCATTTCATTTTCGTTTTTCATTGCTCTGTTCATTTGGAAATGATTTGGTTTATTGTCATATATTTAAATGATTAAATTTTTCCTTCATATTTTGCTAATTGTTAATTGTTTTCATTTCATTTCATTTCAATTCATTTCATTTCATTTCAATTCATTTCATTTCATTTTATTTCATTTCTCTGTTTATTTGGAAAAGATTTGGTGTTTTTTTTATGCATCTTGTTTATTTTTATTTGTTTTCATCTCATTTCATTTCAATTTATTTCACTTCATTTCAATTCATTTCAACTCGTTTTATTCAATTTCACTTCATTGCATTTCATTTCATTTCATTTCACTTTATTACATTTTATTTCATTTCTTTTCATTTAATTTAATTTCATTGCATTACATTTCATAATTTCATCATTTAATTTCAGTACATTTCAATTCACTTTATATTTGGTTTTTTGCTTGTCTTTTTGTTTGGAAACAATATGCTTTTTTGTTATATATTTTGCTTATTTTCATTTATTTTCATTTCAATTCATTTTATTCCATTTCATTTCATTTCGTTTCATTTCATTTCATTTCGTTTCATTTTCGTTTTTCCTTTTTTGTGTTTATTTGGAAACGATTTGGTTTTTTGTTATGTAATATGTTTTTTTCTTTTCATTCCATTTCATTTCATTTTAGCTCATTTAGTTTAATTAAATTTCATTTCATTTCATTTTATTGCATTTCTTTTTGTTTCATTGCATTTTATTTCATTTCATTACATTTCATTTCACTTCATTTCATTTCATTTCATATCGTTTTACTTCTTTTTGGTTTTCGTTTTTCGTCTCTCTGTTTATTTGGAAATAATTTGCTTTTTGTTATATTTTTTTGGTTATTGTTGTTTGTTTTCATTTCATTTCATTTCACTACATTTAATTTCATTTCATTACATTTTATTTCGTTCCATTTAATTTCATTTCATTTCATTTCATTTCAATTTCGTTTCTCTGTTTTTTTGGAAATGATTTGTAGTTTTGTTATACATTTTGTTTATTTTTATTTTTTTTCATTTAATTTCATTTCGTTTCATTTCATATTATTTCATTTCACTTCATTTCATTTTGTTTCATTTAATTTCATTCCATTTTTGTTTTTCTTTTCTCTGTTTATTTGGAACTGGTTTGGTTTTTTGTTATATGTTTGTTTATTGTTGTTTGTTTTCATTTAATTTCATTTCATTTCGTTTCATTTCATTTCGTTTCATTTCATTTCAGTCCGTTTCGTTTCATTTCGTTTCATGCCATGTCATTACATTTCATTTCATTTCATTACATTTCATTTCATTTCATTTCGTTTCATTACATTTAATTTCATTTCATTTCATTTCACTTTATTACATTTCGTTTCTTTACATTTAATTTAATTGCATTACATTACATTTCGTTACATTTCATTTCATTACATTTCATTTCATTTCAATTTATTTAATTTCATTTCATTTTGTTTCATTTTAATCCTCTTATTTAATTTCATCTCATTTCGTTTCATTTTATTTCTCTCATTTCATTTCATTTCGTTTTTGTTTTTTGTTTCATTTCATTTCGTTTCATTTCATTTCATTTTCGTTTTTCATTGCTCTGTTTATTTGGAAATGATTTGGTTTTTGTTATTCAATTTGGTTATTTTTATTTGTTTTCATTTCATTTTTTTTCTTTTCATTTCACTTTAATTCTTTTAATTTCATTTCGTTTCAATTCTTTTCATTCCATTTCATTTCATTTTAGCTCATTTAGTTTAATTAAATTTCATTTCATTTTATTTCATTTCATTTCATTTCATTACATTTCATTTCACTTCTCTTCATTTCATTTCATATCGTTTCACTTCTTTTTGGTTTTCGTGTTTCGTCTCTCTGTTTATTTGGAAATAATTTGCTTTTTGTTATATTTTTTTGGTTATTGTTGTTTGTTTTCATTTCATTTCATTTCACTTCATTTAATTTCATTTCATTACATTTGATTTCGTTTCATTTCATTTCATTTCATTTCATTTTATTTCAATTTCGTTTCTCTGTTTTTTTTGGAAATGATTTGTATTTTCGTTATACATTTTGTTTATTTTTATTTGTTTTCATTTAATTTCATTTCGTTTCATTTCATATCATTTCATTTCACTTCATTTCATTTTGTTTCATTTCATTCCATTTTTGTTTTTCTTTTCTCTGTTTATTTGGAACTGGTTTGGTTTTTTGTTATATGTTTGTTTATTGTTGTTTGTTTTCATTTAATTTCATTTCTTTTCGTTTCATTTCATTTCGTTTCATGTCATTTCATTACATTTCATTTTATTTCATTTCGTTTCATGTCATTTCATTACATTTCATTTCATTTCACTTTATTACATTTCGTTTCTTTACATTTAATTTAATTTCATTGCATTACATTTCATTTCATTTCATCTCATTACATTTTATTTAATTTAATTGCATTACATTACATTTCGTTACATTTCATTTCATTACATTTCATTTCATTTTATTTCAATTTATTTAATTTCATTTCATTTTGTTTCATTTTAATCCTCTTATTTAATTTCATCTCATTTCGTTTCATTTTATTTCTCTCATTTCATTTCATTTCGTTTTTGTTTTTTGTTTCATTTCAATTCGTTTCATTTCATTTCGTTTCATTTCATTTCATTTCAATTCATTTAATTTCATTTCTTTTCATTCCATTTTTGTTTTTCTTTTCTCTGTTTATTTGGAACTGGTTTGGTTTTTTGTTATATGTTTGTTTATTGTTGTTTGTTTGCATTTAGTTTCGTTTCTTTTAGTTTCATTTCATTTCAGTTCGTTTCGTTTCATTTCGTTTCATGCCATTTCATTACATTTCATTTCATTTCATTACATTTCATTTCATTTCATTTCAATACATTTCATTTCATTTCATTTCATTACATTTCATTTCACTTTATTACATTTCGTTTCTTTACATTTAATTTAATTTCAGTGCATTACATTTCATTTCATTTCATCTCATTACATTTTATTTAATTTCATTTCATTACATTTCATTTCGTTACATTTCATTTCTTTAAATTTCATTTAATTTTATTTCAATTCATTTGTTTTTTTTGTTATATATTTATTTATTTTGCTTTCATTTCATTTCGTTTTGTTTCATTGCATTTTGTTTCATTATAATACATTTCATTTTATTTCATTTTATTTCGTTTCATTTCAATTTCGTTTCTCTGTTTTTTTGGAAATGATTTGGATTTTTGTTATACATTTTGTTTATTTTTATTTGTTTTCATTTCATTTCCTTTTGTTTTATTTAATTTCAATTCGTTTCATTTCATATCATTTCATTTCAGTCCATTTTCTTTTTTCGTTTCTCTGTTTATTTGGAACTGGTTTGGTTTTTTTGTTATATATTTGTTTATTGTTGTTTGTTTTCATTTCATTTCATTTCGTTTCATTTCATTTCATTTCATCTCATTTCCTCGCATTTCATTTCAATTTATTTCATTTAATTTCAATTTTTTTATTTTAATTTCACTTCATTGCATTACTTTTCATTTCACTTTATTACATTTTATTTTACCTTCACATTTAATTTCAGCACATTTCAATTTACTTTATATTTGGTTTTTTGCTTCTCTGTTTATTTGGAAATGATTTGTTTTTTCGTTATAGGTATATTTGGTTTATTTTCATTTAATTTTTTAATTTCATTTCATTTCATTTTTTTTTGCTATATATTTAATTATTTTGTTTTCATTTCATTTCTTTTTGTTTCATTTCATTTAATTTCATTTCATTTCATATCATTTTATTTCATTTTATTTCAACTCATTTCATTTTCGTTTTTCGTTTCTCTGTTCATTTGGAAATGATTTGGTTTTTGTTATTCAATTTGGTTATTTTTATTTATTGTCATTTCATTTTTTTTCATTTCATTTCACTTTAATTCTTTTAATTTCATTTCATTTCATTTCTTTTCATTTCAATTTATTTAATTTAATTTCAATTTTTTTTTTAATTTCACTTCATTGCATTACTTTTCATTTCACTTTATTACATTTTATTTCACATTTACATTTAATTTCAGCACATTGCAATTTACTTTGTATTTGGTTTTTTGCTTCTCTGTTTATTTGGAAATGATTTGTTTTTTCGTTATAGGTATATTTGGTTTATTTTCATTTAATTTTTTAATTTCATTTCATTTCATTTGTTTTTTTGTTATATATTTGATTATTTGGTTTTCATTTTATTTCATTTCTTTTCGTTTCATTTCATTTCATTTCATATCATTTTATTTCATTTTATTTCAACTCATTTCATTTTCGTTTTTCGTTTCTCTGTTTATTTGGAAATGATTTGGTTTATTGTTATATATTTAAATGATTAAATTTTTGTTATATATTTTGTTAATTGTTAACTGTTTTCATTTCATTTCATTTCAATTCATTTCATTTCATTTCAATTCATTTCATTTCATTTTATTTCATTTCATTTGATTTCGTTTCATTTCATTTTCGTTTTTCGTTTCTCTGTTTATTTGGAAATGATTTGGTTTTTTTTATGCATCTTGTTTATTTTTATTTGTTTTCATCTCATTTCATTTTAATTTATTTCACTTCATTTCAATTCATTTGAATTCGTTCCATTCCATTTCACTTCATTGCATTACATTTCATTTCATTTCATTTCACTTTATGACATTTTATTTCATTTCTTTTCATTTAATTTAATTTCATTGCATAACTTGCTTGTCTTTTTGTTTGGAAACGATATGCTTTTTTGTTATATATTTTGCTTATTTTCATTTGTTTTCATTTCAATTCATCTTATTCCATCGCATTTCAGTTCATTTCATTTCGTTCCATTTCATTTCATTTCGTTTCATTTTCGTTTTTCCTTCTTACTGTTTATTTGGAAACGAATTGGTTTTTTGTTATGTAATATGTTTTTTTCTTTTCGTTACATTTCATTTCATTTTAGTTTATTTAGTTTATTTAAATTTCATTTCATTTCATTTTATTGCATTTCTTTTTGTTTCATTGCATTTTATTTCTTTTCGTTTTGTTTCATTGCATTTTATTTCTTTTCGTTTTGTTTCATTTCATTACATATCATTTCATTTCACTTCATTTCATTTCATAACGTTTCACTTCTTTTTGTTTTTCGTTTTTCGTCTCTCTGTTTATTTGGAAATAATTTGCTTTTTGTTATATTTTTTTTGTTATTGTTGTTTGTTTTCATTTCATTTCATTTCACTTCATTTTATTTCATTTCATAACATTTTATTTCATTTCAATTTATTTCACTTCATTTCAATTCATTTCAATTCGTTTTATTCAATTTCACTTCATTGCATTACATTTCATTTCATTTCACTTTATTACATTTCTTTTCATTTATTTTAAGTTCATTGCATTACATTTCATAATTTCATCATTTAATTTCAGTACATTTCAGTTCACTTTATATTTGGTTTTTTGCTTGTCTTTTTGTTTGGAAACGATATGCTTTTTTGTTATATATTTTGCTTATTTTCATTTGTTTTCATTTTAATTCATTTTATTCCATTTCATTTCAGTTCATTTCATTTCGTTTCATTTCATTTCATTTCGTTTCATTTTCTTCTTTCCTTTTTTCTGTTTATTTGGAAACGATTTGGTTTTTTGTTGTGTAATATGTTTTTTTCTTTTCATTCCATTTCATTTCATTTTAGCTCATTTAGTTTAATTAAATTTCTTTTCATTTCATTTTATTGCATTTCTTTTTGTTTCATTGCATTTTCTTTCATTTCTTTTCATTTCATTTCATTACATTTCATTTCATTCCACTTCATTTCATTACATTTCATTTCATTCCACTTCATTTCATTTCATTACATTTCATTTCATTCCACTTCATTTTATTTCATATCGTTTCACTTCTTTTTGTTTTTGGTTTTTCGTCTCTCTGTTTATTTGGAAATAATTTGCTTTTTGTTATATTTTTTTGGTTATTGTTGTTTGTTTTCATTTCATTTCATTTCACTACATTTAATTTCATTTCATTACATTTTATTTCGCTTCATTTCATTTCATTTTATTTCATCTCCTATCAATTTCGTTTCTCTGTTTTTTTGGAAATGATTTGTATTTTTTTTATACATTTTGTTTATTTTTATTTGTTTTCATTTCACTTCATTTCGTTTCATTTAATTTCATTTAGTTTCATTTCATATCATTTCATTTCACTTCATTTCATTTTATTTCATTTCATTTCATTCCATTTTTGTTTTTCTTTTCTCTGTTTATTTGGAACTGGTTTTGTTTTTTGTTATATGTTTGTTTATTGTTGTTTGTTTTCATTTAATTTCATTTCTTTTCGTTTCATTTCATTTCAGTTCGTTTCGTTTCATTTCGGTTCATGCCATTTCATTACATTTCATTTCATTTCATTACATTTCATTTCGTTTCATTACATTTCATTTGACTTTATTACCCTTCGTTTATTTACATTTAATTTAATTTCAGTGCATTACATTTCATTTCATTTCATCTCATTACATTTTATTTCATTAAATTTCATTAATATTTTAATTTTATTTCAATTCATTTGTTTTTTTGTTATATATTTATTTATTTTGTTTTCATTTCATTTCTTTTTGTTTCATTTAATTTCGTTTCATTATAATACATTTCATTTCATTTCATTTGATTTCGTTTCATTTCAATTTCGTTTCTCTGTTTTTTTTGGAAACGATTTGGATTTTTGTTATACATTTTGTTTATTTTTATTTGTTTTCATTTCATTTCTTTTTGTTTTATTTAATTTCAATTCGTTTCATTTCATATCATTTCATTTCATTCCATTTTCTTTTTTCGTTTCTCTGTTTATTTGGAACTGGTTTGGTTTTTTGTTATATATTTGTTTATTGTTGTTTGTTTTCATTTCATTTCATTTCTTTTCGTTTCATTTTATTTCGTTTCATTTCATTTTATTTCCATTTATTTAATTTCATTTCATTTCGTTTCATTTTATTCCTCTCATTACATTTCATTTCATTTTTGTTTTTCGTTTCATTTCAATTCGTTTCATTTCCTTTCGTTTCATTTCATTTCATTTTCGTTTTTCATTGCTCTGTTTATTTGGAAATGATTTGGTTTTTGTTATACAATTTTGTTATTTTTATTTGTTTTCATTTCATTTTTCTCATTTCATTTCACTTTGATTCTTTTAATTTCATTTCGTTTCATTTCATCTCATTTCATCGCATTTCATTTCAACTTATTTCATTTAATTTCAATTTATTTCTTTTAATTTCACTTCAGTGCAATACTTTTCATTTCACTTTATTTTATTTTATTTCACATCTACATTTCAATTTACTTTATATTTGGTTTTTTGCTTCTCTGTTTATTTGGAAATGATTTGTTTTTTGTTATATATTTGGTTAATTTTCATTTAATTTTTTAATTTCATTTCATTTGTTTTTTTGTTATATATTTGATTATTTTGTTTTCATTTCATTTCACTTCTTTTTGTTTCATTTCATTTAGTTTGATTTCATTTCATTTCATTTTTTTTTTTCATTTTATTTCAACTCATTTCATTTTCGTTTTTCGTTTCTCTGTTTATTTGGAAATGATATGGTTTATTGTTATATATTTAAATGATTAAATTTTGTTACATATTTTGTTAATTGTTAATTGTTTTCATTTCATTTCATTTCAATTCATTTGATTTCATTTTATTTCATTTCATTTGATTTCGTTTCATTTCATTTTCGTTTTTCGTTTCTCTGTTCATTTGGAAATGATTTGGTTTTTTTATGCATCTTGTTTATTTGTATTTGTTTTCATCTCATTTCATTTCAATTTATTTCACTTCATTTCAATTCATTTCAATTCGTTTCATTCAATTATTCATTGCATTACATTTCATTTCATTTCATTTCACTTAATTACGTTTTATTTCATTTCTTTTCATTTAATTTAACTTCATTGCATTACATTTCATAATTTCATCATTTAATTTCAGTACATTTCAATTCATTTAATTCCATTTCTACAGTTCATTTCATTGCGTTTCATTTTCGTTTTTGCTTTTTTCTGTTTATTTGGAAACGATTTAGTTTTTTGTTATGTAATATGTTTTTTTCTTTTCATTCCATTTCATTTTAGCTCATTTAGTTTAATTAAATTTCTTTTCATCTCATTTTATTGCATTTCTTTTTGTTTCATTGCATTTTATTACATTTCATTTCATTTCATATCATTTCATTCCACTTCATTTCATATCATTTCATTTCAGTCCACTTCATTTCATTTCATATCGTTTCACTTCTTTTTGTTTTTCGTTTTTCGTCTCTCTGTTTATTTGCAAATAATTTGCTTTTTGTTATATTTTTTTGGTTATTGTTGTTTGTTTTCATTTCATTTCATTTCACTACATTTAATTTCATTTCATTACATTTTATTTCGTTTCATTTCATTTCATTACATTTTATTTCGTTTCATTTCATTTCATTTCATTTTATTTCATCTCGTTTCAATTTCGTTTCTCTGTTTTTTTTTGGAAATGATTTGAATTTTTGTTATACGTGTTGTTTATTTTTATTTGTTTTCATTTCATTTCATTTCTTTTCATTAAATTTCATTTCATATCATTTCATTTCACTTCATTTCATTTCATTTCACTACATTTAATTTCATTTCATTACATTTTATTTCGTTTTATTTCATTTCAATTTCGTTTCTCTGTTTTTTTGGAAATTATTTGGATTTTTGTTATACATTTTGTTTATTTTTATTTGTTTTCATTTCATTTCTTTTTGTTTTATTCAATTTCAATTCGTTTCATTTCATAACATTTCATTTCATTCCATTTTCTTTTTTCGTTTCTCTGTTTATTTGGAACTGGTTTGGTTTTTTGTTATATATTTGTTTATTGTTGTTTATTTTCATTTCATTTCATTTCTTTTCGTTTCATTTTATTTCGTTTCATTTCATTTCATTTTTGTTTTTCGTTTCATTTCATTTCGTTTCATTTTATTCCTCTCATTTCATTTCATTTTTGTTTTTCGTTTCATTTCAATTCGTTTCATTTTATTTCGCTTCATTTCATTTCATTTTCGTTTTTCATTGCTCTATTTATTTGAAAATGATTTGGTTTTTGTTATACAATTTGGTTATTTTTATTTGTTTTCATTTCATTTTTTTTTTCATTTCGTTTCACTTTATTTCTTTTAATTTCATTTTGTTTCATTTCATCTCATTTCATCGCATTTCATTTCACTTTATTTCATTTAATTTCAATTTTTTTTTTTTAATTTCACTTCATTGCAATACTTTTCATTTCACTTTATTACATTTTATTTCACACTTACATTTAATTTCAGCACATTTCAATTTACTTTATATTTGGTTTTTTGCTTCTATGTTTATTTGGAAATGATTTGTTTTTTTGTTAAATATTTGGTTAATTTTCATTTAATTTTTTAATTTCATTTCATTTCATTTGTTTTTTTTTTTGTTATATATTTGATTACTTTGTTTTCATTTCATTTCATTTCTTTTTGTTTCATTTCTTTTAGTTTCATTTCATTTCATTTTATTTCAACTCATTTCATTTTCGTTTTTCGTTTCTCTGTTTATTTGGAAATGATTTGGTTTATTGTTATATATTTAAATTATTAAATTTTTCTTATATATTTTGCTAATTGCTAATTGTTTTCATTTCATTTCATTTCCATTCATTTCATTTCATTTTGTTTCATTTTATTCCTCTTATTTAATTTCATTTCATTTCGTTGCATTTTATTCCTCTCATTTCATTTCATTTCATTTCATTTTTGGTTTTCGTTTCATTTCCGTTCGTTTCATTTCATTTCGTTTCATTTCATTTCATCTTCGTTTTTCATTGCTCTGTTTATTTGGAAATGATTTCGGTTTTGTTATACAATTTGGTTATTTATATTTGTTTGAATTTCATTTTTTTTTCATTTCATTTCACTTTAATCCTTTTAATTTCATTTCATTTCATCTCATTTCATTGCATTTCATTTCATTTAATTTCAATATATATCTTTTAATTTCACTTCGTTGCATTACTTTTCATTTCACTTTATTACATTTTATTTCACATTTACATTTAATTTCAGCACATTTCAATTTACTTGAAATTTGGTTTTTTGCTTCTCTGCTTATTTGGAAATGATTTGTTTTTTCGTTATAGGTATATTTGGTTTATTTTCATTTAATTTTTTAATTTCATTTCATTTCATTTGTTTTTTTTTTTGTTATATATTTGATTATTTTGTTTTCATTTCATTTCATTTCTTTTTGTTTCATTTTATTTATTTTCATTTCATTTCATTTTATTTCATTTTATTTCAACTCATTTCATTTTCGTTTTTCGTTTCTCTGTTTATTTGGAAATGATTTGGTTTATTGGTATATATTTAAATGATTAAAATTTTGTTATATAATTTGTTAATTGTTAATTTTTTTCATTTCATTTCATTTCATTTCAATTCATTTCATTTCATTTCATCTCAATTCATTTCATTTCATTTCATTTTATTTCATTTCATTTTCGTTTTTCGTTTCTCTGTTTATTTGGAAATGTTTTGGTTTTTTTTATGCATCTTGTTTATTTTTATTTGTTTTCATCTCATTTCATTTTAATTTATTTCACTTCATTTCAATTTATTTCAATTCGTTTCATTCAATTTCACTTCATTGCATTACATTTCATTTCATTTCACTTTATTACATTTTATTTCATTTCTTTTCATTTAATTTAATTTCATTGCATTACATTTCATAATTTCATCATTTAATTTCAGTACATTTCAATTCACTTTATATTTGGTTTTTTGCTTGTTTTTTTGTTTGGAAACGATATGCTTTTTTGTTATATATTTTGCTTATTTTCATTTGTTTTCATTTCAATTCATTTTATTCCATTTAATTTCAGTTCATTTCATTTCGTTTCATTTCATTTCGTTTCATTTTCGTTTTTTTTTTCTGTTTATTTGGAAACGATTCGGTTTTTTGTTATGTAATATGTTTTTTTCTATTCATTCCATTTCATTTCATGTTAGCTCATTTAGTTTAATTAAATTTCATTTCATTTTATTTTATTGCATTTCTTTTTGTTTCATTGCATTTTATTTCATTTCATTTCATTACATTTCATTTCATTCCACTTCATTTCATTTCATATCGTTTCACTTCTTTTTGTTTTTCGTTTCTCGTCTCTCTGTTTATTTGGAAATAATTTGCTTTTTGTTTTATTTTTTTTTGGTTATTGTTGTTTGTTTTCATTTCATTTCATTTCACTACATTTAATTTCATTTCATTAAATTTTTATTCGTTTCGTTTCATTTTTTTTCATTTCATTTCAATTTCGTTTCTCTGTTTTTTTTTTGGAAAATATTTGTATTTTTGTTATACATTTTGTTTATTTTTATTTGTTTTCATTTAATTTCATTTCGTTTCATTTCATATTATTTCATTTCACTTCATTTCATTTTATTTCATTTCATTTCATTTCATTTCATTTCATTCCATTTTTGTTTTTCCTTTCTTTGTTTATTTGGAACTGGTTTGGTTTTTGTTATATGTTTGTTTATTGTTGTTTGTTCTCATTTAATTTCATTTCTTTTCGTTTCATTTCATTTTGTTTCATTTCAGCTCGTTTCGTTTCATGTCATTTCATTACAATTCATTTTATTTCATTACATTTCTTTTCACTTTATTACATTTCGTTGCTTTAGATTTAATTTAATTTCATTGTTAATTTCATTTCAATTTATTTAATTTAATTTCATTTCATTTAGTTTAGCTTTATTCCTCTTATTTAATTTAATTTCATTTCGTTTCATTTTATTCCTCTCATTTCATTTCATTTCGTTTTTGTTTTTCGTTTCATTTCAATTCGTTTCATTTCATTTCGTTTCATTTCATTTCATTTTCGTTTTTCATTGCTCTGTTTATTTGGAAACGATTTGGTTTTTGTTATACAATTTGGTTATTTTTATTCGTTTTCATTTCATTTTTTTCATTTCATTTCACTTTAATTCTTTTAATTTCATTTTGTTGCATTTCATTTCATTTCATCTCATTTCATCGCATGTCATTTTAATTTATTTCATTTAATTTCAATTTATTTCTTTTAATTTCACTTCATTGAATTACTTTTCATTTCACTTTAATACATTTTATTTCACATTTACATTTAGTTTCAGCACATTTCAATTTACTTTATATTTGGTTTTTTGCTTTTCAGTTTATATAAAAATGATTTGGTTTATTGTTATTTCAATTCATTTCATTTCACTTTATTTCATTTCATTTGATTTCGTTTCATTTTATTTTCGTTTTTCGTTTCTCTGTTTATTTGGAAATGATTTGGTTTTTTTTTATGCATCTTGTTTATTTTTAGTTGTTTTCATTTCATTTCATTTCCTTTCATTTAATTTCATTTCGTTTTATTTCATATCATTTCATTTCACTTCATTTCATTTTATTTTATTTCATTTCATTCCATTTTTGTTTTTCTTTTCTCTGTTTATTTGGAACTAGTTTGGTTTTTTGTTATATGTTTGTTTATTGTTGTTTGTTTTCATTTAATTTTATTTCTTTTCGTTTCATTTCATTTCGTTTCATTTCAGCTCGTTTCGGTTCATGTCATTTCATTACAATTAATTTCATTTCATTACATTTCATTTCACTTTGTTACATTTCGTTTCTTTACATTTAAATTAATTTTATTGCATTACATTTCATTTCATTTCATCTCATTACACTTTATTTAATTTCATTTCATTATGTTTCATTACGTTACATTTCGTTTCATTACATTTCATTTCATTACATTTCATTTCATTTCGTTACATTTCATTTCATTTCGCTTCTCTGTTCATTTGGAAATGATCTGGTTGCTCTGTTATAAATTTTGTATATTTTCATTTAATTTTTTAATTTTAATTCAATTCATTTGTTTTTTTGTTATACCTATATTCATTTATTTTGCTTTCATTTCACTTCATTTCTTTTTGTTTCAATTTGGTTTCTCTGTTTTTTTGGAAATGATTTGGATTTCTGTCATATGTTTTGTTTATTTTTATTTGTTTTCATTTCATTTCTTTTTGTTTCAGTTAATTTCAATTCGTTTCATTTCATATCATTTCATTTCATTCCATTTTCTTTTTTCGTTTCTCTGTTTATTTGGAACCGGTTTGGTTTTTTGTTATATATTTGTGTATTGTTGTTTGTGTTCATTTCATTTCATTTCTTTTCGTTTCATTTTATTTCGTTTCATTTCAACTCATTTCATTTCATTTCAATTTATTTAATTTCATTTCATTTTGTTTCATTTTATTTCTCTTATTTAATTTCATTTTATTTCGTTTCATTTTATTCCTCTCATTTATTTTTATTCGTTTTCATTTCATTTTTTTCATTTCATTTCACTTTAATTCTTTTAATTTCATTTTGTTGCATTTCATTTCATTTCATCTCATTTCATCGCATGTCATTTTAATTTATTTCATTTAATTTCAATTTATTTCTTTTAATTTCACTTCATTGAATTACTTTTCATTTCACTTTAATACATTTTATTTCACATTTACATTTAGTTTCAGCACATTTCAATTTACTTTATATTTGGTTTTTTGCTTTTCAGTTTATATAAAAATGATTTGGTTTATTGTTATTTCAATTCATTTCATTTCACTTTATTTCATTTCATTTGATTTCGTTTCATTTCATTTTCGTTTTTCGTTTCTCTTTTTATTCGGAAATGATTTGGTTTTTTTATGCATCTTGTTTATTTTTATTTGTTTTCATCTCATTTCAATTCAATTTATTTCACTTCATATCAATTCGTTTCATTCAATTTCACTTCATTGCAT
This sequence comes from Ceratitis rosa, assembly GCA_037013455.1. Classification (NCBI taxonomy): domain Eukaryota; kingdom Metazoa; phylum Arthropoda; class Insecta; order Diptera; family Tephritidae; genus Ceratitis; species Ceratitis rosa. Next base: position 390,599 of record JAWMAG010000014.1, on the reverse strand, counting down.
TACATTTCATTTCACTTTATTACATTTTATTTCATTCCTTTTCATTTAATTTAATTTCATTGCATTACATTTCATAATTTCATCATTTAATTTCAGTACATTTCAATTCACTTGATATTTGGTGTTTTGCTTGTCTTTTTGTTTGGAAACGATATGCTTTTTTGTTATATATTTTGCTTATTTTCATTTGTTTTCATTTCAATTCATTTTATTTCATTCCATTTCAGTTCATTTCATTTCGTTTCATTTCATTTCGTTTCATTTTCGTTTTTTTTTCTGTTTATTTGGAAACGATTTGGTTTTTTGTTATGTAATATGTTTTTTTCTCTTCATTCCATTTCATTTCATTTTAGCTCATTTAGTTTAATTAAATTTCATTTCATTTCATTTTATTGCATTTCTTTTTGTTCGATTTCATTTTATTTTATTTCATTTAATTTCCTTACATTTCATTTCATTTCACTTCATTTCATTTCATATCGTTTCACTTCTTTTTGGTTTTCGTTTTTCGTCTCTCTGTTTATTTGGAAATAATTTGCTTTTTGATATATTTTTTTGGTTATTGTTGTTTGTTTTTATTTCATTTCATTTCACTACATTTAATTTCATTTCATTACATTTTATTTCGATTCATTTCATTTTATTTCATTTCATTTCAATTTCGTTTCTCTGTTTTTTTGGTAATGATTTGTATTTTTGTTATACAGTTTGTTTATTTTTATTTGGTTTCATTTAATTTCATTTCGTTTCATTTCATATCATTTCATTTCATTTCATTCCATTTTTGTTTTTCTTTTCTCTGTTTATTTGGAACTGGTTTGGTTTTTTGTTATATGTTCACTTTATATTTGGTTTTTTTGCTTCTCTGTTTATTTGGAAATGACTTGGTTTTTTGTTATATATTTGGTTTATTTTGATTTATTTTTTTAATTTCATTTCATTTCATTTGTTTTTTTGTTATATATTTGATTATTTTGTTTTCATTTCATATCATTTCTTTTTGTTTCATTTCATTTAGTTTCATTTAATTTCATTTCATTTTATTTCATTTTATTTCAACTCATTTCATTTTCGTTTTTCGTTTCTCTGTTTTTTTGGAAATGATTTGAATTTGTGGTATACATTTTGTTTTTTTTTTATTTGGTTTCATTTCATTTCACTTCGTTTCATTTAATTTCATTTCGTTTCATTTAATATCATTTCATTTCATTTCAATTTATTTAATATCATTTCATTTCATTTCATTTTGTTTAATTTTATTACTCTTATTTCATTTCATTTCATTTCGTTTCATTTTATTCCTCTCATTTCATTCCATTTTTGTTTTTCGTTTCTCTGTTTATTTGTAACTGGTTTTGTTTTTACACGCTTTATATTAGCTTCACTTGTATGTCAGTATGTCTGTCAGTATGTCTGTCAGTATGTCTGTCTGTCAGTTTGTAACTTTTTAGCGGAGACGCGATCCCAATATGAAATATTTGAAATGCGAATCGTTGCATACATCGTAGCGTTGACAGAATTAATCAGAGAACGTATAATAATCCATACTAATAATTATTATACGTTCTCTGATTAATTCAGAGAAAAAAAATCAAAATAGAGTTAATTAGAAAAATATATAAAATAAATATAGTTTAAAAAAAAAATAAAAAAAACACACTTTTAAAGAATATTAAACTAAAAAGTTGAAAATAATTTTGGAAATAAACTTAAGACAATAGTATATAATAAATATAGTTTAAAAAAACTAAAAAAACCCGCTTTTAAAGAATATTAAACTAAAAAGTTAAAAATAAATATAGTTTAAAAAACTAAAAAAACACGCTTTTAAAGAATATTGTACTAAAAAGTTGAAAATAATTTTGAAAATAAACTTAAGACAATAGTATATAAAAAATACTTGTATAATTAAGAGAAAAGTGTGGGGCGCTCGATATATGGAAATTATGGTACAAAGCGCCCCACGCTTTTCTCTTAATTATACAAGTATTTTTTATATACTATTGTCTTAAGTTTATTTTCAAAATTATTTTCAACTTTTTAGTACAATATTCTTTAAAAGCGTGTTTTTTTAGTTTTTTAAACTATATTTATTTGTTATATATTTGTTTATTGTTGTTTGTTTTCACTTAATTTCATTTCATTTCCCTTCATTTCATCGCAGTTCGTTTCATTTCAGTTCGTTTCATTTCATTTCGTTTCATGTCATTTCATTTTCGTTTTTCATAGCTCTGTTTTTTTGGAAATGATTTGTATTTTAGTTATACATTTTGTTTATTTTTAATTGTTTTCATTTAGTTTCATTTCGTTTCATTTCACATCACTTCATTTCATTTCTTTTTATTTTCGTTTTTCGTTTCTCTGTTTATTTGGAACTGGTTTGGTTTCTTGTTATATATTTGTTTATTGTTGTTTGCTTTCATTTCTTCGTTCGATTCGTTTCGTTTCGTTTCATTTCATTTCATTTTCGTTTTTCATTGCTCTGTTTATTTGGAAATGATTTGGTTTTTGTTATACAATTTGGTTATTTTTATTTGTTTTCATTTCATTTTTTTTTTTTGTTTCATTTTACTTTAATTCTTTTAATTTCATTTCGTTTCATTTCATTTCATCTCATTTCATTGCATTTCATTTCAATTTATTTCTTTTAATTTCAATTTATTTCTTTTAATTTCAATTCATTGCATTACTTTTCATTTCACTTTTTTACATTTTATTTCAGATTTACATTTAATTTCAGCACATTTCAATTTACTTTATATTTGGTTGTTTGCTTCTCTGTTTATTTGGAAATGATTTGTTTTTTCGTTATAGGTATATTTGGTTTATTTTCATTTAATTTTCTAATATCATTTCATTTCATTTGTTTTTTTGTTATATATTTGATTATTTTGTTTTCATTTCATTTCTTTTTGTTTCATTTCATTTCATTTTATTTCATTTTATTTGAACTAATTTGATTTTCGTTTTTCGTTTCTCTGTTTATTTGGAAATGATTTGGTTTATTGTTATATATTTAAATGATCAAATTTTTCTTATATATATTCATTTCAATTCGTTTCATTCAATTTCACTTCATTGCATTACATTTTATTTCATTTCTTTTAATTTAATTTAATTTCATTGCATAACTTGCTTGTCTTTTTGTTTGGAAACGATATGCTTTTTTGTTATATATTTTGCTTATTTTCATTTGTTTTCATTTCAATTCATCTTATTCCATCTCATTTCAGTTCATTTCATTTCGTTCCATTTCATTTCATTTCGTTTCATTTTCGTTTTTCCTTCTTACTGTTTATTTGGAAACGAATTGGTTTTTTGTTATGTAATATGTTTTTTTCTTTTCGTTACATTTCATTTCATTTTAGCTCATTTAGTTTATTAAAATTTCATTTCATTGCATTTTATTGCATTTCTTTTTGTTTCATTGCATTTTATTTCTTTTCGTTTTGTTTCATTGCATTTTATTTCTTTTCACTTCATTTCATTTTATATCGTTTCACTTCTTTTTGGTTTTCGTTTTTCGTCTCTCTGTTTATTTGGAAATAATTTGCTTTTTGATATATTTTTTTGGTTATTGTTGTTTGTTTTTATTTCATTTCATTTCACTACATTTAATTTCATTTCAATACATTTTATTTCGATTCATTTCATTTTATTTCATTTCATTTCAATTTCGTTTCTCTGTTTTTTTGGTAATGATTTGTATTTTTGTTATACAGTTTGTTTATTTTTATTTGTTTTCATTTAATTTCATTTCGTTTCATTTCATATCATTTCATTTCATTTCATTCCATTTTTGTTTTTCTTTTCTCTGTTTATTTGGAACTGGTTTGGTTTTTTGTTATATGTTCACTTTATATTTGGTTTTTTTGCTTCTCTGTTTATTTGGAAATGACTTGGTTTTTTGTTATATATTTGGTTTATTTTGATTTATTTTTTTAATTTCATTTCATTTCATTTGTTTTTTTGTTATATATTTGATTATTTTGTTTTCATTTCATATCATTTCTTTTTGTTTCATTTCATTTAGTTTCATTTAATTTCATTTCATTTTATTTCATTTTATTTCAACTCATTTCATTTTCGTTTTTCGTTTCTCTGTTTTTTTGGAAATGATTTGGATTTTTGGTATACATTTTGGTTTTTTTTATTTGGTTTCATTTCATTTCACTTCGTTTCATTTAATTTCATTTCGTTTCATTTAATATCATTTCATTTCATTTCAATTTATTTAATATCATTTCATTTCATTTCATTTTGTTTAATATTATTACTCTTATTTCATTTCATTTCATTTCGTTTCATTTTATTCCTCTCATTTCATTCCATTTTTGTTTTTCGTTTCTCTGTTTATTTGTAACTGGTTTTGTTTTTTGTTATATATTTGTTTATTGTTGTTTGTTTTCACTTAATTTCATTTCATTTCCCTTCATTTCATCGCAGTTCGTTTTATTTCAGTTCGTTTCGTTTCATTTCGTTTCATGTCATTTCATTTTCGTTTTTCATAGCTCTGTTTTTTTGGAAATGATTTGTATTTTAGTTATACATTTTGTTTATTTTTAATTGTTTTCATTTAGTTTCATTTCGTTTCATTTCACATCACTTCATTTCATTTCTTTTTATTTTCGTTTTTCGTTTCTCTGTTTATTTGGAACTGGTTTGGTTTCTTGTTATATATTTGTTTATTGTTGTTTGCTTTCATTTCTTCGTTCGATTCGTTTCGTTTCGTTTCATTTCATTTCATTTTTGTTTTTCATTGCTCTGTTTATTTGGAAATGATTTGGTTTTTGTTATACAATTTGGTTATTTTTATTTGTTTTCATTTCATTTTTTTTTTCGTTTCATTTTACTTTAATTCTTTTATTTTATTTCGTTTCATTTCATTTCATCTCATTTCATTGCATTTCATTTCAATTTATTTCTTTTAATTTCAGTTTATTTCTTTTAATTTCAATTCATTGCATTACTTTTCATTTCACTTTTTTACATTTTATTTCAGATTTACATTTAATTTCAGCACATTTCAATTTACTTTATATTTGGTTGTTTGCTTCTCTGTTTATTTGGAAATGATTTGTTTTTTCGTTATAGGTATATTTGGTTTATTTTCATTTAATTTTTTAATATCATTTCATTTCATTTGTTTTTTTGTTATATATTTGATTATTTTGTTTTCATTTCATTTCTTTTTGTTTCATTTCATTTCATTTTATTTCATTTTATTTGAACTAATTTGATTTTCGTTTTTCGTTTCTCTGTTTATTTGGAAATGATTTGGTTTATTGTTATATATTTAAAGGATCAAATTTTTCTTATATATATTCATTTCAATTCGTTTCATTCAATTTCACTTCATTGCATTACATTTTATTTCATTTCTTTTCATTTAATTTAATTTCATTGCATAACTTGCTTGTCTTTTTGTTTGGAAACGATATGCTTTTTTGTTATATATTTTGCTTATTTTCATTTGTTTTCATTTCAATTCATCTTATTCCATCTCATTTCAGTTCATTTCATTTCGTTCCATTTCATTTCATTTCGTTTCATTTTCATTTTTCCTTCTTACTGTTTATTTGGAAACGAATTGGTTTTTTGTTATGTAATATGTTTTTTTCTTTTCGTTACATTTCATTTCATTTTAGCTCATTTAGTTTATTTAAATTTCATTTCATTTCATTTTATTGCATTTCTTTTTGTTTCATTGCATTTTATTTCTTTTCGTTTTGTTTCATTGCATTTTATTTCTTTTCGTTTTGTTTCATTTCATTACATATCATTTCATTTCACTTCATTTCATTTCATATCGTTTCACTTCTTTTTGTTTTTCGTTTTTCGTCTCTCTGTTTATTTGGAAATAATTTGTTTTTTGTTATATTTTTTTGGTTATTGTTGTTTGTTTTCATTTCATTTCATTTCACTTCATTTTATTTCATTTCATTACATTTTATTTCGTTTCATTTTATTTCATTTCATTTTATTTCATTTCATTTCAATTTCGTTTCTCTGTTTTTTTGGAAATGATTTGTATTTTTGTTATACATTTTGTTTATTTTTATATGTTTTCATTTCACTTCATTTCGTTTCATTTAATTTCATTTCGTTTCATTTCATATCATTTCATTTCACTTCATTTCTTTTTATTTATTTTATTTCATTTCATTCCATTTTTGTTTTTCTTTTCTCTGTTTATTTGGAACTGGTTTGGTTTTTTGTTATATGTCTGTTTATTGTTGTTTGTTTTCATTTAATTTCATTTCTTTTCGTTTCATTTCATTTCATTTCATTTCAGTTCGTTTCGTTTCATTTCGTTTCATGTCATTTCCTTTTCGTTTTTCATTGATCTGTATATTTGGAAGTGATTTGGATTTTTGATATACATTTAATTTATTTTTACTAGTTTTCATTTAGTTTCATTTCATATCATTTCATTTCATTTCAATTTATTTAATTTAATTTCATTTCATTTCATTTTGTTTAATTTTATTCCTCTTATTTCATTTCATTTCATTTCGTTTCATTTTATTCCTCTCATTTCATTCCATTTTTGTTTTTCGTTTCTCTGTTTATTTCGAACTGGTTTTGTTTTTTGTTATATATTTGTTTGTTTTCATTTAATTTCATTTCTTTTCATTTCATTTCGTTTCACTTCAGTTCGTTTCGTTTCATTTCGTTTCATGTCATTTCATTTTCGTTTTTCATTGCTCTGTTGATTTGGAAATGATTTGGATTTTTGTTATACATATAGTTTATTTTTATTTGTTTTCATTTAGTTTCATTTCGTTTCTTGTTAATTCAGTTTACTCATTTCAATTCGTTTCATCACTTTCATTTCATTTTCGATTTTAGTTTCTCTTTTTATTTGGAAACGATATGCTTTTGTATATATATTGTGTTTATTTTTATTTGTTTTCATTTCGATTCATTTTATTTCATTTCATTTCATATCATTTCATATCATTTCATCTCATTTCATCTCATTTCATTTCAGTTTATTTCATTCCTTATCAATTCATTCCAATTCAGTTCATTTCATTTCATTTCATTTCATTTTATCTCATTTAAATTAATTAAATTTCATTTCATTTCATTTTCTTGCATTTCTTTTTATTTCATTGCTTTTCATTTTAGTTTTCATTTTCGTCTCTCTGTTTATTTGGATATGATTTGCTTTTTTGTTACATATTTTTTTATGTTTGTTTGTTTTCATTGCATTTCATTTCACTTCATTTTATTTTTCGTTTTTCGTCACCCTGTTTATTTGGAAAAAATTTGTTTCTTTATATTTTTTTGGTTATTGTTGTTTGCTTTCATTTCATTTCATTTCACTTAATTTCATTTCATTTTATTTCATTACATTGCACTTCATTTCATAATTTCATCATTTAGTTTCAGTACAATTCAATTCACTTTATATTTGGTTTTTTGCTTCTTTGTTTATTTGGAAATAATTTGGTTTTTTGTTACATATTTGGTTTATTTTCATTTAATTTTTTAATTTCATTTCATTTCATTTGTTTTTTTGTAATACATTTGATTATATTGTTTTCATTTCATATCATTTCTTTTTGTTTCATTTCATTTAGTTTTATTTCAACTCATTTCATTTTCGGTTTTCGTTTCTCTGTTTATTTGGAAATGATTTGGTTTATTGTTAAATATTTAAATGATTAAATTTTTCTTATATCTAATTGTTAATTGTTTTCATTTCATTTCATTTCATTTCAACTCATTTCATTTCATTTTATTTCATTCCATTTCATGTCATTTTGGCTCGTTTAAATTAATTAAATTTCATTTCATTTCATTTTATTGCACTTCTTTTTGTTTCATTGCATTTTATTTCATTTCATTATAATTCATTTCATTTCATTACAATTCATTTCATTTCATTTCGTTTCACTTCTTTTTGTTCTTCGTTTTTCGTTTCTCTGTTTATTTGGAAGTAATTTGCTTTCTGTTATATTTTTTTGGTTATTGTTGTTTGTTTTCATTTCATTTCGTTTCTATTTGTTTCATTTCGTTTCGTTTCAATTCATTTCGTTTCATTACATTTTCGTCTTTAGTTTCTCTGTTTATTTGGAAATGATTTAATTTTTTCTTATATGTTTTGTTAATTGTTAATTGTTTTTATTTCATTTCATTTCATTTTATTTCCTTTCATCTCATTTCATTTCAATTTATTTCATTCCTTATCAATTCATTCCAATTCATTTCAATTCATTTCATTTTATTTCACTTCATTGCATTACATTTCATTTCATTTCATTACATTTCACTTTACTTTATTACATTTCATTTCATTTCCTTACATTTAATTTATTTTCATTGCAATATAATTCATTTCATCTCATTACATTTCATTTCATTACCTTTCATTTAATGTCAGTCTATTCCATTTCATTTCATTTCACTGTTTATTTGGAAAAGACTTGGTTTTTTGTTATATATTTTGTTTATTTTCTTTTAGTTTTTTAATTTCATTTCATTTTTTGTTATATATTTGTTTATTTTGTTTTCATTTCATTTCATTTCTTTTTCTTTCATTTCATTTCGTTTCAATTTATTTCGCTTCACTTCAATTCATTGTTTTTTTTTCGTTTTTCGCTTCTCTGTTTATTTGAAAATGATTTAATTTTTTCTAACATATTTTGTTAATTGTTTTCATTTCAATTTATTTCATTTAATTTCAATTCATTTTCGTTTTTCGATTCTCTGTTTATTTGGAAATGATTTGGTTTTTGGTTATGCATCATGTTTATATTTATTTGTTTTCATTTCATTTCATTTCGTTTCATTTCATTTTCGTTTCTCTGTTTATTTGGAAATGATTTGGTTTTTTGTTATGCATCTTGTTTATTTTTATTTGTTTTCATTTTGTTTCATTTCATTTCAATTCTGGTTAATTCAGTTTACTCATTTCAATTCGTTTCATAACTTTCATTTCATTTTCGATTTTAGTTTCTCTTTTTATTTGGAAACGATACATGCTTTTGAATAGATATTTTGTTTATTTTCATTTGTTTTCATTTCGATTCATTTCATTTCATTTCATTTCATTTCATCTCATTTCATTTCGAATTATTTTATTCCTTATCATTTTATCTCATTTAAATTAATTAAATTTCATTTCATTTCATTTTATTGCATTTCTTTTTATTTCATTGCTTTTCATTCTACTTTTCGTTTTCGTCTCTCTGTTTATTTGGATATGATTTGCTTTTTTGTTATACATTTTTTCATTTTTGTTTATTTTCATTGCATTCCATTTCACTTCATTTTATTTTTCGGTTTTCGTTTCTCTGTTTATTCGGAAATGATTTGGTTTATTGTTATATATTTAAATGATTAAATTTTTCTTATATATTTTGTTAATTGTTAATTGTTTTCATTTCATTTCACTTCATTTCATTTCATTTCATTTCAATTCATTTCATTTCATTTCAATTCATTTCATTTCATTTCATTTCAATTCATTTCATTTCATTTCAATTCATTTCATTTCATTTCATTTTATTTCATTTCATTTCATTTCATTTGATTTCGTTTCCTTTCACTTTCGTTTTTCGTTTCTCTGTTTATTTGGAAATGATTTGGTTTTTTTATGCATCTTGTTTATTTCTATTTGTTTTCATCTCATTTCATTTCAATTTATTTCACTTCATTTCAATTCATTTCATTCAATTTCACTTCATTGCATTACATTTCATTTAATTTCATTTCACTTTGTAAATAGTTCCGTATTTAAATTTAAAACATACGTAAATATATCCGTATTTTAGTTTTAACACACTTGGGTTTAATTTCAAATTATTTATTATCAAATTTTAACAACGTACAATTTATCGCATATATTCACAAGCACTTAACTTGCTAAATTTTCAATTTTAAGAAGCGTACAATTTATAATTTATCGGCATATACAAACTCGCACGAGCAGTTAACTTTTTTTTTATTAATATCATAATTTCTCCCGTTCTTTATTTATACTAATTTTTGCTTATACATATATTGGAAAGAATAACGGAACGGAATAGGGTTGCAGATAAGTGCGTTTAGAGTGGAAATAAATCCAGGGAGGTGATTTTTCAGGTTAGTATTCGGGTAAGTATTCAGGTAGGGATTCGGGTAAGTATTCAAAAATTTATTTATAAGTTATAATTAAGTTAATATATTGTTTCTTAATTCATTTTGCTTATTTTTTTTTATTATAAAATTAATTATTTATAGGATGATGAGGTCGTCCTCATCCATGTTTTCAATATGCCGGCGGGCCTGCGGCGACGATACCTCGACAAGGTTTTCAAGTTGATTTAGCGTTTCGCGAGCTTTCTTCACCAACTCGCGTATTCTTCGTTGTACAGCAGGAGCATTGCGGGAAACAGCTCTTTTGTTTCGCCGTGTTGACGTTTGCTCTTTGGCGCTTCGTATTTTTCTCATTGTCCTTGATGGTTGATTGGTGCGCCGAGTGTCAGCCGGTTGGAAAGTTACCTTTCGCGTGGTCGGTTTGCCCTCGGGAAGGTGACGTATTGGCCGATGGAGCATAGTGTGATGAGCTAGGCAGCAGCGGCGGCAGCTGTCGGGGCTATCACTGGATCCCGTGGAATGCGAGGTCGCCAAGCAATTTATACAATAGCGATGTACCTTAGCCGATTCATATCGTAAATATAGGGTTGCAGTATTTGTTAATAAGAATAAGTGGCATGTGGGATCGTGTGGCGAACGAGATGAATGAATTGAAAACACATTAGCTAAGCGGGTGGTAATACACAAAGTTTAGTGATATTGCGAGTAACGACTCCGTTTTGAGTTCGGATATCTACCACTCGGGTATTTTGGTCAGGAGCGGGATGAAGTTGTATGACGCGTCCTAAACGCCATTCGTTGGGGGGCAGGAGGTCATCTTTAATGACAACGAGATCTCCTTCAGTGAGATTGAGCTCTTGGCTTTTCCATTTATGCCGTTTGTGGAGCTCTTGTTAATTGTTAATTGTTTTCATTTCATTTCACTTCATTTCATTTCATTTCATTTCAATTCATTTCATTTCATTTCAATTCATTTCATTTCATTTCATTTCAATTCATTTCATTTCATTTCAATTCATTTCATTTCATTTCATTTTATTTCATTTCATTTCATTTCATTTGATTTCGTTTCCTTTCACTTTCGTTTTTCGTTTCTCTGTTTATTTGGAAATGATTTGGTTTTTTTATGCATCTTGTTTATTTCTATTTGTTTTCATCTCATTTCATTTCAATTTATTTCATTTCATTTCAATTCATTTCATTCAATTTCACTTCATTGCATTACATTTCATTTAATTTCATTTCACTTTGTAAATAGTTCCGTATTTAAATTTAAAACATACGTAAATATTTCCGTATTTTAGTTTTAACACACTTGGGTTTAATTTCAAATTATTTATTATCAAATTTTAACAACGTATAATTTATCGCATATATTCACAAGCACTTAACTTGCTAAATTTTCAATTTTAAGAAGCGTACAATTTATAATTTATCGGCATATACAAACTCGCACGAGCAGTTAACTTTTTTTTTATTAATATCATAATTTCTCCCGTTCTTTATTTATACTAATTTTTGCTTATACATATATTGGAAAGAATAACGGAACGGAATAGGGTTGCAGATAAGTGCGTTTAGAGTGGAAATAAATCCAGGGAGGTGATTTTTCAGGTTAGTATTCGGGTAAGTATTCAGGTAGGGATTCGGGTAAGTATTCAAAAATTTATTTATAAGTTATAATTAAGTTAATATATTGTTTCTTAATTCATTTTGCTTATTTTTTTTTATTATAAAATTAATTATTTATAGGATGATGAGGTCGTCCTCATCCATGTTTTCAATATGCCGGCAGGCCTGCGGCGACGATACCTCGACAAGGTTTTCAAGTTGATTTAGCGTTTCGCGAGCTTTCTTCACCAACTCGCGTATTCTTCGTTGTACAGCAGGAGCATTGCGGGAAACAGCTCTTTTGTTTCGCCGTGTTGACGTTTGCTCTTTGGCGCTTCGTATTTTTCTCATTGTCCTTGATGGTTGATTGGTGCGCCGAGTGTCAGCCGGTTGGAAAGTTACCTTTCGCGTGGTCGGTTTGCCCTCGGGAAGGTGACGTATTGGCCGATGGAGCATAGTGTGATGAGCTAGGCAGCAGCGGCGGCAGCTGTCGGGGCTATCACTGGATCCCGTGGAATGCGAGGTCGCCAAGCAATTTATACAATAGCGATGTACCTTAGCCGATTCATATCGTAAATATAGGGTTGCAGTATTTGTTAATAAGAATAAGTGGCATGTGGGATCGTGTGGCGAACGAGATGAATGAATTGAAAACACATTAGCTAAGCGGGTGGTAATACACAAAGTTTAGTGATATTGCGAGTAACGACTCCGTTTTGAGTTCGGATATCTACCACTCGGGTATTTTGGTCGGGAGCGGGATGAAGTTGTATGACGCGTCCTAAACGCCATTCGTTGGGGGGCAGGAGGTCATCTTTAATGACAACGAGATCTCCTTCAGTGAGATTGAGCTCTTGGCTTTTCCATTTATGCCGTTTGTGGAGCTCTTGGAGATATTCCGACTTCCAGCGTTTACTGAATTGGTGGTGGAGCACTTTCAATTTTTCCCATTTATTCATTAGAGCTATCTCTTCCGAGTTCGGTTCCGGGATGGAGAGTATGGGAGCTCCCCGCAGAAAGTGGCCTAGTGTCAGAGCTTTTAAGTCGTCGGGATCTTGAGACATTAGGGAGAGCGGTCTGGAGTTAAGAACCGCTTCTATACGAATAAGGAGCGTAGTGAACTCCTCGAACGTAAATTTTTGGCTGGCGGCTACCTTCGTAAAGTGAGTTTTGAAACGGGATGAATTGCCATGTGAATTCGTGAATGGCGCATATTTGTTTATATATTTATTTTAATTCACGTGAGAAACTACGTTGTGCTCCTACAAACGTCTTACCGTTGTCGGACATGACTTTATGTGGGATGCCTCTGCGTCCGACAAAACGTGCAAACGCGGCTTTGAAAGATTCAGTGGTCAATTCGGAGCAAACTTCGAGATGGATAGCCTATGTGGAGAAGCATATGAAAACGCATACATAGGCTTTTGAGAGAGATGCTCGACGGAGTAGAGAAGTTTTCACAAGAAATGGACCTGCAGAGTCAATTCCTGTGGTGTTAAAGGAGAGCGAGTATGTTGAGCGTTCAGGAGGGAGCGCCGACATGATTTGGGATTTCATTTTTTGTTTGTAAATTGTACAAACTTTGCAGTCATTCGTGGAATGTAATATTCTTGCTGAATCATCCGTGTCATAAGCTGTTTTTCAGCGTGCAAAAGGGTAGTGTGGAGAAATGCGAGGAGAAGAGTGCAAAATCTTGAGTTATCTGGGATGATAATTGTATGGCGCTCACTATAACTGAGAGCCGCGTAGCTTAGTCGTCCATTCGCGCGTAGAATGCCAGACGTATCTATGAATGGGTTGAGGGTAAGCAGTGGGTCCCTTTTACCGACCAGGGATTTTGCTTCTAACGCTCTAACAGTTTTCGCAAAATGTCTCCTTTGCGTACATAAAGTGAGGCGAGTTTTTGCTTGATTTATTTCCGCTTGTGTGAGGCTAAAAGTATTGGGAGCAGACAGTTTTCGTGCCTTTTGTGAGAATCTTAGAAAATCAGGGGATTCTAAAGCGTGGAATGCTTCTATTTGTCGTTGTTCGGGAGGGGACGAATGAGTTGGTGAACTTTTCGGCCAAAGAGGGGATGGCCTAGTTAACCACTCGGGGCCTTTCCACCAGAGTGAACAGTTGACGAGCTCTTGGGGTTTAGCTCCACGCGTACCTAGATCAGCTGGGTTGTCAGCGCATGTCGCCACGTGGCATTGTTCACGAGTTCGAGGATCTGAGATATCCTGTTCGCTCTACTCTTGGCTGCGAGTAAGTGGGATGTAGCAGCTTCACCTTGCTGGATTCGTAAATATATGCTAGCGCAGAATGCCTTCTCAGAAGCATCTGAGAATCCGTGTAGCTGGTGGAACTATCTGGGCTGAATTGCACCCATCGAGGTATCCTTATCTCTTCGATTCCGGCGAGATTTTTCCTGAACGTGTTCCATGTGTAGAGTGAGATCGGCTTCACGGTTTCGTCCAAGTCTGTTCCTTCCATCCATAGTTGTTGAAGAAGCGTTTTCGCTGCTATCATTATGGGCGATAGCCAGCATGCCGGGTCGACAAGTTTGGCGACAGATAAGAGGATCTGTCGTTTCGTGACAGTGTCTGAGGATAACGGGGGGTTAACTGAGTACGAGAATGTATCAGTGAGAGCATTCCATTTTAATCTAAGTCCTCTTGGAGTTGGAGAAAATCTTCATCTAAAAGATCAGACGGGGGGATGTCTTTCAGCAGTGAATTGTGGTTTGCTGTGATCTTTTTTAACGGGAATCCGGCTGACTACTTCGATAACTTGATGTATCGATTCGCCGGCTGAGTCTAGATTATGTCCGCCGGAGAGGATGTCATCTACGTAAGTCTCACCTTTTAATATTTTTCGGCTAACTGGTGGAGTGTCCTTATTGCCAAGAATGAAGCGCAGTTGACACCGAATGTCACCGTTTTTAGTTTAAAGTCTTCTATCGGACTATTGGGGGTTCTGCGGAATAGAGCCCGTTGGAAGTCTTGGTCTTCCTTATGGACGTATATTTGGCGGTACATTTTTTCAATGTCGCCGTTAAATACATACTTATATAATCTCCATTTTAAAATATTGAGCATTAAGTCATTTTGGAGAACGGGGCCAGTATGTAATACGTCATTGAGTGAGAGACCGGAATGCGAGGTTTTTGAGGCATTGAAAACTACACGGACTTTAGTAGTTTTGCTTCCAGGTTTAATCACCGTGTGATGGGGTAGGTAAAAGGAGAAATATTTACCGTCGCGTATGATTTCTCGTGAATGGGTCGGTTCCATGTGGTCTAACCTTAGGTATTCCTCTAGGACTTCTGAATAGCTGTTCCGAAGCTCATCTTTCTTTTCGTAAGTTCGTTCCACGCTGAGGTATTACTGCTGTGCTGCAGGTCTGGAGTGCCCGAGTGCGATGGAGTCCAGGAATGCTGATTTGAATGGCAGCTTTACTACGTACCGACCATCTTCTCGTCGATGAGTGGTTTTTTTGTAGAGCGGTTCACAATATTCATCATTGTCTGTGTATGTGGGGGCCGGTGGTACCTCTTCTTGTTCCCAGAATTTCCTGAGTAGTTCTCCTAGTGATTCTGAAGGGGTTTCAATCACCTGATTAGAGAATGATGAGCTTTCTTCTACAACTGGTCTACTTAATATCCACCCAAATATTGTGCTTTGGGCTATTAAGCTGTCGCCTACATTAATTTCGAGGCCTGGGGTGAGTATTTTTGGGATTATGTCGCTACCAATGACCATATCTATTCTAGCTGGTGTAAAGCAGTTGGGGTCTGCTAATGGAATTGAGAGATATTCTGTTAAATCTACTTCTTTTATTTTGAAGGATGGGAGAGTGTGCGTCAATTGAGGCAGTATTATCGCTTGAGCCGCGATTTTTACTATGTGATTAGCTGGGCATATCGTAATAGAGCATATTCTATTCGAGTTTTGGACTGTGTTACCGCCCATGCCAAGAATTTGGTAGTTGGCTTTTACGGTGGGGAGACCAAGTAACTTGTATACGGGATGTTACAAATTTTTTTGAGAGCTTTGGTCAATGAGAGCTCTGATGTGAGTTATTTCTCGTTTGTGGGGAATGGGAATATTTGCTGTGGGAAGCAATGTCCTTTCTTTGTTACTCGAATAGTGGGATAGAGTTTTTGTTCTACCGCTTGCATTTGCCTTTGAGTTTTTTGATACCTGCTTAGAGGTGCAGGGCTGTTCTTCCTTGACTGTCACTTGAGAAGTAGTGAAGTTTCTTTGAGGTTTTGGGGGGTAAGGCGTGGGGTTGTTCGCAGTGTAATGGAGGAGGGAGTGGTGGCTTCTTTGACAGTAAACGCACGTAAAGTTGCTTTTGCAATCTTTCTCTAAATGCGAGTACGCCAGGCAATTTTTGCAGTAGTTGTTGTTTTCAATAAACTTTTTCCGGTCTGAGACGGATAGTTCTCGAAATTTGACGAACGTTGTCATCGAGTGGTTTGATTGGCATAGTTTACATGAAACTTGCCTTTTGTTTGAGTATGCTTTGAAGAGCAGAGATAAATTAACATAGGGTCCCAAATTTCGGTTGATACCCCGTTTGCTTTCAGTGTTGAGAGGCAGTTGTTGATACTCGTCTGTATTTGTTGAATCCTCTCGCTGGTTTCCGTGCTTACCGGTTGGATTTTGAATAAAGTTTTTATTTGACTATCAACAACGATTCTACGATTTTCGTATCGAGATTTGAGCGCGTCTCAGGCTAGTGTGAAGTTGAGATCATTAAGCGCATAATTTTTTATGAGGAGAGCAGCTTTCCCTCGAGTCTTCTGTCTTAAATGGTACAATTTTTGTACCTGGAATAATTTAGCATGATTTATGTATACGGCAGTGAACATATCTCTAAAAGAGGGCTAGTCTTCATATCCCCCATATAAGATTTCGATGTCACAAGCTACCTTAAGGTAGCTGTGTGTGTCTAGCTGGGTTGGGCGTGTACTGGTGACGGGTGTGTTATTTCGGCTTGTTTCCGTGGTTGCCCTGAACTGGCTGAGTAGCTCTCTTATCCGGATCTTTGTTAGCATAGCGTTATCGAAGGTGGTTTCATACGCTTCTGCACTCATCCGGAGTTTGTCTTCATCCACGTTGCTCAACTGTAAATATTGATTGGCTGTGTCCACCAGAGTCATGTGTTTGTCCAGTTCCTCTTTGTATATCTGAAGTGCGTCTTCCGAGTGAGAAGATTCATTGACGTCCCACCATTTTGCACAAATTTTTTCAAGTTTAGATAACTCGAACACGAAGTTTTTATGAGTCAAGCGAATTCGTCTTCTTCTGCCTGGGATTTGGATCGGGTTCGAGGTCCAGACGGAGCTTGAAGAGAATGAGGCTTTTCTTGTTTTTCTTCAGCCATTATTTGAGATTTAGTTTATTTATTTATTATAAACTTTATTCCTGATAATACGCACCCTGTACTGGCTTAGCTTATGTTTGGAAATATTGCTATATTTTATAGCGAGAGAGGGTGAATGCAAAGCAGTGATGTTGTGAACTACGAGAATGCACCGCGAATGGGAACCGGTGGCTTTGAAAATGGGTGTGAGAATAATTCGTGCAAAGAGGTTTGCCTAAGTTCGTTCTGAATGAGAATGGATTCCGAACTAGTTAAATGTTTGTTGAGCCATACATTGTATGGTCTTATATCTATGAGTGGTGTTATACTGATCCTGTGGGAATGGGTTGCGGACCAGTTGAGATACTATGGGTTGCTATGTGGGGTATAGCCTTTCAAGTATATGAAGAGTGTAAATATATATGTATATCTACCTTTTGCTCAAATATAAACGGAGACTTTATCCATAACTCGACAAGGACAAGACATATGGCCATACTTTTTGGCAGGACTGTTATATGTTTACATGTCAAATTTGAGCGCGAACTGTCACATAGTTTGTTTTTTTACGACACACCTCGAGTGTGTTTTCGAATTTTACTATGGAAATTAACGTTGAGCAAAGAGTTTGTTTGAAATTTTGTTATTCCAATGGAATAAGTGCGACGGACGCAATGAAAATGTTGCAGAAGGCATATGGGGAGTCTTGCCTATCACGAGCACGTATTTTTGATTGGTATAAGTCGTTCAAGGACGGCCGTACATCGCTGGAGAACTTGTCCCATGACCGTCGTCCAGCAACGTCAATAAACGAAGAAAACATCGAAAAAGTAAAGAAAATTGTGTTGGAAAATCGTCGTGTGACTGAAAGAGAGATAGCTAGTGAGCTCAATATATCAAATGGATCCGCTCATAGCATTATTCACGATGTTTTGGGCATGAGACGTGTGTCTGTCCGACTTGTTCCAAAATTGTTGAATTTTCTTCAAAAAGAGGAACGCAAAACTGTCGCCAAGGAAATGCTCACAATGAGTGATACGGGCATCCAGCACATCATAACTGGTGACGAGACTTGGGTCTATGAAGACGACGTTGAAACAGCCCAGCAATCATCTGAATGGCGCCTTCCAAATGAGCCGAAACCCAAAAAACCACGTCAAAGTCGATCGAAAATCAAGGTTATGCTCACTGTTTTCTTTGATAGCCAAGGTGTTGTGCACTCGGAAGTTTCCAGAAGGTCAATCCGTTAATGCTGAATATTATTTATCCGTTTTGAAGCGTTTGCGTGAGAATATTCGTCTCAAAAAGAAGGATTTGTGGGACAACAAGTCATGGTATCTACATCATGATAATGCGCCAGCTCATACGTCTCGTCTTGTACGCGATTATTTGACCAAAAACAACGTAAATATTGTTCCGCAAGCACCGTAGTGTTATGAAGATTGGAAAAAAAGGTGGCATATGTGTATCACCTCTAATGGTGACTATTTTGAAGGGGATAAAATAAATATTGAAGAATAATTAACCAATTTGAGCAGAAGGTACTTAGCGGATTTGTGTATTAGTATTTAAATACATGTATGTATATATTTTGTGAGGGGAAATTGAGAGACAAACCGCAAAGTTTATATATTTATATATTTATACATATGTTTATGTAAATATGTATGAGTGTATTTAGTTCAGCGGATGTTGTATAACCTTTTGAGATTTGGAAACGGTTTGTTTGTATGATGTAGGAGATAGGGATCATACACCGTTTGAGATATCCGCTAAACTAATATCAATATATTTGAGAATCTTATGACTTACTTGGACATCCTGGTTTTGTGTTTTACCAGGTTTTCCTGCTCCTTACTCCTTTAGTATGTATACTGTATGCACTTTCAGCGTTAGTTTTTTTAATTTTTTTTTTTTAATTTTTCACCTGTTTTACTTATTTTTTTTTAGCAATAAGTCACCTTTATTGCCGTTGTTGTAACAATCAACCGGTTTTGCCAGTTTTCACTTTGTGAATGCTTCTTTTATATTTTATTTAAATCTCTGATTATTTGCATACTTTGCACAATGAGCATGTTTTATTTACATTTTTTCAAGCTCAATTATTTTCATATACCTACAATATAGATTTCTGCTTATACAATAGCTCAACGCGCGTCATGCATTAAAATTTTTTAATTTCCATATATGCATTTAAATTTTTCTTTGCAAACGAAATATTTAAAATTTCAGCATTACAATATGTTCGAGATCTCAGTCACGATTTTTAAATTCACTTTATTTCTTTTTTTCTTTTTTTTTTAATATATTTTTTTTTTAATTTAAAACTTTAAATTTTTAATCTTAGCGGCATATGTTTTGTCTTTGATTGTGCGCACGTTTAGATTTTTTTCAAATTTTTTATTTTTTGTTTTCTTATTCACACGCATATGTAGATATGTATGTAGGTAGTTTGGTTTTAACCTCTTGCTATATTTTCACCTGTATATTATTTCATCATGATTCTTAGGTAAACAATTTTGTTATTTGATTTTTAGTATGTTTGTGTCACTTGTTTAATTTTGTTTTGTTATTTAGAATTTTATGTACAAGTTTTTCACTTTATAATTTTCATTTTAACATGTGTATTTTGTATGTATATTTGTAAAATCACTTTTTATTTATTTAATTTTGTTTCACCGGTATTTGCTTTCCGTTTTGTCACTTCTGCTATTACATATGTGTTATAAATTTTATTTTTATGATTTTTTCTTTACATGTATAAATTTTTTTATGTATAAATTTTTTTATGTGTAAATTTTTTTATGTATAAATTTTAATTTTAATTTTGAGCTGTATACCGCGCGGGAAAAATTTTCGCGATTTTGTTTGCACAACACAATATTTTCGTTTTTTTTATATATCTGAATAGCTCAGTTTTCTAGTTTTGTTCGTTTTTCCTGGGTTTCGGCACCATATAAATAGTTATGTATTTAAATTTAAAACATACGTAAATATTTCCGTATTTAAGTTTTAACACACTTGGGTTTAATTTCAAATTATTTATTATCAAATTTTAACAACGTACAATTTATCGCATATATTCACAAGCACTTAACTTGCTAAATTTTCAATTTTAAGAAGCGTACAATTTATAATTTATCGGCATATACAAACTCGCACGAGCAGTTAACTTTTTTTTTATTAATATCATAATTTCTCCCGTTCTTTATTTATACTAATTTTTGCTTATACATATATTGGAAAGAATAACGGAACGGAATAGGGTTGCAGATAAGTGCGTTTAGAGTGGAAATAAATCCAGGGAGGTGATTTTTCAGGTAAGTATTCAGAAATTTATTTATAAGTTATAATTAAGTTAATATATTGTTTCTTAATTCATTTCGCTTATTTTTTTTATTATAAAACTAATTATTTATAGGATGATGAGGTTGTCCCCATCCATGTCTTCAACACACTTTATTACTTTTTATTTCATTTCTTTACATTGAATTTAATTTCATTGCATCACATTTCATAGTTTCGTCATTTAATTTCAGTACATTTTAATTCACTTTATATTTGGTTTTTTGCTTGTCTTTTTGTTTGGAAACGATATGCTTTTTTGTTATATATTTTGCTTATTTTCATTTCAATTCATTTAATTCCATTTCATTTCAGTTCATTTCATTTCAGTTCATTTCATTTCGTTTCATTTCATTTCGTTTCATTTTCGTTTTTCCTTTTTTTCTGTTTATTTGGAAATGGTTTGGTTTCCTGTTATGTAATATGTTTCTTTTCTTTTCATTCCATTTCATTTCATTTCATTTCATTTCATATCATTTCATTTCATTTCATTTCGTTTCACTTCATTTCATTTCATTTCGTTTCACTTCTTTTTGTTCTTCGTTTTTCGTCTCTCTGTTAATTTGGAAATAATTGTTTTTTGTTATATTTTTATTGGTTATTGTTGTTTGTTTTCAGTTCATTTCATTTCACTAGATTTAATTTCATTTCATTACATTTTATTTGGTTTCATTTCATTTTATTTCATTTCATTTCAATTTCGTTTCTCTGTTTTTTTTGGAAATGATTTGGATTTTTATTATACATTTTGTTTATTTTTATTTTTTTTTCATTTTATTTCATTTCGTTTCATTTCATATTATTTCATTTCACTTCATTTCATTTTATTTCATTTCATTTCATTCCATTTTTTTCGTTTCTCTGTTTATTTGAATCTGGTTGTAGTTTTTGTTATATATTTGTTTATTGTTGTTTAATTTCATTTAATTTAATTAAATTTCATTTCTTTTCGTTTCATTTCATTTCGTTTCATTTCAGTTCGTTTCGTTTCATTTCGTTTCATGTCATTTCATTTCCGTTTTTCATTGCTCTATTTATTTGGAAATGATTTGGATTTTTGTTATATATATAGTTTATTTATATTTGTTCTCAATTAGTTTCATTTCGTTGCATTTCATATCACTTCATTTCATTTTATTTCGTTCAATTCATTCCATTTTCGTTTTTGTTTTCTCTGTTTATTTGGAACTGGTTTGGTTTCTTGTTATATATTTGTTTATTGTTGTTTGTTTTCATTTCTTTTCGTTTCATTTCATTTCATTTCATTTCAGTTCGTTACGTTTCATTTCGTTTCATGTCATTTCATTTTTGTTTTTCATTGCTCTGTTTATTTGGAAATGATTTGGATTTTTGTTATACATTTAGTTTATTTTTATATGTTTTCATTTAGTTTCAATTCGTTCCATTTCATATCACTTCATTTCATTTTATTTCATTTCATTTCATTCTATTTTCGTTTTTCGTTTCTCTGTTTATTTGGAACTAATTTGGTTTCTTGTTATATATTTGTTTATTGTTGTTTGTTTTCATTTCTTTTCGTTTCATTTTATTTCGTTTCATTTAAGTTAGATTCGTTTCGTTTCGTTTCATTTAATTTCATTTTCGTTTTTCAACGCTCTATTTGCTTGGAAATGATTGGTTTTTGTTATATAATTTGTTTATTTTTAATTGTTTTCATTTCATTTCATTTCTTTTCGCTTCATTTCATTTCACTTAATTTCATTTCTTTTCGTTTCATTTCAATTCATATGATTTAATTTCATTTCATTTATTTTCATTGCATTTCATCTCATTCATTCCATTTCGTATCATTTTGCTTCATTTTGTTCTTCTTACTTCTTTTCATTTCATTTCGTTTGTTTTGTTCCTCTCATTTCATCTCATTTCATTTCGTTTCATTTGATTCCTTTCATTTCATTTCATTTTATTTCATTTCATTTCATTACAAAAAATTTTATTTCATTTCATTTTAGTTCATTACAAATCATTTCAATTCGTTTCATTTCATTTCAATTCATATCATTTTATTTCATTTCATTTCAATTCTTTTCATTGCATTTCATTTTAATTCATTACAAATAATTTCATTTCATTTCAGTTCATTTCAAATCATCTTATTTCATTTTGTTTCATTTCATATTAATTCTTTTCATTTCATTTCAAATCATATTATTTCATCTCATTTCAGTTCATTTTATTTCATTTCGTTTCATTTCATCTCATTTAGCCGCTATGTTTCTTAATAGAATGGTTAGTAAATCCTGTATACTTTCAGGCGTTAATTGACTGAAAAATGTATAAACAGAATTGAGTGTGAGCTCAACAGATATATATTTAAATTGTTTTTTGGGGCCATACATACTATTAATGTTTGTTAATTTATAGCGAGCTAAAAAGCCTGGTTTGTTTGTATGAATTGAATATTTTTGTTATACAACAAAGAAAAATGGTAGAAGTGACAGCTGTTTCGGAAATCACCACATCCCCTCATCAGACTTCTTATGACAGGGATCGAACCACCGTATCCTGACTTAACAGGCGAGTGTTCTACCACTCCGCCAACATCAGCCATGTAATCTATTGTTGTATAATTTAATTTTCATTTATTTTCATTTTATTTCATCTCATTTTAGTTCATTTCGTTTCATTTCATTTCATTTCAAAAAATTTTATTTCATTTCGTTTTAATTCATGACAAATCACTTCGTTTCGCTTCACTTCATTTCAATTCATATCATTTTATTTCATTTCATTTTTTTTCAACTCATTTCATTTGATCTCATTTCGTTTAATTTAAATTCTTTTCATTTTATTTCCTTTCAATTCGTTTCATTTCATTTTAGTTCACTACAAATAATTTCATTTCGTTTCACACCATTTCATTTCATTTCGTTTCATTTCATTTCCTTTCAAATCATTTCAATTCATTTTATTTCGTTTCATTTCATTCCATTTCATTTTATTTTCGGTTTTCGTCTCTCTGTTTATTTGGAAATGTTTTGGTTTTTGTTATATATATTTTGTTATTTTCATTTATTCCCATTTCATTTCATCTCATTTCATTAAGCTATGTTTCATTTCTTTTCGTCTCATTGCATTTCATTTCACTTCATTTTATTTTCGGTTTTCGTTTCTCGGTTTATTTGAAAATTATTTGATTTTTTGTTACGTATTTTGTTTATTTTTGTTTGCTTTCATTTCATTTTAATGCGTTTAATATATTTTCATTTCATTTCATTCCATTTCATTTCATTTCGTTTCAAATCATTTCATTTCATTTCATTTTATTTCATTTCATTTTATTTCGTTTCATTTCATTCCATCTCGATTCATTTAATTTCATTTTAATTCATTACAAATCATTTCATTTCGTTTATTTTCATTTTAATTCAAATCATTTCTTTGCATTTCATATCATTTCATCTCATTTCATTTAATTTCAATTCTCTTCATTCCATTACAATTCATTTCATTTCATTTCATTGCATTTCATTTTATTTCCTTCCAAATAATTTCGTTTCATTAAATTTCGTTTGATTTCATTTCATTTCAATTCGTTTAATTTCATTTCATTTCGTTTCGTTTCATTTCATTTCATTTCATTTCATTTCATTTTATTTTCGTTTTTCGTCTCTCTGTTTATTTGGAAATGATTTGGTTTTTGGTTATATATTTTTTTTATTTTAATTTATTTTTATTTTATTTCAATTTTGTTTTTCGTTTCTCTGTTTATTTGGAAACGATTTGTTTTTTGTTACTAAATTTGTTTATTTTCATTTGTTTTCATTTCATTTCAATTTTTTTTTGTTTCTCTGTTTGTTTGGAAATGATTGATTTTTTTGTTATGCATCTTGTTTATTTTTATTTGTTTTCATTTCATTTCATTGCAATTCTTGTTAATTCGCTTTTATTCAATTCATTCCTTTCATTTTATTTTCGTTATTCGTTTTCAGTTTTTCTGTTTATTTGAAAATGATTTGCTTATTTGCTGTATATTTTTTTTTTAATTTTCATTTGTTTTCATTTAATTTCATCTAATTTCAGTTCATTTTATTTCGTTTCATTTCATTTCAATTCATTTCATGTTATTTCATTTCAGATCATTTCATTTCATTTGACTGCATTTCATGTCATTTTGTTTCATTTTCCTTTTTCGTTTCTCTGTTTATTAGAAATGATTTGGTTTTTTGTTGTATATTGTAATTTTCATTTATTTTCATTTTATTTCACCTCATTTCAGTTTGTTTCGTTTCATTTCATTTCAAAAAATTTAATTTAATTTCATTACAAATCATTTCATTTCGTTTCACTTCATTTCAATTCATATCATTTTATTTCACTTCATTTTTTCCATTTCATTTCATTTGATCTCATTTCACTTAATTTCAATTCTTGTCATTACAATTCAATTCATTTAATTTCTTTTCCTTTTGTTTCGTTTCATTTCATTCTTATTGATTACAAATAATTTCATTTCGTTTCATATCATTTCATTTCATTTCGTTTCATTTCATTTCGTTTCAAATCATTTCATTTCATTTCATTTCATTTTATTTCATTTTATTTCGTTTCATTTCATTCCATTTCGATTCATTTCATTTCATTTTAATTCATTACAAATCATTTCATTTCGTTTATTTTCATTTTAATTCATATCATTTCATTTCATTTCTTTGCATTTCATATCATTTCATCTCATTTCATTTAATTTCTATTCTTTTTATTTCATTACAATTCATTTCGTCTCATTTCATTGCATTTAATTTTAATTATATCCAAATATTTTCATTTCATTAAATTTCAATTCATTTAATTTCATTTCATTTCGTTTCATTTTATTTTCGTTTTTCGTCTCTCTGTTTATCAGGAAACGATTTGGTTTTTTGTTATGCATCTTGTTAATTTTGTTTGTTTTCATTTCATTTTATGTCAATAAAAATCATTTCATTTCATTTCATTTAATTTCATTTCATTTTATTTAATTTCATTTCGTTTCACATCATTTCATTTCATCTCATTTCATTAAACTATATTTCATTTCTTTTCGTCTCATTGCATTTCATTTCACTTCACTTTATTTTGGGTTTTCGTTTCTCGGTTTATTTGAAAATTATTTGATTTTTTAATACGTATTTTGTTTATTTTTGTTTGCTTTCATTTCATTTTAATGCGTTAAATATAATTTCATTTTATTTTATTTCGTTTCATTTCATTCCATCTCGATTCATTTCATTTCATTTTAATTCTTTACAAATCATTTCATTTCGTTTATTTTCATTTTAATTCAAATCATTTCTTTGCATTTCATATCATTTCATCTCATTTCATTTAATTTCAATTCTTTTCATTCCATTACAATTCATTTCATTTCATTTCATTTCATTTCATTTCATTGCATTTCATTTTATTTCCTTCCTAATAATTTCGTTTCATTAAATTTCGTTAGATTTCATTTCATTTCAATTCGTTTAATTTCATTTCATTTCGTTTCATTTCATTTCATTTCATTTTATTTTCGTTTTTCGTCTCTCTGTTTATTTGGAAATGATTTGGTTTTTGGTTATATATTTTTTTTTATTTTAATTTATTTTTATTTTATTTCAATTTTGTTTTTCGTTTCTCTGTTTAATTAACGATTTGTTTTTTCGTTACTGATTTTGTTTATTTTCATTTGTTTTCATTTCATTTCAATTTTTTTTGTTTCTCTGTTTATTTGGAAATGATTGGTTTTTTTGTTATGCATGTTGTTTATTTTTATTTGTTTTCATTTCATTTCACTGCAATTATTGTTAATTCGCTTTTATTCAATTCATTCCTTTCATTTTATTTTCGTTATTCGTTTTCAGTTCTTCTGTTTATTTGAAAATGATTTGCTTATTTGTTGTATATTTTTTTTTTAATTTTCATTTGTTTTCATTTAATTTCATCTAATTTCAGTTTATTTCGTTTCGTTTCATTTCATTTCAATTCATTTCATGTTATTTCATTTCAGATCATTTCATTTAATTTGACTGCATTTCATGTCATTTTGTTTCATTTTCCTTTTTCGTTTCTCTGTTTATTAGAAATGATTTGGTTTTTTGTGTTATATTGTAATTTTTATCTATTTTCATTTTTTTTCACCTCATTTCAGTTTGTTTCGTTTCATTTCATTTCAAAAAATTTTATTTCATTTCAAAAAATTTTATTTCATTTCAAAAAATTTTATTTCATTTCATTTTAATTCATTACAAATCATTTCATTTCGTTTCACTTAATTTCAATTCATATCATTTTATTTCACTTCAATTTTTCCATTTCATTTCATTTGATCTCATTTCACTTAATTTCAATTCTTGTCATTACAATTCAATTCATTTAATTTCTTTTCCTTTTGTTTCGTTTCATTTCATTTTTATTGATTACAAATAATTTCATTTCGTTTCATATCATTTCATTTCATTTCGTTTCATTTCATTTCGTTTCAAATCATTTCATTTCATTTCATTTTATTTCATTTTATTTCATTTTATTTCATTTTATTTCGTTTCATTTCATTCCATTTGGATTCATTTCATTTTAATTCATTACAAATCATTTCATTTCGTTTATTTTCATTTTAACTCATATCATTTCATTTCATTTCTTTGCATTTCATATCATTTCATCTCATTTCATTTAATTTCTATTCTTTTTATTTCATTACAATTCATTTCGTCTCATTTCATTGCATTTAATTTTAAATATATCCAAATATTTTCATTTCATTAAATTTCAATTCATTTAATTTCATTTCATTTCGTTTCATTTTATTTTCGTTTTTCGTCTCTCTGTTTATCTGGAAACGATTTGGTTTTTTGTTATGCATCTTGTTAATTTTGTTTGGTTTCATTTCATTTTATGTCAATAAAAATCATTTCATTTCATTTCATTTAATTTCATTTCATTTAATTTAATTTCATTTCATTTCAATTCATTTCAAATCATTTTATTTCATTTTGTTTCATTTCATTTCAATTCATTTCAAATCATTTTATATCATTTCATTTCATTCCATTTCATTTCGTTTCATTTTATTTGGTTTCATTTCATTTCATTCCATTTGATTTCATTTCATTTCATTCCATTTCATTTCATATCATTTCATTTCAACTCTTTTCATTTCATTTCAAATCATATTATTTCATC
Organism: Ceratitis rosa; assembly: GCA_037013455.1. NCBI lineage: Eukaryota > Metazoa > Arthropoda > Insecta > Diptera > Tephritidae > Ceratitis > Ceratitis rosa. Next base: position 363,035 of record JAWMAG010000014.1, on the reverse strand, counting down.
TCATTTCATTTCATTTTAATTCATTACAAATAATCTCATTTCGTTTATTTTCATTTTAATTCATATCATTTCATCCCATTTCATTTCATTTCATTTCAATTCTTTTCATTGCTCTGTTTATTTGGAAATGATTTGGTTCTTTGTTATACATTTTTTTTTGTTTCTTTTTCATTTCGTTTCATCTCATTTCATTACACTTTATATTATTTATTTTCGTCTCATTTCATTTCATTTCACTGCATTTCATTTTATTTTCGTTTCTCTGTTTATTTGAAAAAGATTTGGTGTTTTGTTGTATAATTTATTCATTTTAATTTTCTTTTTCAATTCATTCTATTTCATTTAATTTAATTTCATATCATTTTATTTCTTTTAGTTTTATTTCGTTTCATTTTATTTAATATCTTTTCATTTAATTTCATTTTATTTAATTTTATCTCTTTTCTTTTCATTTTATTTTATTTAATTTTATTTCATTTCAATTTATATTATTTCATTTATTTTCATCTCGTTTCATTTTATCTCAGCTCCTTTTATTTCATTTCATTTTATTTTTCGGGTTTCGTCTCTCTGTTTATTGGGAAATATTAATTTTTTTTTTACATATTTTGTTTATTTATATTTGTTTTCAATTTATTTCAATTAAGTTCAATTTTTTTTTAATTCATTTCATTTTAATTCATTAAAAATCATTTCATTTAATTTCATTTGATTTTAATTCATTTCATTTCAATTGATTTCATTTTATATCATTTCGTTTCATTTGATTTCATTTTATTTTCGGTCTTCGTCTCTCTGTTTATTTTGAAATGTTTTGGTTTTTTGTTATATATTTTTTTTTATTTTCATTTATTTTCATTTCAATTCTTGTTAATTCGCTATTATTCATTTCATTCCTTTCATTTCATTTTCGTTATTCGCTTTTAGTTTCTCTGTTTATTTGGAAATGATTTGCTTATTTGTAATATATATTTTTTTTATATTAATTTATTTTCATTTGATTTCATCTCATTTCAGTTCATTTTATTTCGTTTCATTTCATTTAATGTCATTTCATATAATTTGATTTCATTTGACTTCTTGTCATTACATTTCATTTCAAATCATTTAATTTCATTTCATTTCATTTCATTTTAGTTCATTACAAATCATTTCATTTCGTTTCACTTCATTTTATTTCATTTTATTGGATCTCATATCATTTAATTTCAATTCTTTTTATTTCATTTCAGTTCATTTCTTTTCATTTCCTTTCATTTCGTTTCATTTCATTTTAATTCATTACAAATAATTTCTTTTCGTTTCACTTATTTTTAATTCTTATCATATCATATCATTTCAGTTCATTAAATATCGTTTGTCCTCACTTCATTTCAATTGATTTCATTTCTTTTCAATTCATTTCATTTTGTTTTCGGTTTTCGTCTCTCTGTTTATTTGGAAATGTTTTGGTTTTTTGTTATATATTTTTTATTTTAATTTATTTTCATTTCATTTCATCTCATTTCATTAAACAATATTTCATTTCTTTTCGTCTCATTGCATTTCATTTCATTTTATTTTCGTTTTTCGTTTCTCTGTTTATTTTTTTAAATGATGTAGTTTTTTGTTAAATATTTTGTTAATTTTTATTTGATTTTATTTCATTTAAATTTTTTTTGCTTCTCTGTTTATTTGGATATTATTTGGTTTTTGGTTATGCATCTTGTTTATTTTTTTTGTTTCCCTTTCATTTCCTTTCAATTCTTGTTAATTCGTTATTATTCGTTTCATTCCTTTCAATTCATTTTCGTTATTCGTTTTCAGTTTCTCTGTTTATTTGGAAATGATTTGCTTATTTGTTATATATTTTGTTTATTTTCTATTGCTTTCATTTCAGTTCATTTCATTTTATTTCATTTCAGCACATTTCATTTCATTTGACTGAATTTCATTTCATTTTGTTTCATTTTCGTCTCTCGGTTCTCTGTTTATTGGAAATGATTTGGTTTTTTGTTGTACATTCTTTTTTTATTTTCATTTATTTTTATTATATTTCATCTTATTTTAGTTCATTTTATTTCTTTCATTTCGTTTCACTTCATTTAATTTTATTTCATTTGATTTCATTTCATTTCATTTCATTTCATCTCATTTCAATTCAATTCATTTTATTTCAAATCGTTTTATTTCATTTCATTTCATTTGGTTTCATTTGATTTCTTGTCATTGCATTTCATTTCAAATCATTTAATTTCATTTCATTTTAATTCGTTTCATTTCATTTCATTTCCTTTCATTTCATTTCATTTCATCTCATTTCATTTAATTTCAATTCTTTTCGTTTCATTTAATTTCAATTCTTTTCATTTCATTTAAATTCATTTCATTTCGTTTCATTTCACTTCATTTCATTTTAATTCATTACAAATAATTTCGTTTTATTTAATTTCGTTTGACTTCATTTCATTTCAATTCATTTCATTTCAATTTTTTTTATTTCAGTTCATTTCGTTTCATTTCATTTTTTTTCGCTTTTCGTCTCTCTGTTTATTTAGAAATGATTTGTTTCTTTGTTATACATTTTTATTTTTATTTTTTCATTTCGTTACACTTTATATCATTTATTTTCGTCTCATTACATTTCATATCACTGCATTTCATTTCATTTTATTTTCGTTTCTCTGTTTATTTGAAAATAATTTGGTTTTTTGTTATGTCTTTTGTTTATATTTGTTTGTTTCAACTTCATTTCATTTCATTTTCGTTTTTCTGTTTATTTGGAATTAGTTTGGTTTTTTGTTATATAATTTATTATTTTTTATTTTCTTTTTCATTTCATTTCATTTCAGTTTATGTCATTTAATTTAATTTTATATCATTTTGTTCTTTTCATTTTATTTCATTTCATTTTATTTAATTTCTTTTCGTTTAACTTCATTTTATATACTTTCATCTCTTTTCTTTTCATTTTATTTCATTTAATTTTATTTCATTTAATTTTATTTCATTTCATTTATATTTCATTTCCTTTCATCTCGTTTCATTTTATTTCAGCTCCTTTTGTTTCATTTCATTTTACTTTTCGGTTTTCGTCTCTCTGTTTATTTGGAAATATTAATTTTTTGTTACATATTTTGTTTATTTTTACTTGTTTTTTATTTGATTTCATTTCATTTCATTTTTGATTTTCGCTTCTCGGTTTATTTGGAAATGATTTGTTTTTTTGTTATATATTTTGTTTATTTTTATTTGCTTTCATTTCATTTCAATTAAATAATAATTTTTTAATTCATTTCATTTTATATCTTTTTCGTTTTCCGTTTCTCTGTTTAGGTGGTTATTTTGTTATATATTTTGTTTCTTTACCTTTGTTTTCATTTCATTTCTTTTTATTGCATTTCATTTCGTTTCATTTCATTGCATTTCATTTTCTTTTCGTTTTTCGTTACTCTGTTTATTTGGAAATGATAAAGTTTTTTTGTTAAATGTTTTGTTTATTATTATTTGATTTCATTTCATTTCTATTAATTTCATTTCATTTTACCTCATTTAACTTAAATTAATATCATTTTATTGCATTTCATTTCGTTTAACTTCATTTCATTTTCGTTTTTCGTTCCTCTTTTTATTTGGAAATGATTTGGTTCTTATTTCATTTCTAAAAATTTAATTTCATTTTATCGCATTTAACTTAAATTAATATCATTTTGTTTCAATTCGTTTCATTTCAGTTTATTTCATTTCATTTTTTGTCATTTCATTTGATTTCGTTTCAATTCATTTTAGTTTTTCGTTTCTCTGTTTATTTGGAAATAATTTAGTTTTTTGTTTAAAAGTTTGTTCATTTTTATTTGTTTTTATTTAATTTCATTTAAGTTTTTCGTTTTTCTGTTTATTTGGAAATGATAAAGTTGCTTGTTAAATATTTTGTTTATTTTATTTCATTTCATTTTCGTTTTTCGTTTCTCTGTTTATTTGGAAATGATTTGGTGTTTTGTTATACATTTTTTTTATTGCCATTTATTTTTATTTTATTTCATTTCATTTCAGTTCATTTTATTTCATTTCATTTCGTTTCATTTCATTTAAATTCATTTCATTTCATTTCATCTCATTTCAATTCAATTCATTTCATTTCTTTTCAAATCGTTTTATTTCAAATCATTTAATTTCATTTCATTTCATTTCATTTTAATTCATTACAAATCATTTCATTTCGTTACATTTCTATTCAATTCTTATCATTTCATTTCATTTCAATTCTTTTCATTTCATTTCATTTCATTTCATTTCATTTCATTTCATCCCATTTCATTTAATTTCAATTCTTTTCATTTCTTTAATTTCAATTCATTTCATTTAAATTCATTTCATTTCGTTTCATTTCATTTCAATTCCTTTCACTTCAATTTTTCTCATTTCAGTTCATTTCGTTTCATTTCACTTTATTTTCGCTTTTCGTCTCTCTGTTTATTTGGAAATTATTTGTTTCTTTGTAATACATTTTTATTTTTATTTTTTTATTGCGTTTCATCCCATTTCATTACACTTTATATCATTTATTTTCGTCTCATTTCATTTCGTTTTACTGCATTTCATTTAATTTCATTTTATTTTCGTTTCTCTGTTTATTTAAAAAATGATTTGGTTTTTTGTTATGTATTTTGTTTATTTTTGTTTGTTTTAACTTCTTTTCATTTCATTTTCGTTTTTCTGTTTATTTGGAATTGATTTGGTTTTTTGTTATATAATTTATTTATTTTTATTTTCTTTTTCATTTCATTTCATTTCATTTTATGTAATTTATTTCAGTTTTATATCATTTTGTTTTTTTTTCTTTTTATTTCATCTCATTTTATTTAATTTCTTTTCATTTAACTTCATTTTATTTACTTTCATCTCTTTTCTTTTTATTTTATTTTATTTAATTTTATTTCATTTCAATTTATATTATTTCATTCATTTTCATCTCGTTTCATTTTATCTCAGCTCCTTTTATTTCATTTCATTTTATTTTTCGGTTTTCGTCTCTCTGTTTATTTGGAAATATTAATTTTTTGTTACATATTTTGTTTATTTTTATTTGTTTTTATTTGGTTTCATTTCATTTCATTTTTGTTTTTCGCTTCTCGGTATATTTGGAAATGATTTGTTTTTTTGTTATATATTTTGTTTATTTTTATTTGCTTTCATTTCATTTCAATTAAATTAAAATTTTAAAATTCATTTCATTTTATATCATTTTCGTTTTCCGTTTCTCTGTTTAGGTGGAAATAACTTGGTTATTTTGTTATATATTTTGTTTTTTTTTACCTTTGTTTTCATTTCATTTCTTTTTATTGCATTTTATTGCATTTCATTTTGTTTTCGTTTTTCGTTACTGTGTTTATTTAGGAATGAATTAGTTTTTTTGTTAAATGTTTTGTTTATTATTATTTGATTTCAGTTCATTTCTATTAATTTTATTTCATTTTACCTCATTTAACTTAAATTAATATCATTTTATTGCGTTTCATTTCGTTTAACTTCATTTCGTTTCGTTTAATTTCATTTCATTTTCGTTTTTCGTTTCTATTTTTAATTGGAATTGATTTGGTTTTTTGTTATGCATCTTGTTTATTTTTATTTGTTTTCGATTCATTTCAATTCTTGTTAATTAATTTTAATTCATTTCATTGCTTTCGTTTCATTTTCGTTTTTCGTTTCTCTTTTTATTTCGAAATAATTTGCTTTTTTGATATATATTTTGTTTATTTCTATTTGTTTTCATATCAATTCACTTCATTTCAATTCGAATCATTTCAATTCAATTCTTTTCATTTCATTTCATCTCATTTTCACTCATTTCATTTCATTTCATTTTAATTCATTTCATTTCATTGAATTATGTTTCATTTCTTTTCATTTCATAACATTTCATTTCATTTCACTTCATTTTATATTTGGTTCTTCGCTTCTTTGTTTATTTGGAAATGATTTGGTTTCTTGTTATACATTTTGTTTATTTTCATTTGTCTTCATTTCAATTCATTTCATTTCTTTTCAATTTTATTTCATTTCGTTTCATTTTAATTTATTTCATTTCTTTTCCTTTCATTTCGTTTCATTTCATTTCAATTCTTTGCAAATCATTTCATTTCGTTTCACTTCATTTCAATTCTTATAATTTTGTTTCATTTCATTTCTTTTCATTTCATTTCATTTGATCTCATGACATTTAATTTCAATTTTTTTCATTTCATTTCAATTCATTTCATTTCAATTAATTTCATTTCAATTCATTTCATTTCATTTCAATTCATTTCATTTCATTTCCTTTCATTTCGTTTCATTTCATTTTAATTCATTACAAATAATTTCATTTCGTTTCACTCCTTTTCAATTCTTATCATTTCATTTCATTAAATATCGTTTGTCTTCATTTCATTTCAATTCTTTTCATTTGGTTTCACTTGACTTCAGTTTATCTTCGGTTTTCGTCTCTCTGTTTATTTGGAAATGTTTTGGTTTTTTGTTATATATTTTTTTTATTTTCATTTCGTTTCATCTCATTTCATTCAACTATATTTCATTTCTTTTCGTCTCATTTCATTTCATTTTATTTTCGTTTTTTGTTTCTCTGTTTATTTGGAAATGATTTAGTTTTTTGTATAATATTTTGTTAATTTTTATTTGTTTTTATTTCATTTAATTTTTTTTTTCTCAGTTTATTTGGAAATGATTTGGTTTTTTGTTATGCATCTTGTTTATTTTTATTTGTTTTCATTTCATTTCAATTCTTGTTAATTCGTTTTTATTCATTTCATTTTATTTCATTTCATTTTCCTTATTCATTTTTAGTTTCTCTGTTTATTTGGAAATGATTTGTTTATTTGTTATTTTTTTGTTTATTTTCCATTGCTTTCATATCAATTCATTTCATTTTATTTCATTTCAGCTCATTTCATTTCATTTGACTCAATTTCATTTCAGTTTGTTTCATTTTCGTCTCTCGGTTCTCTGATTATTGGAAATGATTTGGTTTTTTGTTATACATTTTTTTTATTGTCATTAATTTTTATTTTATTTCATGTCATTTCAGTTCATTTTATTTCATTTCATTTCAAATCGTTTCATTTCATTTAATTTTATTTCATTTGATTTCATTTGATTTCTTGCCATTGCATTTTATTTCAAATCATTTAATTTCATTTCATTTCATTTCATTTCAGTTGATGTCATTTAATTTAGTTTTAAATCATTTTGTTCTTTTCGTTTTATTTCATTTCATTTTATTTAATTTCTTTTCATTTAACTTCATTTTGTTTACTTTCACCTCTCTTCTTTTCATTTTATTTCATTTAATTTTATTTCATTTCATTTTATATTATTTCATTTCTTTTCATCTCGTTTAATTTTATTTCAGCTCCTTTTATTTCATTTCATTGTACTTTTCGGTTTTCGTCTCTCTGTTTATTTGGAAATATTAATTTTTTGTTACATATTTTGTTTATTTTTATTTGTTTTTTATTTGATTTCATTTCATTTCATTTTTGTTTTTCGCTCCTCGGTTTATTTGGAATTGATTTGTTGTTTTGTTATATAATTTGTTTATTTTAATTTGCTTTCATTTCATTTCAATTAAATCCAAATTTTTTATTTCATTTCATTTTATATCATTTCGTTTTCCGTTTCTCTGTTTAGGTGGTTATTTTGTTATATATTTTGTTTCTTTACCTTTGTTTTCATTTCATTTCTTTTTATTGCATTTCATTTCGTTTCATTTCATTTCATTGCATTTCATTTTGTTTTCGTTTTTCGTTACTCTGTTTATTTGGAAATAATTTAGTTTTTTGTTTAAAAGTTTGTTCATTTTTATTTGTTTTTATTTAATTTCATTTTAGTTTTTCGTTTTTCTGTTTATTTGAAAACCTTTTTGGTTTTTTTGGTAAATATTTTGTTTATTTCAATTTGTTTTTATTTCATTTCATTTTAGTTTTTCGTTTTTCTGTTTATTTGTAAATGATTTAGTTTTTTTGTTAAATGTTTTGTTTATTATTATTTGATTTCATTTCTATTAATTTCATTTCATTTTACCTCATTTAACTTAAATTAATATCATTTTATTGCATTTCATTTCGTTTAATTTCATTTCATTTCGTTTAACTTCATTTCATTTTCGTTTTTCGTTTCTCTTTTCAGTTGGAAATGATTTGGTTTTTTGTTACATAATTTGTTTTTTTTTATTTGTTTTAATTTCATTTCTAAAAATCTAATTTCATGTTATCTCATTTAAGTTAAATTAATATCATTTTGTATCAATTCATTTCATTTCATTTTATTTCATTTTATTTTTTGTCATTTCATTTGATTTCGTTTCATTTCATTTTCGTTTTTCGTTTTTCTGTTTATTTGAAAATGATATAATTCTTTGTTAAATATATTGTTTATTTCTATTTCATTTCATTTTGGTTTTTCGTTTCTCTGTTTATTTGGAAATGATTTGGTTTTTTGTTATGCATCTTGTTTATTTTTATTTGTTTTCATTTCATTTCAATTATTGTCAAATCATTTAAATTCATTTCATCGCTTTCATTTCATTTTAGTTTTTCGTTTTAAGTTTCTGTTTTTATTTCGAAATGATTTGCTTTTTTGTTATATGTTTTGTTTATTTTTATTTGTTTTCATATCAATTCACTTCAACTCATATCATTTCAATTCAATTCCTTTCATTTCATTACTTTTCATTTCATTTACTTTCACTTCATTTTATATTTCGTTTTTCGCTTCTCTGTTTATTTGGAAATGATTTGATTTCTTGTCATATATTTTGTTTGTTTTCATTTGTTTTCATTTCAATTCATATCATTTCATTTATTTCATTTCATTTAATTTCATTTCATGTATATTCATTCCGTCTCATTTCATTTCATTTCAATTCATTTCATTTCCTTTCAAATCATTTCATTTCATTTTTTTTCGTTTCATTTCATTTCATATCAATTAATTTCATTTCAGTTCATTTCATTGTCGTTTCTCTGTTTACTTGGAAATGATTTAGCTTTTTGTTAATTATTTTGTTTACTTTTATTTGTTTTCATTTCATTTCATTTTGGTTTTTCGTTTCTCTGTTTGTTTGGAAAAGATTTGGTTTTTTGTTATATATTTTTCTATGTTCACTTCTTTTCATCTCATTTCGTTACCTTTTATATCATTACTTTTCGTCTCATTTCATTTCATTTTACTGCATTTCATTTCATTTCATTTTATTTTCGTTTTTCGTTTCTCTGTTTATTAGAAAATGATTTGGTTTTTTGTAATAAATTTTGTTTATTTTTATTTGTTTTTATTTCAATTCATTTCATTTCAGTTCATTTTATTTCATTTCATCTCATTTCATTTCATTTCATTTCATTTCTTTTCATTTCATATCATTTCATTCCATATTATTTCAGTTCAGTTCATTTAATTTCATCTCATTTCATCCCATTTAAATTAATTTCATTTCATTTCAAATGATTTTATTTCATTTCATTTCACTCCATTTCATTTCATCTGATTTCATTTCATTCCATTTCTTTTCATTTGATTTCATTTCATTCCTGTTTAGGCCAAAAGCCTAAATTACCACTCGTTACGTACCACCCTAATACTTCCAATGAAAATCCGTTTTTAAATATTAACATGAACCGTTTACCAAATTTATGGCAAACGGTAAGAACTTATTCTTCTTATACGGTATTGCGACAACTGAACGGACGTGTCCTTTCCAGCGAATCATCAGCGAATCACCAGCCATCACCCTCATCCACCATATACTATTGTACAGGTAAAACCCATATTCCAATCAATAAAAGATTAAATGCACAATCAATATCAACAGCAAAACTAATCTTTTATTTTCCATTGGTTTAATTTCATATATATTAACTATACATCGGTGCGCTCCAATCCCACGAGGCGCCGTTGTATGCATTGGTCCTTCGAGCCGGATGCCGCAATCTAAAGTATCACACTATTGTACAGAACCAGCACTAAAGGAGTATACATACACCACATCAAGCTGTTTGCAAACAACAATAAGCACTCACGGAGTCTTCAAACGTATATTCACGGAGTCTTCAACCAACAATAAGCACTCACGGAGTCTACCTGTAGCAAGCGGAGGCAACCACAATCTGCAAAATCCAAAATCACACACCATTTGCGAAAACCACAATCAATTCACATCATCAATACATCGGTTGTGTACATAAAAAAAATCAAAAGGTACGTGGTTGGTGCTTTTTTTCATTTGTGCTTTCTTGATTATTTGTGATCAAAGAAAATTTTATGACAATAAAACAAAGTGGCATTGTGAATATTTCAAACAAATTAATTCGTTCTTTGTGCCGTACACGAATACATTAACCGCACATATATATTCAAAAAACAGGTTAACACAGTTTTGCTGGTGTGATAATAAAATTTTAGCTTGCAACATTTCTGTTATAATTTCATTGTTTTTTTTCTCACTTGCAAAGTCTCGGTTGACAAAATACCAGCTTTCAATTTTTCATCACAAATAATTATCTTCATTTTGTTGCAACTTATTTATTGCCATATTACACCGCTTCTTGTTAACGGAAAATATAACCGCACTTATATCGGCACAATTCACTTATTCACGAGCCACTTTATTGTCCATTAAACCACTTGGTGTGTACAATTTTAATATCAAAACACATTATTTTTATATTCACATTTATATTGTTGGAGCGTTGGTATATAAGCCACGTACATATATATTCATATACCACATCACTTCTTAGATATTCCATTGTTGGGTGGCGAGTCACATTACATACATACACACGTATTTCTAAATAAATTATTTTAACAAAATTACTTTTTCTTGGAGTATTTTATTCGTTGCGTTACTGGGGCACCGAAATTTACCTGCGTGATATTTTATTATACACTCACGAAAAATATTCACTCAAATCGTTGAGATTAAATCACTTGTTTACAACAATATTCAATTGCATCTGCTGCAAGTACATTCATACAAGTACATCACGATATAGATATATTTTTTTTTGCAATGTCACAGATTGATATTTTCATTCGCCTAGTCGAGGCAGTTTCAGAGTTCGAATCTGATTATAACAGCACATCTGCAGTGGATATGTCAAAATATTCCCTCAAAATTCACCAAGAAGAATTTAGGGCGCTTTGGGAAAAGGTCAAACATTCGTATGACGAATTTCAAATGTCTACGGATCAGTTTTCGGCCAAAGATTTATCTACAATTAAGAAAAAATATAAAGGATGTTACCAAATTTATAATCGCTGCATGGAATCCATGAGCAACTCAATCGACAAGTTGGAAAAAGCGGACAAACAAAGTGAAGACAATCAATCACGCGAGTGTAATATACAACTACCTCCGTGTGATACCGAGGTATTCAGAGGTGACTACTCATCGTGGCCAACATTCCGCGAGCCGCACTTATATCGGCACAATTCACTTATTCACGAGCCACTTTATTGTCCATTAAACCACTTGGTGTGTACAATTTTAATATCAAAACACATTATTTTTATATTCACATTTATATTGTTGGAGCGTTGGTATATAAGCCACGTACATATATATTCATATACCACATCACTTCTTAGATATTCCATTGTTGGGTGGCGAGTCACATTACATACATACACACGTATTTCTAAATAAATTATTTTAACAAAATTACTTTTTCTTGGAGTATTTTATTCGTTGCGTTACTGGGGCACCGAAATTTACCTGCGTGATATTTTATTATACACTCACGAAAAATATTCACTCAAATCGTTGAGATTAAATCACTTGTTTACAACAATATTCAATTGCATCTGCTGCAAGTACATTCATACAAGTACATCACGATATAGATATATTTTTTTTTGCAATGTCACAGATTGATATTTTCATTCGCCTAGTCGAGGCAGTTTCAGAGTTCGAATCTGATTATAACAGCACATCTGCAGTGGATATGTCAAAATATTCCCTCAAAATTCACCAAGAAGAATTTAGGGCGCTTTGGGAAAAGGTCAAACATTCGTATGACGAATTTCAAATGTCTACGGATCAGTTTTCGGCCAAAGATTTATCTACAATTAAGAAAAAATATAAAGGATGTTACCAAATTTATAATCGCTGCATGGAATCCATGAGCAACTCAATCGACAAGTTGGAAAAAGCGGACAAACAAAGTGAAGACAATCAATCACGCGAGTGTAATATACAACTACCTCCGTGTGATACCGAGGTATTCAGAGGTGACTACTCATCGTGGCCAACATTCCGCGATCTTTTTACGGCTATTTATATCCGCAGCAAGCGCCTTTCTCCCGTAGAAAAATTATTCCATCTTCTGGCGAAAACTGATGGGGAAGCCAAAGAAATCGTTCAAAACTGTTCTTTAACAAATGAAGGATTCGATACTGCCTGGAGAAACCTCTGCAATAGATATGAAAATAAGTATCAATTAGTTAAAGCACAATTTAAGATTTTGTTTAACCTGCCGTCAGTCAAAGAAGAGGACTGCAATTCCCTGAAGCAATTGCAGAGGAAAATAAATAACTGCGTATCACTCCTAAAAAATCATAAAATTGATTGGTTGTCGATAGTGACATACTTCTGTACAACTAAACTACCAGATGCGAGTTTAGCCTTATGGGAACAGTTGAGAAAGGACAGAACTGAGATACCAACCTGGGAGGAGCTTGATGACTTCCTGACGAACCGGTTTCAGGCTCTTGAAGCAGTATCAGGAAAAAACGAGGCAAAAAACCCACAGCCGTTTAAGCCGCATGCCAATAAATATTGGCATAATCAGGAAACACCCCGTAAAAGGCTTGGCTCATATCAAGTGAGTGTCTCCAAACCATTCTGCCCCATATGCAATACTAGCGAACATAAAATTCGTAACTGCCACAACTTCAAAAAATTAACTCCAATGGAACGATTGGAGGTAGCTAAACGCCACTAAGTATGTATCAACTGTTTGTCCGAAAAACATATCATAGCCAAATGCTCAAGTATTTACAAATGTGCTATTTGTAATTTGCGGCATCATACGCTTCTGCATATACAACCTATGCATAAGCGTACAACAGAGTCGAGGCCACAAATCATCGATGATGATACGCCATCCACATCCGCACAAGCGCGTCAGAACCAAAACCTACGAAAATCTAATAACGTGCAATCCTGCCATGCACAGGCGAACTCAGGAGTTTTACTAGGAACAGCTCGAGTTCTCTTACATGTAGAAGGCACCGATTTTTCTGCACGTGCGTTAATTGATTCGGGCTCGGAATGCTCATTTATTACGGAAACACTCAAACGGAAACTTAATTTAGAATCAAGGAAAATGTGTGCTCAAGTGTCCGGTATAAGTAATTCTATTACGGCACAGGTGAAAGAAGCTTGTTCCGTTCAACTTCGTTCACCCATTAATCCATTATTCCATATTAGCGCCAATCTTCTAATATTACCACGACTAACAGGAAATCTTCCTTCCTGCCAAATCAGCGCAACGACAGCGCAAGCATTTCCTGATATGGTTCTGGCGGATAAACGGTTCTTTGCTAACGAACAAGTCGATCTTGTCCTGGGTGGAGACCTTTATCCCCAAATTCTGCTAAGTGGCATTAGAAAAAATGTCCTTAGCACTCTCTTAGCACAAGAGACTGTATTCGGCTGGATACTGACGGGCAGTCCAGGCACTGTTCCGTCGACCACCAATAAAGTCTCATATTACAACGAAGTTACTATGGAGAAACAACTGACAGCTTTCTGGGAGCTAGAAGACATCCCAAAAAGAAAGACTCTTAACGAAGAGGAACAACTATGTGAGGATCTCTACCAACGCACTACAACGCGAAACAATGAGGGAAAATACATCGTTTCCCTCCCATTCAAAATGGAATATCCTGGTCAAATTCAATTGGGACCATCCTTAAAGATTGCATGCTCTCAATTCTTCCGGAATGAGACACGTCTAAGGAAAAATCCAATTCTACAAACAGAATACAACAGAATTTTATCCGAGTATGAAACTCTTGGACATATGTCAAGGATCTCAACCATCATACCTGCTGACTCCTCTGACAATTATTTCCTTCCCCATCATGCTGTAATAAAGGAGGACAGTACCTCAACAAAGGTCCGGGTAGTTTTTAATGCATCCAGTCGGACATCGAGAGGTACGAGTCTGAATGACGTGCTTCATTCAGGGCCAGTTTTACAGTCAGATTTGACTATACTCATTCTACGGTGGAGATTATTTAAATATGTATTTAATACGGATATTGAAAAAATGTACCGCCAAATTTTAGTAAATTCGAATCATACGAAATATCAACGAATAGTACACCGAACGAATCCTAATACCCCAATCAGTCTTTATGAATTGAAGACTGTAACATTCGGGGTGAATTGTGCTCCTTATCTCGCAATAAGGACATTACTTCGACTGGCTACCCTCCTACCCTCTGGCAGCAAACATACTGCAAAAATGTATGTACGTGGATGACGTTTTGGCTGGAGGACACAGCATTGAAGATGCCATCAAAGCAAAGCATGAGATCTCTCAGGCACTTCAGTCAGCTGGTTTTCCATTACGCAAATGGACTGCTAACTGCGATCAGATCATAAAAGACATTCCTAAAAACCATCTTCTAAATAAAGACTTCTTGGAATTTGAAGATACGAGTACGGTGAAGGCATTGGGTATTCGATGGAATGCCCGTTCTGATTATTTTTATTTTACGATAAAATCAATTAAAGATGACGACATGATAACAAAAAGAGCGATACTTTCCGAAATAGCTTTACTTTTTGATCCGCTTGGATGGTTAGCGCCAATAATAATTGTAGCCAAAGTTATTATGCAACGCATTTGGCTAGAAGGCACCGACTGGGATGAAGTGGTATCTTCATCCATCTTAGATAGTTGGAACGCATTTCGTGAAGACTACCACGAAATTGACAATGTCCGAATACCAAGATGGGTATTCTACACACCAAAGGACCACGTCGAAATCCACGGGTTTTGTGATGCCTCAGAAAAGGCTTACGCTGCAACAATCTACATGCGCGTACAGAAAAAAGATGCTGTTACAGTTAACCTGCTTCTCGCAAAAACCAAAGTAGCTCCAGTCAAGACAATATCCTTACCACGTCTTGAACTTTGCGGGGCAGTATTGCTAGCAGAGCTCATAGAATCATTAATGGAGAACCTGAGCTTAGCTGATACCAAAATACATTTATGGACCGATTCAACCATTGTGCTGGCATGGATACGGAAGCCTCCGTGCTCATGGTCAACTTTCGTAGCACATAGAGTCACTAAGATAGTTGAAAAGGTGGGAAATGAGAACTGGCATCATGTCGATTCAGCAACTAACCCAGCAGATTTAGCAAGCAGAGGACTTTCAGCATCCGAATTAATCACTAATAGCCTGTGGTGGAAAGGACCTACATGGCTTGAAGGAGATCCCTCGAAATGGCCTAAACAGGAGATACTATGCAACACTACGGAAGAAGAAAAAAGAGTGCATGTACATGCAATCACAACATTAGATAAATTCGATATTTTCGACCGTTTTTCAATTTTACCGCGGGCTTTGAGAGTTCTATCATATGTTATGAGATTCTTTCAAAGAACCCACCCAAAAACAAAAGCTTTTTTCAAAGCCAATTCTTGTCTAATTTCAGGTGATGAAATTAAAGCAACGACATTGCGCTTAATAAAGTTAAGTCAAAAGCACTATTATAATGCGGAATATAATAGAATAACGTCAAAAAATCGACTAGATTCAAAGAGTGAATTACTTTCTTTACACCCCTTCTTAGATAATTACGGTGTTATGAGAACCGGTGGTCGCCTGGGCGCATCTCGCGATCTCGCGTATAGCGAGCGTCATCCAATAATACTGTCCTATAATTGCAGATTGTCACGCCTGATTGTCCAGTTCATCCATGAAATCTCCTTACATGGAGAAAATCAGTTGATGCTACGCCTCATCCGAACGCAGTTTTGGATTCCACGAGTGAAGAACATGATCCGGTCCATTATACATAATTGTAAAGTCTGCACGATTTATAAAAAAACGACTACAAATCCAACTTATGGGTAACCTCCCCCAAGAACGAAGCACATTCTCGCGTGCCTTTACCAATACAGGTGTAGATTTCGCAGGTCCGTTCGAAATCAAAAGTTATAGCGGCAGAGGTTGTCGAATGTCCAAAGGTTATGTCTGCCTATTTGTTTGCTTCTCAACCAAGGCCATCCACTTGGAAGCAACTAGTGACTTGAGCACTCAATCCTTTCTGGCAGCATTTGCCAGGTTTGTCTCTAGAAGAGGGTGTCCGAAAAACGTCCATTCCGATAACGGCACGAACTTTGTAGGGGCTTCACGATCATTAAGATCAGAATTCAAAGCCTTTATGGCAGATGCTCGCAATAGCATCGTTTCAAAATATGCGTTTCAAGCTTTAACTTGGCACTTTATTCCAGCTTCAGCTCCTCATATGGGAGGACTGTGGGAAGCTGGAGTAAAAAGCTTCAAAAATCATTTTAAAAAAATCGCATCAAATTGTAAATATACATTTGAAGAACTAAGTACGTTATTGTGCCGAGTTGAGTCCTGTCTCAACTCGCGACCACTTTGTCCTTCCTCAAATAATGCAAATGACTTGGAACCATTGACCCCAGGTCATTTTTTGATTGGTGGGCATTTGTTAGCTCCACCAGAGCCTGATGTGAACGAAAATCCCGCATCTGTTGTTAATAGATGGCAAAAGCTGAAGGCGTTACACCACTCGTTTTGCAGACGATGGAAAAATGAATATTTAATGGAGATGCAAAAACGTATCAAATGGAAATACCCTCAACAAAACATTAAAGAAGGAGACTTGGTGGTTATCAAGGAAGATAACCTACCACCTAACGAATGGCGACTGGGAAGAATTCTACAACTTCACCCAGGTTCAGACGACCGAGTACGAGTAGTGGATATTAGGACCGAAAAAGGACAGGTGACAAGACCCCTTGTCAAATTAGTCCTTCTACCGGCAAACAAGGAAAACTCAGAAAATAGTGCTATCACACCTACACCCACTCAAAAGCCTAACTGAAAATTCCTAACACAAATCAAAACACAATAATTCAAAAAAACCCCCTCAACCCAATCTAAAACTACGAGACCAATCGCGAAATTTGTCCTACTTCCCGCTACGACGGAAATTCCCAAAACAAAACCAGTCTAACATACATATTTACATACATTCGTATACATGCAAATATATGTACAATATATGCATCCAGGCATGCATACATATCAACATGTATGTACAATTACCAAATTATTGTAAACAAATACCAACTGTGTGCACAGCTGTGTCTTTGTTTCCATATAAATAAGCAAATGTACTACATGCATACATTCATATATGTAAACATACATCGTTATGTAACTATGTTTATATATGTAAACATACATATATATAAATAAATAAATAAATTCTGAGGGCACTCGACTGCAACGAAATTGCATTTAGAATATATGTTCAAATTAAACGCAATTAATGACTAACGTATCACAACCTTCCCTTCAATTCAGTCACAACATGTCAAAGATGTTATTGCCATGCTAGGAAATTTCCAACAAATTTTCAACTGTAAACGAATCGTCCATATTTTCCCTGGCACAGAGACATTCCATAGAACTGTCAGACTAGAAGGCGCAGAGTCCTAACTACTGTAAATTTTGTACTCAACTAAGGCATACCTCTTTCCTCGGCAAAATATCTGCTAAGATCGACCTTAACGAGTAGGACCAATAGTAATGTAATGGCTACTGATCGAAGATGAGAGTAGTAACATAGTAATTATTTCTTTTCAACCGAACATCAAAAACAATTCCTGAAAGAGGCTACTGCCAAAATCCTAAATAACGATTCTTCCAATTCTCCGGATGACAACTCCTCACCAGAACGTTCAGATACCGTTACACCCATCATACAACCACAACCATTGACATCTCAATCAATGGCCGTGCCAAATAGTGCACAACAGCGAAAACAACGTAGCTATTCGGAGTGTCGAAGTGGCGAAAGCATTGTGAGCAGCGGTGGCTCCACTTTGCCACCCTCCTTCAAAGGTATTTTAAAACGCTATAGCCGTTACGAGCCACGCCCATCTATATCGGACAGCTGTTCGTCCATCGATGAGTACTTATCGTTCTCCTGCTCGGTGGACGGTGGCGTGGGTAGTAGTTTGCGCTTCTCACAATCATTCAGTGACATACCGGAGGAGAATGACTCCAATAGGCTTTCGAAGAGCTGCAAAAAGACTGTTAGATTTAATGAGGTCATCCAAGAACAAGTGTTTAGACTAAATTCCAGCATTTTGGGGCAACGAAAGAAGAATCAGAAACGTCGCGATCGTAAACAGCGCGCTCTGCAGCGTCGTGTCAGCGAAGGTGATTCCGCTGATTACGAAGACAACAGCAAGCCCATCGGTCTGGATACCGACAGGGAGCAGTATCTGAAGTCGAGTTGCAAGAGCGATGAAAACGGCGCTGGCAGCGCTCATAAGCCGCCTCATGCCAGCGGCAAGCAGACAAACAAATGTGCTGTCAATAAACAACAACACGCAAAAGGCGGCAGCAAAATGTCACGCGCACGTTTGGAATCGGAAGAATCGTCTGATGCCGAAGCGCACAAGCACATTATGATGATGTTCGAGTTGGACATGTAGTGAGCGTTTCATTTGCACCAACTTTCGAAACGTTCACCTCTGCCGAGTAGAATTGTACAAATACACAATCATTAATTAACTTTTACATATATGTACATATATACATACATGTATGTACGTCACACATCATTACTGTCACAACGTATGATAGATATCATCTTCCATTTTGTATCCTGTTAGCAGTCCTAGAGTTTTTTTTGCAGACTCACATAGATGCATACCTACATACATACCTATTAATTGTTCAATATAAACGTAATTTGCAACTTTAATTTGCCTTACATATGTACGTGTACCACGCACGCAATTGAGTGTTTTCTATGTTTCTAACATTTATGTAGAATTGTTAAACAAAAATGCAAACACATATATTTCCACATGTAAATATGTATATTTGTTTGTTATAAACTTCGTATACGTTGTACTATTTGGAAACACGAAATTGTAATCACACTTTAGGCGATAATTAAAATTGTAAAATTGTCAAATATTTCGAAATTATTAGGTACCTTTCACACACTTTATATATGTGTGACGAAATTGTAAAATAAAAATTTAATCTTGGATTTATACAAATTATTTAGGGCAAAAAAAAAAAAAACAATTGTTAATTATACTCTTTTGGCAATATGCATTTGGAAATTTGTTATAAAGCATTTGCAATGCATGCATACGAACAACATTAGTACACTCAATAATATGCATAAAATTTATAGATTTCTTTATAAATATGTGCATGTGCATGTTGCGGAGTGTTTTCAGTATTACTTTATAATGAGAGTAAACAATTAAAGAGAAACTCCTATAATTCTTCAATCCCGATTCAATGCGATTAACTTCGAAATATTAATCTATAATTAGCTTCCATTACAATTACAAAATAGTGTTTTGAAGGCGGTATCGGAAATCAAAATTGTATTCTTAAGCTTTCACTTTAATTTTTTGTGTAATAACAACTGAAGAGTTGGAAGATCTCGTCAAAACCTTAAAAATCACCTTATTTAAATACAATGCATGTATTAATTGTTTGTCAAACATAAGATTTCATATGCCTCCAACCTTACTGGTGACATCTTATACTGATTCTTTGATCGATTTTGTCTATCTTGAGTACTACGTGTATGCATCTAACGCATCGCTCATTCTTGAATGTAAAGAGTGACAAGGTCGCAATGGAACGTTTGATGATAACTTTATAAAAAACTACACACTAGTCATAACTATAGGTATAATTCAAAGAACCAATTAAATACTAATTCGAATTTTTGGAAATAGATTTGAAAATCATAAACCTCACTTGTGATTTCACAAAAACTAAACATATATAAATAAAAAAAAATTTAACAAAGTTAGAAATAATAAATATGATCAAAAAACCTGTACATTTGCACAATTACGTTATATCTCAGTAATAACGTGGGTACATCTTGTTGCTATTGCTGGTTGGTTGCGTATGCTGTTGCTGGTGAGACACCTGTGTTGCTTGCACCGGTAGTATACGTTGCACGTGCTGTATGTGAACTGTTTGCGGTGTATATGACTACGTCTGGTGTACTTGTGATGATGATGATGCTGCTGCTGCTGCTGTGGTGGAGTCTGCTGTTGTTGCTGTTGTGTTATAACATTTACATTTTAGTGCTGCTGTTGTGGTATTATACTTACTTGTATTGTTTGTTGCTTGACAACATGTGTTTGTTGTGTTTGCACTTGTTGCACTGTTTGTATGACATGTTGCACTTGTTGTACCGGCACCTGCTTCGCTGGTATGCCTGCATCTTCAAAAGCCTTCTTCTTAAGCGCCTGGCGTATTTGGGAAACTATAGATATTTGATTGCTTAAGCTTATTTTATTCAGATCATCCGAGAAACGAATTATGGATGAATGTAACATGTTTATCGCCTCATCGGTCCATTTGCCCGATGGTGATTCCGAATTCGGATGCAATTGCATCTTTAAATCACCCAATCGGCCGTAAATATTTCGCCAACTTTCGTTTATTCCTATGTATAATTTGTGAAAACACAAAAAAAAGTCCGCTGTACCACGCCACCGTACCTAAAATAGAAAAAATAAATATATAAAAATATTTTAAAATACTCACTTACCAAATTCAAACATTGATCCTCGTGGCGGTGAAAATGGCTTCTGCGCAGGAAATCTTTGCTGCGCCGCTGCCTCAAATATCAGGCGAATATCCATTCACAATAAGTCTCCAAAAAGTTTAAATGATGTTGCCAGCCTAACGTTTTTTTTTTTTTTTGTTTTCTTAGAATTCTTATACCATTTTATCGCTCTGTACACACAATTCTTATTTTAAAAATTTTTTTTTCTCAAAGAATATTGATGTGTTGTTTAAAAATGCCTGAATACATGAAACAATATACATACACATAAAAATATAGATATGAAGGCGATATAAAAAACACCATATAATATAAAGCGCACCTTTAACTAAACGCTCTTAAAATTAATACAAATCAAAGTGAAGAAAACAAAGAAATCGCTGCAACTTCTTCAAAACTACGAAATTTTGCTTGATAGGGCATAAACTTAATCATTTATTTCTAATGAATTCAAAAAAAAAAAAAAAAAAAAAAATGAATTGAACATAGAAATGTTCGCCGCTAATATTCTATTTTTTTTCGGGGCGGAGGAACATAAACTCAGTTAATATTAATATCAAAAAAAAAAAAAAAATTATCTAATAATGTGTAGTATATGCACGTTCAACTCAATTCGTCTTGGCATTGAGTGTGCATCAGCCCTAAGCAACTTCGAATGGTTCGTGTCCGGGCTAAGTTACCTAAAACACCAAGTGGCATCTCTTGTGTGAAATGCAAATCAGCTGACGGATTTCATACTGATCTAAAGCAAGAACCACAAACAATCCGTCACTTAAGCCCCTACCACATTACAACCATATTTTTTGTAGTAATTCTCGCCACCCAACATTATATTTGAAAGAAAAACATAATAAAACCATGTACTTTAATTTACCATATTTCAGTAGGAAAATGACTCGCTATAGTCAAATGTTGAAAAAGGCAGAGCGACAAGGACATCGCTATACAAATGCGTGCCGTCTGTGCGAAGGAAAGCACCCCATTCGACTGTGCCCGGTTTTCCGGTCCAAGACCCCAGAAGAGAGGCTTCGTGAGGCATTACTGGGGGGCTTTTGTGCAAACTGCCTCTCCGTGTCTCATCGAGAAGTTAACTGCACGAGTCAGTTTAGGTGCCGAAGGTGTAATGAGCGCCATCATACCACCCTCCACATAAGCGAAGAGCCGAAGTCAAAACCGAAGAAGCGACCGTCTGCAAGATCTTGGGCAGAACAAGTAGAAGACGAAGAAATAACCGACGCCATTTCCATAAATGCGAGTGATTCCGACCATGACTCGCGGTCTATGAATCAATCGTCAGTAGAGGCAGGCGAAACTGTAGGAGCGGAAACAAGGCCTTTCCGCCCAACCTCAGGGAGAGGAGTGGAAACTCGACTTTCCGACCCTCTCTGCAACACGAAAGGCAACCGGCTACAGGAGCGGAAACTAGGACTTTCCGACCACCCCGAAATGTAAGCCGCAGATCGGAAACTAGGACTTTCCGACAGCGGCCTTCATCGCGCTCGACCAACGACCGTAGACTGGAGACCAGGCCTCGTCAGCTACCAAGTCAATTTCGAAGTGGGAGCCTCAGTGATCGCACACTTCTGGGGCAAGCTCTACGGCCAATGATATCAGTAGCACCAACCGTAGTCATAAAGGTGGAGTCAGGTGGTCGCCTTCACTTAATTAGGGCGTTGATAGACGTCTGCGTGCCTACGACACTAATCGCCCAGGACCTCATGTGCGAACTAAGGCTCCCAGAAGTGTACGTCGCGAATCGGAGGGGTTGCTTGTTATGCATCCGTGGCAAACATGGGACAAGTAAGCGTCTGACCACACATGCCGTCGCGATAAATAATTTACGCCGCGTCTGCCCTAGCAATAACCTGGACCCCGAATCGGCAAATGCGTATATCCACATGAGGTTGGCGGATCCACATTTTGACCGGTCAGCGCCAGTGCGGATTGTACTAGGTGCAGATCTGTACGCAGATATAATGCTGCCAGGGACCTTGCCCACGTCCTTTGGGCCACTTGTGGCTCAAAGCACCATCTTCGGATGGGCCCTATCCGGAACATGCAAGGCATGATTTTTACCTATAAGCTATAATAAGTAATCAAACATACATACCATACACATACACACATGAATTTAAATAAAGCACAAATGAAATTGAGACCACGTACGTTTTTATTAACCTTTTAATTCCAGGTACCTTTTATTACAGGCTGATGGATGTTTCTAAGTCAATCTTCTTTTTTTAGAAAACCCTATAAATTGTAAATGGGAGTGATGGTTGGGTTCGCCTCTTAACCAGGTCTTGCTTACCGCAAGGGGGCCGGCATGTTTAGGCTAAAAGCCTAAATTACCACTCGTTACGTACCACCCTAATACTTCCAATGAAAATCCGTTTTTAAATATTAACATGAACCGTTTACCAAATTTATGGCAAACGGTAAGAACTTATTCTTCTTATACGGTATTGCGATATTATCATCACAACTGAACGGACGTGTCCTAACCAGCGAATCATCAGCGAATCACCAGCCATCACCCTCATCCACCATATACTATTGTACAGGTAAAACCCATATTCCAATCAATAAAAGATTAAATGCACAATCAATATCAACAGCAAAACTAATCTTTTATTTTCCATTGGTTTAATTTCATATATATTAACTACACATCGGTGCGCTCCAATCCCACGAGGCGCCGTTGTATGTCTCATTTCATTTCATTTCATTTCATTTCATTTCATCCGATTTCACTTCATTTCAAATCATTTTGATTTCATTTTCTTTCATTTCATTTCGTTTCGTTCCATTTCATTTCATCTGATTTCATTTCATTACAAATCATTTCATTTCGTTTCAATTCATTTCAATAAATATCATTCCATTTCATTTCCATTTCCATTTTATTACCTCTCATTTAATTAATCTCATTTCACTTAATTTCAAATCCTTTAATTTCATTTCAATTCATTTCATTTTAATTCAATTCATTTCGTTTCATTTCATTTCATTTTAGTTCATTACAAATAATTTCATTTCATTTCAAATCATTTCATTTATTTCATTTCATTTAATTTCATTTCATTTATATTCATTTCGTCTCATTTCATTTCATTTCAATTCATTTAATTTCCTTTCAAATCATTTCATTTCATTTTTTTTCGTTTCATTTCATTTCATATCAATTAATTTCATTTCAGTTCATTTCATTGTCGTTTCTCTGTTTACTTGGAAATGATTTAGTTTTTTGTTAAATATTTTGTTTATTTTTATTTGTTTTTATTTCATTTCATTTAAGTGTTTCGTTTTTCTGTTTATTTGAAAAGTATTTGGTTTTTTGTTATAGATTTTTTTATTTTCATTTACTTTCATTTTATTTCATCTCATTTCATTTCACTTTATTTCATTTCTTTTCGTCTCGTTTCATTTCATTTCACTGCATTTCTTTTCATTTCTATTCATTTTCGTTTTTCGTTCATTTCATTTCACTTAAAATCTTTTAATTTCGTTTCGTTTCATTTTAATTCATATCATTTCATTACATTTCATTTCAATTCATTTACTATTTATTTCATTTCTTTTTGTCTCATTTCATTTCATTTCGTTTCATTTTATTTTATTTCATTTCACTATATTTCAATTCATTTCTTTTCATTTTATCTCCTTTCGTTTAACTTTAGTTCCTTTTATTTCGTATCAATTTATTTTTCGTTCTTCGTCTCTCTATTTAATTGGAAATGATTTAGCTTTTTGTTATATATTTTTATTTATTTTTATTTGTGTTCATTTCATTTAATCTTTGTTTTTCGTTTCTCTGTTTATTTGAAAAAGATTTGGTTTTTTGGTGTAAATTTTTTTTTATTTTCATTTATTTTCATTTAGTTTCATCTCACTTCATTACTCTTTATTTCATTTTTTTCGCCTTATTTCATTTCATTTCACGGTATTCCATTTCGTTTCTCTGTTTATTTGAAAATGATTTGGTTGTTTGTTATATATTTTGTTTATTTTCATTTGTTTTCATTTCAACTCGTTTCATTTCACTTCAAATTATTTTATTTAATTTCAACTCATTTTAGTTCATTTCATATTGTTTCATTTCATTTAATTTCGTTTTCATTTTATTTCACTTCATTTCATTACGCTTAAATTCATTACAAATCATTTCATTTCGTTTTGCTTCATTTCAATTCATATCATTTCATTTCATTTCTAATCATTTCATTTCGTTTCATTTTATTTCATTTCATTTTAATTCATTACAAATAATTTCGTTTCATGAAATTTCGTTTGACTTCATTTCATTTCAATCCATTTCATTTCATTTTGTTTCATTTCATTTTATTTTAATTTTTCGTCTCTCCGTTTATTTGGAAATGATTTGGTTTTTTGTTATATATTTTTTTATTTCCATTTATTTTCATTTCATTTCATCTCATTTCATTAAACTTTATTTCATTTATTTTCGTCTCATAGCATTTCGTTTGACTGCATTTCATTTCTTTTCGTTTTTCGTTTCTCTGTTTATTTGGAAATGATTTAGTTTTTTTGTTAAATGTTTTGTTTATTTTTATTTGTTTTTATTTCATTTCAATTTTTTTTCGTTTCTCTGTTTATTTGGAAATGATTTGGTTTTTTGTTATGCATCTTGTTTATTTTTATTTGTTTTCATTTCATTTCAATTCTTTTTATTTCATTTTTATTCATTTCATACCTTTCATTTCATTTTCGTTTTTCGTTTTTAGTTTCTCTCTTTATTTGGATATGATTTGCTTATTTGTTATATATTTTGTAAATTTTCCACTGCTTTCATTTCAATTCATTTCATTTTATTTCATTTCAGCTAATATCATTTCATTTGACTGAATTTCATTTCATTTTGCTTCATTTTCGTTTCTCGGTTCTCTGTTTATTGGAAATGATTTGGTTTTTGTTATATACTTTTTTATTTTCAGTTTATTTCATCTCATTTCAGTTCATGTTATTTCATTTCATTTCGTTTCATTTCAATTCATTTCAAATAGTCTTATTTCACTTCATTTCATTTTATTTCATTTCGTTTCATTTCGTTTCATTTCATTTCAAATCATTTAATTCCGTTTCACTTTAATTCATTACAAATCATTTCATTCGTTACACTTCATTTCAAATCATATCATTTCATTTCATTTCATTTCATTTCTTTTCTTTTCATTTCATTTCATCTCATTTCATTTTATTTTAATATTTTTTCATTTCATTTTATTTCGTTTCATTTCATTTCATTTCATTTCATTTCATTTCATTTCATATCAATTAATTTCATTTCAGTTCATTTCAGTGTCGTTTCTCTGTTTACTTGGTTTTTGGTTATGCATCTTGTTTATTTTTATTTGTTTTCAATTCATTTTATTTCAATTCTTTTTATTTCATTTTTATTCATTTCATACCTTTCATTTCATTTTCGTTTTTCGTTTTTAGTTTCTCTATTCATTTGGATATTTTGCTTATTTGTTATATATTTTGTAAATTTTCCATTGCTTTCATTTCAATTCATTTAATTTCATTTCATTTAGATTCATTTCGTCTCATTTCATTTCATTTCAATTCATTTCATTTCCTTTCAAATCATTTCTTTTCATTTTTTTTCGTTTCATTTCATTTCATATCAATTAATTTCATTTCAGTTCATTTCATTGTCGTTTCTCTGTTTACTTGGAAATGATTTAGTTTTTTGTTAAATATTTTGTTTATTTTTATTTGTTTTTATTTCATTTCATTTAAGTGTTTCGTTTTTCTGTTTATTTGAAAAGTATTTGGTTTTTTGTTATAGATTTTTTTATTTTCATTTACTTTCATTTTATTTCATCTCATTTCATTTCACTTTATTTCATTTCTTTTCGTCTCGTTTCATTTCATTTCACTGCATTTCTTTTCATTTCTATTTATTTTCGTTTTTCGTTCATTTCATTTCACTTAAAATCTTTTAATTTCGTTTCGTTTCATTTTAATTCATATCATTTCATTACATTTCATTTCAATTCATTTACTATTTATTTCATTTCTTTTTGTCTCATTTCATTTCATTTCGTTTCATTTTATTTTATTTCATTTCACTATATTTCAATTCATTTCTTTTCATTTTATCTCCTTTCGTTTAACTTTAGTTCCTTTTATTTCGTATCAATTTATTTTTCGTTCTTCGTCTCTCTATTTAATTGGAAATGATTTAGCTTTTTGTTATATATTTTTATTTATTTTTATTTGTGTTCATTTCATTTAATCTTTGTTTTTCGTTTCTCTGTTTATT
This sequence comes from Ceratitis rosa, assembly GCA_037013455.1. Taxonomy (NCBI): domain Eukaryota; kingdom Metazoa; phylum Arthropoda; class Insecta; order Diptera; family Tephritidae; genus Ceratitis; species Ceratitis rosa. The sequence continues at coordinate 335,871 of JAWMAG010000014.1, read as the reverse complement.
TGAAAAAGATTTGGTTTTTTGGTGTAAATTTTTTTTTATTTTCATTTATTTTCATTTAGTTTCATCTCACTTCATTACTCTTTATTTCATTTTTTTCGCCTTATTTCATTTCATTTCACGGTATTCCATTTCGTTTCTCTGTTTATTTGAAAATGATTTGGTTGTTTGTTATATATTTTGTTTATTTTCATTTGTTTTCATTTCAACTCGTTTCATTTCACTTCAAATTATTTTATTTAATTTCAACTCATTTTAGTTCATTTCATATTGTTTCATTTCATTTAATTTCGTTTTCATTTTATTTCACTTCATTTCATTACGCTTAAATTCATTACAAATCATTTCATTTCGTTTTGCTTCATTTCAATTCATATCATTTCATTTCATTTCTAATCATTTCATTTCGTTTCATTTTATTTCATTTCATTTTAATTCATCACAAATAATTTCGTTTCATGAAATTTCGTTTGACTTCATTTCATTTCAATCCATTTCATTTCATTTTGTTTCATTTCATTTTATTTTAATTTTTCGTCTCTCCGTTTATTTGGAAATGATTTGGTTTTTTGTTATATATTTTTTTATTTCCATTTATTTTCATTTCATTTCATCTCATTTCATTAAACTTTATTTCATTTATTTTCGTCTCATAGCATTTCGTTTGACTGCATTTCATTTCTTTTCGTTTTTCGTTTCTCTGTTTATTTGGAAATGATTTAGTTTTTTTGTTAAATGTTTTGTTTATTTTTATTTGTTTTTATTTCATTTCAATTTTTTTTCGTTTCTCTGTTTATTTGGAAATGATTTGGTTTTTTGTTATGCATCTTGTTTATTTTTATTTGTTTTCATTTCATTTCATTTCAATTCTTTTATTTCATTTTTATTCATTTCATACCTTTCATTTCATTTTCGTTTTTCGTTTTTAGTTTCTCTCTTTATTTGGATATGATTTGCTTATTTGTTATATATTTTGTTAATTTTCCACTGCTTTCATTTCAATTCATTTCATTTTATTTCATTTCAGCTAATATCATTTCATTTGACTGAATTTCATTTCATTTTGCTTCATTTTCGTTTCTCGGTTCTCTGTTTATTGGAAATGATTTGGTTTTTGTTATATACTTTTTTATTTTCAGTTTATTTCATCTCATTTCAGTTCATGTTATTTCATTTCATTTCATTTCATTTCAATTCATTTCAAATAGTTTTATTTCATTTCATTTCATTTGATTTCATTTCGTTTCATTTCGTTTCATTTCGTTTCATTTCATTTCAAATCATTTAATTCCGTTTCACTTTAATTCATTACAAATCATTTCATTCGTTACACTTCATTTCAAATCATATCATTTCATTTCATTTCATTTCATTTCATTTCTTTTCTTTTCATTTCATTTCATCTCATTTCATTTTATTTTAATATTTTTTCATTTCATTTTATTTCGTTTCATTTCATTTCATTTCATTTCATTTCATTTCATTTCATATCAATTAATTTCATTTCAGTTCATTTCAGTGTCGTTTCTCTGTTTACTTGGAAATGATTTGGTTTTTGGTTATGCATCTTGTTTATTTTTATTTGTTTTCAATTCATTTTATTTCAATTCTTTTTATTTCATTTTTATTCATTTCATACCTTTCATTTCATTTTCGTTTTTCGTTTTTAGTTTCTCTATTCATTTGGATATTTTGCTTATTTGTTATATATTTTGTAAATTTTCCATTGCTTTCATTTCAATTCATTTAATTTCATTTCATTTAGATTCATTTCGTCTCATTTCATTTCATTTCAATTCATTTCATTTCCTTTCAAATCATTTCTTTTCATTTTTTTTCGTTTCATTTCATTTCATATCAATTAATTTCATTTCAGTTCATTTCATTGTCGTTTCTCTGTTTACTTGGAAATGATTTAGTTTTTTGTTAACTATTTTGTTTACTTTTATTTGTTTTCATTTCATTTCATTTTGGTTTTTCGTTTCTCTGTTTGTTTGGAAAAGATTTGGTTTTTTGTTATATATTTTTCTATGTTCACTTCTTTTCATCTCATTTCGTTACCTTTTATATCATTACTTTTCGTCTCATTTCATTTCATTTTACTGCATTTCATTTCATTTCATTTCATTTTATTTTCGTTTTTCGTTTCTCTGTTTATTAGAAAATGATTTGGTTTGTTGTAATAAATTTTGTTTATTTTTATTTGTTTTCATTTCAATTCATTTCATTTCAGTTCATTTTATTTCATTTCATCTCATTTCATTTCATTTCATTTCTTTTCATTTCATATCATTTCATTCCATATTATTTCAGTTCAGTTCACTTACTTTCATCTCATTTCATCTCATTTAAATTAATTTCATTTCATTTCAAATCATTTTATTTCATTTCATTTCACTCCATTTCATTTCATCTGATTTCATTTCATTCCATTTCTTTTCATTTGATTTCATTTCATTCCATTTCATTTCATCTGATTTCACTTCATTTCAAATCATTTTGATTTCATTTTCTTTCATTTCATTTCGTTTCGTTCCATTTCATTTCATCTGATTTCATTTCATTACAAATCATTTCACTTCGTTTCAATTCATTTCAATAAATATCATTCCATTTCATTTCTTTTCATTTCATTCCATTTCATTACCTCTCATTTCACTTAATTTCAAATCTTTTAATTTCATTTCAATTCATTTCATTTCAATTCAATTCATTTCGTTTCATTTCATTTCATTTTAATTCATTACAAATAATTTCATTTCATTTCAAATCATTTTATTTCATTTCATTTCATTTTGTTTCATTTGATTTCATTTGATTTCAATTCATTTCATTTCATTTAAGGAATTAGGGGTAGTCAAAATTTTCAAAAAATAAAATTTTTTTTTTTGAAATTTTCGTGACTTCAAGTCAAAACATTGTTTAATAATACCATATCACTACTTTTGTAAAATAAAATTATTTAATAGCAAAAAAAATACTGAAAATTCTCATTTTTTGGTGCCTCTGACTACCCCTAACCCCTTAAATTCCTTACAAATCATTTCATGTCGTTTCACTTCATTTCAATTCACATCACTTCATTCCATTTCGTTTCTTTTCATTTAATTTTATCTCATTTCATTTAATTTTAATTCTTTTAATTTCATTTCAATTCATTTCGTTTCATTTCGTTTCATTTCATTTCATTTTATTATCGTTATTCGTCTCTCCGTTTATTTGGAAATGATTTGGTTTTTTGTTATTTGTATTTTTTTTATTTTCATTTTTTTTCATCTCATTTCATATCATATCAGTAAACTTTATTTAATTTTTTTCGTCTCATTTCATTTCATTTCCCTGCATTTCAGTTCATTTCGTTTTAATTTCGTTTTTAGTTTCTCTGTTTGTTTGAAAATGATTTGCTTTTTCGCTGTGTATTTTGTTTGTTTTCATTTAATTTCATTTCATTTTAATTCATTAGAAATCATTTCACTTCATTTCATTTCATTCCATTTCATTTCATTCCATTTCATTTCATCTGATTTCATTTCATTTCAAATCATTTTATTTCATTTTGTTTAATTTCATTTCGATTCGTTCCATTTCATTTTATTTCATTTCGTTTCAAATCATTTTATTTCATTTTAATAAATTTCATTTCATTTCATTTCGTTTCGTTTTAAATCATTTTATTTGATTTCATTTCAATTCATTTCATTTCATTTCAGTTCATTTCATTTCATTTGACTGCCTTTCATTTCATTTCGTTTTGTTTTCGTTTTTCGTTTCTCTGTTTATTTGGAAATGATTAAGTTTTTCGATAAATATTTTGTTTATTTTCATTTGTCTTCATTTCAATTATTTTCATTTCATCTCATTTCAGTTCATTTTATTTCATTTTTTTTCGTTTCATTTCATTTTATTACATTTCATTTCATTTAAATTTATTTCATTTCATTTCAAATCATTTAATTTAACTTCATTTCATTTCATTTCATTTCATTTCATTTCATTTCATTTCATGTCATTTCATTCATTTATTATCATTTCGCTTCATTTCATTTCATTTCAACTCAATTTAAGTTTCATTTAATTTCGTTTGATTTCATTTCATTTCATTTTATTTTCGTTTTTCGTCTCTCTGTTTATTTCATTAAAATTTAATTTATTTTTTTTTTCGTCTCTTTCATTTTATTTTCGTTTTTCGTTCCTCTGTTCATTTGGAAATGAATTGGTATTTTGTTTTATATTTTTTTTATTTTCATTTATTTTCATTTCATCTCATTTCATTTCACTTTATTTGATTTCTTTTCTTCTCATTTCATTTCATTTCATTTTATATCGTTTCATTTGATTTCAATTAATTTCATTTCAATGCATTTTATTTCATTTCATTTTATTTTATTTCATTTCATTTAATTTTATTTCATTTCATTTCATTTCATTCCCTTTCATTTTATCTCATCTAATTTCATTTCAGTTCCTCTTATTTCGTACCATTTTATTTTTCGTTTTTCGTAATTCAGTTTAATTGGAAATGATTTAGTTTTTTGATAATTATTTTGCTTATTTTTATTTGTTTTCATTTCATTTGATTTCATTATACTTTATTTCATTTCTTTTCGTCTCAATTCATATCATTTCACTGCATTTCATTTCATTTTATTTTCGTTTTTCGTTTCTCTGTTTATTTGAAAATGATTTGGTTTTTTTTATATATTTTGTTTATTTTCATTTGTTTTCATTTCAATTCATTTCATTTCATCTCGTTTTTTTTCATTTAATTGCTTTTTATGTCATTTCATTTCTTTTCATTTCATATCATTTCATTCCATATTATTTCAGTTCAGTTCATTTACTTTCATCTCATTTCATCTCATTTAAATTAATTTCATTTCATTTCAAATCATTTTATTTCATTTCATTTCACTCCATTTCATTTCATCTGATTTCATTTCATTCCATTTCTTTTCATTTGATTTCATTTCATTCCATTTCATTTCATCTGATTTCACTTCATTTCAAATCATTTTGATCTCATTTTCTTTCATTTCATTTCGTTTCGTTCCATTTCATTTCATCTGATTTCATTTCATTACAAATCATTTCATTTCGTTTCAAATCATTTCAATAAATATCATTCCATTTCATTTCTTTTCATTTCATTCCATTTCATTACCTCTCATTTCACTTAATTTCAAATCTTTTAATTTCATTTCAATTCATTTCATTTCAATTCAATTCATTTCGTTTCATTTCATTTCATTTTAATTCATTACAAATAATTTCATTTCATTTCAAATCATTTTATTTCATTTCATTTCATTTTGTTTCATTTGATTTCATTTGATTTCAATTCATTTCATTTCATTTAAGGGGTTAGGGGTAGTCAAAATTTTCAAAAAATAAAATTTTTTTTTTGAAATTTTCGTGACTTCAAGTCAAAACATTGTTTAATAATACCATATCACTACTTTTGTAAAATAAAATTATTTAATAGCAAAAAAAATACTGAAAATTCTCATTTTTTGGTGCCTCTGACTACCCCTAACCCCTTAAATTCCTTACAAATCATTTCATGTCGTTTCACTTCATTTCAATTCACATCACTTCATTCCATTTCGTTTCTTTTCATTTAATTTTATCTCATTTCATTTAATTTTAATTCTTTTAATTTCATTTCAATTCATTTCGTTTCATTTCGTTTCATTTCATTTCATTTTATGATCGTTATTCGTCTCTCCGTTTATTTGGAAATTATTTGGTTTTTTGTTATTTGTATTTTTTTTATTTTCATTTTTTTTCATCTCATTTCATATCATATCAGTAAACTTTATTTAATTTTTTTTGTCTCATTTCATTTCATTTCCCTGCATTTCAGTTCATTTCGTTATAATTTCGTTTTTAGTTTCTCTGTTTGTTTGAAAATGATTTGCTTTTTCGCTGTGTATTTTGTTTGTTTTCATTTAATTTCATTTCATTTTAATTCATTAGAAATCATTTCACTTCATTTCATTTCATTCCATTTCATTTCATTCCATTTCATTTCATCTGATTTCATTTCATTTCAAATCATTTTATTTCATTTTGTTTAATTTCATTTCGATTCGTTCCATTTCATTTTATTTCATTTCGTTTCAAATCATTTTATTTCATTTTAATAAATTTCATTTCATTTCATTTCGTTTCGTTTTAAATCATTTTATTTGATTTCATTTCAATTCATTTCATTTCATTTCAGTTCATTTCATTTCATTTGACTGCCTTTCATTTCATTTCGTTTTGTTTTCGTTTTTCGTTTCTCTGTTTATTTGGAAATGATTAAGTTTTTCGATAAATAATTTGTTTATTTTCATTTGTCTTCATTTCAATTATTTTCATTTCATCTCATTTCAGTTCATTTTATTTCATTTCTTTTCGTTTCATTTCATTTTATTACATTTCATTTCATTTAAATTTATTTCATTTCATTTCAAATCATTTAATTTAACTTCATTTCATTTCATTTCATTTCATTTCATTTCATGTCATTTCATTTCATTTCATTTCATTTCGCTTCTTTTCATTTCTTTTCATTTCAAATCATTTCATTTAGTTTCAATTGTTTTCATTTCATTTCAATTCATTTCATTCATTTATTATCATTTCGCTTCATTTCATTTCATTTCAACTCAATTTAAGTTTCATTTAATTTCGTTTGATTTCATTTGATTTCATTTCATTTCATTTTATTTTCGTTTTTCGTCTCTCTGTTTATTTGGAAATGATTTGGTTTTTTGTTACATGTTTTTTTATTTTAATTTTTTTCAATTCATTTCATCTCATTTCATTAAAATTTAATTTATTTTTTTTTTCGTCTCTTTCATTTTATTTTCGTTTTTCGTTCCTCTGTTCATTTGGAAATGAATTGGTATTTTGTTTTATATTTTTTTTATTTTCATTTATTTTCATTTTATTTCATCTCATTTCATTTCACTTTATTTGATTTCTTTTCGTCTCATTTCATTTCATTTCATTTTATATCGTTTCATTTGATTTCAATTAATTTCATTTCAATGCATTTTATTTCATTTCATTTTATTTTATTTCATTTCATTTAATTTTATTTCATTTCATTTCATTTCATTTCATTTCATTCCCTTTCATTTTATCTCATCTAATTTCATTTCAGTTCCTCTTATTTCGTACCATTTTATTTTTCGTTTTTCGTAATTCAGTTTAATTGGAAATGATTTAGTTTTTTGATAATTATTTTGCTTATTTTTATTTGTTTTCATTTCATTTGATTTCATTATACTTTATTTCATTTCTTTTCGTCTCAATTCATATCATTTCACTGCATTTCATTTTATTTTCGTTTTTCGTTTCTCTGTTTATTTGAAAATGATTTGGTTTTTTTTTATATATTTTGTTTATTTTCATTTGTTTTCATTTCAATTCATTTCATTTCATCTCGTTTTTTTTTCATTTAAATGCTTTTTATGTCATTTCATTTCTTTTCATTTCATATCATTTCATTCCATATTATTTCAGTTCAGTTCATTTACTTTCATCTCATTTCATCTCATTTAAATTAATTTCATTTCATTTCAAATCATTTTATTTCATTTTATTTCACTCCATTTCATTTCATCTGATTTCATTTCATTCCATTTCTTTTCATTTGATTTCATTTCATTCCATTTCATTTCATCTGATTTCACTTCATTTCAAATCATTTTGATCTCATTTTCTTTCATTTCATTTCGTTTCGTTCCATTTCATTTCATCTGATTTCATTTCATTACAAATCATTTCATTTCGTTTCAAATCATTTCAATAAATATCATTCCATTTCATTTCTTTTCATTTCATTCCATTTCATTACCTCTCATTTCACTTAATTTCAAATCTTTTAATTTCATTTCAATTCATTTCATTTCAATTCAATTCATTTCGTTTCATTTCATTTCATTTTAATTCATTACAAATAATTTCATTTCATTTCAAATCATTTTATTTCATTTCATTTCATTTTGTTTCATTTGATTTCATTTGATTTCAATTCATTTCATTTCATTTAAGGGGTTAGGGGTAGTCAAAATTTTCAAAAAATAAAATTTTTTTTTTTGAAATTTTCGTGACTTCAAGTCAAAACATTGTTTAATAATACCATATCACTACTTTTGTAAAATAAAATTATTTAATAGCAAAAAAAATACTGAAAATTCTCATTTTTTGGTGCCTCTGACTACCCCTAACCCCTTAAATTCCTTACAAATCATTTCATGTCGTTTCACTTCATTTCAATTCACATCACTTCATTCCATTTCGTTTCTTTTCATTTAATTTTATCTCATTTCATTTAATTTTAATTCTTTTAATTTCATTTCAATTCATTTCGTTTCATTTCGTTTCATTTCATTTCATTTTATGATCGTTATTCGTCTCTCCGTTTATTTGGAAATTATTTGGTTTTTTGTTATTTGTATTTTTTTTATTTTCATTTTTTTTCATCTCATTTCATATCATATCAGTAAACTTTATTTAATTTTTTTTGTCTCATTTCATTTCATTTCCCTGCATTTCAGTTCATTTCGTTATAATTTCGTTTTTAGTTTCTCTGTTTGTTTGAAAATGATTTGCTTTTTCGCTGTGTATTTTGTTTGTTTTCATTTAATTTCATTTCATTTTAATTCATTAGAAATCATTTCACTTCATTTCATTTCATTCCATTTCATTTCATTCCATTTCATTTCATCTGATTTCATTTCATTTCAAATCATTTTATTTCATTTTGTTTAATTTCATTTCGATTCGTTCCATTTCATTTTATTTCATTTCGTTTCAAATCATTTTATTTCATTTTAATAAATTTCATTTCATTTCATTTCGTTTCGTTTTAAATCATTTTATTTGATTTCATTTCAATTCATTTCATTTCATTTCAGTTCATTTCATTTCATTTGACTGCCTTTCATTTCATTTCGTTTTGTTTTCGTTTTTCGTTTCTCTGTTTATTTGGAAATGATTAAGTTTTTCGATAAATATTTTGTTTATTTTCATTTGTCTTCATTTCAATTATTTTCATTTCATCTCATTTCATTTCATTTTATTTCATTTCTTTTCGTTTCATTTCATTTTATTACATTTCATTTCATTTAAATTTATTTCATTTCATTTCAAATCATTTAATTTAACTTCATTTCATTTCATTTCATTTCATTTCATTTCATGTCATTTCATTTCATTTCATTTCATTTCGCTTCTTTTCATTTCTTTTCATTTCAAATCATTTCATTTAGTTTCAATTGTTTTCATTTCATTTCAATTCATTTCATTCATTTATTATCATTTCGCTTCATTTCATTTCATTTCAACTCAATTTAAGTTTCATTTAATTTCGTTTGATTTCATTTGATTTCATTTCATTTCATTTTATTTTCGTTTTTCGTCTCTCTGTTTATTTGGAAATGATTTGGTTTTTTGTTACATGTTTTTTTATTTTAATTTTTTTCAATTCATTTCATCTCATTTCATTAAAATTTAATTTATTTTTTTTTTCGTCTCTTTCATTTTATTTTCGTTTTTCGTTCCTCTGTTCATTTGGAAATGAATTGGTATTTTGTTTTATATTTTTTTTATTTTCATTTATTTTCATTTTATTTCATCTCATTTCATTTCACTTTATTTGATTTCTTTTCGTCTCATTTCATTTCATTTCATTTTATATCGTTTCATTTGATTTCAATTAATTTCATTTCAATGCATTTTATTTCATTTCATTTTATTTTATTTCATTTCATTTAATTTTATTTCATTTCATTTCATTTCATTCCCTTTCATTTTATCTCATCTAATTTCATTTCAGTTCCTCTTATTTCGTACCATTTTATTTTTCGTTTTTCGTAATTCAGTTTAATTGGAAATGATTTAGTTTTTTGATAATTATTTTGCTTATTTTTATTATTTGTTTTCATTTCATTTGATTTCATTATACTTTATTTCATTTCTTTTCGTCTCAATTCATATCATTTCACTGCATTTCATTTCATTTCATTTCATTTTATTTTCGTTTTTCGTTTCTCTGTTTATTTGAAAATGATTTGGTTTTTTTTTTATATATTTTGTTTATTTTCATTTGTTTTCATTTCAATTCATTTCATTTCATCTCGTTTTTTTTCATTTAATTGCTTTTTATGTCATTTCATTTCAATTCATTTCATTTCATTTAATTTCAATTCTTTTCATTTCATTTCAGTTCATTTCATTTCATTTCTTTTCATTTTATTTTCGTTTTTCGTTTGTCTGTTTATTTGGAAATGATTTGGTTTTTTGTTACATGTTTTTTTTTATTTTAATTTTTTTTCATTTCATTTCATCTCATTTCATAAAAATTTATTTAATTTTTTTTCGTCTCAATTCATTTGATTTCACGGCATTTCATTTCATTTCATTTTATTTTCGTTTTTCGTTCCTCTGTTTATTTGGAAATGAATTGGTATTTTGTTATATATTTTTTTTATTTTCATTCATTTTCATTTTATTTCATCTCATTTCATTTCACTTTATATCATTTCATTTCACTTCATTTCAATTCAACTAATTTCATTTCATTGCATTTTATTTCATTTCATTTTATTTCATTTAAATTCAGTTTATTTCATTTCTTTTCATTTTGTTTCATTCCATTTCATTTTATTTCATTTCATTTTATTTCACTTCAATTCATTTTATTTCATTTCGTTTCATTCCCTTTCATTTTATCTCATCTAATTTCATTTCAGTTCCTCTTATTTCGTACCATTTTATTTTTCGTTTTTTGTAATTCTGTTTATTTGGAAATGATTTAGTTTTTTGTTAGATATTTTGTTTATTTTTATTTCTTTTCATTTTTCTTTTTGGTTCTCTGTTTATTTGGAAAATATTTGCCAAGTTTACAGCTACAGAATATCTGAGCACGTGATCGTGAATATGTAGGTAAAAGGGAAAAAAGTGAAAAACAACAATAAGCAAAAAGCGGCACACATGTAGCTTGTAGCTGGCCTACGGACTCAAGGAAATTACCTGACCTGATTGACTTTGCAGTCACTAAAAACGTAGATAGGAGTTTAGTATTTGCTGAAACCTGTGCTGACTTATCTTCTGATCATTCCTCAATAATCATTAAGTTGAACGAACAACAAATTGAAAGTGAGCATGCTTTTCGACTTACTACATCAAGAACTAACTGGCTTAAATATAAAAAATACATTAGCAGTCATATACAGACCAATCCGCAAATAGGGAGAGGAACTGACGTTGAAAATGAGTTACTTGTATTTAACAGTATACTAGCAACAGCAGCAACTATAGCCACACCAGAGCAGAAAACAAAAGCAAAGGCATTGATAACTAATAGTGGAATAGAATTACTGGTCCGTAATAAGCGACGTTTGCGTCGCGAATGGCAAGCCTGCCGATCTCCCGATGCAAAAAATCGTCTTAAGGTAGCAGAAAACAGACTAAAAAAGGCATTAGTATACGAAGAAGAAAGAAATTGCCAAGCATTGCTCTCGTTTTTCTTGCAAAGCATTTCAGTGCCATTTTGATGCTAGGATATTATCCACAACTCTGGAAAAAGTCACAGATAATTATGGTAGTTAAACCAGGTAAAGACGCAACCCTGCCGTCATCATATAGACCAATCAGCCTGTTGCCTTGCCTATCAAAACTTTTCGAAAAAGTGCTGCTATCAAAAATTTCTCCTTTTCTCCATCAAAATGATATTATTCCTACACATCAATTTGGTTTTCGGGAAAAATACGGCACAATTGAACAAGTAAATCGTATAACAAACGAAATAAGGAAAGCTTTCGAAATGCGAGAGTATTGCGGCTGTTTTTCTTGATGTGGCGCAAGCATTTGACAAAGTGTGGTATCATGGCCCCATTCATTAAATTAAAAAATCATTACCTAATACGTTCCACAATATCCTTGAATCCTACTTATCCAACAGGCGATTCACAATAAAAGTAAATGATTACATAACAGAAGAGTGTCCGATTACGGCAGGTGTTCCGCAGGGTAGTGTTCTTGGACCAATATTGTACATACTGTTTACCGCAGATATTCCTACAAGTGACGAAGTAATTACGTTAACATTTGCGGATGATACTGCTATACTACGTCGACATAAATGTCCCATTACAGCCACAAAAGTGTTACAGCAGCATCTTATACAAATTGAAGAATGGCTAGCGAAATGGCGTATAAAAGTTAATGAAAACAAGTGCAAACACATAACTTTTACATTAAGGCCAAAAACGTGCCCTACTGTTAAGCTCAACAATGTATCAATACCGCAAGCTGACGAAATTACATACCTCGGAATCCACTTGGACAGGCGCTTAACCTGGAGACGACACATTGCAGCTAAAAAGCTGCAGCTTAAACTCAAATCTGCTAGTTTACTTTGGCTTTTAAACAAGAAATCTGGACTAAGCCTTAGCAACAAAGTCCTCTTATATAATGCAATAATAAAACCGATATGGATGTATGGGATCCAGTTATGGGGCACAGCTTGCGCGACGAATATAGATATAATTCAAAGATTCCAATCGAAAACGCTAAGAGTAATAACGGGCGCACCATGGTACGTGCGTAATGAAAATATTCATAGAGATCTAAATATACCTACCATCAAGCAAGAAATTGAAATCGCAGCGAAAAAATACTTAACAAAACTGTGTAACCATCCGAACCCTTTAGCTAACACCTTGGCCCATGCAACAAGTCAAACCCGCCTGCGGAGAAGTGACAAAGCAGCCTTCTAAAAAGCAACGTCAAGCCAGCAGCCCATTCGTACTAATGGGCTTTATGTTTTAATTTAGTTTAAGATTTTATTACTTATTGTTAGGCTTCCGAAGTCGAAGTAGATTCAATAAATAAATATTAATGTTGAAAAAAAAAAAAAAAAAAAAATGTAGCTTAATGGGATAACCATTGGCTGGTGTCTGGAAAAACGAAGTCTGATGAGGAAACGTGGTGGTTTCCGAAATAGCAGCTATAACTTCTACCGTCCAAAACTATTGTAATAATTTTTTCACTATTTCCAAAAATATATGGTCTAAAAACAGTTCCATAAAAACTAAAACCCAAAAACAATTCAACATAATAATGACCTGAAAAAGCATCTAGAAATTACGGAAGAGCCTTGCCGTACGAATGAAATTTTCCAATAATAAAAAAGGCGTTGCCTTAAAATATTTGTTGGTAAATTCTTCGCAAAAACAACTACATCACGCCAAGTTTACAGCTACAGAATATCTGAGCACTTGATCGTGGATATGTAGGTAAAAGGGAAAAAAGTGAAAAACAACAATAAGTAAAAAGCGGCACACATGTAGCTCAATGAGAAAACCATTGGCTCGTGCTGTGGGCATCCCAAGTTCGAATCCCATTCGAACAAAGGTGTCTGGAAAAGAAGTCAACTATTGTTGTAATTTTTTCACTATTTCCAAAAATATATGGTCTAAAAACAGTTCCATAAAAACTAAAACCCAAAAACAATTCAACATTTGGTTTTTGGTTACATATTTTTTTTCATTTATTTTCATTTCATTTCATCTCATTTCATTACACTTTATTTCATTTCATTTCTTCACATTTCATATCATTTCACTGCATTTCATTTCATTTCATTATATTTTTGTTTTTCGTTTCTCTGTTTATTTGAAAATGATTTGGTTTTTTGTTAATTATTTTGCTTATTTTTATTTTTTTTTCTCATTTCAGCTCATTTCATTTCATTTCGTTTTTTTTAATTTCATTTCTTTTCATTTCATTTCATTTCATTTCAATTCATTTCATCTCATTTCATTTAATTTCAATTCTTTTCATTTCATTTGAGTTCATTTCATTTCATTTCGTTTCATTTTCGTTTTTCATTTATTTGGAAATGATTTAGCTTTTTGTAAAATATTTTGTTTATTTTGATTTATTTTTATTTCATTTCATTTTAGTTTTTCGATTTTCGGTTTATTTGGAAATGATGTGGTTTTTTGTTATATATTTTTTTATTATTTTCATTTACTTTCATTTAATTTCATCTCATTTTAATTCACTCTGTCCCATTTCTTTTCGTCTCATTTCAATTCATTTCACTGCATTCCATTTCATTTTATTACAAATTTATATAATTTCATTCAATTTCATTTCATTGCATTTTATTTCATTTCATTTTATTTCATTAAATTCAGTTTAATTCATTTCATTTCATTTAATTTCATTTCATTTTATTTCCTTTCATTTCATCTCATTTCGTTGCATTTCAGTTCCTTTTATTTCATTTCATTTTTTTTTTCGTTTTTCGGTTCTCTGTTTATTTGAAAATGATTTGGTTTTTTGTTAATTAATTTGTTTATTTTTATTTGTTTTCATTTCAATTCATTTCATTTCAGTTCATTTTATTTCATTTCATTTCATTTATTTCCATTTAATTTCATTCCATTTCATTCCAGTTCAGTTCATTTCATTTTGTCTTATTTCATCTCGTTTAAATTCATTTCATTTCATTTAAAATAATTTTATTTCATTTTATTTCATTTCAAATCATTTATTTCGTTTTGTTTCATTTCATTTGGTTTCGTTCCATTTCATTTCATCTGATTTCATTTCATCACTTATCATTTCATTTCGTTACACTTCATTTCAATTCATATCATTTCATTTCATTTCTTTTCTTTTCTTTTCAATTCATTTCATTTCATCTCATTACATTTAATTTTAATTTTTTTTTTCATTTCATTTAAATTCATTTCATTTCATTTCAATTCATTTCTTATCAATTCATTTCGTTTTATTTCATTTCATTTTATTTTCGTTTTTCGTCTCTCTGTTTATTTGGAAATGATTTGGTGTTTTGTTATACATTTTTTTTATTTTCATTTAATTTCATCTCATTTTATTACACTTAATTTCATTTATTTTCGTCTCATTTCATTTCATTTCATTTGATTTTCGTTTCTCGGTTTATTTGAAAATGATTTGGTTTTTTGTTATGTATTTTGTTTACTTTTGTTTGTTTTCATTTCATTTCATTTTAATTCATTACAAATCATTTCATTTCTTTTCATATCGTTTCACTTCATTCATTTTCGTTTTACTGTTTATTTGGAGTTGATTTGTTTTTTCGTTATATAATTTTTTAATTTGTATTTTTTTCTTTTTATTTCATTTCAAATCATTTCATTTCATTTTATGTAGTTTAATTTAATTTTATATCATTTTATTTCATTTCATTTCATTTCATTTAATTTGTTTTATTTACTTTCATTTCATCTTATTTCTTTTCATTTTATTTCATTTAATTTTGTTTCATTGCATTTTATTTTATTTCATTTGCTTTCATCTAGTTTCATTTCATTTCAGGTCCTTTTATTTCATTTCATTTTATTTTTCGGTTTTCGTTTGTCTGTTTATTTGGAAATATTATTTTTTGTTACATATTTTGTTTATTTTTATTTGTTTTTATTTGATTTGATTTCATTTCTTTTTT
This sequence comes from Ceratitis rosa, assembly GCA_037013455.1. NCBI lineage: Eukaryota > Metazoa > Arthropoda > Insecta > Diptera > Tephritidae > Ceratitis > Ceratitis rosa. The sequence goes on along the minus strand of JAWMAG010000014.1, from coordinate 320,375 downwards.
GTTTTTCGCTTCTCAGTTTATTTGGAAATGATTTGGTTTTTTGTTATATATCTTGTTTATTTTTAGTTGTTTTCATTTCATTTCATTTAAGTTAATTTTTTTTAATTCATTTCATTTCATATCATTTTCGTTTTCCGTTTCTCTGTTTAGTTAAAAATAATTTGGTTTTTTTGTTCTATATTTTGTTTATTCTCATTTGTTTTCATTTCATTTCTTTTTATTGCACTTCATTTCGTTTATTTTAGTTTTCGTTTCTCTGTTTATTTGCAAATTATTTGCTTTTTTTTATATACACGTATTTTGTTTATTTTCATTTGTTTTCATATCATTTCTTTTTTTTTTATTTCATATCACTTCCTTTTATTCCATTAATATTCATTTTGTTTAATTTTTTGTTTTTCGTGTCTCTGTTTATTTGGAATTTATTTGGTTTTTTGTTAAATATTTTTTTTTATTTTCTTTTAATTTAAATTCGTTTTCTTTTAATTCATTACAAAACATTTCATTTCGTTTAAATTCATTTCATTTCATTTTCGTTTTTCGTTTCTCAGTTTATTTGAAAAAGATTTGGTTTTTTGTTATATAATTTGTTTATTTTTATTTGTTTTCATTTCATTTCATTTCTAACAATTTCATTTTCTTTTATCTCATTTAGCTTAAATTAATATCATTTTATTTCATTTCATTTTATTTTCTTTCATTTTAATTCATTTTATCTCATTTCATCACATTTCATTTCATTACACTTTATTTCATTTCTTATCATTTCATTTTACTTCATTTAATTTTATTTCATTTCATCTCATTTCATTTCCTTTCATTTCATTTTGTTTTCGGTTCTGTTTATTTCGAATTGATTTGGTTTATTGTTATATATTTTGTTTATTTTTATTTGTTTTCACTTCATTTCTATTAATTTCATTTCATTTTATCTCATGTAACTTAAATTAATATCATTTTATTTCATTTCATTTTATTTCATTTCATTTTAATTCATTTTATTTCCTTTCGTTTTATTTTATTTTATTTCATTTAATTTCATATCATTTCATTTCGTTTCTGTTCATTTCTTTTCATTTCAACTCATTTCATTTAGTTTCAATTCTTTTCATTTCAATTCATTTCATTTAATTTCATTTCAATTCATCTCAAATAATATCGCTTCATTTAATTTCGTTTGACTTCATTTAATTCATTTCATTTCATATCATTTTATTTTCGTATTTCGTCTCTCTGTTTATTTGGAAATGATTTGGTTTTTTGTTACATGTTTTTTTATTTTAATTTTAATTTAATTTTATTTTAATTTTTTTTCATTTCATTTCATCTCATTTTATTAAAATTTATTTAATTTTTTTTTTCGTCTCATTTCATTTCATTTCAATGCATTTCATTTTATTTTCGTTTTTCGTTCCTCTATTTATTTGGAAATGAATTGGTATTTTGTTATATATTTTATTTATTTTCATTTCATTTTATCTGATTTAATTTCACTTTATTTCAATTCTTTTCGTCTCATTTCTTTTCATTTCATTTTATATCATTTCATTTCACTTCATTTCTATTCAACTAATTTCATTTCATTGCATTTTATTTCATTTAAATTCAGTTTATTTCATTTCTTTTCATTTTGTTTCATTCCATTTCATTTTATTTCATTTCATTTTATTTAATTTCATTTTATTCCCTTTCAATTTATCTCATCTAATTTCATTTCAGTTCCTCTTATTTCGTACCATTTTATTTTTCGTTTTTCGTAATTCTGTTTATTTGGAAATGATTTATTTTTTTTTTTAATTATTTTGCTTATTCTTAATTGTTTTCATTTCATTTAATTTTTCTTTGTCGTTTCTCTGTTTATTTGGAAAATATTTGGTTTTTTGTTACATACTTTTTTTCATTTATTTTCATTTCATTTCATCTCATTTAATTACACTTCATTTCATTACACTTCATTTCATTTCATCTCATTTCATTACACTACATTTCATTTCATTTCTTCTCATTTCATATCATTTCACTGCATTTGATTTCATTTCATTTTATTTTCGTTTTTCGTTTCTCTGTTTATTTGAAAATGATTTTGTTTTTTTTATATATTTTGTTTATTTTCATTTGTTTTCATTTCAATTCATTTCATTTCATCTCATTTCATTTAATTTCAATTCTATTCATTTCATTTCAGTTCATCTCATTTTTTTTCATTTCGGTTCATTTTCGTTTTTCGTTTCTCTGTTTATTTGGAAATGATTTAGCTTTTTGTTAATTATTTTGATTATTTTGATTTATTTTTATTTCATTTCGTTTTACTTTTTCGATTTTCTGTTTATTTGGAAATGATGTGTTTTTTTGTTATAAATTTTTTTTTTTATTTTCATTAACTTTCATTTAATTTCATCTCATTTTAGTTCACTTTGTTCCATTTCTTTTCGTCTCATTTCATTTCATTTTACTGCATTTCATTTCATTTCATTTTATTACAAATTGATATAATTTCATTTATTTTCATTTCACTGCATTTTATTTCATTTCATTTTATTTCATTAAATTCAGTTTAATTCATTTCATTTCATTTAATTTCATTTCATTTCATTTCATTTCATTTCCCTTCCTTTTATTTCATTTCATTTTATGGTATTTTCGTTTTTCGTTTCTCTGTTTATTTGCAAATGATTTGGTTTTTTGTTATATATTTTGTTATTTTTATTTGTTTTCATTTCAATTCATTTCATTTCAGTTCATTTTATTTCATTTCATTTCGTTTCATTCCATTTCATTTCAGTTCACTTCTTTCATTTTATCTCTTCTATTTTCATTTCAGTTCCTCTAATTTCGTACCATATTATTTTTCGTTTTTCGTAATTCTGTTTATTTGGAAATGATTTAGTTTTTTTTTTGTAATTATTATGCTTATTTTTATTTGTTTTCATTTCATTTCATTTTTCTTTATCGTTTCTCTGTTTTTTTTTTGAAAATATTTGGTTTTTTGTTACATATTTTTTTTTTCATTTATTTTCATTTCATTTCATCTCATTACACTTTATTTCTGTTCATTTCTTCACATTTCATATCATTTCACTGCATTTCATTTCATTTCATTTTATTTTCGTTTTTCGTTTCTCTGTTTATTTGGAAATGATTTAGCTTTTTGTTAAATATTTTGATTTATTTATATTTCATTTCATTTTAGTTTTTCGATTTTCTGTTTATTTGGAAATGATGTGGTTTTTTGGTATATATTTTTTTTTTATTTTCATTTACTTTCATTTAATTTCATCTCATTTTAATTCACTTTGTTAAATTTCTTTTCGTCTCATTTCATTTCATTTCCCTGCATTTCATTTCATTTCATTTTATTACAAATTTATATAATTTCATTTAATTTCATTTCATTTCATTACAAATTTATATAATTTCATTTAATTTCATTTCATTGCATTTTATTAAATTTCATTTTATTTCATTAAATTCAATTTAATTCATTTCATTTCCCTTTATTTTATCTCATTTCGTTTCATTTTAATTCCTTTTATTTCATTTCATTTTATTTTCGTTTTTCGTTTCTCTGTTTATTTGAAAATGATTTGGTTTTTTGTTGTATATTTTGTTTATTTTTATTTGTTTTCATTTCAATTCATTTCAGTTCAGTTCATTTTATTTAATTTCATTTCGTTTCATTCCATTTCATTTCATTTCATTTCATTTCATTTCATTTCATTTCATTTCATTCCATTTCATTTCAGTTCAGTTCATTTCATTTCATCTCATTTCATCTCGTTTAAATTCATTTCATTTCCTTTTCGTTTTGTTTCTTTTCCTTTCGTTTCGTTCCATTTCATTTCATTACTTATCATTTCATTTCGTTACACTTCATTTCAATTCATATTAGTTCATTTCATTTCAATTCATATCATTTCATTTCATTTCATTTCTTTTCATTTCATTTCATTTTAATTCATTAAAAATAATTTCGTCTCATTTAATTTCGTTTCACTTCATTTCATTTCAATTTATTTCTTATCAATTCATTTCGTTTTATTTCATTTCATTTTATTTTCGTTTTTCGTCTCTCTGTTTATTTGGAAATGATTTGGTGTTTTGTTATACATTTTTTTTATTTTCATTTAATTTAATTTCATTTCATATCATTTTATTACACTTTATTTAATTTATTTTCGTCTCATTTCATTTGTTTTTATTTTCGTTTCTCGGTTTATTTGAAAATGACTTGGTTTTTTGTTATGTATTTTGTTTATTTTTGTTTGTTTTTATTTCATTTCATTTTAATTCATTACAAATCATTTCATTTCTTTTCATATCGTTTCACTTCATTCATTTTCGTTTTTCATTTTACTGTTTATTTGGAAATGATTTGGTTTTCTGTTACATATTTTTTTTTCATTTATTTTCATTTCATTTCATCTCATTTTATTACACTTTATTTCATTTCATTTCTTCTCATTTCATTTCATTTTTTTTCGTTTTTCGTTCTTCTGTTTATTTGGAAATGAATTGGTTTTTTGTTACATATTTTTTTTTATAAACATTTATTTTCATTTTATTTCATCTCATTTTATTTCACTTTATTTCATTTCTTTTCGTCTCATTTCCTTTCATTTCATTTTATATCATTTCACTTCATTTCTATTCAACTAATTTCATTTCATTGCATTTTATTTCATTTCATTTTATTTCATTTAAATTCAGCTTATTTCATTTCTTTTCATTTTGTTTCATTCCATTTCATCTTATTTCATTTCATTTTATTTCATTTCATTTCATTTTACTTCATTTCATTTCATTTCATTCCCTTTCATTTTATATCATCTAATTTCATTTCAGTTCCTCTTATTTCGTACCATTTTATTTTTCGTTTTTCGTAATTCTGCTTAGTTGGAAATGATTTAGTTTTTTGTTAATTATTTTGCTTATTCTTATTTGTTTTCATTTCATTTCATTTTTCTTTTTCATTTCCCTGTTTATTTGGAAAATATTAAGTGTTTTGTTACATATTTTTTTTTCATTTATTTTCATTTCATTTCATCTCATTTCATTACACTTTATTTCATTTAATTTCTTCTCATTTCATTTCATTTCACTGCATTTGATTTCATTTCATTTTATTTTCGTTTTTCGTTTCTCTGTTTATTTGAAATAAGTTTGTTTTTTTTTAAATATTTTGTTTATTTTCATTTGTTTTCATTTCAATTCATTTCATTTCATTTCGTTTTTTTCACTTCATTTCTTTTCATTTCATTTCATCCCATTTCATTTCATTTAATTTCAATTCTATTCATTTCATTTCAGTTCATTTCATTTCATTTCTTTTCATTTCGGTTCATTTTCGTTTTTCGTTTCTCTGTTTATTTGGAAATGATTTAGCTTTTTGTTATATATTTTGTTTATTTTGATTTATTTTTATTTCATTTCGTTTTAGTTTTTCGATTTCTGTTTATTTGGAAATGATGTGTTTTTTTGTTATATATTTTTTTTTATTTTCATTAACTTTCATTTAATTTCATCTCATTTTAATACACTTTGTTCCATTTCTTTTCGTCTCATTTCATTTCATTTCAGTTTTCTTTTTCGTTTCTCTGTTTATTTGGAAAATATTTGGTTTTTTGTTACATATTTTTTTTTATTTATTTTCATTTCATTTCATCTCATTTTATTACACTTTATTTCATTTCATTTCTTCTCATTTCATATCATTTCACTGCATTTGATTTGATTGCATTTTATTTTCGTTTTTCGTATCTCTGTTTAGTTGAAAATGATTTTGTTTTTTTTATATATTTTGTTTATTTTCATTTGTTTTCATTTCAATTCATTTCATTTCATTTTATTTCGATTTTTTTCACTTCATTTCTTTTCATTTCCTTTCATCTCATTTCATTTAATTTCAATTCTATTCATTTCATTTCAGTTCATTTCATTTCATTTCTTTTCATTTCGGTTCATTTTCGTTTTTCGTATCTCTGTTCATTTGGAATTGATTTAGCTTTTTTTTAATTATTTTGATTTATTTTTATTTCATTTCGTTTAAGTTTTTCGATTTTCTGTTTATTTGGAAATCATGTGTTTTTTTGTTATATATTTTTTTTATTTTCATTAACTTTCATTTAATTTCATCTCATTTTAATACACTTTGATCCATTTCTTTTCGACTCATTTCATTTCATTTTACTGCATTTCATTTCATTTCATTTTGTAACAAATTTATATAATTTCATTTAATTTCATTTCATTGCATTTTATTTCATTTCATTTTATTTCATTAAATTCAGTTTAATTCATTTCATTTCATTTAATTTCATTTCATTTCATTTCCCTTCATTTTATCTCATTTCGTCTCATTTCAGTTCCTTTTATTTCATTTCATTTTATTTTCGTTTCTCTGTTTATTTAAAAATGATTTGGTTTTTTGTTATATATTTTGTTTATTTTTATTTGTTTTCATTTCATTTCATTTCATCTCATTTAAATTCATTTCATTTTATTTCATTTCATTTCATTCCCTTTCATTTTATTTCATCTAATGTCATTTAAATTCCTCTTATTTCGTACCATATTATTTTTCGTTTTTCGTAATTCTGTTTATTTGGAAATGATTTAGTTTTTTGTTAATTATTATGCTTATTTTTATTTGTTTTCATTTCATTTCATTTTTCTTTTTCGTTTCTCTGTTTATTTGGAAAATATTTGGTTTTATGTTACATATTTTTTTTCATTTATTTTCATTTCATTTCATCTCATTTCATTACACTTTATTTCATTTCATTTCTTCACATTTCATATCAATTCACTGCATTTCATTTTATTTCATTTTATTTTCGTTTTTCGTTTCTCTGTTTATTTGGAAATGATTTAGCTTTTTGATAAATATTTTGTTTATTTTGGTTTATTTTTATTTCATTTCATTTTAGTTTTTCGATTTTCTGTTTATTTGGAAATGATGTGGTTTTTTGTTATATATTTTTTTTATTTTCATTTAATTTCATCTCATTTTAGTTCACTTTGTTCCATTTCTTTTCGTCTCCTTTCATTTCATTTCCCTGCATTTAATTTCATTTCATTTTATTACAAATTGATATAATTTCATTTATTTTCATTTCATTGCATTTTATTTCATTTTATTTTATTTCATTAAATTCAGTTTAATTCATTTCATTTCATTTCCCTTCATTTTATCTCATTTCGTTTCATTTCAGTTCCTTTTATTTCATTTCATTTTATTTTCGTTTTTCGTTTCTCTGTTTATTTGAAAATGATTTGGTTTTATGTTATATATTTTGTTTATTTTTATTTGTTTTCATTTCAATTCATTTCATTTCAATTCATTTCATTTCAATTCATTTTACTTCATTTCATTTCGTTTCATTCCATTTCATTTCATTTCATTGCATTTCATTTCATTTCGTTTCAGTTCAGTTCATTTCATTTCATATCATTTCGTCTCGTATAATTCATTTCATTTCATTTCAAATTATTTTATTTCATTTTATTTCAATTCAAATCATTTCATTTCGTTTCGTTCCATTTCATTTCATTACTTATCATTTCATTTCGTTACACTTCTTTTCAATTCATATCATTTCATTTCATTTCATTTCTTTTCATTTCATTTCATTTCATTTTATTTCATTTTAGTTCATTTAAAATAATTTCGTCTCATTTAATTTTGTTTCACTTCATTTCATTTCTTATCAATTCATTTCGTTTTATTTCATTTCATTATATTTTCGTTTTTCGTCTCTCTGTTAATTTGGAAATGATTTGGTGTTTTGTTATACATTTTTTTTTTATTTTCATTTCATTTCATTTTAATTCATTACAAATCATTTCATTTCTTTTCATATCGTTTCACTTCATTCAGTTTCGTTTTTCGTTTTACTGTTTATTTGGGTTTTCGTTATATAATTTATATATTTGTATTTTTTTTCTTTTTGTTTCCTTTCAAATCATTTCATTTCATTTTATGTAATTTAATTTAATTTTATATCATTTCATTTTATTTCATTTCATTTTATTTCATTTCATTTTATTTAATATATTTTCATTTAATTTCATTTCATCTCATTTCTTTTCATTTTATTTCATTTCATTTTATTTTATTTCATTTGCTTTCATCTTGTTTCATTTCATTTCAGTTCCGTTTTTTTCATTTCATTTTTTTCGGTTTTCGTTTTTCTGTTTATTTGGAAATATTATTTTTTTGTTACATATTTTGTTTATTTTTAAATGTTTTCGCTTCTCAGTTTATTCGGAAATGATTTGGTTTTTTGTTATATGGTATATCTCGTTTATTTTTAGTTGTTTACATATCATTTCATTTAAGTTAATTTTTTTTTAATTCACTTCATTTTCGTTTTTCGTTTCTCAGTTTATTTGAAAAAGATTTGGTTTTTTATTATATAATTTGTTTATTTTTATTTGTTTTCATTTCATTTCATTTCTAACAATTTCATTAGCTTTTATCTCATTTAGCTTAAATTAATATCATTTCATTTCATTTCATTTTATTTTATTTCATTTTATTTCATTGTATCTCATTTCATCTCATTTCATCACATTTCATTTCATTAAACTTTATTTCATTTCTTATCATTTCATTTAGATTTATTTCATTTCAGTTTACTTCATTTAATTTTAATTCATTTCATTTCATCTCATATCATTTCGTTTCATTTCATTTCATTTTGTTTTCGTTTTTCGTTTCTCTGTTTATTTTGAATTGATTTGGTTTATTGTTATATATTTTGTTTATTTTTATTTGTTTTCATTTCATTGCTATTAATTTCATTTCATTTCATCTCATTTCATCTCGTTTAAATTCATTTCATTTCCTTTCAAATAATTTTATTTCATTTTATTTCGTTTTGTTTCTTTTCATTTCGTTTCGTTCCATTTCATTTCATTACTTATCATTTCATTTCGTTACACTTCATTTCAATTCATATCATTTCATTTCATTTCATTTTAATTAATTAAAAATAATTTCGTCTGATTTAATTTCGTTTCGCTTCATTTCATTTCAATTCATTTCTTATCAATTCATATCGTTTTATTTCATTTCATTTCATTATATTTTCGTTTTTCTTCTCTCTGTTTATTTGGAAATGATTTGGTGTTTTGTTATAAATTTTTTTTTTTTTTTATTTAATTTAATTTCATTTCATCTCATTTTATTACACTTTATTTCATTTATTTTCGGCTCATTTCATTTCATTTCATTTTATTTTCGTTTCTCGGTTTATTTGAAAATGATTTGGTTTTTTGTTATGTATTTTGTTTTTTTGTTTGTTTTTATTTCATTTCATTTTAATTCATTACATATCATTTCATTTCTTTTAATATCGTTTCACTTCATTCATTTTCGTTTTTCGTTTTACTGTTTATTTGGAAATGATTTGGCTTTTTGTTCCATATCTTTTATATTTTATTTTTTTTTTCATTTCATTTCATCTCATTTCATTCAAATTTGTTTATTTTTTTTTTCGTCTCATTTCATTTCATTTTTTTTCGTTTTTCGTTCCTCTGTTTATTTGGAAATGAATTGGTATTTTGTAATATATTTTTTTTATTTTCATTTATTTTCATTTTATTTCATCTCATTTCATTTCACTTTATTTCATTTCTTTTCCTCTCATTTCTTTTCATTTCATTTTATATCATTTCATTTCACTTCATTTCTATCCAACTAATTTCATTTCATTGCATTTTATTTCATTTCATTTTATTTCATTTAAAATCAGTTTATTTCATTTCTTTTCATTTTGTTTCATTCCATTTCATTTTATATCTTTTTATTTTATTTCATTTTATCTCATCTAATTTCATTTCAGTTCTTCTTATTTCGTACCATTTTATTTTTCGTTTTTCGTAATTCTCTTTATTTGGAAATGATTTAGTTTTTTGTTAATTATTTTGCTTATTCTTATTTGTTTTCATTTCGTTTAATTTTTCTTTTTCATTTCTTTGTTTATTTGGAAAATATTTGGTTTTTTGTTACATATTTTTTTTTTCATTTATTTTCATTTCATTTCATCTCATTTCATCTCGTTTAAATTCATTTCATTTCCTTTTCGTTTTGTTTCTTTTCCTTTCGTTTCGTTCCATTTCATTTCATTACTTCTCATTTAATTTCGTTACACTTCATTTCAATTCATATTAGTTCATTTCATTTCAATTCATATCATTTCATTTCATTTCATTTCTTTTCATTTCATTTCATTTTAATTCATTAAAAATAATTTCGTCTCATTTAATTTCGTTTCACTTCATTTCATTTCAATTTATTTCTTATCAATTCATTTCGTTTTATTTCATTTCATTTTATTTTCGTTTTTCGTCTCTCTGTTTATTTGGAAATGATTTGGTGTTTTGTTATACATTTTTTTTATTTTCATTTAATTTAATTTCATTTCATATCATTTTATTACACTTTATTTAATTTATTTTCGTCTCATTTCATTTGTTTTTATTTTCGTTTCTCGGTTTATTTGAAAATGATTTGGTTTTTTGTTATGTATTTTGTTTATTTTTGTTTGTTTTTATTTCATTTCATTTTAATTCATTACAAATCATTTCATTTCTTTTCATATCGTTTCACTTCATTCATTTTCGTTTTTCATTTTACTGTTTATTTGGAAATGATTTGGTTTTCTGTTACATATTTTTTTTTCATTTATTTTCATTTCATTTCATCTCATTTTATTACACTTTATTTCATTTCATTTCTTCTCATTTCATTTCATTTTTTTTCGTTTTTCGTTCTTCTGTTTATTTGGAAATGAATTGGTTTTTTGTTATATATTTTTTTTTATAAACATTTATTTTCATTTTATTTCATCTCATTTTATTTCACTTTATTTCATTTCTTTTCGTCTCATTTCCTTTCATTTCATTTTATATCATTTCACTTCATTTCTATTCAACTAATTTCATTTCATTGCATTTTATTTCATTTCATTTTATTTCATTTAAATTCAGCTTATTTCATTTCTTTTCATTTTGTTTCATTCCATTTCATCTTATTTCATTTCATTTTATTTCATTTCATTTCATTTTACTTCATTTCATTTCATTTCATTCCCTTTCATTTTATATCATCTAATTTCATTTCAGTTCCTCTTATTTCGTACCATTTTATTTTTCGTTTTTCGTAATTCTGCTTAGTTGGAAATGATTTAGTTTTTTGTTAATTATTTTGCTTATTCTTATTTGTTTTCATTTCATTTCATTTTTCTTTTTCATTTCCCTGTTTATTTGGAAAATATTAAGTGTTTTGTTACATATTTTTTTTTCATTTATTTTCATTTCATTTCATCTCATTTCATTACACTTTATTTCATTTAATTTCTTCTCATTTCATTTCATTTCACTGCATTTGATTTCATTTCATTTTATTTTCGTTTTTCGTTTCTCTGTTTATTTGAAATAAGTTTGTTTTTTTTATATATTTTGTTTATTTTCATTTGTTTTCATTTCAATTCATTTCATTTCATTTCGTTTTTTTCACTTCATTTCTTTTCATTTCATTTCATCCCATTTCATTTCATTTAATTTCAATTCTATTCATTTCATTTCAGTTCAATTCTATTCATTTCTTTTCATTTCGGTTCATTTTCGTTTTTCGTTTCTCTGTTTATTTGGAAATGATTTAGCTTTTTGTTATATATTTTGTTTATTTTGATTTATTTTTATATCATTTCGTTTTAGTTTTTCGATTTCTGTTTATTTGGAAATGATGTGTTTTTTTGTTATATATTTTTTTTTATTTTCATTAACTTTCATTTAATTTCATCTCATTTTAATACACTTTGTTCCATTTCTTTTCGTCTCATTTCATTTCATTTCAGTTTTCTTTTTCGTTTCTCTGTTTATTTGGAAAATATTTGGTTTTTTGTTACATATCTTTTTTTATTTATTTTCATTTCATTTCATCTCATTTTATTACACTTTATTTCATTTCATTTCTTCTCATTTCATATCATTTCACTGCATTTGATTTGATTGCATTTTATTTTCGTTTTTCGTATCTCTGTTTATTTGAAAATGATTTTGTTTTTTTTATATATTTTGTTTATTTTCATTTGTTTTCATTTCAATTCATTTCATTTCATTTTATTTCGATTTTTTTCACTTCATTTCTTTTCATTTCCTTTCATCTCATTTCATTTAATTTCAATTCTATTCATTTCATTTCAGTTCATTTCATTTCATTTCTTTTCATTTCGGTTCATTTTCGTTTTTCGTATCTCTGTTTATTTGGAATTGATTTAGCTTTTTTTTAATTATTTTGATTTATTTTTATTTCATTTCGTTTTAGTTTTTCGATTTTCTGTTTATTTGGAAATCATGTGTTTTTTTGTTATATATTTTTTTTATTTTCATTAACTTTCATTTAATTTCATCTCATTTTAATACACTTTGATCCATTTCTTTTCGACTCATTTCATTTCATTTTACTGCATTTCATTTCATTTCATTTTGTAACAAATTTATATAATTTCATTTAATTTCATTTCATTGCATTTTATTTCATTTCATTTTATTTCATTAAATTCAGTTTAATTCATTTCATTTCATTTAATTTCATTTCATTTCATTTCCCTTCATTTTATCTCATTTCGTCTCATTTCAGTTCCTTTTATTTCATTTCATTTTATTTTCGTTTCTCTGTTTATTTAAAAATGATTTGGTTTTTTGTTATATATTTTGTTTATTTTTATTTGTTTTCATTTCATTTCATTTCATCTCATTTAAATTCATTTCATTTTATTTCATTTCATTTCATTCCCTTTCATTTTATTTCATCTAATGTCATTTAAATTCCTCTTATTTCGTACCATATTATTTTTCGTTTTTCGTAATTCTGTTTATTTGGAAATGATTTAGTTTTTTGTTAATTATTATGCTTATTTTTATTTGTTTTCATTTCATTTCATTTTTCTTTTTCGTTTCTCTGTTTATTTGGAAAATATTTGGTTTTATGTTACATATTTTTTTTCATTTATTTTCATTTCATTTCATCTCATTTCATTACACTTTATTTCATTCCATTTCTTCACATTTCATATCAATTCACTGCATTTCATTTTATTTCATTTTATTTTCGTTTTTCGTTTCTCTGTTTATTTGGAAATGATTTAGCTTTTTGATAAATATTTTGTTTATTTTGGTTTATTTTTATTTCATTTCATTTTAGTTTTTCGATTTTCTGTTTATTTGGAAATGATGTGGTTTTTTGTTATATATTTTTTTTATTTTCATTTAATTTCATCTCATTTTAGTTCACTTTGTTCCATTTCTTTTCGTCTCCTTTCATTTCATTTCCCTGCATTTAATTTCATTTCATTTTATTACAAATTGATATAATTTCATTTATTTTCATTTCATTGCATTTTATTTCATTTTATTTTATTTCATTAAATTCAGTTTAATTCATTTCATTTCATTTCCCTTCATTTTATCTCATTTCGTTTCATTTCAGTTCCTTTTATTTCATTTCATTTTATTTTCGTTTTTCGTTTCTCTGTTTATTTGAAAATGATTTGGTTTTATGTTATATATTTTGTTTATTTTTATTTGTTTTCATTTCAATTCATTTCATTTCAATTCATTTCATTTCAATTCATTTTACTTCATTTCATTTCGTTTCATTCCATTTCATTTCATTTCATTGCATTTCATTTCATTTCGTTTCAGTTCAGTTCATTTCATTTCATATCATTTCGTCTCGTATAATTCATTTCATTTCATTTCAAATTATTTTATTTCATTTTATTTCAATTCAAATCATTTCATTTCGTTTCGTTCCATTTCATTTCATTACTTATCATTTCATTTCGTTACACTTCTTTTCAATTCATATCATTTCATTTCATTTCATTTCTTTTCATTTCATTTCATTTCATTTTATTTCATTTTAGTTCATTTAAAATAATTTCGTCTCATTTAATTTTGTTTCACTTCATTTCATTTCTTATCAATTCATTTCGTTTTATTTCATTTCATTATATTTTCGTTTTTCGTCTCTCTGTTAATTTGGAAATGATTTGGTGTTTTGTTATACATTTTTTTTTTATTTTCATTTCATTTCATTTTAATTCATAACAAATCATTTCATTTCTTTTCATATCGTTTCACTTCATTCAGTTTCGTTTTTCGTTTTACTGTTTATTTGGGTTTTCGTTATATAATTTATATATTTGTATTTTTTTTCTTTTTGTTTCCTTTCAAATCATTTCATTTCATTTTATGTAATTTAATTTAATTTTATATCATTTCATTTTATTTCATTTCATTTTATTACATTTCATTTTATTTAATATATTTTCATTTAATTTCATTTCATCTCATTTCTTTTCATTTTATTTCATTTCATTTTATTTTATTTCATTTGCTTTCATCTTGTTTCATTTCATTTCAGTTCCGTTTTTTTCATTTCATTTTTTTTCGGTTTTCGTTTTTCTGTTTATTTGGAAATATTATTTTTTTGTTACATATTTTGTTTATTTTTAAATGTTTTCGCTTCTCAGTTTATTCGGAAATGATTTGGTTTTTTGTTATATGGTATATCTCGTTTATTTTTAGTTGTTTACATATCATTTCATTTAAGTTAATTTTTTTTTAATTCACTTCATTTTCGTTTTTCGTTTCTCAGTTTATTTGAAAAAGATTTGGTTTTTTATTATATAATTTGTTTATTTTTATTTGTTTTCATTTCATTTCATTTCTAACAATTTCATTTCCTTTTATCTCATTTAGCTTAAATTAATATCATTTCATTTCATTTCGTTTTATTTTATTTCATTTTATTTCATTGTATCTCATTTCATCTCATTTCATCACATTTCATTTCATTAAACTTTATTTCATTTCTTATCATTTCATTTAGATTTATTTCATTTCAGTTTACTTCATTTAATTTTAATTCATTTCATTTCATCTCATATCATTTCGTTTCATTTCATTTCATTTTGTTTTCGTTTTTCGTTTCTCTGTTTATTTTGAATTGATTTGGTTTATTGTTACATATTTTGTTTATTTTTATTTGTTTTCATTTCATTGCTATTAATTTCATTTCATTTCATCTCATTTCATCTCGTTTAAATTCATTTCATTTCCTTTCAAATAATTTTATTTCATTTTATTTCGTTTTGTTTCTTTTCATTTCGTTTCGTTCCATTTCATTTCATTACTTATCATTTCATTTCGTTACACTTCATTTCAATTCATATCATTTCATTTCATTTCAATTCATATCATTTCATTTCATTTCATTTTAATTAATTAAAAATAATTTCGTCTGATTTAATTTCGTTTCGCTTCATTTCATTTCAATTCATTTCTTATCAATTCATATCGTTTTATTTCATTTCATTTCATTATATTTTCGTTTTTCTTCTCTCTGTTTATTTGGAAATGATTTGGTGTTTTGTTATAAATTTTTTTTTTTTTTATTTAATTTAATTTCATTTCATCTCATTTTATTACACTTTATTTCATTTATTTTCGGCTCATTTCATTTCATTTCATTTTATTTTCATTTCTCGGTTTATTTGAAAATGATTTGGTTTTTTGTTATGTATTTTGTTTTTTTGTTTGTTTTTATTTCATTTCATTTTAATTCATTACATATCATTTCATTTCTTTTAATATCGTTTCACTTCATTCATTTTCGTTTTTCGTTTTACTGTTTATTTGGAAATGATTTGGCTTTTTGTTCCATATCTTTTATATTTTATTTTTTTTTCATTTCATTTCATCTCATTTCATTCAAATTTGTTTATTTTTTTTTTCGTCTCATTTCATTTCATTTTTTTTCGTTTTTCGTTCCTCTGTTTATTTGGAAATGAATTGGTATTTTGTAATATATTTTTTTTATTTTCATTTATTTTCATTTTATTTCATCTCATTTCATTTCACTTTATTTCATTTCTTTTCCTCTCATTTCTTTTCATTTCATTTTATATCATTTCATTTCACTTCATTTCTATCCAACTAATTTCATTTCATTGCATTTTATTTCATTTCATTTTATTTCATTTAAAATCAGTTTATTTCATTTCTTTTCATTTTGTTTCATTCCATTTCATTTTATATCTTTTCATTTTATTTCATTTTATCTCATCTAATTTCATTTCAGTTCTTCTTATTTCGTACCATTTTATTTTTCGTTTTTCGTAATTCTCTTTATTTGGAAATGATTTAGTTTTTTGTTAATTATTTTGCTTATTCTTATTTGTTTTCATTTCGTTTAATTTTTCTTTTTCATTTCTTTGTTTATTTGGAAAATATTTGGTTTTTTGTTACATATTTTTTTTTTTTCATTTATTTTCATTTCATTTCTTCTCATTTCATATCATTTCACTGCATTTGATTTCATTTCATTTTATTTTCGTTTTTCGTTTCTCTGTTTATTTGAAATAATTTTGTTTTTTTTTATATTTTGTTTATTTTCATTTGTTTTCATTTCAATTCATTTCATTTCATTTCATATCTTTTTTTTCACTTCATTTCTTTTTATTTCATTTCATCTCATTTCATTTAATTTCAATTCTATTCATTTCATTTCAGTTCATTTCATTTCATTTCTTTTCATTTCGGTTCATTTTCGTTTTTCGTTTCTCTGTTTATTTGGAAATGATTTAGCTTTTTGTTAATTATTTTGTTTATTTTGATTTATTTTTATTTCATTTCGTTTTAGTTTTTCGATTTCTGTTTATTTGGAAATGATGTGTTTTTTTGTTATATATTTTTTTTTTTATTTTCATTAACTTTCATTTAATTTCATCTCATTTTAATTCACTTTGTTCCATTTCTTTTCGTCTCATTTCATTTCATTTCAGTTTTCTTTTTCGTTTCTCTGTTTATTTGGAAAATATTTGGTTTTTTGCTACATATTTTTTTTCATTTCATTTCATCTCATTTTATTACACTTTATTTCATTTCATTTCTTCTCATTTCATATCATTTCACTGCACATTGATTTGATTTCATTTTATTTTCGTTTTTCGTATCTCTGTTTATTTGGAAATGATGTGTTTTTTTGTTATATTTTTTTTTTATTTTCATTAACTTTCATTTAATTTCATCTCATTTTAATACACTTTGATCCATTTCTTTTCGTCTCATTTCATTTCATTTTACTGCATTTCATTTCATTTCATTTTGTTACAAATTTATATAATTTCATTTAATTTCATTTCATTGCATTTTATTTCATTTCATTTTATTTCATTAAATTCAGTTTAATTCATTTCATTTCATTTAATTTCATTTAATTTCATTTCCCTTCATTTTATCTCATTTCGTCTCATTTCGTCTCATTTCAGTTCCTTTTATTTCATTTCATTTTATTTTCGTTTCTCTGTTTATTTAAAAATGATTTGGTTTTTTGTTATATATTTTGTTTATTTTTATTTGTTTTCATTTCATTTCATTTCATCTCATTTCATCTCATTTAAATTCATTTCATTTTATTTCAAATCATTTTATTTCATTTTATTTCATTTCATTTCATTCCCTTTCATTTTATCTCATCTAATGTCATTTCTGTTCCTCTTATTTCGTATCATATTATTTTTCGTTTTTCGTAATTCTGTTTATTTGGAAATGATTTAGTTTTCTGTTAATAAATATGCTTATTTTTATTTGTTTTCATTTCATTTCATTTTTCCTTTTCGTTTCTCTGTTTATTTGGAAAATATTTGGTTTTATGTTACATATTTTTTTTTTCATTTATTTTTATTTCATTTCATCTCATTTCATATCAATTCACTGCATTTCATTTCATTTCTTCACATTTCATATCAATTCACTGCATTTCATTTCATTTCATTTTATTTTCGTTTTTCGTTTCGCTGTTTATTTGGAAACGATTTACCTCTTTGATAAACATTTTGTTTATTTTGATTTATTTTTATTTCATTTCATTTTAGTTTTTCGATTTTCTGTTTATTTGGAAATGATGTGGTTTTTTGTTATATATTTTTTTAATTTTCATTTAATTTCGTCTCATTTTAATTCACTTTGTTCCATTTCTTTTCGTCTCATTTCATTTCATTTCCCTGCATTTCATTTCATTTCCCTGCATTTCATTTCATTTCATTTCATTTTATTACAAATTGATATAATTTCATTTATTTTCATTTCATTGCATTTTATTTCATTTCATTTTATTTCATTAAATTCAGTTTAATTCATTTCATTTCATTTCCCTTCATTTTATCTCATTTCGTTTCATTTCAGTTCCTTTTATTTCATTTCATTTTATTTTCGTTTTTCGTTTCTCTGTTTATTTGAAAATGATTTGTTTTTTTTTGTTATAAATTTTGTTTATTTTTATTTGTTTTCATTTCAATTCATTTCATTTCTATTCATTTTATTTCATTTCATTTCGTTTCATTCCATTTCATTTCATTTCATTGCATTTCATTCCATTTCATTTCAGTTCAGTTCATTTCATTTCATATCATTTCATCTCGTATAATTCATTTCATTTCATTTCAAATAATTTTATTTCATTTTATTTCATTTCAAATCATTTCATTTCGTTTCGTTCCATTTCATTTCATTACTTATCATTTCATTTCGTTACACTTCACTTCAATTCATATCATTTCATTTCATTTCATTTCTTTTCTTTTCATTTCATTTCATTTTAATTCATTTAAAATAATTTCGTCTCATTTAATTTTGTTTCACTTCATTTCATTTCAATTCATTTCTTATCAATTCATTTCGTTTTATTTCATTTCATTATATTTTCGTTTTTCGTCTCTCTGTTAATTTGGAAATGATTTGGTGTTTTGTTATACATTTTTTTTATTTTCATTTAATTTAATTTCATTTCATTTTAATTCATTACAAATCATTTCATTTCTTTTCATATCGTTTCACTTCATTCAGTTTCGTTTTTCGTTTTACTGTTTATTTGGAGTTGATTTGGTTTTTCGTTATATAATTTATATATTTGTATTTTTTTTCTTTTTGTTTCCTTTCAAATCATTTCATTTCATTTTATGTAATTTAATTTAATTTTATATCATTTCATTTTATTTCATTTCATTTTATTTCATTTCATTTTATTTAATATATTTTCATTTAATTTCATTTCATCTCATTTCTTTTCATTTTATTTCATTTCATTTTATTTTATTTCATTTGCTTTCATCTTGTTTCATTTCATTTCAGTTCCTTTTATTTTTCGGTTTTCGTTTGTCTGTTTATTTGGAAATATTATTTTTTTGTTACATATTTTCTTTATTTTTATTTGTTTTTATTTGGTTTCATTTCATTTCTGTTTTGTTTTTCGCTTCTCAGTTTATTTGGAAATGATTTGGTTTTTTGTTATATATCTCGTTTATTTTTAGTTGTTTTCATACCATTTCGTTTAAGTTAATTTTTTTTTATGGTATTTCATTTCATTTTCGTTTTTCGTTTCTCAGTTTATTTGAAAAAGATTTGGTTTTTTATTATATAATTTGTTTATTTTTATTTGTTTTCATTTCATTTCATTTCTAACAATTTCATTTCCTTTTATCTCATTTAGCTTAAATTAATATCATTTCATTTCATTTCATTTTATTTTATTTCATTTTATTTCATTGTATCTCATTTCATGTCATTTCATCACATTTCATTTCATTAAACTTTATTTCATTTCTTATCATTTCATTTAGATTTATTTCATTTCATTTTATTTCATTTAATTTTAATTCATTTCATTTCATCTCGTATCATTTCGTTTCATTTCGTTTCATTTCATTTCATTTTGTTTTCGTTTTTCGTTTCTCTGTTTATTTTGAATTGATTTGGTTTATTGTTATATATTTTGTTTATTTTTATTTGTTTTCATTTTATTGCTATTAATTTCATTTCATTTCATCTCATTTCATCTCGTTTAAATTCATTTCATTTCCTTTCAAATAATTTTATTTCATTTTATTTCATTTCAAATCATTTTATTTCGTTTTGTTTCTTTTCATTTCGTTTCGTTCCATTTCATTTCATTACTTATCATTTCATTTCGTTACACTTCATTTCAATTCATATCATTTCATTTCATTTCAATTCATATCATTTCATTTCATTTCATTTCATTTCATTTCATTTCAATTCATATCATTTCATTTCATTTTAATTCATTAAAAATAATTTCGTCTGATGTAATTTCGTTTCACTTCATTTCATTTCAATTCATTTCTTATCAATTCATATCGTTTTATTTCATTTCATTTCATTTCATTATATTTTCGTTTTTCGTCTCTCTGTTTATTTGGAAATGATTTGGTGTTTTGTTATAAATTTTTTTTTTTCATTTAATTTAATTTCATTTCATCTCATTTTATTACACTTTATTTCATTTATTTTCGTCTCATTTCATTTCATTTTATTTTCGTTTCTTGGTTTATTTGAAAATGATTTTGTTTTTTGTTATATATTTTGTTTATTTTTGTTTGTTTTTATTTCATTTCATTTTAATTCATTACAAATCATTTCATTTCTTTTCATATCGTTTCACTTCATTCATTTTCGTTTTAGGTTTTACTGTTTATTTGGAAATGATTTGGCTTTTTGTTCAATATTTTTTTTATTTTATTTTTTTTTTCATTTCATTTCATCTCATTTCATTCAAATTTGTCTATTTTTTTTTTCGTCTCATTTCATTTCATTTTTTTTCGTTTTTCGTTACTCTGTTTATTTGGAAATGAATTGGTATTTTGTAATATATTTTTTTTATTTTCATTTATTTTCATTTTATTTCATCTCATTTCATTTCACTTTATTTCATTTCTTTTCCTCTCATTTCTTTTCATTTCATTTTATATCATTTCATTTCACTTCATTTCTATCCAACTAATTTCATTTCATTGCATTTTATTTCATTTCATTTTATTTCATTTAAATTCAGTTTATTTCATTTCTTTTCATTTTGTTTCATTCCATTTCATTTTATATCATTTCATTTTATTTCATTTTATCTCATCTAACTTCGTTTCAGTTCTTCTTATTTCGTACCATTTTATTTTTCGTTTTTCGTAATTCTCTTTATTTGGAAATGATTTAGTTTTTTGTTAATTATTTTGCTTATTCTTATTTGTTTTCATTTCGTTTAATTTTTCTTTTTAATTTCTCTGTGTATTTGGAAAATATTTGGTCTCTTGTTACATATTTTCTTTTTCATTTATTTTCATTTCATTTCATCTCATTTCATTACACTTTATTTCATTTCATTTCTTCTCATTTCATATCATTTCACTGCATTTGATTTCATTTCATTTTATTTTCGTTTTTCGTTTCTCTGTTTATTTGAAAATGATTTTGTTTTTTTATATATTTTGTTTATTTTCATTTGTTTTCATTTCAATTCATTTCATTTCATTTCATTTCTTTTTTTTCACTTCATTTCTTTTCATTTGATTTCATCTCATTTCATTTAATTTCAATTCTATTCATTTCATTTCAGTTCATTTCATTTCATTTCTTTTCATTTCGGTTCATTTTCGTTTTTCGTTTCTCTGTTTATTTGGAAATGATTTAGCTTTTTGTTAATTATTTTGCTTATTTTGATTTATTTTTATTTTATTTCGTTTTAGTTTTTCGATTTCTGTTTATTTGGAAATGATGTGTTTTTTTTGTTACATATTTTTTTTTTTTATTTTCATTAACTTTCATTTAATTTCATCTCATTTTAATTCACTTTGTTCCATTTCTTTTCGTCTCATTTCATTTTATTTCATTTTTCTTTTTCGTTTCTCCGTTTATTTGGAAAATATTTGGTTTTTTGTTATATATTTTTTTTTTCATTTATTTTCATTTCATTTCATCTCATTTCATTACACTTTATTTCATTTCGTTTCTCCTCATTTCATATCATTTCACTGCATTTGATTTGATTTCATTTTATTTTCGTTTTTCGTATCTCTGTTTATTTGAAAATGATTTTGTTTTTTTATATATTTTGTTAATTTTCATTTGTTTTCATTTCAATTCATTTCATTTCATTTCATTTCGTTTTTTTTTCACTTCATTTCTTTTCATTTCATTTCTTCTCATTTCATTTAATTTCAATTCTATTCATTTCATTTCAGTTCATATCATTTCATTTCTTTTCATTTTATTTTCGTTTTTCGTTTCTCTGTTTATTTGGAAATGATTTAGCTTTTTGATAATTATTTTGTTTATTTTGATTTATTTTTATTTCATTTCATTTTAGTTTTTCGATTTTCTGTTTATTTGGAAATAATGTGGTTTTTTGTTATATATTTTTTTATTTTCATTTACTTTCATTTAATTTCATCTCATTTTAATTCACTTTATTCCATTTCTTTTCGTCTCATTTCATTTCATCTCCCTGCATTTCATTTCATTTCATTTTATTACAAATTGATATAATTTCATTTATTTTCATTTCATTGCATTTTATTTCATTGCATTTTATTTCAATAAATTCAGTTTAATTCATTTCATTTCATTTCCCTTCATTTTATCTCATTTCGTTTCATTTCAGTTCCTTTTATTTCATTTAATTTTATTTTCGTTTTTCGTTTCTCTGTTTATTTGAAAATGATTTGGTTTTTTGTTATCTTTTTTGTTATGTATTTTGTTTATTTTTGTTTGTTTTTATTTCATTTCATTTTAATTCATTACAAATCATTTCATTTCTTCTCATATCGTTTCACTTCATTCATTTTCGTTTTACTGTTTATTTGGAAATGATTTGGTTTTTTGTTCCATACTTTTTTTATTTTATTTTTTTTTTCATTTCATTTCATCTCATTTCATTCAAATTTGTTTAATTTTTTTTTCGTCTCATTTCATATAATTTTTTTTCGTTTTTCGTTCCTCTGTTTATTTGGAAATGAATTGTTATTTTGTTATATATTGATATTTTTATATATATATTTTATTTTCATTTATTTTCATTTTATTTCATCTCAGTTCATTTCACTTTATTTCATTTCATTTCTTCTCATTTCATATCATTTCACTGCATTTGATTTGATTTCATTTTATTTTCGTTTTTCGTATCTCTGTTTATTTGAAAATGATTTTGTTTTTTTATATATTTTGTTAATTTTCATTTGTTTTCATTTCAATTCATTTCATTTCATTTCATTTCGTTTTTTTTTCACTTCATTTCTTTTCATTTCATTTCTTCTCATTTCATTTAATTTCAATTCTATTCATTTCATTTCAGTTCATATCATTTCATTTCTTTTCATTTTATTTTCGTTTTTCGTTTCTCTGTTTATTTGGAAATGATTTGGCTTTTTGATAATTATTTTGTTTATTTTGATTTATTTTTATTTCATTTCATTTTAGTTTTTCGATTTTCTGTTTATTTGGAAATAATGTGGTTTTTTGTTATATATTTTTTTATTTTCATTTACTTTCATTTAATTTCATCTCATTTTAATTCACTTTATTCCATTTCTTTTCGTCTCATTTCATTTCATCTCCCTGCATTTCATTTCATTTCATTTTATTACAAATTGATATAATTTCATTTTTTTTCATTTCACTGCATTTTATTTCATTGCATTTTATTTCAATAAATTCAGTTTAATTCATTTCATTTCATTTCCCTTCATTTTATCTCATTTCGTTTCATTTCAGTTCCTTTTATTTCATTTAATTTTATTTTCGTTTTTCGTTTCTCTGTTTATTTGAAAATGATTTGGTTTTTTGTTATCTTTTTTGTTATGTATTTTGTTTATTTTTGTTTGTTTTTATTTCATTTCATTTTAATTCATTACAAATCATTTCATTTCTTCTCATATCGTTTCACTTCATTCATTTTCGTTTTACTGTTTATTTGGAAATGATTTGGTTTTTTGTTCCATACTTTTTTTATTTTATTTTTTTTTTCATTTCATTTCATCTCATTTCATTCAAATTTGTTTAATTTTTTTTTCGTCTCATTTCATATAATTTTTTTTCGTTTTTCGTTCCTCTGTTTATTTGGAAATGAATTGTTATTTTGTTATATATTGATATTTTTATATATATATTTTATTTTCATTTATTTTCATTTTATTTCATCTCAGTTCATTTCACTTTATTTCATTTCATTTCTTCTCATTTCATATCATTTCACTGCATTTGATTTGATTTCATTTTATTTTCGTTTTTCGTATCTCTGTTTATTTGAAAATGATTTTGTTTTTTTTATATATTTTGTTTATTTTCATTTGTTTTCATTTCAATTCATTTCATTTCATTTCATTTCGTTTTTTTTCACTTCATTTCTTTTCATTTCATTTCATCTCATTTCATTTAATTTCAATTCTGTTCATTTCATTTCAGTTCATTTCATTTCATTTCTTTTCATTTCGGTTCATTTTCGTTTTTCGTTTCTCTGTTTATTTGGAAATGATTTAGCTTTTTGTTAGTTATTTTGTTTATTTTGATTTATTTTTATTTCATTTCGTTTTAGTTTTTCGATTTCTGTTTATTTGGAATTGATGTGTTTTTTTGTTATATATTTTTTTTTATTTTCATTAACTTTCATTTAATTTCATTTCATTTTAATTCACTTTGTTCCATTTCTCCTCGTCTCATTTCATATCATTTTACTGCATTTCATATCATTTCATTTTATTACAAATTTATATTATTTCATTTAATTTCATTTCCTTGCATTTCATTTCATTTCATTTTATTTCATTAAATTCAGTTTATTTCATTTCATTTCAGTTAATTTCATTTCCCTTCATTTTATCTCATTTCGTTTCATTTCAGTTCCTTTTATTTCATTTCATTCTATTTTCGTTTTTCGTTTCTCTGTTTATTTGAAAATGATTTGGTTTTTTGTTATATATTTTGTTTATTTTTATTTGTTTTCATTTCAATTCATTTCATTTCAATTCATTTCATTTCAGTTCATTTTATTTCATTTCATTTCTTTTCTATCCTTTTCATTTCAGCTCAGTTCATTTCATTTCATTTCATCTCCTTTCATCTCATTTAAATTCATTTCATTTTATTTCAAATCATTTTATTTCATTTTATTTCATTTCATTTCATTCCCTTTCATTTTATCTCATTTAATGTCATTTCTGTTCCTCTTATTTCGTACCATATTATTTTTCGTTTTTCGTAATTCTGTTTATTTGGAAATGATTTAGTTTTTTGTTAATTATTATGCTTATTTTTATTTGTTTTCATTTCATTTCAATTTTCTTTTTCGTTTCTCTGTTTATTT
Source organism: Ceratitis rosa (assembly GCA_037013455.1). Lineage (NCBI taxonomy): Eukaryota > Metazoa > Arthropoda > Insecta > Diptera > Tephritidae > Ceratitis > Ceratitis rosa. The sequence goes on along the minus strand of JAWMAG010000014.1, from coordinate 295,156 downwards.
GGAAAATATTTGGTTTTATGTTACATATTTTTTTTCATTTATTTTCATTTCATTTCATCTCATTTCATTACTTTTTATTTCATTTCATTTCTTCACATTTCATATCAATTCACTGCATTTCATTTCATTTCATTTTATTTTCGTTTTTCGTTTCTCTGTTTATTTGGAAATGATTTAGCTTTTTGTTAGTTATTTTGTTTATTTTGATTTATTTTTATTTCATTTCGTTTTAGTTTTTCGATTTCTGTTAATTTGGAAATGATGTGTTTTTTTTGTTATATATTTTTTTTTATTTTCATTAACTTTCATTTAATTTCATCTCATTTTAATTCACTTTGTTCCATTTCTTTTCGTCTCATTTCATATCATTTTACTGCATTTCATATCATTTCATTTTATTACAAATTTATATTATTTCATTTAATTTCATTTCCTTGCATTTCATTTCATTTCATTTTATTTCATTAAATTCAGTTTAATTCATTTCATTTCAGTTAATTTCATTTCCCTTCATTTTATCTCATTTCGTTTCCTTTCAGTTCCTTTTATTTCATTTCATTCTATTTTCGTTTCTCTGTTTATTTCAAAATGATTTGGTTTTTTGTTGTATATTTTGTTTATTTTTATTTGTTTTCATTTCAATTCATTTCATTTCAGTTCATTTTATTTCATTTCATTTCTTTTCTATCCATTTCATTTCAGTTCAGTTCATTTCATTTCATTTCATTTCATCTCCTTTCATCTCATTTAAATTCATTTCATTTTATTTCAAATCATTTTAATTCATTTTATTTCATTTCATTTCATTCCCTTTCATTTTATCTCATCTAATGTCATTTCTGTTCCTCTTATTTCGTACCATATTATTTTTGGTTTTTCGTAATTCTGTTTATTTGGAAATGATTTAGTTTTTTGTTAATTATTATGCTTATTTTTATTTGTTTTCATTTCTTTTCATTTTTCTTTTTCGTTTCTCTGTTTATTTGGAAAATATTTGGTTTTATGTTACATATTTTTTTTCATTTATTTTCATTTCATTTCATCTCATTTCATTACTTTTTATTTCATTTCAATTCTTCACATTTCATATCAATTCACTGCATTTCATTTCATTTCATTTTATTTTCGTTTTTCGTTTCTATGTTTATTTGGAAATGATTTAGCTTTTTGATATATATTTTGTTTATTTTGATTTATTTTTATTTCATTTCATTTTAGATTTTCGATGTTCTGTTTATTTGGAAATGATGTGGTTTTTTGTTATATATTTTTTTTTATTTTCATTTACTTTCATTTAATTTCATCTCATTTTAATTCACTTTGTTCCATTTCTTTTCGTCTCATTTCATTTCATTTCGTCTCATTTCATTTCTCGCATTTCATTTCATTTCATTTTATTACAAATTGATATAATTTCGTTTATTTTCATTTCATTGCATTTTATTTCATTTCATTCTGTTTCATTAAATTCAGTTTAATTCATTTCATTTCATTTCCCTTCATTTTATCTCATTTCGTTTCATTTGAGTTCCTTTTTTTTATTTTCTTTTTTCCTTTGTCTGTTTATTGGAAAATGATTTGGTTTTTTGTTATATATTTTGCTTATTTTTATTTGTTTTCATTTCAATTCTATTCATTTCAATTCATTTTATTTCATTTCATTTCATTTCATCTCGTTTCATTCCATTTCATTTCATCTCATTTAACTTAAATTAATATCATTTTATTTCATTTCATTTTACTTCATTTTATTTCCTTTCATTTTAGTTTATTTCATTTCATTTTATTTTATTTCATTTCATTTTATTTTATTTCAGTTCATTTCATCTCATTTCATTTATTTCAGTTGTTTTTATTTCATTTCATTTCTTTTTATTTTTCGTTTTTCGTCTCTCTGTTTATTTGGTAATGATTTAGTTCTTTGTTATACATTTTGATTATTTTTACTTGTTTTCATTTCATTTCATTTAAGCTCAATTTTTTTTAATTCGTTTCAATTCATTTAATTTCATTTTAGTTTGGTTTTTCGTTTCTCTGTTTATTTGGAAATGATTTGCTATTTCGTTATATATTATTTTATTATCATTTATTTTCATATTATTTCATCTCATTTCATTTCACATTATTTATTTCTCATTTCATTTCAGTCGACTGCATTTCATTTCATTTCGATTCATTTTCGTTTTTCGTTTCTCTGTTTATTTGGAAATGATTTAGTTTTTTATTAAATATTTTGATTTGTTTTTATTTCATTTCATTTTAGTTTCTCGATTTTCTGTTTATTTGGAAATGATGTGGTTTTGTGTTATATATCTTTTTTATTTTCATTTACTTTCATTTCATTTCATCTCATTTTATTTCACTTTGTTCCATTTCTTTTCGTCTCATTTCATTTCATTTCATTTCATTTTATTTCAACTTATATAATTTCATTTAATTTCATTTCATTGCATTTTATTTCATTTCATTTTATTTCATTTAAATTCAGTTTAATTCACTTCATTTCATTTTATTTCATTTCATTTCCCTTCATTTTATCTCATTTCGTTTCATTTCAGTTCCTTTTATTTCGTATCATTTTATTTTTCGTTTTTCGTCTCTCTGTTTATTTGGAAATAATATAGTTTTTTGTTAATTATTTTTTTTACTTTATTTGTTTTCATTTCATTTCATTTTGGTTTTTCGTTTCTCTGTTTAATTGAAAAAGATTTGGTTTTTTGTTATATATTTTTCTATTTTCATTTCTTTTCACTCATTTCGTTACACTTTATTTTATTACTTTTCGTCTCATTTCATTTAATTTCACTGCATTTCATTTCATTTCATTTCATTTTATTTTCGTTTTTCGTTTCTCTGTTTATGTGAAAATGATTTCCTTTTTTGCTATGTATTTTGTTTGTTTTCATTTAACTTCATTTTATTTTAATTCATTAGAAAACATTTCATTTGGTTCCACTTCATTTCATCTGATTTCATTTCATTTCAAATCATATTATTTCATTTTGTTTCATTTCATTTCGTTTCGTTCCATTTCATTTTATTTCATTTCGTTTCAGATCATTTTATTTCATTTCAATTAATTTCATTTCATCTCGTTTCATTTCATTTTATTTCATTTCATTTTAATTCATTTCATTGCATTTCATTTCATTTGACTGCAATTCATTTCATTTCGTTTTGTTTTCGTTTTTCGTTTCTCTGTTTATTTGGAAATGATTTTGTTTTTCGTTAAATATTTTGTTTATTTTCATTTGTCTTCATTTCGCTTAATTTCATTTCATCTCATTTCAGTTCATTTTATTTCATTTCTTTTCGTTTCATTTCATTTTATTACATTTCATTTCATTTCATTTCATTTCATCTCATTTCTTTTCATTTCATCTCATTTCATTTCATTTCATCTCATTTCATTTCATTTCATCTCATTTCATTTCATTTCATCTCATTTCATTTCATTTCATCTCATTTCATTTCATTTCATCTCATTTCATTTCATTTCATCTCATTTCATTTCATTTAAATTAGTTTAATTTCATTTCAAATCCATTTATTTCATTTTATTTCATTTCATTTAATTTCGTTTCTTTTCATTTCTTTTTATTTCAACTCATTTCATTTAATTTCAATTCTTTTCATTTCATTTCAATTCATTTCATTCATTTATTATCATTTCGCTTCATTTCACTTCATTTCAATTCATCGCAAATAATATCGTTTCATTTAATTTCGTTTGACTTCATTTGATTTCAATTCATTTGATTTCATTTCATATCATTTTATTTTCGTTTTTCGTCTCTCTGTTTATTTGGAAATGATTTGGTTTTTTGTTACATATTTTTTTATATTAATTTTTTTTTCATTTCATTTCATCTCATTTCATTAAATATTATTTAATTTTTTTTCATTTCATTTCACTGCATTTCATTTCATTTCTTTTTATTTTCGTTTTTCGTTCCTTTGTTTATTTGGAAATGAATTGGTATTTTGTTATATATTTTTTTATTTTCATTTATTTTCATTTTATTTCGTCTCATTTCATTTCACTTTATTTCATTTCTTTTCGTCGCATTTTATTTCATTTCATTTTATATCATTTCATTTCACTTCATTTCAATTCAACTAATTTCATTTCACTGCATTTTATTTCATTTCATTTTATTTCAATTAAATTCGGTTAATATTATTTCATTTTGTTTCATTCCAATACATTTTGTTTTATTTCATTTCATTTCATTTCCTTTCATTTTATCTCATCTAATCTCATTTCAGTTCCTCTTATTTCGTACCATTTTATTTTTCGTTTTTCGTTTTTCTGTTTATTTGGAAATGATGTGGTTTTTTGTTATATATTTTTTTTATTTTCATTTAATTTCATTTCATTTCATCTCATTTTATTTCACTTTGTTCCATTTCTTTTCGTCTCATTTCATTTCATTTCATTTCATTTTATTTCAACTTATATAATTTCATTTAATTTCATTTCATTGCATTTTATTTCATTTCATTTTATTTCATTTAAATTCAGTTTAATTCACTTCATTTCATTTTATTTCATTTCATTTCCCTTCATTTTATCTCATTTCGTTTCATTTCAGTTCCTTTTATTTCGTATCATTTTATTTTTCGTTTTTCGTCTCTCTGTTTATTTGGAAATAATATAGTTTTTCGTTAATTATTTTTTTTACTTTATTTGTTTTCATTTCATTTCATTTTGGTTTTTCGTTTCTCTGTTTAATTGAAAAAGATTTGGTTTTTTGTTATATATTTTTCTATTTTCATTTCTTTTCACTCATTTCGTTACACTTTATTTTATTACTTTTCGTCTCATTTCATTTAATTTCACTGCATTTCATTTCATTTCATTTCATTTTATTTTCGTTTTTCGTTTCTCTGTTTATGTGAAAATGATTTCCTTTTTTGCTATGTATTTTGTTTGTTTTCATTTAACTTCATTTTATTTTAATTCATTAGAAAACATTTCATTTGGTTCCACTTCATTTCATCTGATTTCATTTCATTTCAAATCATATTATTTCATTTTGTTTCATTTCATTTCGTTTCGTTCCATTTCATTTTATTTGATTTCGTTTCAGATCATTTTATTTCATTTCAATTAATTTCATTTCATCTCGTTTCATTTCATTTTATTTCATTTCATTTTAATTCATTTCATTGCATTTCATTTCATTTGACTGCAATTCATTTCATTTCGTTTTGTTTTCGTTTTTCGTTTCTCTGTTTATTTGGAAATGATTTTGTTTTTCGTTAAATATTTTGTTTATTTTCATTTGTCTTCATTTCGCTTAATTTCATTTCATCTCATTTCAGTTCATTTTATTTCATTTCTTTTCGTTTCATTTCATTTTATTACATTTCATTTCATTTCATTTCATTTCATCTCATTTCATTTCATTTCATCTCATTTCATTTCATTTCATCTCATTTCATTTCATTTCATCTCATTTCATTTCATTTCATCTCATTTCATTTCATTTCATCTCATTTCATTTCATTTCATCTCATTTCATTTCATTTCATCTCATTTCATTTCATTTAAATTAGTTTAATTTCATTTCAAATCCATTTATTTCATTTTATTTCATTTCATTTAATTTCGTTTCTTTTCATTTCTTTTTATTTCAACTCATTTCATTTAATTTCAATTCTTTTCATTTCATTTCAATTCATTTCATTCATTTATTATCATTTCGCTTCATTTCACTTCATTTCAATTCATCGCAAATAATATCGTTTCATTTAATTTCGTTTGACTTCATTTGATTTCAATTCATTTGATTTCATTTCATATCATTTTATTTTCGTTTTTCGTCTCTCTGTTTATTTGGAAATGATTTGGTTTTTTGTTACATATTTTTTTATATTAATTTTTTTTTCATTTCATTTCATCTCATTTCATTAAATATTATTTAATTTTTTTTCATTTCATTTCACTGCATTTCATTTCATTTCTTTTTATTTTCGTTTTTCGTTCCTTTGTTTATTTGGAAATGAATTGGTATTTTGTTATATATTTTTTTATTTTCATTTATTTTCATTTTATTTCGTCTCATTTCATTTCACTTTATTTCATTTCTTTTCGTCGCATTTTATTTCATTTCATTTTATATCATTTCATTTCACTTCATTTCAATTCAACTAATTTCATTTCACTGCATTTTATTTCATTTCATTTTATTTCAATTAAATTCGGTTAATATTATTTCATTTTGTTTCATTCCAATACATTTTGTTTTATTTCATTTCATTTCATTTCCTTTCATTTTATCTCATCTAATCTCATTTCAGTTCCTCTTATTTCGTACCATTTTATTTTTCGTTTTTCGTTTTTCTGTTTATTTGGAAATGATGTGGTTTTTTGTTATATATTTTTTTTATTTTCATTTAATTTCATCTTATTTTAATTCACTTTGTTCCATTTCTTTTCGTCTCATTTCATTTCATTTCCCTGCATTTCATTTCATTTCATTTTATTACAAATTGATATAATTTCATTTATTTTAATTTCACTGCATTTTATTTCATTTCATTTTATTTCATTAAATTCAGTTTAATTCATTTCATTTCATTTCCCTTCATTTTATCTCATTTCGTTTCATTTCAGTTCCTTTTTTTTATTTTCGTTTTTCGTTTCTCTGTTTATTTGAAAATGATTTGGTTTTTTGTTATATATTTTGTTTATATTTATTTGTTTTCATTTCAATTCTATTCATTTCAATTCATTTCATTTTCTTTTCATTTCATCTCATTTAACTTAAATTAATATCATTTTATTTCATTTCATTTTACTTCATTTTATTTCCTTTCATTTTATTTTATTTCATTTCATTTTATTTTATTTCAGTTCATCTCATCTCATTTCAATTATTTCAGTTGCTTTTATTTTATTTATTTCATTTATTTCATTTCGTTCAATTTCTTTTAATTCGTTTCAATTCATTTAATTTCATTTCAGTTTGGTTTTTCGTTTCTCTGCTTATTTGGAAATGATTTGCTATTTCGTTATATATTATTTTATTATCATTTATTTTCATTTTATTTCATCTCATTTCATTTCACATTATTTATTTCTCATTTCATTTCATTCGACTGCATTACATTTCATTTCGTTTCATTTTCGTTTTTCGTTTCTCTGTTTATTTGGAAATGATTTAGCTTTTTATTAAATATTTTGATTTATTTTTATTTCACTTCATTTTAGTTTTTCGATTTTCTGTTTATTTGGAAATGATGTGGTTTTTTGTTATACATTTTTTTTATTTTCATTTACTTTCATTTCATTTCATCTCATTTTATTTCACTCTGTTCCATTTCTTTTCGTCTAATTTCATTTCATTTCACTGCATTTCATTTCATTTCATTTTATTTCAACTTATATAATTTCACTTAATTTCATTTCATTGCATTTTATTTCATTTCATTTTATTTCATTTAAATTCAGTTTAAAAAACTTCATTTCATTTTATTTCAATTCATTTTATCTCATTTCGTTTCATTTCAGTTCCTTTTATTTCATTTCATCTTATTTTCGTTTTTCGTTTCTCTTTTTATTTGAAAATGATTTGGTTTTTGTTTATATATTTTGTTTATTTTTGTTTGTTTTAACTTCTTTTCATTTCATTTTCGTTTTATTTCGTTTTTTTTCACTTCATTTCTTTTCATTTCATTTCATCTCATTTCATTTAATTTCAATTCTGTTCATTTCATTTCAGTTCATTTCATTTCATTTCTTTTCATTTCGGTTCATATTCGTTTTTCGTTTCTCTGTTTATTTGGAAATGATTTAGCTTTTTGTTAGTTATTTTGTTTATTTTGATTTATTTTTATTTCATTTCGTTTTAGTTTTTCGATTTCTGTTTATTTGGAATTGATGTGTTTTTTTGTTATATATTTTTTTTTATTTTCATTAACTTTCATTTAATTTCATTTCATTTTAATTCACTTTGTTCCATTTCTTCTCGTCTCATTTCATATCATTTTACTGCATTTCATATCATTTCATTTTATTACAAATTTATATTATTTCATTTAATTTCATTTCCTTGCATTTCATTTCATTTCATTTTATTTCATTAAATTCAGTTTATTTCATTTCATTTCAGTTAATTTCATTTCCCTTCATTTTATCTCATTTCGTTTCATTTCAGTTCCTTTTATTTCATTTCATTCTATTTTCGTTTTTCGTTTCTCTGTTTATTTGAAAATGATTTGGTTTTTTGTTATATATTTTGTTTATTTTTATTTGTTTTCATTTCAATTCATTTCATTTCAGTTCATTTTATTTCATTTCATTTCTTTTCTATCCATTTCATTTCAGTTCAGTTCATTTCATTTCATTTCATCTCCTTTCATCTCATTTAAATTCATTTCATTTTATTTCAAATCATTTTATTTCATTTTATTTCATTTCATTTCATTCCCTTTCATTTTATCTCATTTAATGTCATTTCTGTTCCTCTTATTTCGTACCATATTATTTTTCGTTTATCGTAATTCTGTTTATTTGGAAATGATTTAGTTTTTTGTTAATTATTATGCTTATTTTTATTTGTTTTCATTTCATTTCAATTTTCATTTTCGTTTCTCTGTTTATTTGGAAAATATTTGGTTTTATGTTACATATTTTTTTTCATTTATTTTCATTTCATTTCATCTCATTTCATTACTTTTTATTTCATTTCATTTCTTCACATATCATATCAATTCACTGCATTTCATTTCATTTCATTTTATTTTCGTTTCTCTGTTTATTTGGAAATGATTTAGCTTTTTGTTAGTTATTTTGTTTATTTTGATTTATTTTTATTTCATTTCGTTTTAGTTTTTCGATTTCTGTTAATTTGGAAATGATGTGTTTTTTTTGTTATATATTTTTTTTTATTTTCATTAACTTTCATTTAATTTCATCTCATTTTAATTCACTTTGTTCCATTTCTTTTCGTCTCATTTCATATCATTTTACTGCATTTCATATCATTTCATTTTATTACAAATTTATATTATTTCATTTAATTTCATTTCCTTGCATTTCATTTCATTTCATTTTATTTCATTAAATTCAGTTTAATTCATTTCATTTCAGTTAATTTCATTTCCCTTCATTTTATCTCATTTCGTTTCCTTTCAGTTCCTTTTATTTCATTTCATTCTATTTTCGTTTCTCTGTTTATTTCAAAATGATTTGGTTTTTTGTTGTATATTTTGTTTATTTTTATTTGTTTTCATTTCAATTCATTTCATTTCAGTTCATTTTATTTCATTTCATTTCTTTTCTATCCATTTCATTTCAGTTCAGTTCATTTCATTTCATTTCATTTCATCTCCTTTCATCTCATTTAAATTCATTTCATTTTATTTCAAATCATTTTAATTCATTTTATTTCATTTCATTTCATTCCCTTTCATTTTATCTCATCTAATGTCATTTCTGTTCCTCTTATTTCGTACCATATTATTTTTCGTTTTTCGTAATTCTGTTTATTTGGAAATGATTTAGTTTTTTGTTAATTATTATGCTTATTTTTATTTGTTTTCATTTCTTTTCATTTTTCTTTTTCGTTTCTCTGTTTATTTGGAAAATATTTGGTTTTATGTTACATATTTTTTTTTCATTTATTTTCATTTCATTTCATCTCATTTCATTACTTTTTATTTCATTTCAATTCTTCACATTTCATATCAATTCACTGCATTTCATTTCATTTCATTTTATTTTCGTTTTTCGTTTCTATGTTTATTTGGAAATGATTTAGCTTTTTGATATATATTTTGTTTATTTTGATTTATTTTTATTTCATTTCATTTTAGATTTTCGATGTTCTGTTTATTTGGAAATGATGTGGTTTTTTGTTATATATTTTTTTTTATTTTCATTTACTTTCATTTAATTTCATCTCATTTTAATTCACTTTGTTCCATTTCTTTTCGTCTCATTTCATTTCATTTCGTCTCATTTCATTTCATTTCTCGCATTTCATTTCATTTCATTTTATTACAAATTGATATAATTTCGTTTATTTTCATTTCATTGCATTTTATTTCATTTCATTCTGTTTCATTAAATTCAGTTTAATTCATTTCATTTCATTTCCCTTCATTTTATCTCATTTCGTTTCATTTGAGTTCCTTGTTTTTTTTTTCTTTTTTCCTTTGTCTGTTTATTGGAAAATGATTTGGTTTTTTGTTATATATTTTGTTTATTTTTATTTGTTTTCATTTCAATTCTATTCATTTCAATTCATTTTATTTCATTTCATTTCATTTCATCTCGTTTCATTCCATTTCATTTCATCTCATTTAACTTAAATTAATATCATTTTATTTCATTTCATTTTACTTCATTTTATTTCCTTTCATTTTATTTTATTTCATTTCATTTTATTTTATTTCATTTCATTTTATTTTATTTCAGTTCATTTCATCTCATTTCATTTATTTCAGTTGTTTTTATTTCATTTCATTTCTTTTTATTTTTCGTTTTTCGTCTCTCTGTTTATTTGGTAATGATTTAGTTCTTTGTTATACATTTTGATTATTTTTACTTGTTTTCATTTCATTTCATTTAAGCTCAATTTTTTTTAATTCGTTTCAATTCATTTAATTTCATTTCAGTTTGGTTTTTCGTTTCTCTGTTTATTTGGAAATGATTTGCTATTTCGTTATATATTATTTTATTATCATTTATTTTCATATTATTTCATCTCATTTCATTTCACATTATTTATTTCTCATTTCATTTCAGTCGACTGCATTTCATTTCATTTCGCTTCATTTTCGTTTTTTGTTTCTCTGTTTATTTGGAAATGATTTAGCTTTTTATTAAATATTTTGATTTATTTTTACTTCATTTCATTTTAGTTTCTCGATTTTCTGTTTATTTGGAAATGATGTGGTTTTGTGTTATATATCTTTTTTATTTTCATTTACTTTCATTTCATTTCATCTCATTTTATTTCACTTTGTTCCATTTCTTTTCGTCTCATTTCATTTCATTTCATTTTATTTCAACTTATATAATTTCATTTAATTTCATTTCATTGCATTTTATTTCATTTCATTTTATTTCATTTAAATTCAGTTTAATTCACTTCATTTCATTTTATTTCATTTCATTTCCCTTCATTTTATCTCATTTCGTTTCATTTCAGTTCCTTTTATTTCGTATCATTTTATTTTTCGTTTTTCTTCTCTCTGTTTATTTGGAAATAATATAGTTTTTTGTTAATTATTTTATTTACTTTATTTGTTTTCATTTCATTTCATTTTGGTTTTTCGTTTCTCTGTTTAATTGAAAAAGATTTGGTTTTTTGTTATATATTTTTCTATTTTCATTTCTCTTCACTCATTTCGTTACACTTTATTTCATTACTTTTCGTCTCATTTCATTTAATTTCACTGCATTTCATTTCATTTCATTTCATTTTATTTTCGTTTTTCGTTTCTCTGTTTATGTGAAAATGATTTCCTTTTTTGCTATGTATTTTGTTTGTTTTCATTTAACTTCATTTTATTTTAATTCATTAGAAAACATTTCATTTGGTTCCACTTCATTTCATCTGATTTCATTTCATTTCAAATCATATTATTTCATTTTGTTTCATTTCATTTCGTTTCGTTCCATTTCATTTTATTTCATTTCGTTTCAGATAATTTTATTTCATTTCAATTAATTTCATTTCATCTCGTTTCATTTCATTTTATTTCATTTCATTTTAATTCATTTCATTGCATTTCATTTCATTTGACTGCAATTCATTTCATTTCGTTTTGTTTTCGTTTTTCGTTTCTCTGTTTATTTGGAAATGATTTTGTTTTTCGTTAAATATTTTGTTTATTTTCATTTGTCTTCATTTCGCTTAATTTCATTTCATCTCATTTCAGTTCATTTTATTTCATTTCTTTTCGTTTCATTTCATTTTATTACATTTCATTTCATTTCATTTCATTTCATCTCATTTCATTTCATTTCATCTCATTTCATTTCATTTCATCTCATTTAATTTCATTTCATCTCATTTCATTTCATTTCATCTCATTTCATTTCATTTCATCTCATTTCATTTCATTTAAATTAGTTTAATTTCATTTCAAATCCATTTATTTCATTTTATTTCATTTCATTTAATTTCGTTTCTTTTCATTTCTTTTTATTTCAACTCATTTCATTTAATTTCAATTCTTTTCATTTCATTTCAATTCATTTCATTCATTTATTATCATTTCGCTTCATTTCACTTCATTTCAATTCATCGCAAATAATATCGTTTCATTTAATTTCGTTTGACTTCATTTGATTTCAATTCATTTGATTTCATTTCATATCATTTTATTTTCGTTTTTCGTCTCTCTGTTTATTTGGAAATGATTTGGTTTCTTGTTACATATTTTTTTATATTAATTTTTTTTTCATTTCATTTCATCTCATTTCATTAAATATTATTTAATTTTTTTTCATTTCATTTCACTGCATTTCATTTCATTTCTTTTTATTTTCGTTTTTCGTTCCTTTGTTTATTTGGAAATGAATTGGTATTTTGTTATATATTTTTTTATTTTCATTTATTTTCATTTTATTTCGTCTCATTTCATTTCACTTTATTTCATTTCTTTTCGTCGCATTTTATTTCATTTAATTTTATATCATTTCATTTCACTTCATTTCAATTCAACTAATTTCATTTCACTGCATTTTATTTCATTTCATTTTATTTCAATTAAATTCGGCTTATATTATTTCATTTTGTTTCATTCCAATACATTTTGTTTTATTTCATTTCATTTCATTTCCTTTCATTTTATCTCATCTAATTTCATTTCAGTTCCTCTTATTTCGTACCATTTTATTTTTCGTTTTTCGTTTTTCTGTTTATTTGGAAATGATGTGGTTTTTTGTTATATATTTTTTTTATTTTCATTTAATTTCATCTTATTTTAATTCACTTTGTTCCATTTCTTTTCGTCTCATTTCATTTCATTTCCCTGCATTTCATTTCATTTCATTTTATTACAAATTGATATAATTTCATTTATTTTCATTTCACTGCATTTTATTTCATTTCATTTTATTTCATTAAATTCAGTTTAATTCATTTCATTTCATTTCCCTTCATTTTATCTCATTTCGTTTCATTTCAGTTCCTTTTTTTTATTTTCGTTTTTCGTTTCTCTGTTTATTTGAAAATGATTTGGTTTTTTGTTATATATTTTGTTTATATTTATTTGTTTTCATTTCAATTCTATTCATTTCAATTCATTTCATTTTCTTTTCATTTCATCTCATTTAACTTAAATTAATATCATTTTATTTCATTTCATTTTACTTCATTTTATTTCCTTTCATTTTATTTTATTTCATTTCATTTTATTTTATTTCAGTTCATCTCATCTCATTTCAATTATTTCAGTTGCTTTTATTTCATTTCATTTCTTTTTATTTTTCGTTTTTCGGCTCTCTGTTTATTTGGTAATGATTTAGTTCTTTGTTATACATTTTGATTATTTTTATTTGTTTTCATTTCATTTTTCGTTTTTCGTCTCTCTGTTTATTTGGTAATGATTTAGTTCTTTGTTATACATTTTGATTATTTTTATTTGTTTTCATTTCATTTCATTTAAGTTCAATTTCTTTTAATTCGTTTCAATTCATTTAATTTCATTTCAGTTTGGTTTTTCGTTTCTCTGCTTATTTGGAAATGATTTGCTATTTCGTTATATATTATTTTATTATCATTTATTTTCATTTTATTTCATCTCATTTCATTTCACATTATTTATTTCTCATTTCATTTCATTCGACTGCATTACATTTCATTTCGTTTCATTTTCGTTTTTCGTTTCTCTGTTTATTTGGAAATGATTTAGCTTTTTATTAAATATTTTGATTTATTTTTATTTCACTTCATTTTAGTTTTTCGATTTTCTGTTTGTTTGGAAATGATGTGGTTTTTTGTTATACATTTTTTTTTATTTTCATTTACTTTCATTTCATTTCATCTCATTTTATTTCACTCTGTTCCATTTCTTTTCGTCTAATTTCATTTCATTTCACTGCATTTCATTTCATTTCATTTTATTTCAACTTATATAATTTCACTTAATTTCATTTCATTGCATTTTATTTCATTTCATTTTATTTCATTTAAATTCAGTTTAATTAACTTCATTTCATTTTATTTCAATTCATTTTATCTCATTTCGTTTAATTTCAGTTCCTTTTATTTCATTTCATCTTATTTTCGTTTTTCGTTTCTCTTTTTATTTGAAAATGATTTGGTTTTTGTTTATATATTTTGTTTATTTTTATTTGTTTTCATTTCAATTCATTTCATTTCAATTCATTTCATTTCAATTCATTTTATTTCTTTCATTTCGTTTCATTCCATTTCATTTCAGTTCAGTTCAGTTCATCTCATTTCATCTCGTTTAAATTCATTTCATTTCATTTCAAATAATTTTATTTCATTTTATTTCATTTCAGATCATTTCATTTCGTTTCGTTCCATTTCATTTCATTACTTATCATTTCATTTCGTTACACTTCACTTCAATTCATATCATTTCATTTCATTTCATTTCTTTTCTTTTCATTTCATTTCATTTCATTTTAATTCATTTAAAATTATTTCGTCTCATTTAATTTTGTTTCACTTCATTTCATTTCAATTCATTTCTTATCAATTCATTTCGTTTTATTTCATTTCCTTATATTTTCGTTTTTCGCCTCTCTGTTAATTTGGAAATGATTTGGTGTTTTGTTATACATTTTTTTTATTTTCATTTAATTTCATTTCATTTCATTTTAATTCATTACAAATCATTTCATTTCTTTTCATATCGTTTCAATTCATTCAGTTTCGTTTTTCGTTTTACTGTTTATTTGGAGTTGATTTGGTTTTTCGTTATATAATTTATATATTTGTATTTTTTTTCTTTTTATTTCATTTCAAACCATTTCGTTTCATTTTATGTAATTTAATTTAATTTTATATCATTTAATTTTATTTCATTTCATTTTATTTAATATATTTTCATTTAATTTCATTTCATCTCATTTCTTTTCATTTTATTTCATTTAATTTTGTTTCATTTCATTTTATTTTATTTCATTTGCTTTCATCTTGTTTCATTTCATTTCAGTTCCGTTTATTTCATTTCATTTTTTTCGGTTTTCGTTTTTCTGTTTATTTGGAAATATTATTTTTTTGTTACAAATTTTGTTTATTTTTAATTGTTTTTACTTGATTTCATTTCATTTCTTTTTTGTTTTTCGCTTCTCAGTTTATTTGGAAATGATTTGGTTTTTTGTTATATATCTCGTTTATTTTTAGTTGTTTTCATATCATTTCATTTAAGTTAATTTTTTTTTAATTCATTTCATTTTCGTTTTTCGTTTCTCAGTTTATTTGAAAAAGGTTTGGTTTTTTGTTATATAATTTGTTTATTTTTATTTGTTTTCATTTCATTTCATTTCTAAAAATTTCATTTCCTTTTATCTCATTTAGCTTAATTTAATGTCATTTTATTTCATTTCATTTTATTTTATTTCATTTTATCTCATTTCATATCATTTCATTTACTTCAGTTGCTTTTATTTCGTTTCATTTCTTTTTATTTTTCGTATTTCGTCTCTCTGTTTATTTGGTAATGATTTAGTTCTTTGTTATACATTTTGATTATTTTTATTTGTTTTCATTTAATTTTTCGTTTTTCGTCTCTCTGTTTATTTGGTAATGATTTAGTTCTTTCTTATACATTTTGATTATTTTTATTTGTTTTCATTTCATTTCATTTAAGTTCAATTTTTTTTAATTCGCTTCAATTCATTTAATTTCATATCAGTTTGGTTTTTCGTTTCTCTGTTTATTTGGAAATGATTTGCTATTTCGTTATATATTTTTTTATTATCATTTATTTTCATTTTATTTCATCTCATTTCATATTATTTATTTCTCATTTCATTTCATTCCACTGCATTACATTTCATTTCGTTTCAGTTTCGTTTTTCGTTTCTCTATTTATTTGGAAATAATATAGTTTTTTGTTAATAATTTTGTTTACTTTATTTGTTTTCATTTCATTTCATCTCATTTTATTGCACTTTGTTCCATTTCTTTTCGTCTCATTTCATTTCATTTCACTGCTTTTCATTTCATTTCATTTTATTTCAACTTATATAATTTCATTTAATTTCATTTCATTGCATTTTATTTCATTTCATTTGATTTCATTTAAATTCAGTTTAATTCATTTCATTTTATTTTATTTCATTTCATTTCCCTTCATTTTATCTCATTTCGTTTCATTTCAGTTCCTTTTATTTCGTATCATTTTATTTTTCGTTTTTCGTCTCTCCGTTTATTTAGAAATAATATAGTTTTTTGTTAATAATTTTGTTTACTTTATTTGTTTTCATTTCATTTCATTTCGGTTTTTCGTTTCTCTGTTTATTTGGAAAAGATTTGGTTTTTTGTTATATATTTTTCTATTTTCATTTCTTTTCACTCATTTCGTTACACTTTATTTCATTACTTTTCGTCTCATTTCATTTAATTTCACTGCATTTCATTTCATTTCATTTCATTTTATTTTCGTTTTTCGTTTCTCTGTTTATGTGAAAATGATTTGCTTTTTTGCTATGTATTTTTTTTTGTTTTCATTTAACTTCATTTTATTTTAATTCATTAGAAATCATTTCATTTCGTTCCACTTCATTTCATCTGATTTCTTTTCATTTCAAATCATTTTATTTCATTTCATTTCATTTCGTTTCGTTCCATTTCATTTTATTTCATTTCGTTTCAGATCATTTTATTTCATTTCAATTAATTTCATTTCATTTCGTTTCATTTCATTTCATTTCATTTTAATTCATTTCATTGCGTTTCATTTCATTTGACTGCAATTCATTTCATTTCGTTTTGTTTTCGTTTTTCGTTTCTCTGTTTATTTGGAAATGATTTTGTTTTTCGTTAAATATTTTGTTTATTTTCATTTGTCTTCATTTCGCTTAATTTCATTTCATCTCATTTCAGTTCATTTTATTTCATTTCTTTTCGTTTCATTTCATTTTATTACATTTCATTTCATTTTATCTCATTTCATTTCATTTCATCTCATTTCATTTCATCTCATTTCATTTCATTTAAATTAGTTTAATTTCATTTCAAATCCATTTATTTCATTTCATTTCATTTCATTTAATTTCGTTTCTTTTCATTTCTTTTTATTTCAACTCTTTTCATTTAATTTCAATTCTTTTCATTTCATTTCAATTCATTTCATTCATTTATTATCATTTCGCTTCATTTCATTTCATTTCAAGTCATCGCAAATAATATCGTTTCATTTAATTTCGTTTGACATCATTTGTTTTCAATTCATTTGATTTCATTTCATATCATTTTATTTTCGTTTTTCGTCTCTCTGTTTATTTGGAAGTGATTTGGTTTCTTGTTACATATTTTTTTTTATTTTAATTTTTTTTCATTTCATTTCATCTCATTTCATTCAAATTTATTTAATTTTTTTTCATTTCATTTCACTGCATTTCATTTCATTTCTTTTTAGTTTCGTTTTTCGTTCCTTTGTTTATTAGGAAATGAATTGGTATTTTGTTATATATTTTTTTATTTTCATTTATTTTCATTTTATTTCGTCTCATTTCATTTCACTTTATTTCATTTCTTTTCGTCGCATTTTATTTCATTTCATTTTATATCGTTTCATTTCACTTCATTTCAATTGTACTAATTTCATTTCACTGCATTTTATTTCATTTCATTTTATTTCAATTAAATTCGGTTTATATTATTTCATTTTGTTTCATTCCAATACATTTTGTTTTATTTCATTTCATTTCATTTCCTTTCATTTTATCTCATCTAATTTCATTTCAGTTCCTCTTATTTCGTACAATTTTATTTTTCGTTTTTCTGTTTATTTGGAAATGATTTAAATTTCTGTTAATTACTTTGTTTTTTTATTTGTTTTCTTATCATTTCATTTTCCTTTTTCGTTTCTCTGTTTATTTGGAAAAGATTTGGTTTTTTGTTACATTGCTTTTTTTCATTTATTTTAATTCATTTCATCTCATTGCATTACACTTTATTTCATTTCTTTTCGTCTCATTTCTTTTCATTTCACTGCGTTTCATTTCATTTCATTTTATTTGAATTTATCTTATTTCATTTGATTTGAATTCATTGCATTTTATTCCATTTCATTTAAATTCATTTAAATTCAGTTTAATTCATTACATTTCATTTTTTTTCATTTCATTTCATTTCCCTTCATTTTATCTCATTTCGTTTCATTTCAGTTTGTTTTGTTTCGTATCATTTTATTTTTCGTTTTTCGTCTCTCTGTTTATTTGTAAATGATATAGTTTTTTGTTAATTATTTTATTTATTTTTATTTGTTTTCATTTCTTTTCATTTTGGTTTTTCGTTTCTCTGTTTATTTGGAAAAGATTTGGTTTTTTGTTATATATTTTTCTAATTTCATTTCTTTTCATCTCATATCTTACATTTTAGTTCATTACTTTTCGTCTAATTTCATTTCATTTTACTTCATTTCATTTCATTCAATTTTATTTTCGTTTTTCCTTTCGCTGTTTATTTAAAAATGATTTGGTTTTTTGTTATATATTTTGTTTATTTTTATATGTTTTCATTTCACTTCATTTGATTTCAGTTCATTTTATTTCATTTCATTACGTTTCAATCCATTTCATTTCATTTCAATTCATTCCATTTCATTTCATTTCATTTCATTTCAATCCATTTCATTTCATTTAATATAGTTTAATTTCATTTCATTCCATTTCATTTCAGTTCAGTTCATTTTATTTCATCTCATTTCATCTCATTTAAATTCATTTCTTTTTATTTCAAATCATTTTTTTCATTTCATTTCATTTAAATTCATTACAAATCATTTCATTTCGTTTCAATTCATTTCATTTCATTTCATTTCATTACATCTCATTTCATTTAATTTTAATTCTTTTAATTTCATTTCAATTCATTTCATTTCAATTCATTATATTTCATTTCATTCCGTTTCGTTTTATTTCATTAGAAATAATTTCATTTCATTTCAAATCATTTTATTTCATGTCATTTCATTTCATTTCATTTCAATTCATTTCATTTCATTTCATTTTATTTCAATTCATATCATTTCATTTCATTTCATTTCATTTCATCTCATATCTTTTAATTTCAATTCTTTTCGTTTCATTTCAATTCATTTCATTTCGGTTCATTTTCGTTTGTCGTTTCTCTGTTTATTTGGAAAAAAATTAAGCTTTTTGTTAATTATTTTGTTTATTTTGATTTATTTTTATTTCATTTCGTTTTAGTTTTTCGATTTCTGTTTATTTAGAAATGATTTGTTTTTTTGTTATATATTTTTTTTTATTTTCATTAACTTTCATTTAATTTCATTTTTCTTTTTCGTTTCTCTGTTTATTTGGAAAATATTTGGTTTTTTGTTACATATTTTTTTTTCATATGTTTTCATTTCATTTCATCTCATTTCATTACACTTTATTTCATTTCGTTTTTTTCTCATTTCATATCATTTCACTGCATTTCATTTCATTTCATTTTATTTTCGTTTTTCGTACCTCTGTTTATTTGAAAATGATTTTGTTTTTTTTATATATTTTGTTTATTTTCTTTTGTTTTCATTTCAATTCATTTCATTTCATTTCATTTGTTTTTTTCACTTCATTTCTTTTCATTTCATCTCATTTCATTTAATTTCAATTCTATTCATTTCATTTCAGTTCAATTCATTTTAGTTTTTCGATTTTCTGTTTATTTGGAAATGATGTGGTTTTTTGTTATATACTTTTATTATTTTCATTTACTTTCATTTAATTTCATCTCATTTTAATTCACTTTGTTCCATTTCTTTTCGTCTCATTTCATTTCATTTCCCTTCATTTTATCTCATTTTGTTTCATTTCAGTTCCTTTAATTTCATTTCATCTTATTTTCGTTTTTCGTTTCTCTTTTTATTTGAAAATGATTTGGTTTTCTTTTATATATTTTGTTTATTTTTATTTGTTTTCATTTCAATTCATTTCATTTCAATTCATTTTATTTCATTTCATTTCGTTTCATTTCATTTCATTTCATTTCATCTGGTTTAAATTCATTTCATTTCATTTCAAATAATTTTATTTCATTTTATTTCATTTCAAATCATTTCATTTCGTTTCGTTCCATTTCATTTCATTACTTATCATTTCATTTCGTTACACTTCACTTCAATTCATATCATTTCATTTCATTTCTTTTCTTTTCATTTCATTTCATTTCATTTTAATTCATTTAATATTATTTCGTCTCATTTAATTTTGTTTCACTACATTTCATTTCAGTTCATTTCTTATCAATTCATTTCGTTTTATTTCATTTCCTTATATTTTCGTTTTTCGCCCCTCTGTTAATTTGGAAATGATTTGGTGTTTTGTTATACATTTTTTTTATTTTCATTTAATTTCATTTCATTTCATTTTAATTCATTACAAATCATTTCATTTCTTTTCATATCGTTTCAATTCATTCAGTTTCGTTTTTCGTTTTACTGCTTATTTGGAGTTGATTTGGTTTTTCGTTATATAATTTATATATTTGTAATTTTTTTCTTTTTATTTCATTTCAAATCATTTCATTTCATTTTATGTAATTTAATTTAATTTTGTATCATTTCATTTTATTTCATTTCATTTTATTTAATATATTTTCATTTAATTTCATTTCATCTAATTTCTTTTCATTTTATTTCATTTAATTTTGTTTCATTTCATTTTATTTTATTTCATTTGCTTTCATCTTGTTTCATTTCATTTCAGTTCCGTTTATTTCATTTCATTTTTTTCGGTTTTCGTTTTTCTGTTTATTTGGAAATATTATTTTTTTGTTACAAATTTTGTTTATTTTTAATTGTTTTTACTTGATTTCATTTCATTTCTTTTTTGTTTTTCGCTTCTCAGTTTATTTGGAAATGATTTGGTTTTTTGTTATATATCTCGTTTATTTTTAGTTGTTTTCATATCATTTCATTTAAGTTAATTTTTTTTTAATTCATTTCATTTTCGTTTTTCGTTTCTCAGTTTATTTGAAAAAGGTTTGGTTTTTTGTTATATAATTTGTTTATTTTTATTTGTTTTCATTTCATTTCATTTCTAAAAATTTCATTTCCTTTTATCTCATTTAGCTTAATTTAATGTCATTTTATTTCATTTCATTTTATTTTATTTCATTTTATCTCATTTCATATCATTTCATTTACTTCAGTTGCTTTTATTTCATTTCATTTCTTTTTATTTTTCGTATTTCGTCTCTCTGTTTATTTGGTAATGATTTAGTTCTTTGTTATACATTTTGATTATTTTTATTTGTTTTCATTTAATTTTTCGTTTTTCGTCTCTCTGTTTATTTGGTAATGATTTAGTTCTTTCTTATACATTTTGATTATTTTTATTTGTTTTCATTTCATTTCATTTAAGTTCAATTTTTTTTAATTCGCTTCAATTCATTTAATTTCATATCAGTTTGGTTTTTCGTTTCTCTGTTTATTTGGAAATGATTTGCTATTTCGTTATATATTTTTTTATTATCATTTATTTTCATTTTATTTCATCTCATTTCATATTATTTATTTCTCATTTCATTTCATTCCACTGCATTACATTTCATTTCGTTTCAGTTTCGTTTTTCGTTTCTCTATTTATTTGGAAATAATATAGTTTTTTGTTAATAATTTTGTTTACTTTATTTGTTTTCATTTCATTTCATCTCATTTTATTGCACTTTGTTCCATTTCTTTTCGTCTCATTTCATTTCATTTCACTGCTTTTCATTTCATTTCATTTTATTTCAACTTATATAATTTCATTTAATTTCATTTCATTGCATTTTATTTCATTTCATTTGATTTCATTTAAATTCAGTTTAATTCATTTCATTTTATTTTATTTCATTTCATTTCCCTTCATTTTATCTCATTTCGTTTCATTTCAGTTCCTTTTATTTCGTATCATTTTATTTTTCGTTTTTCGTCTCTCCGTTTATTTAGAAATAATATAGTTTTTTGTTAATAATTTTGTTTACTTTATTTGTTTTCATTTCATTTCATTTCGGTTTTTCGTTTCTCTGTTTATTTGGAAAAGATTTGGTTTTTTGTTATATATTTTTCTATTTTCATTTCTTTTCACTCATTTCGTTACACTTTATTTCATTACTTTTCGTCTCATTTCATTTAATTTCACTGCATTTCATTTCATTTCATTTCATTTTATTTTCGTTTTTCGTTTCTCTGTTTATGTGAAAATGATTTGCTTTTTTGCTATGTATTTTTTTTTGTTTTCATTTAACTTCATTTTATTTTAATTCATTAGAAATCATTTCATTTCGTTCCACTTCATTTCATCTGATTTCTTTTCATTTCAAATCATTTTATTTCATTTCATTTCATTTCGTTTCGTTCCATTTCATTTTATTTCATTTCGTTTCAGATCATTTTATTTCATTTCAATTAATTTCATTTCATTTCGTTTCATTTCATTTCATTTTATTTCATTTCATTTTAATTCATTTCATTGCGTTTCATTTCATTTGACTGCAATTCATTTCATTTCGTTTTGTTTTCGTTTTTCGTTTCTCTGTTTATTTGGAAATGATTTTGTTTTTCGTTAAATATTTTGTTTATTTTCATTTGTCTTCATTTCGCTTAATTTCATTTCATCTCATTTCAGTTCATTTTATTTCATTTCTTTTCGTTTCATTTCATTTTATTACATTTCATTTCATTTTATCTCATTTCATTTCATTTCATCTCATTTCATTTCATCTCATTTCATTTCATTTAAATTAGTTTAATTTCATTTCAAATCCATTTATTTCATTTCATTTCATTTCATTTAATTTTGTTTCTTTTCATTTCTTTTTATTTCAACTCTTTTCATTTAATTTCAATTCTTTTCATTTCATTTCAATTCATTTCATTCATTTATTATCATTTCGCTTCATTTCATTTCATTTCAAGTCATCGCAAATAATATCGTTTCATTTAATTTCGTTTGACATCATTTGTTTTCAATTCATTTGATTTCATTTCATATCATTTTATTTTCGTTTTTCGTCTCTCTGTTTATTTGGAAGTGATTTGGTTTCTTGTTACATATTTTTTTTTATTTTAATTTTTTTTCATTTCATTTCATCTCATTTCATTAAAATTTATTTAATTTTTTTTCATTTCATTTCACTGCATTTCATTTCATTTCTTTTTAGTTTCGTTTTTCGTTCCTTTGTTTATTAGGAAATGAATTGGTATTTTGTTATATATTTTTTTATTTTCATTTATTTTCATTTTATTTCGTCTCATTTCATTTCACTTTATTTCATTTCTTTTCGTCGCATTTTATTTCATTTCATTTTATATCGTTTCATTTCACTTCATTTCAATTGTACTAATTTCATTTCACTGCATTTTATTTCAATTAAATTCGGTTTATATTATTTCATTTTGTTTCATTCCAATACATTTTGTTTTATTTCATTTCATTTCATTTCCTTTCATTTTATCTCATCTAATTTCATTTCAGTTCCTCTTATTTCGTACAATTTTATTTTTCGTTTTTCTGTTTATTTGGAAATGATTTAAATTTCTGTTAATTACTTTGTTTTTTTTATTTGTTTTCTTATCATTTCATTTTCCTTTTTCGTTTCTCTGTTTATTTGGAAAAGATTTGGTTTTTTGTTACATTGCTTTTTTTCATTTATTTTAATTCATTTCATCTCATTGCATTACACTTTATTTCATTTCTTTTCGTCTCATTTCTTTTCATTTCACTGCGTTTCATTTCATTTCATTTTATTTGAATTTATCTTATTTCATTTGATTTGAATTCATTGCATTTTATTCCATTTCATTTAAATTCATTTAAATTCAGTTTAATTCATTACATTTCATTTTTTTTCATTTCATTTCATTTCCCTTCATTTTATCTCATTTCGTTTCATTTCAGTTTGTTTTGTTTCGTATCATTTTATTTTTCGTTTTTCGTCTCTCTGTTTATTTGTAAATGATATAGTTTTTTGTTAATTATTTTATTTATTTTTATTTGTTTTCATTTCTTTTCATTTTGGTTTTTCGTTTCTCTGTTTATTTGGAAAAGATTTGGTTTTTTGTTATATATTTTTCTAATTTCATTTCTTTTCATCTCATATCTTACATTTTAGTTCATTACTTTTCGTCTAATTTCATTTCATTTTACTTCATTTCATTTCATTCAATTTTATTTTCGTTTTTCCTTTCGCTGTTTATTTAAAAATGATTTGGTTTTTTGTTATATATTTTGTTTATTTTTATTTGTTTTCATTTCACTTCATTTGATTTCAGTTCATTTTATTTCATTTCATTTCGTTTCAATCCATTTCATTTCATTTCAATTCATTCCATTTCATTTCATTTCATTTCATTTCAATCCATTTCATTTCATTTAATATAGTTTAATTTCATTTCATTCCATTTCATTTCAGTTCAGTTCATTTTATTTCATCTCATTTCATCTCATTTAAATTCATTTCTTTTTATTTCAAATCATTTTTTTCATTTCATTTCATTTAAATTCATTACAAATCATTTCATTTCGTTTCAATTCATATCATTTCATTTCATTTCATTACATCTCATTTCATTTAATTTTAATTCTTTTAATTTCATTTCAATTCATTTCATTTCAATTCATTATATTTCATTTCATTCCGTTTCGTTTTATTTCATTAGAAATAATTTCATTTCATTTCAAATCATTTTATTTCATGTCATTTCATTTCATTTCATTTCAATTCATTTCATTTCATTTCATTTTATTTCAATTCATATCATTTCATTTCATTTCATTTCATTTCATCTCATATCTTTTAATTTCAATTCTTTTCGTTTCATTTCAATTCATTTCATTTCGGTTCATTTTCGTTTGTCGTTTCTCTGTTTATTTGGAAAAAAATTAAGCTTTTTGTTAATTATTTTGTTTATTTTGATTTATTTTTATTTCATTTCGTTTTAGTTTTTCGATTTCTGTTTATTTAGAAATGATTTGTTTTTTTGTTATATATTTTTTTTTATTTTCATTAACTTTCATTTAATTTCATTTTTCTTTTTCGTTTCTCTGTTTATTTGGAAAATATTTGGTTTTTTGTTACATATTTTTTTTTCATATGTTTTCATTTCATTTCATCTCATTTCATTACACTTTATTTCATTTCGTTTTTTTCTCATTTCATATCATTTCACTGCATTTCATTTCATTTCATTTTATTTTCGTTTTTCGTACCTCTGTTTATTTGAAAATGATTTTGTTTTTTTTATATATTTTGTTTATTTTCTTTTGTTTTCATTTCATTTCATTTGTTTTTTTCACTTCATTTCTTTTCATTTCATCTCATTTCATTTAATTTCAATTCTATTCATTTCATTTCAGTTCAATTCATTTTAGTTTTTCGATTTTCTGTTTATTTGGAAATGATGTGGTTTTTTGTTATATACTTTTATTATTTTCATTTACTTTCATTTAATTTCATCTCATTTTAATTCACTTTGTTCCATTTCTTTTCGTCTCATTTCATTTCATTTCCCTTCATTTTATCTCATTTTGTTTCATTTCAGTTCCTTTAATTTCATTTCATCTTATTTTCGTTTTTCGTTTCTCTTTTTATTTGAAAATGATTTGGTTTTCTTTTATATATTTTGTTTATTTTTATTTGTTTTCATTTCAATTCATTTCATTTCAATTCATTTTATTTCATTTCATTTCGTTTCATTTCATTTCATTTCATTTCATCTGGTTTAAATTCATTTCATTTCATTTCAAATAATTTTATTTCATTTTATTTCATTTCAAATCATTTCATTTCGTTTCGTTCCATTTCATTTCATTACTTATCATTTCATTTCGTTACACTTCACTTCAATTCATATCATTTCATTTCATTTCTTTTCTTTTCATTTCATTTCATTTCATTTTAATTCATTTAATATTATTTCGTCTCATTTAATTTTGTTTCACTACATTTCATTTCAGTTCATTTCTTATCAATTCATTTCGTTTTATTTCATTTCCTTATATTTTCGTTTTTCGCCCCTCTGTTAATTTGGAAATGATTTGGTGTTTTGTTATACATTTTTTTTATTTTCATTTAATTTCATTTCATTTCATTTTAATTCATTACAAATCATTTCATTTCTTTTCATATCGTTTCAATTCATTCAGTTTCGTTTTTCGTTTTACTGCTTATTTGGAGTTGATTTGGTTTTTCGTTATATAATTTATATATTTGTAATTTTTTTCTTTTTATTTCATTTCAAATCATTTCATTTCATTTTATGTAATTTAATTTAATTTTGTATCATTTCATTTTATTTCATTTCATTTTATTTAATATATTTTCATTTAATTTCATTTCATCTCATTTCTTTTCATTTTATTTCATTTAATTTTGTTTCATTTCATTTTATTTTATTTCATTTGCTTTCATGTTGTTTCATTTCATTTCAGTTCCGTTTTTTTCATTTTATTTTTTTTTTCGGTTTTCGTTTTTCTGTTTATTTGGAAATATTATTTTTTTGTTACATATTTTGTTTATTTTTAATTGTTTTTATTTGATTTCATTTCATTTCTTTTTTGTTTTTCGCTTCTCAGTTTATTTGGAAATGATTTGGTTTTTTGTTATATATCTCGTTTACTTTTAGTTGTTTTCATATCATTTCATTTAAGTTCATTTTTTTTTAATTCATTTCATTTTCGTTTTTCGTTTCTCAGTTTATTTGATAAAGATTTGGTTTTTTGTTATATAATTTGTTTATTTTTATTTGTTTTCATTTCATTTCATTTCTAACAATTTCATTTCCTTTTATCTCATTTAGCTTAATTTAATATCATTTTATTTCATTTCATTTTATTTTATTTCATTTTATCTCATTTCATCTCATTTCATTTATTTCAGTTGCTTTTATTTCATTTCATTTCTTTTTATTTTTCGTTTTTCGTCTCTCTGTTTATTTGGTAATGATTTAGTTCTTTGTTATACATTTTGATTATTTTTATTTGTTTTCATTTCATTTCATTTAAGTTCAATTTTTTTTAATTCGTTTCAATTCATTAAATATCATTTCAGTTTGGTTTTTCGTTTCTCTGTTTATTTGGAAATGATTTGCTATTTCGTTATATATTTTTTTATAATCATTTATTTTCATTTTATTTCATCTCATTTCATTTCATATTATTTATTTCTCATTTCATTTCATTCGACTGCATTACATTTCATTTCGTTTCATTTTCGTTTTTCGTTTCTCTGTTTATTTGGAAATGATTTAGCTTTTTATTAAATATTTGGATTTATTTTTATTTCATTTCATTTAATTTTTCGATTTTCTGTTTATTTGGAAATTATGTGCTTTTTTATTATATATTTTTTTTTATTTTCATTTACTTTCACTTAATTTCATCTCATTTTATTTCACTTTGTTCCATTTCTTTTCGTCTCATTTCATTTCATTTCACTGCATTTCATTTCATTTCATTTTATTTCAACTTATATAATTTCATTTCATTGCATTTTATTTCATTTCATTTTATTTCATTTAAATTCAGTTTGATTCATTTCATTTCATTTTATTTCATTTCCCTTCATTTTATCTCATTTCGTTTCATTTCAGTTCCTTTTATTTCGTATCATTTTATTTTTCGTTTTTCGTCTCTCTGTTTAATTGGAAATAGTATAGTTTTTTGTTAATTATTTTGTTTACTTAACTTGTTTTCATTTCATTTCATTTTGGTTTTACGTTTCTCTGTTTATTTGGAAAAGATTTGGTTTTTTGTTATATATTTTTCTATTTTCATTTCTTTTCACTCATTTCGTTACACTTTATTTCATTACTTTTCGTATCATTTCATTCCCGCTTTCTGCATTTCATTTCATTTTATTTTTCGTTTCTCTGTTTATTTGGAAAAGATTTCGTTTTTTGTTACATATTTTGTTTATTTTTATTTGTTTTCATTTCACTTCATTTCATTTCAGTTCATTTTAATTCATTTAATTTCGTTTCAATCCATTTCATTTCTTTTCATTTCAATTCATTCCTTTTCATTCTATTTCATTTCATTTCATTTCAATCCATTTTATTTCATTTAATATATTTTAATTTCATTTCATTTCATTCCATTTCATTTCAGTTCAGTTCATTTCATTTCATCTCATTTCATCTCATTTAAATTCATTTCATTTTATTTCAAATCAGTTTTTTCATTTCATTTCATTTAAATTCATTACAAATCATTTAATTTCGTTTCAATTCATTTCAATTCATATCATTTCATTTCATTTCATTTCTTTTCATATCGTTTCAATTCATTCAGTTTCGTTTTTCGTTTTACTGTTTATTTGGAGTTGATTTGGTTTTTCGTTATATAATTTATATATTTGTATTTTTTTTTCTTTTTATTTCATTTCAAATCATTTCATTTCATTTTATGTAATTTAATTTAATTTTGTATCATTTAATTTTATTTCATTCCATTTTATTTAATATATTTTCATTTAATTTCATTTCATCTCATTTCTTTTCATTTTATTTCATTTAATTTTGTTTCATTTCATTTTATTTTATTTCATTTGCTTTCATCTTGTTTCATTTCATTTCAGTTCCGTTTATTTCATTTCATTTTTTTCGGTTTTCGTTTTTCTGTTTATTTGGAAATATTATTTTTTTGTTACAAATTTTGTTTATTTTTAATTGTTTTTACTTGATTTCATTTCATTTCTTTTTTGTTTTTCGCTTCTCAGTTTATTTGGAAATGATTTGGTTTT
The DNA here is from genome assembly GCA_037013455.1 of Ceratitis rosa. Classification (NCBI taxonomy): domain Eukaryota; kingdom Metazoa; phylum Arthropoda; class Insecta; order Diptera; family Tephritidae; genus Ceratitis; species Ceratitis rosa. The sequence goes on along the minus strand of JAWMAG010000014.1, from coordinate 266,255 downwards.
TTGTTATATATCTCGTTTATTTTTAGTTGTTTTCATATCATTTCATTTAAGTTAATTTTTTTTTAATTCATTTCATTTTCGTTTTTCGTTTCTCAGTTTATTTGAAAAAGGTTTGGTTTTTTGTTATATAATTTGTTTATTTTTATTTGTTTTCATTTCATTTCATTTCTAAAAATTTCATTTCCTTTTATCTCATTTAGCTTAATTTAATGTCATTTTATTTCATTTCATTTTATTTTATTTCATTTTATCTCATTTCATATCATTTCATTTACTTCAGTTGCTTTTATTTCATTTCATTTCTTTTTATTTTTCGTATTTCGTCTCTCTGTTTATTTGGTAATGATTTAGTTCTTTGTTATACATTTTGATTATTTTTATTTGTTTTCATTTAATTTTTCGTTTTTCGTCTCTCTGTTTATTTGGTAATGATTTAGTTCTTTCTTATACATTTTGATTATTTTTATTTGTTTTCATTTCATTTCATTTAAGTTCAATTTTTTTTAATTCGCTTCAATTCATTTAATTTCATATCAGTTTGGTTTTTCGTTTCTCTGTTTATTTGGAAATGATTTGCTATTTCGTTATATATTTTTTTATTATCATTTATTTTCATTTTATTTCATCTCATTTCATATTATTTATTTCTCATTTCATTTCATTCCACTGCATTACATTTCATTTCGTTTCAGTTTCGTTTTTCGTTTCTCTATTTATTTGGAAATAATATAGTTTTTTGTTAATAATTTTGTTTACTTTATTTGTTTTCATTTCATTTCATCTCATTTTATTGCACTTTGTTCCATTTCTTTTCGTCTCATTTCATTTCATTTCACTGCTTTTCATTTCATTTCATTTTATTTCAACTTATATAATTTCATTTAATTTCATTTCATTGCATTTTATTTCATTTCATTTGATTTCATTTAAATTCAGTTTAATTCATTTCATTTTATTTTATTTCATTTCATTTCCCTTCATTTTATCTCATTTCGTTTCATTTCAGTTCCTTTTATTTCGTATCATTTTATTTTTCGTTTTTCGTCTCTCCGTTTATTTAGAAATAATATAGTTTTTTGTTAATAATTTTGTTTACTTTATTTGTTTTCATTTCATTTCATTTCGGTTTTTCGTTTCTCTGTTTATTTGGAAAAGATTTGGTTTTTTGTTATATATTTTTCTATTTTCATTTCTTTTCACTCATTTCGTTACACTTTATTTCATTACTTTTCGTCTCATTTCATTTAATTTCACTGCATTTCATTTCATTTCATTTCATTTTATTTTCGTTTTTCGTTTCTCTGTTTATGTGAAAATGATTTGCTTTTTTGCTATGTATTTTTTTTTGTTTTCATTTAACTTCATTTTATTTTAATTCATTAGAAATCATTTCATTTCGTTCCACTTCATTTCATCTGATTTCTTTTCATTTCAAATCATTTTATTTCATTTCATTTCATTTCGTTTCGTTCCATTTCATTTTATTTCATTTCGTTTCAGATCATTTTATTTCATTTCAATTAATTTCATTTCATTTCGTTTCATTTCATTTCATTTTATTTCATTTCATTTTAATTCATTTCATTGCGTTTCATTTCATTTGACTGCAATTCATTTCATTTCGTTTTGTTTTCGTTTTTCGTTTCTCTGTTTATTTGGAAATGATTTTGTTTTTCGTTAAATATTTTGTTTATTTTCATTTGTCTTCATTTCGCTTAATTTCATTTCATCTCATTTCAGTTCATTTTATTTCATTTCTTTTCGTTTCATTTCATTTTATTACATTTCATTTCATTTTATCTCATTTCATTTCATTTCATCTCATTTCATTTCATCTCATTTCATTTCATTTAAATTAGTTTAATTTCATTTCAAATCCATTTATTTCATTTCATTTCATTTCATTTAATTTTGTTTCTTTTCATTTCTTTTTATTTCAACTCTTTTCATTTAATTTCAATTCTTTTCATTTCATTTCAATTCATTTCATTCATTTATTATCATTTCGCTTCATTTCATTTCATTTCAAGTCATCGCAAATAATATCGTTTCATTTAATTTCGTTTGACATCATTTGTTTTCAATTCATTTGATTTCATTTCATATCATTTTATTTTCGTTTTTCGTCTCTCTGTTTATTTGGAAGTGATTTGGTTTCTTGTTACATATTTTTTTTTATTTTAATTTTTTTTCATTTCATTTCATCTCATTTCATTAAAATTTATTTAATTTTTTTTCATTTCATTTCACTGCATTTCATTTCATTTCTTTTTAGTTTCGTTTTTCGTTCCTTTGTTTATTAGGAAATGAATTGGTATTTTGTTATATATTTTTTTATTTTCATTTATTTTCATTTTATTTCGTCTCATTTCATTTCACTTTATTTCATTTCTTTTCGTCGCATTTTATTTCATTTCATTTTATATCGTTTCATTTCACTTCATTTCAATTGTACTAATTTCATTTCACTGCATTTTATTTCAATTAAATTCGGTTTATATTATTTCATTTTGTTTCATTCCAATACATTTTGTTTTATTTCATTTCATTTCATTTCCTTTCATTTTATCTCATCTAATTTCATTTCAGTTCCTCTTATTTCGTACAATTTTATTTTTCGTTTTTCTGTTTATTTGGAAATGATTTAAATTTCTGTTAATTACTTTGTTTTTTTTATTTGTTTTCTTATCATTTCATTTTCCTTTTTCGTTTCTCTGTTTATTTGGAAAAGATTTGGTTTTTTGTTACATTGCTTTTTTTCATTTATTTTAATTCATTTCATCTCATTGCATTACACTTTATTTCATTTCTTTTCGTCTCATTTCTTTTCATTTCACTGCGTTTCATTTCATTTCATTTTATTTGAATTTATCTTATTTCATTTGATTTGAATTCATTGCATTTTATTCCATTTCATTTAAATTCATTTAAATTCAGTTTAATTCATTACATTCCATTTCATTTCAGTTCAGTTCATTTTATTTCATCTCATTTCATCTCATTTAAATTCATTTCTTTTTATTTCAAATCATTTTTTTCATTTCATCTCATTTCTTTTCATTTTATTTCATTTAATTTTGTTTCATTTCATTTTATTTTATTTCATTTGCTTTCATGTTGTTTCATTTCATTTCAGTTCCGTTTTTTTCATTTCATTTTTTTTTCGGTTTTCGTTTTTCTGTTTATTTGGTAATATTATTTTTTTGTTACATATTTTGTTTATTTTTAATTGTTTTTATTTGATTTCATTTCATTTATTTTTTGTTTTTCGCTTCTCAGTTTATTTGGAAATGATTTGGTTTTTTGTTATATATCTCGTTTATTTTTAGTTGTTTTCATATCATTTCATTTAAGTTAATTTTTTTTTTAATTCATTTCATTTTCGTTTTTCATTTCTCAGTTTAGTTGAAAAAGATTTGGTTTTTTGTTATATAATTTGTTTATTTTTATTTGTTTTCATTTCATTTCATTTCTAACGATTTCATTTCCTTTTATCTCATTTAGCTTAATTTAATATCATTTTATTTCATTTCATTTTATTTTATTTCATTTTATTTCATTTTATCTCATTTCATCTCATTTCATTTATTTCAGTTGCTTTTATTTCATTTCATTTCTTTTTATTTTTCGTTTTTCGTCTCTCTGTTTATTTGGTAATGATTTAGTTCTTTGTTATACATTTTGATTATTTTTATTTGTTTTCATTTCATTTTTCGTTTTTCGTCTCTCTGTTTATTTGGTAATGATTTAGTTCTTTGTTATACATTTTGATTATTTTTATTTGTTTTCATTTCATTTCATTTAAGTTCAATTTTTTTTAATTCGTTTCAATTCATTTAATATCATTTCAGTTTGGTTTTTCGTTTCTCTGTTTATTTGGAAATGATTTGCTATTTCGTTATATATTTATTTATAATCATTTATTTTCATTTTATTTCATCTCATTTCATTTCATATTATTTATTTCTCATTTCATTTCATTCGACTGCATTACATTTCATTTCGTTTCATTTTCGTTTTTCGTTTCTCTGTTTATTTGGAAATGATTTAGCTTTTTATTAAATATTTGGATTTATTTTTATTTCATTTCATTTAATTTTTCGATTTTCTGTTTATTTGGAAATGATGTGGTTTTTTATTATATATTTTTTTTTATTTTCATTTACTTTCACTTAATTTCATCTCATTTTATTTCACTTTGTTCCATTTCTTTTCGTCTCATTTCATTTCATTTCACTGCATTTCATTTCATTTCACTGCATTTCATTTCATTTCATTTTATTTCAACTTATATAATTTCATTTAATTTCATTTCATTGCATTTTATTTCATTTCATTTTATTTCATTTAAATTCAGTTTAATTCATTTCATTTCATTTTATTTCATTTCATTTCCCTTCCTTTATCTCATTTCGTTTCATTTCAGTTCCTTTTATTTCGTATCATTTTATTTTTCGTTTTTCGTCTCTCTGTTTAATTGGAAATAGTATAGTTTTTTGTTAATTATTTTGTTTACTTAATTTGTTTTCATTTCATTTTGGTTTTTCGTTTCTCTGTTTATTTGGAAAAGATTTGGTTTTTTGTTATATATTTTTCTATTTTCATTTCTTTTCACTCATTTCGTTACACTTTATTTCATTACTTTTCGTCTCATTTCATTCCCGCTTTCTGCATTTCATTTCATTTTACTTTTCGTTTCTCTGTTTATTTGGAAAAGATTTCGTTTTTTGTTATATATTTTGTTTATTTTTATTTGTTTTCATTTCACTTCATTTCATTTCAGTTCATTTTAATTCATTTAATTTCGTTTCAATCCATTTCATTTCTTTTCATTTCAATTCATTCCTTTTCATTCTATTTCATTTCATTTCATTTCATTTCAATCCATTTCATTTCATTTAATATAATTTAATTTCATTTCATTTCATTCCATTTCATTTCAGTTCAGTTCATTTCATTTCATCTCATTTCATCTCATTTAAATTCATTTCAAATCATTTTTTTCATTTCATTTCATTTAAATTCATTACAAATCATTTAATTTCGTTTCAGTTCATTTCAATTCATATCATTTCATTTCATTTCATTTCTTTTCATTTCATTCCATTTCATTACATCTCATTTCATTTAATTTTAATTCTTTTAATTTCATTTCAATTCATTTAATTTCAATTCATTATATTTCATTTCATTCCGTTTCATTTTATTTCATTAGAAATAATTTCATTTCATTTCAAATCATTTTATTTCATGTCATTTCATTTCAATTCATTTCATTTCATTTCATTTTATTTCAATTCATTTCATTTCAATTCATTTCATTTTGTTTCATTTTAATTCATTACAAATCATTTCATTTCAGTTCATATCATTTCATTTCATTTCGTTTCTTTTCATTTCATTTCTTTCGTTTCATTTCAATTCTTTTCGTTTCATTTCAATTCATTTCATTCCTTTTCATTTCTTTTTATTTTCGTTTTTCGTTTCTCTGTTTATTTGGAAATGATTTAACTTTTTGTAAAATATTTTGTTTATTTTGATTTATTCTGATTTATTTTTATTTTATTTCATTTTAGTTTTTCGATTTTCTGTTTATTTGGAAGTGATGTGGTTTTTTGTTATATATTTTTTTATTTTCATTTACTTTCATTTAATTTCATCGCATTTTATTTCACTTTGTTCTATTTCTTTTCGTCTCATTTCATTTCATTTCACTGCATTTCATTTCATTTTATTTTATTTCAATTTATATTATTTTATTTAATTTAATTTCATTGCATTTTATTTCATTTCATTTTATTCCATTTAAATTCAGTTTAATTCATTTTATTTCATTTTATTTCATTTCTCTTCATTTTATCTCATTTCGTTTCATTTCAGCTCCTTTTATTTCGTATCATTTTATTTTTCGTTTTTCGTCTCTCTGTTTATTTGGAAATGATATAGTTTTTTGTTAATTAATATGTTTATTTTTAATTGTTTTCATTTCATTTCATTTTGTTTTTTCGTTTCTCTGTTTATTTGGAAAGGATTTAGTTTTTTGTTATATATTTTTCTATTTTCATTTCTTTTCATCTCATTCCGTTACTCATTATTTCATTACTTTTCATCTCATTTCGTTTCATTTTACTGCATTTCATTTCAATTCATTTCATTTCATTTCATTCCATTTCATTTCAGTTCAGTTCATATCATTTCATCTCTTTTCATCTCATTTCACCTCATTTCGCTTCATTTCTTTTCTTTTCATTTCATTCCATTTCATTACATCTCATTTCTTTTAATTTAAATTCTTATAATTTCACTTCAAAACATTTTATTTCATTTCGTTTCATAATGATTTAGCTTTTTGATAAATATTTTGTTTATTTTGATTTATTTTTATTTCATTTCATTTTAGTTTTTCGATTTTCTGTTTATTTGGAAATGATGTGGTTTTTTGTTATATACTTTTTTTATTTTCATTTACTTTCATTTAATTTCATCTCATTTTAATTCACTTTGTTCCATTTCTTTTCGTCTCATTTCATTTCATTTCCCTGCATTTCATTTCATTTCCTTTTATTACAAATTGATATAATTTCATTTCATTGCATTTTATTTCATTTTTTTTTTTTTTAATTAAATTCGGTTTAATTCATTTCATTTCATTTCCCTTCATTTTATCTCATTTTGTTTCATTTCAGTTCCTTTTATTTCATTTCATCTTATTTTCGTTTTTCGTTTCTCTTTTTATTTGAAAATGATTTGGTTTTTTTTATATATTTTGTTTATTTTTATTTGTTTTCATTTCAATTCATTTCATTTCAATTCATTTTATTTAATTTCATTTCGTTTCATTCCATTTCATTTCATTTTATTTCATTTCATTCCATTTCATTTCAGTTCAGTTCATTTCATTTCATCTCATTTCATCTCGTTTAAATTCATTTCATTTCATTTCAAATAATTTTATTTCATTTTATTTTATTTCAAATCATTTCATTTCGTTTCGTTCCAATTCATTTCATTACTTATCATTTCATTTCGTTACACTTCACTTCAATTCATATCATTTCATTTCATTTCATTTCTTTTCTCTTTATATCATTTCATTTCATTTCATTTCATTTTAATTCATTTAATATAATTTCGTCTCATTCAATTTTGTTTCACTACATTTCATTTCAGTTCATTTCTTATCAATTCACTTCGTTTTATTTCATTTCCTTATATTTTCGTTTTTCGCCTCTCTGTTAATTTGGAAATGATTTGGTGTTTTGTTATACATTTTTTTTATTTTCATTTAATTTCATTTCATTTCATTTTAATTCATTACAAATCATTTCATTTCTTTTCATATCGTTTCAATTCATTCAGTTTCGTTTTTCGTTTTACTGTTTATTTGGAGTTGATTTGGTTTTTCGTTATATAATTTATATATTTGTATTTTTTTTTCTTTTTATTTCATTTCAAATCACTTCATTTCATTTTATGTAATTTAATTTAATTTTGTATCATTTCATTTTATTTCATTTCATTTCATTTAATTTATTTTCATTTAATTTCATTTCATCTCATTTCTTTTCATTTTATTTCATTTAATTTTGTTTCATTTCATTTTATTTTATTTCATTTGCTTTCATGTTGTTTCATTTCATTTCAGTTCCGTTTTTTTCATTTCATTTTTTTTTTCGGTTTTCGTTTTTCTGTTTATTTGGAAATATTATTTTTTTGTTACATATTTTGTTTATTTTTAATTGTTTTTATTTGATTTCATTTCATTTCTTTTTACACGCTTTATATTAGCTTCACTTGTCTGTCAGTATGTCTGTCTGTCAGTATGTCTGTCTGTCAGTCTGTCAGTTTGTAACTTTTTAGCGGTGACGCGATCCCAATATGAAATATTTCAAATGCGAATCGTTGCATACAACGTAGCGTACTATAATTATTATACGTTCTCTGATTAATTCAGAGAAAAAAAATTAAAATAGAGTTAATTAGAATAAATATAGTTTAAAAAACTAAAAAAACACGCTTTTAAAGAAAAAAAAATAAAAAAAAAAATAAAAATAGTTTTGAAAATAAAAAAATACTTGTATAATTAAGAGAAAAGCGTGGGGCGCTCGATATATAGGAATTATGGTACAGCGGGGTTTGTTGCGCAGCATAGGTGGACTCCCTACCTATCCGACGGAATATTAATCGTTATTATTAACGCGTACTATATACGTTTTTTTTTTCATGTTGAAAAAGGTGTTAAAAAGTACACAATCGTTTTCCCCTCATAGCTCCGTTCCTGGGCTTGATAGAAAATGGTAGTTTGTTGCACAGTGTAGCTGGACTCTCTACCTATCCGACGGTATGCATATCATTACTTTCATTTCGTACTATACACGCTTTTTTACACGCTTTATATTAGCTTCACTTGTATGTCAGTATGTCTGTCTGTCAGTTTGTAACTTTTTAGCGGTGACGCGATCCCAATATGAAATATTTGAAATGCGAATCGTTGCATACATCGTAGCGTTGACAGAATTAATCAGAGAACGTATAATAATCCATACTAATAATTATTATACGTTCTCTGATTAATTCAGAGAAAAAAAAATCAAAATAGAGTTAATTAGAAAAATATATAAAATAAATATAGTTTAAAAAAAACTAAAAAAAACACGCTTTTAAAGAATATTAAACTAAAAAGTTGAAAATAATTTTGGAAATAAACTTAAGACAATAGTATATAATAAATATAGTTTAAAAAAACTAAAAAAACCCGCTTTTAAAGAATATTAAACTAAAAAGTTAAAAGTAAATATAGTTTAAAAAACTAAAAAACACGCTTTTAAAGAATATTGTACTAAAAAGTTGAAAATAATTTTGAAAATAAACTTAAGACAATAGTATATAAAAAATACTTGTATAATTAAGAGAAAAGCGTAGGGCGCTCGATATATGGAAATTATGGTACAAAGCGCAGCACGCTTTTCTCTTAATTATACAAGTATTTTTTATATACTATTATCTTAAGTTTATTTTCAAAATTATTTTCAACTTTTTAGTACAATATTCTTTAAAAGCGTGTTTTTTAGTTTTTTAAACTATATTTATTTCATTTTATCTCATTTCATCTCATTTCATTTATTTCAGTTGCTTTTATTTCATTTCATTTCTTTTTATTTATCGTTTTTCGTCTCTCTGTTTATTTGGTAATGATTTAGTTCTTTGTTATACATTTTGATTATTTTTATTTGTTTTCATTTCATTTTTCGTTTTTCGTCTCTCTGTTTATTTGGTAATGATTTAGTTCTTTGTTTATACATTTTGATTATTTTTATTTGTTTTCATTTCATTTTTCGTTTTTCGTCTCTCTGTTTATTTGGTAATGATTTAGTTCTTTGTTATACATTTTGATTATTTTTATTTGTTTTCATTTCATTTCATTTAAGTTCAATTTTTTTTAATTCGTTTCAATTCATTTAATTTCATTTCAGTTTCGTTTTTCGTTTCTCTGCTTATTTGGAAATGATTTGCTATTTCGTTATATATTATTTTATTATCATTTATTTTCATTTTATTTCATCTCATTTCATTTCACATTATTTATTTCTCATTTCATTTCATTCGACTGCATTACATTTCATTTCGTTTCATTTTCGTTTTTCGTTTCTCTGTTTATTTGGAAATGATTTAGCTTTTTATTAAATATTTGGATTTATTTTTATTTCATTTCATTTAATTTTTCGATTTTCTGTTTATTTGGAAATGATGTGGTTTTTTATTATATATTTTTTTTATTTTCATTTACTTTCACTTAATTTCATCTCATTTTATTTCACTTTGTTCCATTTCTTTTCGTCTCATTTCATTTCATTTCACTGCATTTCATTTCATTTCATTTTATTTCAACTTATATAATTTCATTTAATTTCATTTCATTGCATTTTATTTCATTTCATTTTATTTCATTTAAATTCAGTTTAATTCATTTCATTTCATTTTATTTCATTTCATTTCCCTTCATTTTATCTCATTTCGTTTCATTTCAGTTCCTTTTATTTCGTATCATTTTATTTTTCGTTTTTCGTCTCTCTGTTTAATTGGAAATAATATAGTTTTTTGTTAATTATTTTGTTTACTTAATTTGTTTTCATTTCATTTCATTTTGGTTTTTCGTTTCTCTGTTTATTTGGAAAAGATTTGGTTTTTTGTTATATATTTTTCTATTTTCATTTCTTTTCACTCATTTCGTTACACTTTATTTCATTACTTTTCGTCTCATTTCATTCCCGCTTTCTGCATTTCATTTCCTTTTATTTTCGTTTTTCGTTTCTCTATTTATTTGAAAATGGTTTGGTTTTTTGTTATATAATTTGTTTATTTTTATTTGTTTTCATTTCAATTCATTTCATTTCAGTTCATTTTATTAGATTTCATTTTGTTTCATTCCATTTCAATTCATTTCATTTCATTCCATTTCATTTCAGTTCAGTTCATTTCATTTCTTCTCATTTCAGCTAATTTAAATTCATTTCATTTCATTTCAAATCATTTTATTCCATTTCATTTCATCTGATTTCATTTCATTTCAAATAATTTTATATCATTTTGTTTCATTTCATTTCGTTTCGTTCCATTTCATTTCATTTGATTCCATTTCATTACATCTCATTTCATTTAATTTTAATTCTTTTCATTTCGTTGCGTTTCGTTTCATTTCATTTCATTTTAATACACTATGTCGAGTCGTATCGACAAAAGTATCGCCGGCGTGTCAAATAAAAAGAAAAAAAAGAGGGTTTTTAGGATTTACACTTTATAAATATATGTTTATTTATAAATATGAATATGTATATGTGTGTGTGTTTTATAATTCACGTTAATTGTTTTGGATAACAATATTATACTTATTGGGTAGGGTTAGTAAATTTAATGTTAATATGACCTGTGGGTTTATGTTGTGTTTCCAACGATGTGGTTGTTGTTGTGTGGATTTCACTAACGTTTGCTACTTGCACTACTTTCACTTTAGTTTGTTTTCAAAAACTGAAAACATTATACGTATGTTGGCGCTGTTTCGTATTTTTGCATTGTCCTCTTATTCGTTTTGAGGGCAATGCAGAGATGTGTTTATTGGGCATAAACATCCCGGCCGCCTTGAAGGATTTAGGGTCTGCCTCAAATTGTGCCGGTTAGGGTCCAACCGAGTGCGGTGTTTTGAGCGATCATGTTTCCATTGTCGGGGTTGAACAAGCCGGGTCGGATGATTTGCGGGTAAATGTCTGCTCCTAGTTCGATCATTACCTTGTCTGTCGTTGTGAATTTAGGGTCAGCGAGGACTAGGTGGTCGAATCTTTTCGCGATTTCACCACCTAAGTCACAATCATAGGGTCGGGTCGGTAGCTCATTTGTAACGAGACTATTGCATTTCACACGTAAATGATTATCGGAGAGAGATCCGATGATTAAACTGGAAATGTTGTGTGAATATGGCAACTTTAGTTTTTTAACCAATTCAGTTGCAATTGTGGTTAACTTTCGTGTCGGGTTGACGAGTGCTCTGACTTTGTACCATGTGCCATCGTGTTTTAACCTGATGATCGCTGTTGGTATAACGGTCTGCTTACTTATTAGACTAACAACGTCTGTAGCTTGAGCATGGATCGGGGTGGTGAGTTTACGTTGGCCTTGTTGCCCTTCTTCAGTAAACTTTGGATGACCGTGTAGCGTAGAATGGTGCTCTCCATTACAAGTGGAACACCTTGTCTTACTGGTGCAGTCTCGGGTTTTGTGCGATCGGGCCAAACAGTTGACGCAGTACTTGTGTCGTGTAACTGTGTCAAACTTTTCTCTCACACTCATTGCGATGTACTTGGAGCACGTCACCAAGCGATGGCCCTTTTTATAAATTCCACATGCAACGTGCTTATAAGCGGGTTTCCAGTTCCGCTTTGAGTGGGTTATGGTACGTTGTGCTGTGCGATGAGTGGGGTCGTTTTCCTCACGAATTGGGGAAAGGGTCGCTCTGAATCGTTGTAGACGACTGGCTAGGGTTCTTGCTTCTGATCTCGGGCTGACGCTTCGACTGCTGCTTCGCGAGCTCACGGTAATTGCTGGACTGTGTCCTCGAGGGTTTGTTGCCTTAGTGGGTGCCATGGTACTATAAATGGAAATAAAATATTAGTTATAGGGTAGAGTCACAACTTTTGTAATTGGACGGGTCATAATGCCTTGTGAGGTTCGTATGTCGACTACTCTAGTTCTGGTGTCTGACCCGAGGTAAGTCTTTTCGATACGACCTAATTTCCATTCATTTGTGGGTAGGGTTTCTTGTCGAATAACTACCAAGTCTCCAACTTCTACATTGCGTTGGGGGTATTTCCACTTATAACGCTTGTGGAGTTCTTTTAGGTATTCTTCTTTCCATCGAATACAGAAGTGTTGATGGAGTATCCTTAGTTTCTGCCATCTATTCACGGTACTGAGCTTTGCGTCTTCTAGATTAGGTTCAGCTGGGGTAAGTTACGGAGTACCGATTAGGAAATGGCCTGGGGTTAAAGGTTCTAAACTTGTAGGGTCATCGCTGATAGGGTCTAGGGGGCGAGAATTCAAACAACTTTCAATTCGGGTTAGTAGTGTTGCCAATTCTTCAAAAGTGAATTTTTGGATCTGTGCCACCTTTTTTAAATGTGTTTTTAAGCTTTTAACTCCTGCTTCCCAGAGGCCGCCCATATGAGGAGCTCCTGGAGGATTAAAATGCCACTTGATGTTTTGGTGCGCTTGACTTGTTAATATTTGGGTTCTCAAGGTTTTCATGAATTCTCTTCGATCTTTGAGTAACAGTTGCGAAGCTCCTACAAAGTTCCTTCCATTGTCCGAATAAAGATCGGCGGGGCATCCGCACCTTGAGAAAAATCGTGCGAATGCTGCCATAAATGCTTCTGTAGTAAGATCACTTACGGGTTCTAAGTGTATTGCTTTGGTAGCGAAGCAAACGAAAACACATATGTATCCCTTGGTAATTAAGCATGCTCTTCCGGTATAGTTTTTTATATCGTAAGGTCCAGCGAAATCAATTCCAGTTGCTGCGAATGGGCGGGTTAGGGTAGTACGTTCAACTGGTAGTGCTGCCATGATTTGATTAGTTTGGGTTTTTTTGTACAGCATGCAAGTTTTGCACTGATGAATCGTTGTTTTTATAAGGGTCTTCAGTTTTGGAATCCAGAATTCTGTACGAATGAGTCGTAATACTAACTGGTTTCCTCCATGTAGTGTTATTGAGTGGGTAAATTGGGTGAGTAATTTTGACAATCGACTGTTGTAGGGTAGTAGAATCGGATGACGTTCGTTGTATGATAGCGCAGCTGAATTACTCAAGCGGCCATTAACTCGCATGATTCCTTTGGGGTCGATTGATGGGTTAAGGGTCAACATAGAACTCTTTTTGGGTATCTGGGTCTTTTGGGTCAAAGCTTCATGTTCCTCATGAAAGTATCTTTTCTGAGCTAAGACAATTAGCTTGGAACGGGTTGATTTAAATTCGTCTGGGGTTATTTCGACGGTTGCAAATTGCTCTTTTCTTATATTTGGTGACGCGTTTGAACAAAATCTAAATAGATACGATATAACACGAATTGCTCTGGGCAATGTAGAAAATCTGTCTAGTATATCTTCTTGAGCTGTAGCGGTAAAGGTTTTAATTGGTTTAAGCTCTAGGGTTGTGGCGGGTGGTTTCTGAGTGATTGGCCACTGTTTCGAATCGAGCTGTAGCCATTGAGGTCCGTGCCACCAGAGTTTGTTGCTCGCGATTTCTAGAGGAGTGCAACCACGACTTGCGAGGTCCGCCGGGTTATCACGGCTTTCCACATGATTCCAAGTATCGCTTCCGACGTTTTCAACTATCGTGGCGACTCGATGAGAAACGAAAGTCGTCCATGAACATGGGGGTTTGCTTAACCAAGAGAGAACAATAGTTGAGTCCGTCCAGAGATGGGTGCGATAGTGTGTCAAATTTAACTGTGATAAGGTAGTGTCTACTAAGTTTGCGAGAAGAACGGCTCCGCATAGTTCTAGCCTGGGTAGTGATATACTTTTAATTGGAGCAACTCGGGTTTTCGATGCTAACAGGGTGGTCCAAGTATTTCCGTCTATAGAAATTCTAATGTAAAGAGTTGCGGCGTATGCTTTTTCAGACGCATCAGAGAATCCGTGAAACTCTATGACCGCTGAAGTTGAGAAATGGGTCCACCTTGGAATTTCTATTTTATTAAGCACCTCATATTCCTTAATAAATGTTTTCCATCTATGTAGGGTTAGGGGTTTTAGACTTTCATCCCAGTCTAATTTGTCAAGCCATATTTGCTGCATGATAAGTTTTGCTGTTACGATTACTGGACTGAGCCAGCCTGCTGGATCAAACAGTTTAGCAATTATTGATAATACTTCTCGTTTAGTGAAAGATTCTTTGTCTGGAATGGGGTTGATAACGAAAAAGAATACATCTTTCTTAGAATTCCATCTAATTCCTAGGGTCTTTGTGCTATTGGATTCTGTTAAATCGAGCAAATTAGTATCCAATAGATGTTCTGATGGGAGTCCTGATAAGATTTTTGGGTCGTTGGAAGTCCATTTGCGTAGAGCAAATCCTGCGGACTCCAAGGATGTTACGAGTTCGTCTCGAGCCAACTTCGCACTTGATATATCATGGGCTCCGCTGAGAACATCATCTACATACATTCCATTACGAATTATATCTGATGCTAGTGGGTGGGTTCCTTTTACATCGTCAACAGTGTTCGGATTGCTAAATAAGGAGCACAGTTAATGCCAAATGTTACTGTTTGTAATTCAAATTCCTCTACTGGGTCATCATTTGACTTTCTGAAGAGTATTCTCTGAAATCGTGTGTGTTTGGGTTCTACAAGAATTTGCCGATACATTTTTTGTATATCTGCATTGAAAACGAATCGAAATAGACGCCATTTTATTACTAAGATTATCAAGTCTGCTTGCAGAATAGGTCCAGTATGTAATACGTCGTTCAGACTGTTTCTGTTAGATGTGGGACATGATGCATTAAATACCACTCTCAGTTGCGTAGTCATTCGATCAGGTTTGATAACTGCGTGATGTGGTAGATAATATACGGTGTTTTCCTCCGCGGGATTGTTTTCCACCTTCTTCATGTGTCCAAGTTCCAAATACTCATTAATAACTTTGTCGTATTCCATTTTTATGTCCGGCTTTCTTGAGAGGGATTTCTCATTTCTTAAAAATTGAGCTAGCGCTATGTGTCTTGAGTTACCCAGTTCTATGTTTTCTGGGTTTTTAAAGGGTAGGGTTACCACATAACGTCCCGATGAGTTTCTGTATGTGGGTTTTTGATAATTTTCCTCGCACAATTTATCTGAAGACGAGGACAGAGGCTTTCTCGGAACTTCTTCCACTTCCCAAAATTGCGTGAGTAATTTCTCTGAGGTCATTTGATTGAAAAATGAAGATACTGAAGGTCCACTGGGCTTTTCTGGAATGGGTCCTGACAAAATCCAACCAAATTCAGTTTCTTGGGCGAGCAAAGTATTCAATATATTTCTTTGCACACCACCGAGTATTATTTGTGGGTACAAGTCACTTCCGATTAGAACGTCGACGGGTCTGGGCTTATTGAAATCGGGATCAGCTAAGCTAAATCCGAGTTTTCCAATTACAAATGTTGGGGCGAGTGAGTGAGTGGGTAAGTTTTCTGTCAGAGTTTTTATGATAAACGCTTGCGTCGTTATTTTAAATTCTTTCCTCATAGGTGAGCATAGGGTTAATTCGCATGTTTTTGTGGTTGTTGCTGAAACTGAGTTGTTCAGCCCTGTTACTTGTGCAACTGCATGTTTCGTAGGTATGCCCAGTTTTCTTTGGAATTTCTTTGAAATAAATGTGGCTTCTGACCCAGAGTCTATGAGTGCCCTAGCTGAATATAATTGCCCTCTATGGTTTATTTGAACTACCGCAGTACCTAACAAAATATGTTTCCTACAAGACATGAGTGGTTCTTGAGTGGACTGTAAGAGGGTTGTGTATGCTTGTGGATTTGGATTTGAGGGGTGGGTTTGGGAGGTACTGCCTAGGTTTGAATCAAGAGCAGGGTTTGATGCTCTTGATCCTTGCGGGGAGGACTGTGGACGAGGGATGTTGTCCTTATGCAGAAGTGTATTGTGTTTCTGTCTGCATATTCTGCAAGAGTATTTGCTTTTGTAGTCTCTGAAACCGTGAGATAGAGCTAAGCAATTAAAACAGTAGCCATTATTTTTTACTGTAGATATACGGGTCTCGACATTCATGCCTAAGAATTTGGGACATACTCGAATTGAGTGTTGGGTTTTACATAATTTGCAACTTTCCAATGCATGTGTATTCGATGACGTAGTGATTCTTGGAGTATATGTTTTATTAGAGCTGTGGGTCGGGTTTTCTAAAACATTTGAATGAAACGTGTTGAATCTCACGTCCCTTCCTCTTTTCTGGAGTCTACTGTCGTGATGGGTAGTGGGATTTGGATCAACCAGATCTCCCACTGATTCCAATGATTTATATTTATGGGTGAGAAAGGCATCAAATGTTTTCCAAGAAGGTATTTCCGAGTTGTCTTCTAGCGTGTCTTCGAATTGATGAAGAAGGCGTTTGGGTAACTTAGTTCCGCATAAGAATATTAATATAGGGTCCCAACTACTTGTGTCCAAGCCAAGATTATTTAAACTAGTTAGACAATTGTTAACCGTCCTCTGGAGATTTTTGATGGTACTTCCGCTTTCTTGGGTGGTTTGGGGTAAATTGAATAAAATCTTCAATTGGGCGTTTGTTTGAACTCTTTTGTTCTCGTATTGCGAGACGAGATCCTTCCATGCCATTAGAAATCCGTCATTTGTTAAAGGGGCATTTTCTACGATCGACCGCGCTTCTCCTCGGGTTTTTTGTATTAGGTGGAAGAGTCTTTCCACGTTGCTGATCGTCTTGTTATGGATATATATAGCTGTAAACATATCTCTAAACGAGGGCCATGTTGCGAAATCTCCATAAAATATATCCGTGTCAATAGGTGGCAGATGAACAAATGATCCTATGTTCATCGATGGGTATACCTCTGAAGTTCGTTCCTTTATAGGGCTGATGGGGTCTTGAGATAATCAATACATTGATTAATGGATCCTAAACATCTCAAATACAACTGATGGCCTTTTCTAAAATTTTCTTTGACCTCCGTTAAGTCAATGGGATCAGCAGGGTTTTGCGGGGCTCTGCGCAAGGCATCGTACGATTTGCTTGCCCTATCGTATATCGCATTGAGTTCAACTCTTTTGATTTCCAGAGTGAAGACTGTTTCATCTTCCGGGAGTGTTGAATTATGTTCCTCTATGTATTCGAATAAATCGAGAATACAGAACTTAAAATCTTCCATTATATTAATTAAAATTATCTTCAAACGACAAAATTGGGTAGGGTTCTTTATGAAAAATAGCAAAAAGCTAGACAAATTTCGCAAAAATTCGATTTTTTAATTATGGGTATTTTTGGCCCTCTTGGGTATAAAGGGTTAATTGTTTAAATAATAAATTGATTTAATATTTAATGTTGAATTAGTTAACGAAATTCCAAATTGGGTCACGAAAAAATTCCTTACTGGATTTTCAGAAATTTGTCCTACTGGGTATTCCAAAATTTTTCCTACTGGGTATTTTGTCTTCAGTGCACCTAACTGACTGTGCACTAACAAAATATACTTTGGGCTTAGGAATGCAATATATATTTATGTATGAGCGTATGTATGTATATTTGCCGTGAGAAATGTAATTTATTTGAAGTATTTTGGCTCCCGGCAAATATTGTATGTGCAATGGATGTATATGATGCTATATGTACGTATATATGCAAAATGCAAAGCAGAATATGATAAACGCAAAGTTTCAAATAATTTTATTTTAAGGCAAATTAATAACTTTTGTTAATTAGTTTATTGTTTATTATTCTGATTTGCACCAATATAAATAATACGGGTCGTTGTACTTACAATTTTTTTTTTTTTTTTTTTCAAATAATATTAAGCTGCGGGTCGTTTTATGGTTGTATGTATATATATGGGTATTTGTTGGTGCACAAAGAACGGCTGCAAACAAGTCCAACGCTGATGCACAATTTCTGTGGTTTGGGTGGGTGAATTTAATTTAATGAGTTGGTTGGGTATATGAGTATTTAAATCTCTTTAAAGGACACTTGAAAATCCGGCTCGAAGGACCAAAATGTCGAGTTGTATCGACAAAAGTATCGCCGGCGTGTCAAATAAAAAGAAAAAAAAGAGGGTTTTTAGGATTTACACTTTATAAATATATGTTTATTTATAAATATGAATATGTATATGTGTGTGTGTTTTATAATTCACGTTAATTGTTTTGGATAACAATATTATACTTATTGGGTAGGGTTAGTAAATTTAATGTTAATATGACCTGTGGGTTTATGTTGTGTTTCCAACGATGTGGTTGTTGTTGTGTGGATTTCACTAACGTTTGCTACTTGCACTACTTTCACTTTAGTTTGTTTTCACAAACTGAAAACATTATACGTATGTTGGCGCTGTTTCGTATTTTTGCATTGGCCTCTTATTCGTTTTGAGGGCAATGCAGAGATGTGTTTATTGGGCATAAACACACTACAAATATCATCGTTTCATTTAAATTCGTTTGACTTCATTTCATTTCAATTCAATTAATTTCGTTTCATTTTGTTTCATTTCATTTCATTTTATTCTCGTTATTCGTCTCTCCGTTTATTTGGAAATGATTTGGTTTTTTGTTATATATTTTTTTTATTTTCAGTTTTTTCATTTCATTTCATCTCATATCAGTAAACTTTATTTAATTTTTTTCGTCTCATTTCTTTTCATTTCATTGCATTTCATTTTATTTTCGTTTTTCGTTTCTCTGTTTATGTGAAAATGATTTGATTTTTTGCTATGTATTTTGTTTGTTTTCATTTAACTTCATTTCATTTTAATTCATTAGAAATCATTTCATTTCGTTCCACTTCATTTCATCTGATTTCAATTCATTTCAAATCATTTTATTTCATTTTGTTTCATTTCATTTCGTTTCGTTCGTTCGTTTTATTTCAATTCACTTCATTTCAGTTCATTTCATTTCGTTTCATTTTAATTCATTACAAATCATTTCATTTCGTTTCACTTCATTTCAATTCATATCATTTCATCTCATTTCGCTTCATTTCTTTTCTTTTCATTTCATTCCATTTCAATACATCTCATTTCTTTTAATTTAAATTCTTATAATTTCACTTCAAGACATTTTATTTCATTTCGTTTCATTTTGTATCATTACATTTCAATTCAGTTCATTTCATTTCATTTCAATTCAGTTCATTTCATTTCATTTCAATTTATTTCATTTCATTTCATTTTATTTCAATTCACTTCATTTCAGTTCATTTCATTTCGTTTCATTTTAATTCATTACAAATCATTTCATTTCGTTTCACTTCATTTCAATTCATATCATTTCATTTCAATTCTTTTCATTTCATTTCAATTCATTCCTTTTCATTTCTTTTTATTTTCGTTTTTCGTTTCTCTGTTTATTTGGAAATGATTTAGCTTTTTGTTAAATATTTTGTTTACTTTGATTTATTTTTATTTCATTACATTTAAGTTTTTCGATTTTCTGTTTATGTGGAAATGATGTGGTTTTTTGTTATATATTTTTTTTTTATTTTCATTTACTTTTTATTTTCGTTTTTCGTTTCTCTGTTTATTTGGAAAGGATTTGGTTTTTTGTTATATATTTTTCTATTTTCATTTCTTTTCATCTCATTCCGTTACTCATTATTTCATTACTTTTCATCTCATTTCGTTTCATTTCACTGCATTTCATATCAATTCATTTCATTTCATTCCATTCCATTTCATTTCATTTCAGTTCAGTTCATATCATTTCATCTCATTTCGCTTCATTTCTTTTCTTTTCATTTCATTCCATTTCATTACATCTCATTTCTTTTAATTTCAATTCTTATAATTTCACTTCAAAACATTTTATTTCATTTCATTTCATTTCAATTCATTTCATTTCATTTCATTTCATTTCATTTCATTTCAATTTATTTCATTTCATTTCATTTTATTTCAATTCACTTCATTTCAGTTCATTTCATTTTAATTAATTACAAATCATTTCATTTCGTTTCACTTCATTTCAGTTCATATCATTTCATTTCATTTCTTTTCATTTCATATCATTTCATTTCATTTCACTTCATTTTATTTCATTTCATTTCAATTCATTTTATTTCATTTCATTTCGTTTTCGTTTTTCGTTTCTCTGTTTATTTGGAAATGATTTAGCTTTTTGTTAAATATTTTGTTTATTTTGATTTATTTTTATTTCATTTCATTTAAGTTTTTCGATTTTCTGTTTATTTGGAAATGATATGGTTTTTTGTTATAAATTTTTTTTTATTTTCATTTACTTTCATTTAATTTCATCTCATTTTATTAACCTATGTTCCATTTCTTTTCGTCTCATTTCATTTCATTTCACTGCATTTCATTTCATTTCATTTGATTTCAATTTATATAATTTGATTTAATTTCATTTCATTGCATTTTATTTAATTTCATTTTACTTCATTTAAATTCAGTTTAGTTCATTTCATTTCATTTAATTTCATTTCATTTCATTTCCCTTCATTTAATCTCATTTCGTTCCATTTCAGTTCCTTTTATTTCATTTCATTTCATTTCGTTTCATTCCATTTCATTTCACTCCATTTGATTTCAGTTCAGTTCATTTTATTTTATCTCATTTAAATTCATTTCATTTCATTTCAAATCATTCCGTCTGATTTTACTTCATTTCAAATCATTTTATTTCATTTTGTTTCATATCATTTCTTTTCACCTCTTTTCCTTTCATTTCATCTCATTTCATTTAATTTCAATTTTTTCATTTCATTTCATTTCTTTTCATTGCGTTCAATTTTCGTTTTTCGTTTCTCTGTATATTTGGAAATGATTTAGCTTTTTGTTAAATATTTTGTTTACTTTGATTTATTTTTAATTCATTTCATTTTAGTTTTCGATTTTCTGTTTATTTGGAAATTATGTGGTTGTTTGTTTTATATTTTTTATTTTCATTTCCTTTCATTTAATTTCATCTCATTTTATTAACCTATCTTCCATTTCTTTTAGTCTAATTTCATTGCATTTCACTGTATTTCATTTCATTTCATTTGAATTCAATTTATATAATTTTATTTAATTTCATTTCATTGCATTTTATTTCATTTCATTTTATTTCATTTAAATTCAGTTTAATTCATTTCATTTTATTTTATTTCATTTCATTTCCCTTCATTTTATCTCATTTCGTTTCATTTCAGTTCTTTTTATTTCGTATCATTTTATTTTTCGTTTTTCGTCTCTCTGTTTATTTGGAAATGATTTGGTGTTTTGTTATAAATTTTTTTTATTTGCATTTAATTTAATTTCATTTCATATCACTTTATTACACTTTATTTCATTTATTTTCGTGTCATTTCATTTCATTTCATTTTACTTTCGTTTCTCGGTTTATTTGAAAATGATTTGGTTTTTTGTTATGTATTTTGTTTATTTTTGTTTGTTTTTATTGCATTTCATTTTAATTCATTACAAATCATTTCATTTCTTTTCATATCGTTTCACTTCATTCATTTTCGTTTTTCGTTTTACTGTTTATTTGGAAATGATTTGGTTTTTTGTTATATATTTTTTTATTTTCATTGCCTTTCATCTCATTTCGTTACACCTTATTTCATTACTTTTCGTCTCATTTCGTTTCATTTTACTGCAATTCATTTCATTTCATTTTATTTTCGTTTCTCTGTTTATTTGAAAATGATTTGGTTTTTTGTTATATATTTTGTTTATTTTTATTTGGTTTCATTTCAATTTATTTCATTTCATTTTATTTCATTTCATTTCATTTAAATTCAAATCATTTCATTTCGTTTCAATTCATTTCAATTCATATCATTTCGCTTCATTTCTTTTCTTTTCATTTCATTCCATTTCATTTCATTTAATTTCATTTCAAATCATTTTCTTTCATTTCATTTCATTTTGTTTCATTTATTTTTATCTTATTTCATTTAATTTCAATTTTTTAATTTCATTTCAATTCTTTTCCTTTCGTTTCATTTCATTTCATTTTAATACAATACAAATATTATCGTTTCATTTAAATTCGTTTGACTTCATTTCATTTCAATTCAATTAATTTCGTTTCATTTCGTTACATTTTATTTTAGTTATTCGTCTCTCCGTTTATTTGGAAATGATTTGGTTTTTTGTTACATATTTTTTTTTTAATTTTCATTTTTTTTCGTTTCATTTCATCCCATATCAGTAAACTTTATTTAATTTTTTTCGTCTCATTTCATTTCATTTCATTTCACTGCATTTCATTTCATTTTATTTTCGTTTTTCTTTTCACTGTTTATTTGAAAATGATTTGCATTTTTGTTAAATATTTTGTTTATTTTGATATATTTTAATTTCATATCATTTAAGTTTTTCGATTTTCTGTTTATTTGGAAATGATGTGGTTTTTTGTTATATATTTTTTTTTTTATTTTCATTTACTTTCATTTAATTTCATCTCAATTTATTAACCTATGTTCCATTTCTTTTCGTCTCATTTCATTTCATTACATCTCATTTCATTTAACTTCATTTCAAATCATTTTCTTTCATTTCGATTCATTTTGTTTCATTTCATTTCAATTCATTTCATTTCATTTCAATGCATTTCATTATATTTCAATTCATTTCATTTCAATTCATTTCATTTCGTCTCATTTTAGTTCATTAAAAATCATTTCATTTCGTTTCACTTCATTTCAATTCATATCATTTCATTTCATATCTTTTCATTTCATTTTATTTTAATTCATTTCATTTCAATTCATTTCATTTCGTTTCATTTTAATTTATTACAAATCATTTCATTTCGTTTCACTTCATTTCAATTCATATCATTTCATTTCATTTCATTTCATTTCAATTCATTTCATTTCATTTCAATGCATTTCATTTTATTTCAATTCATTTCATTTCAATTCATTTCATTTCATTTCATCTCATTTCATTTAATTTCAATTCTTTTCATTTCATTTCAATTCATTCTTTTTCGTTTCTTTTTATTTTCGTTTTTCGTTTCTCTGTTTATTTGGAAATGATTTAGCTTTTTGTTAAATATTTTGATTATTTTGATTTATTTTTATTTCATTTCATTTAAGTTTTTCGATTTTCAGTTTATTTGAAAATGATGTGGTTTTTTGTTACATATTTTTTTTTATTTTCATTTAATTTCATTTAATTTCATCTCATTTTATTAACCTATGTTCCATTTCTTTTCGTCTCATTTCATTTCATTTCACTGCATTTCATTTGATTTCAATTTATATAATTTCATTTAATTTCATTTCATTGCATTTTATTTAATTTCATTTTACTTCGTTTAAATTCAGTTTAATTCATTTCATTTCATTTAATTTCATTTCATTTCATTTCCCTTCATTTAATCTCATTTCGTTCCATTTCAGTTCCTTTTATTTCATTTCATTTCATTTCGTTTCATTCCATTTCATTTCACTCCATTTGATTTCAGTTCAGTTCATTTTATTTTATCTCATTTAAATTCATTTCATTTCATTTCAAATCATTTCGTCTGATTTTATTTCATTTCAAATCATTTTATTTCATTTTGTTTCAAATCATTTCTTTTCACCTCTTTTCATTTCATTTCATCTCATTTCATTTAATTTGAATTTTGTCATTTCATTTCATTTCTTTTCATTTCGTTTAATTTTCGTTTCTCTGTATATTTAGAAATGATTTAGCTTTTTGTTAAATATTTTGTTTATTTTGATTTATTTTTAATTCATTTCATTTTAGTTTTCGATTTTCTGTTTATTTGGAAATTATGTGGTTGTTTGTTTTATATTTTTTATTTTCATTTCCTTTCATTTAATTTGATCTCATTTTATTAACCTATCTTCCATTTCTTTTAGTCTCATTTCATTGCATTTCACTGTATTTATTTCATTTGATTTCAATTTATATAATTTTATTTAATTTCATTTCATTTTATTTCATTTAAATTCAGTTTAATTCATTTCATTTCATTTTATTTCATTTCATTTCCCTTCATTTTATCTCATTTCGTTTCATTTCAGTTCTTTTTATTTCGTATCATTTTATTTTTCGTTTTTCGTCTCTCTGTTTATTTGGAAATGATTTGGTGTTTTGTTATACATTTTTTTTATTTTCATTTAATTTAATTTCATTTCATATCATTTTATTACACTTTATTTCATTTATTTTCGTGTCATTTCATTTCATTTCATTTTACTTTCGTTTCTCGGTTTATTTGAAAATGATTTGGTTTTTGGTTATGTATTTTGTTTATTTTTGTTTGTTTTTATTGCATTTCATTTTAATTCATTACAAATCATTTCATTTCTTTTCATATCGTTTCACTTCATTCATTTTCGTTTTTCGTTTTACTGTTTATTTGGAAATGATTTGGTTTTTTGTTATATAATTTTTTATTTTCATTGCCTTTCATCTCGTTTCGTTACACTTTATTTCATTACTTTTCGTCTCATTTCGTTTCATTTTACTGCAATTCATTTCATTTCATTTTATTTTCGCTTCTCTGTTTATTTGAAAATGATTTGGTTTTTTGTTATATATTTTGTTTATTTTTATTTGGTTTCATTTTAATTTATTTCATTTCATTTCATTTCATTTCATTTCATTTCATTTCATTTCATTTCATTTTATTTCATGTCATTTCATTTTATTTCAATTCATTTCATTTAATTTCATTTCATTTAAATTCATTTAAAATAATTTCGTCTCATTTAATTTTGTTTCACTTCATTTTATTTCATTTCATTTCATTTCATTTTATTTCATTTCATTTAAATTCATTTCAATTCATATCATTTCGCTTCATTTCTTTTCTTTTCATTTCATTCCATTTCATTACATCTCATTTCATTTAATTTCATTTCAAATCATTTTCTTTCATTTCATTTCATTTTGTTTCATTTATTTTTATCTTATTTCATTTAATTTCAATTTTTTAATTTCATTTCAATTCTTTTCCTTTCGTTTCATTTCATTTCATTTTAATACAATACAAATATTATCGTTTCATTTAAATTCGTTTGACTTCATTTCATTTCAATTCAATTAATTTCGTTTCATTTCGTTACAGTTTATTTTAGTTATTCGTCTCTCCGTTTATTTGGAAATGATTTGGTTTTTTGTTACATATTTTTTTTTTAATATTCATTTTTTTTCGTTTCATTTCATCCCATATCAGTAAACTTTATTTAATTTTTTTCGTCTCATTTCATTTCATTTCATTTCACTGCATTTCATTTCATTTTATTTTCGTTTTTCTTTTCACTGTTTATTTGAAAATGATTTGCATTTTTGTTAAATATTTTGTTTATTTTGATATATTTTAATTTCATATCATTTAAGTTTTTCGATTTTCTGTTTATTTGGAAATGATGTGGTTTTTTGTTATATATTTTTTTTTTTATTTTCATTTACTTTCATTTAATTTCATCTCAATTTATTAACCTATGTTCCGTTTCTTTTCGTCTCATTTCATTTCATTACATCTCATTTCATTTAAATTCATTTCAAATCATTTTCTTTCATTTCGATTCATTTTGTTTCATTTCATTTCAATTCATTTCATTTCATTTCAATTCATTTCATTTCAATTCATTTCATTTCATTTCAATGCATTTCATTTTATTTCAATTCATTTCATTTCAATTCATTTCATTTCGTCTCATTTTAGTTCATTAAAAATCATTTCATTTCGTTTCACTTCATTTCAATTCATATCATTTCATTTCATATCTTTTCATTTCATTTTATTTTAATTCATTTCATTTCAATTCATTTCATTTCGTTTCATTTTAATTTATTACAAATCAATTCATTTCGTTTCACTTCATTTCAATTCATATCATTTCATTTCATTTCATTTCATTTCATTTCAATTCATTTCATTTCATTTCAATGCATTTCATTTTATTTCAATTCATTTCATTTCAATTCATTTCATTTCATTTCATCTCATTTCATTTAATTTCAATTCTTTTCATTTCATTTCAATTCATTCTTTTTCATTTCTTTTTATTTTCGTTTTTCGTTTCTCTGTTTATTTGGAAATGATTTAGCTTTTTGTTAAATATTTTGTTTATTTTGATTTATTTTTATTTCATTTCATTTAAGTTTTTCGATTTTCAGTTTATTTGAAAATGATGTGGTTTTTTGTTACATATTTTTTTTTATTTTCATTTAATTTCATTTAATTTCATCTCATTTTATTAACCTATGTTCCATTTCTTTTCGTCTCATTTCATTTCATTTCACTGCATTTCATTTCATTTCATTTGATTTCAATTTATATAATTTCATTTAATTTCATTTCATTGCATTTTATTTAATTTCATTTTACTTCGTTTAAATTCAGTTTAATTCATTTCATTTCATTTAATTTCATTTCATTTCATTTCCCTTCATTTAATCTCATTTCGTTCCATTTCAGTTCCTTTTATTTCATTTCATTTCATTTCGTTTCATTCCATTTCATTTCACTCCATTTGATTTCAGTTCAGTTCATTTTATTTTATCTCATTTAAATTCATTTCATTTCATTTCAAATCATTTCGTCTGATTTTATTTCATTTCAAATCATTTTATTTCATTTTGTTTCATATCATTTCTTTTCACCTCTTTTCATTTCATTTCATCTCATTTCGTTTAATTTTCGTTTCTCTGTATATTTAGAAATGATTTAGCTTTTTGTTAAATATTTTGTTTATTTTGATTTATTTTTAATTTATTTCATTTTAGTTTTCGATTTTCTGTTTATTTGGAAATTATGTGGTTGTTTGTTTTATATTTTTTATTTTCATTTCCTTTCATTTAATTTGATCTCATTTTATTAACCTATCTTCCATTTCTTTTAGTCTCATTTCATTGCATTTCACTGTATTTCATTTCATTTGATTTCAATTTATATAATTTTATTTAATTTCATTTCATTTTATTTCATTTAAATTCAGTTTAATTCATTTCATTTCATTTTATTTCATTTCATTTCCCTTCATTTTATCTCATTTCGTTTCATTTCAGTTCTTTTTATTTCGTATCATTTTATTTTTCGTCTCTCTGTTTATTTGGAAATGATTTGGTGTTTTGTTATACATTTTTTTTATTTTCATTTAATTTAATTTCATTTCATATCATTTTATTACACTTTATTTCAATTATTTTCGTGTCATTTCATTTCATTTCATTTTACTTTCGTTTCTCGGTTTATTTGAAAATGATTTGGTTTTTGGTTATGTATTTTGTTTATTTTTGTTTGTTTTTATTGCATTTCATTTTAATTCATTACAAATCATTTCATTTCTTTTCATATCGTTTCACTTCATTCATTTTCGTTTTTCGTTTTACTGTTTATTTGGAAATGATTTGGTTTTTTGTTATATAATTTTTTATTTTCATTGCCTTTCATCTCGTTTCGTTACACTTTATTTCATTACTTTTCGTCTCATTTCGTTTCATTTTACTGCAATTCATTTCATTTCATTTTATTTTCGCTTCTCTGTTTATTTGAAAATGATTTGGTTTTTTGTTATATATTTTGTTTATTTTTATTTGGTTTCATTTTAATTTATTTCATTTCATTTCATTTCATTTCATTTCATTTCATTTCATTTTATTTCATTTCATTTCATTTTATTTCAATTCATTTCATTTAATTTCATTTCATTTAAATTCATTTAAAATAATTTCGTCTCATTTAATTTTGTTTCACTTCATTTTATTTCATTTCATTTCATTTCATTTTATTTCATTTCATTTCATTTAAATTCATTTCAATTCATATCATTTCGCTTCATTTCTTTTCTTTTCATTTCATTCCATTTCATTACATCTCATTTCATTTAATTTCATTTCAAATCATTTTCGTTCATTTCATTTCATTTTGTTTCATTTATTTTTATCTCATTTCATTTAATTTCAATTCTTTTAATTCCATTTCAATTCATTTGGTTTCATTTCTTTTCATTTCGTTTCATTTCATTTCACTTTAATACAATACAAATATTATCGTTTCATTTAAATTCGTTTGACTTCATTTCATTTCAATTCAATTAATTTCGTTTCATTTCGTTACATTTTATTTTAGTTATTCGTCTCTCCGTTTATTTGGAAATGATTTGGTTTTTTGTTACATATTTTTTTTTTTAATTTTCATTTTTTTTTTCATTTCATTTAATCCCATATCAGTAAACTTTATTTAATTTTTTTCGTCTCATTTCATTTCATTTCACTGCATTTCATTTCATTTTATTTTCGTTTTTCTTTTCACTGTTTATTTGAAAATGATTTGCATTTTTGTTAAATATTTTGTTTATTTTGATATATTTTAATTTCATATCATTTAAGTTTTTCGATTTTCTGTTTATTTGGAAATGATATGGTTTTTTGTTACATATTTTTTTTTTTTTCATTTACTTTCATTTAATTTCATCTCAATTTATTAACCTATGTTCCATTTCTTTTCGTCTCATTTCATTTCATTTCACTGCATTTCATTTCATTTCATTTGATTTCAATTTATATAATTTCATTTAATTTCATTTCATTGCATTTTATTTCATTTCATTTTATTTTTTTTAAATTCAGTTTAGTTCATTTCATTTCATTTAATTTCATTTCATTTCATTTCCCTTCATTTAATCTCATTTCGTTCCATTTCAGTTCCGTTTATTTCATTTCATTTCGTTTCAGTTCAGTTCATTTCATTTCAAATCATTTTATTTCATTTCATTCCATTTCAAATCATTTTATTTCATTTCATTTCATTTCATTTTGTTTCATTTCAATTCATTTCATTTTATTTCAATTCATTTCATTTAATTTCATTTCATTTAAATTCATTACAAATCCTTTCATTTCGTTTCACTTCATTTCAATTCATATCACTTCCTTTCATTTCATTTCATTTTAATACAATACAAATATTATCGTTTCATTTAAATTCGTTTGACTTCATTTCATTTCAATTCAATTAATTTCGTTTCATTTTATTTTCGTAATTCGTCTCTCCGTTTATTTGGAAATGATTTGGTTTTTTGTTATATATTGTTTTTTTTTAATTTTCAATTTTTTTTAATTTCATTTCATCCCATATCAGTAAACTTTATTTAATTTTTTTCTTCTCATTTCATTTCATTTCACTGCATTTCATTTCATTTTATTTTCGTTTTTCTTTTCTCTGTTTATTTGAAAATGTTTTTTTTTTCTATGTATTTTGTTTGTTTTCATTTATTTTCATTTCGTTTTAATTCATTAGAAATCATTTCACTTCATTTCGTTTCATTTCGATCCATTTCATTTCATCTGATTTCATTTCATTTCAAATCATTTTATTTTATTTCGTTTCAAATCATTTTATCTGATTTCATTTTATTTCATTTCATTTCAATTCATTTCATTTCGTTTCAGTTCGTTTCTTTTCATTTGATTGCATTTCATTTCATTTCGTTTTGTTTTCGTTTTTCGTTTCTCTCTTTATTTGGAAATGATTTAGTGTTTCGTTAAATATTTTGTTTATTTTCATTTGTCTTCATTTCAATTAATTTCATTTCATCTCATTTCAGTTAATTTTATTTCATTTCTTTTCGTTTCATTTCATTTTATTACATTTCATTTCATTTTATCTCATTTCATCTGATTTCATCTCATTTCATATCATTTAAATTCATTTCATTTCATTTCCAATCATTTTATTTCATTTCATTTAATTTCTTTTCATTTCTTTTCATTTCAACTCATTTCATTTAATTTCAATTCTTTTTATTTCATTTCAATTCGTTTCATTCATTTATTATCATTTCGCTTCACTTCAATTCATTTCATTTCAGTTCTTCACAAATAATATCGTTTCATGTAATTTTGTTTGACTTCATTTGATTTCACTTCATTTGATTTCATTTCATTTCATTCCATTTTATTTTCGTTTTTCATCTCTCTGTTTATTTGGAAATGATTTGGTTTTTTGTTCCATATTTTTTTTATATTATTTTTTTTTTCATTTCATTTCATCTCATTTCATTCAATTTTGTTTAATTTTTTTTTTCGTCTCATTTCATTTCATTTCACTGCATTTCATTTTTTTTCGTTTTTCGTTCCTCTGTTTATTTGGAAATGAATTGGTATTTTGTAATATATTTTTTTTATTTTCATTTATTTTCATTTTATTTCGTCTCATTTCATTTCACTTTATTTCATTTCTTTTCGTCTCATTTCTTTTCATTTCATTTTATATCATTTCATTTCACTTCATTTGAATTCCACTAATTTCATTTCATTGCATTTTATTTCATTTCATTTTATTTCATTTAAATTCAGTTTATTTCGTTTCATTTCATTTTGTTTCATTCCATTTCATTTTATTTCATTTTATTTCATTTCATTTCTTTTCATTTTATCTCACGAATTTCATTTCAGTTTCTCTTATTTCATACCATTTTATTTTTCGTTTTTCGCATTTCTGTTTATTTGGAAATGATTTGGTTTTTTGTTACATTATTTTGCTTATTTTTATTTGTTTTCATTTCATTTCATTTTTCTTTTTCGTTTCTCTGTTTATTTGGTTTTTTGTTACATTTTTTTTCATTTGTTTTCATTTCATTTTATCTCATTTCGTTTCATTTTAATTCATTACAAATCAGTTCATTTCGTTTCACTTCATTTCGATGCATATTATTTCATTTCATTTCTATTCATTTCATTTCATTTTATTTCATTTCATTTCATTTCATCTCATTTCATTAAATTTCAATTCTCTTTATTTCATTTCAATTCCTTTCATTTCATTCCTTTTCATTTCGTGTCATTTCATTTCATTTCATTTTAATTCATTGCAAATAATATCGTTTCATTTAATTTCGCTTGACTTCATTTCATTTCAACTCATTTGATTTCATTTCATTTCGTTGCATTTCGTTTTATTTTCGTTTTTCGTCTCTTTGTTT
Organism: Ceratitis rosa; assembly: GCA_037013455.1. Classification (NCBI taxonomy): domain Eukaryota; kingdom Metazoa; phylum Arthropoda; class Insecta; order Diptera; family Tephritidae; genus Ceratitis; species Ceratitis rosa. Next base: position 235,091 of record JAWMAG010000014.1, on the reverse strand, counting down.
ATTTGGAAATGATTTGGTTTTTTATTATATATATTTTTTTTATTTTAATTTTTTTTTTATTTCATTTCATCTCATTTCATTAAAGTTTATTTAATTTTTTTTCGTCTCTTTTCATTTCATTTCCCTGCATTTCATTTCATTACATTTTATTTTCGTTTTTCGTTTCTATGTTTATTTGGAAATGATTTGGTTTAAGGATTACGATTTTGGGGCATGCACCTGGAATGTCCGGTCCCTTAATTGGGAAGGTGCTGCTGCCAAGCTGATTGGTGTCCTCATAAAGTTAAAGGCTGACATCACTGCCGTCCAAGAATTGCGATGGACGGGACAAGGACGGAAGAACCACAAGGACCCCTTGTGAAATTTACTACAGCGGCCATATAAAGGAGCGCAAATTTGGTATTCGTGGTGGGAGAGAGACTCCGTCGCCGAGTACTGGCATTCACTCCGGTGGATGAACGTCTAGCCACAATTCGCATTAAGACAAAATTTTTTAACACCACCCTAATTTGCGCCCACGCCCCGACGGAAGAGAAGGATGACTTGACCAAAGATGCCTTTTACGAGCGCCTCGAACACACTTATGAGCGCTGCCCCCGCCACGACGTCAAAATTGTGCTTGGCGACTTCAACGCTAGGGTGGGCAAAGAAAGTATCTTTGGTACGGCTGTCGGAAAATTCAGTCTCCACGACGAAACATCTCCAAATGGGCTGAGGCTGATCGACCTCGCCGGGGCACGAAATATGGTTGTCTGTAGCACTAGATTCCAGCACAAAAAAATTCACCAAGCTACTTGGCTGTCTCCAGATCGGAAAACTTCCAACCAGATCGATCATGTTGTGATAGACGGAAGACACGTATCCAGTGTTTTAGATGTGCGTACATTCCGAGGTCCCAACATTGACTCGGATCACTATCTTGTCGCAGCGAAGATACGCACGCGCCTCTGTGTATCGAAGAAAGCCCATCAACAAACACAAGGAAGGTTCGACGTTGAAAAGCTGCAATCACAACAGACTGCCGAGCGGTTTTCTACTCGACTTGCACACCTGCTCTCTGAGAGCACTCATCAGCAACCCGGTATAAGGGAACTGTGGGACGGCATCGCAAACTCCCTGCGTACAGCTACAAACGAAACCATTGGATTTCGGAAAGATCGCAAAAACAGCTGGTACGATGAGGACTGCCGTGTCACAGTGGAGAGAAAACAGACTGCCTACCTCGCAACCTTGCGATCGACCACAACACGTGCGGGGTGGGATAGGTACCGAGAACTGAAGAGGGAAGCAAGGCGCGTCTGCAGACAAAAAAAGGAAGAGGCCGAGATGCGCGAGTATGAGAAGCTTGAGAAGCTGGCCGACTAGGGTAACGCTCGAAAATTCTATGAAAAGATACGGCGACTTACAGAAGGTTTCAAGACCGGAGCAAACTCTTGTAGGACCCAGGGAGGTGAGCTAGTGACAGATGCCCAGAGTATACTCGATTTATGGAGGGAGCACTTCTCCAGCCTGCTGAATGGCAGTGAAGAGGAAACACTCGGAGATGGTGAACCCGAAACTCCAATGGATGACGATGGAAAAGTTGTTCCATTACCCGACTATGAAGAAGTCCGAATAGCAATCGTCCGCTTAAAAAACAATAAAGCGGCAGGGGCCGATGGATTACCGGCCGAGCTATTCAAATGCGGCGGCGAAGAACTGATCAGGTGCATGCATCAGCTTCTTTGCAAAATATGGTCGGATGAAAGCATGCCCGATGATTGGAATTTAAGTGTGCCCGATCCACAAAAAATGCGATCCCACAGTGTGCGCCAATTACCGTGGAATAAGCTTTCTTAACATCGCATATAAGGTCCTATCAAGCGTATTGTGTGAAAGACTAAAGCCCACCGTCAACAAACTGATTGGACCTTATCAGTGTGGCTTTAGACCTGGTAAGTCAACCATTGACCAGATATTCACCATGCGCCAAATCTTGGAAAAGACCCGTGAAAAGAGAATCGACACCCACCACCTTTTCGTCGATTTTAAAGCCGCCTTCGACAGCACGAATAGGAGCTGCCTTTATGCCGCTATGTCTGAATTTGGAATCCTCGCAAAACTTATACGGCTAAGTAAACTGACGTTAAGCAACACTAAAAGCTCCGTCAGGATCGGGAAGGACCTCTCCGAGCCGTTCGATACCAAACGAGGTTTCAGACAGGGTGATTCCTTATCGTGTGTCTTTTTTAATTTAATGCTGGAGAAAATAATACGAGCTTCAGAGCTAAATAGAGAAGGTACAATCTTCTATAAAAGTGTACAGCTGCTGGCGTACGCCGATGATATCGACATTATTGGCCTCAACAACCGAGCCGTGAGTTCTGCTTTCTCCAGACTTGATAAAGAAGCGAAACGAATGGGTTTGGTAGTGAATGAGGGCAAGACGAAATATCTCCTGTCATCAAACAAACAGTCATCGCATTCGTGACTCGGCTCCCACGTCACTGTTGACAGTCATAACTTCGAGGTCGTAGATAATTTCGTCTATCTAGGAACCAGCATTAATACCAACAACAATGTCAGCCTTGAAATCCAACGCAGAATCACTCTTGCCAACAGGTGCTACTTTGGAATGAGTAGGCAATTGAAAAGTAAAGTCCTCTCTCGACGAACGAAAACCAAGCTCTACAAGTCGCTCATTATACCGGTCCTACTATATGGCGCAGAAGCGTGGACGTTATCAATATCTGATGAGTCGGCTCTAGGAGTCTTCGAGAGGAAAGTTCTGCGAACGATTTATGGTCCTTTGCGCATTGGCAACGGCGAATACCGCAGACGATGGACCGATGAGCTGTACGAGCTATACGACGATATTGACATAGTTCAGCGAATGAAGAGACAGCGGCTACGCTGGCTAGGTCATGTCGTCCGAATGGATGAAAACACTCCAGCTTTGAAAGTATTTGATGCAGTACCCGCTGGTGGAAGCAGAGGAAGAGGAAGACCTCCACTCCGTTGGAAAGATCAAGTGGAGAGTGACCTGGGTGCACTTGGCATTTCCAACTGGCGCCAAACACCGAAAAGAAGAGACGAATGGCGCGCTGTAATTGATTCGGCTATAATCGCGTAAGCGGTGCCAACGCCAATAAAGAAGATTTGGTTTTTTGTTACATATTTTGTTTAATTAATTTGTGTTCATTTTATTCCATCTCATTTCAGTTCATTTTATTTCATTTCATTTCATTTCCTATCACCTCATTTCATTTCAATTCATTTCATTTCAAATCATTTCATTTCATCTTACTTCATTACAAATCATTTCATCTCATTTCATTTTATTTAAATTCATTTCATTTCTCTTCGTTTCATTTCATTTCTCTTCGTTTCATTTCATTTCTCTTCATTTCATTTCATCTCATTTCATTAAATTTTAATTCTTTTTATTTCATTTCAATTCCTTTCATTTCATTTCTTTTCATTTCATCTCGTTTCATTTCATTTCATTTCTATTTAATTCATTAAAAATTATTTCGTTTCACTTAATTTCGTTTGAATTCATTTCATTTCATTTCAATTCGTTTCGTTTCGTTTCATTTCATTTCTTTTTATTTTCATTTTTCGTCTCTCCGTTTATTTGGAGCTGATTTGGTTTTTCGTTATAATTTTTTATTTTCATTTCATTTCATCTCATTTCAATACACTTTATTTCACTTTATTTGCGATTTTCGTTTTTCTGTTTATTTGGAATTGATTTGGTTTTTTGTTTAATTATTTATTAATTTTTATCCTTTTTTTTAATTCATTTCATTGCAAATCATTTTATTTCATTTTATGTCATTGAATTTAATTTTATATCTTTTTATTTCTTTTAATTTTAAGTTAAGTTAAGTTTATTTCATTTCATTTCATTTTATTTTTCGGTTTTCGTCTCTCTGTTTATTTGGAAATATTAGTTTGTTGTTACACATTTTGTTTTTTTTATTTGTTTTTATTTGATTTCATTCGATTTTTGTTTTCGCTTCTCGGTTTATTTGGAAATGATTTGGTTTTTTGTTATATGGTTTTTTTGTTTGCTTTCATTTTATTTCATTACAAATCATTTTATTTAGTTTAATTTCGTTTCTCTTTATTTCATTTCATTTTCGGTTTTTGTTAATTAATTTATGTTCATTTTATTCCATCTCATTTCAGTTCATTTTATTTCGTTTCATTTCATTTCCTATCATCTCATTTCTTTTCAATTCATTTCATTTCAAATCATTTTATTTCATTTCATTCCATTTCAAATCATTTTATTTCATTTCATTTCATTTCATTTCGTTTCACTTCATTTCAATTTCATTGCATTTATTTTCATTTATTTTTATCTCATTTCATTTAATTTCAATTCTTTTAATTTCATTTCAATTCATTTCTTTTCATTTCGTTTCATTTCTTTTCATTTTAATACAATACAAACATTATCGTTTCATTTAAATTCGTTTGACTTCATTTCATTTCAATTCAATTAATTTCGTTTCATTTCGTTTCATTTTATTTTCGTTATTCGTCTCTCCGTTTATTTGGAAATGCTTTGGTTTTTTGTTATATATTGTTTTTTTTAATTTTCATTTTTTTTTTCATTTCATTTCATCCCATATCAGTAAACTTTATTTAATTTTTTTCGTCTCATTTCATTTCATTTCACTGCATTTCATTTCATTTTATTTTCGTTTTTCTTTTCTCTGTTTATTTGAAAATGTTTTACTTTTTTTCTATGTATTTTGTTTGTTTTCATTTATTTTCATTTCGTTTTAATTCATTAGAAATCAGTTCACTTCATTTCGTTTCATTTCATTTCATTCCATTTCATTTCATCTGATTTCATTTCATTTCAAATCATTTTATTTTATTTCGTTTCAAATCATTTTATCTGATTTCATTTTATTTCATTTCATTTCAATTCATTTAAATTCATTTCAGTTCGTTTCATTTCATTTGACTGCATTTCATTTCTTTTCGTTTTTCGTTTCTCTGTTTATTTGGAAATGATTTAGTGTTTCGTTAAATATTTTGTTTATTTTCATTTGTCTTCATTTCAATTAATTTCATTTCATCTCATTTCAGTTCATTTTATTTCATTTCTTTTCGATTCATTTTATTTTATTACATTTCATTTCATTTTATCTCATTTCATCTGATTTCATCTCATTTCATATCATTTAATTCATTTCATTTCATTTCCAATCATTTTATTTCATTTCATTTCATTTCTTTTCATTTCTTTTCTTTTCAACTCATTTCATTTAATTTCAATTCTTTTCATTTCATTTCAATTCGTTTCATTCATTTATTATCATTTCTCTTCACTTCAATTCATTTCGTTTCAGTTCTTCACAAATAATATCGTTTCATGTAATTTTGTTTGACTTCATTTGATTTCATTTCATTTCATTCCATTTTCAGTTTTTTGTATTTATTTTTTTTATTTTATTTTTTTTTTCATTTCATTTCATCTCATTTCATTGAAATTTGTTTAATTTTTTTTTCGTCTCATTTCATTTCATTTCACTGCATTTCATTTCATTTCATTTTTTTTCGTTCCTCTGTTTATTTGGAAATGAATTGGTACTTTGTTATATATTTTTTTATTTTCATATATTTTCATTTTATTTCGTCTCATTTCATTTCACTTTATTTCATTTCTTTTCGTCTCATTCCTTTTCATTTCATTTTATATCATTTCATATCACTTCATTTCAATTCAACTAATTTCATTTCATTGCATTTTATTTCATTTTATTTCATTTAAATTCGGTTTATTTCATTTCGATTCATTTTGTTTCATTCCATTTCATTTTATTTCATTTATTTCATTTCATTTCCTTTCATTTTATCTCACGAATTTCATTTCAGTTTCTCATATTTCATACCATTTTATTTTTCTTTTTTCGTATTTCTGTTTATTTGGAAATGATTTGTTTTTTTGTTACATTATTTTGCTTATTTTTATTTTTTTTCATTTCATTTCATTTTTCTTTTTCGTTCCTCTGTTTATTTGGTTTTTTGTAACATTTTTTTTTCATTTGTTTTCATTTCATTTTATCTCATTTCATTACACTTTATTTCATTTCTTTTCGTCTCATTTCATATCATTTCACTGCATTTCATTTCATTTATTTTTATTTTCAGTTTTCGTTTCTCTGTTTATTTGAAAATGATTTGGTTTTTTGTTATATATTTTGTTTATTTTCATTTGTTTTCATTTCATCTCATTTCAGCTCATTATATTTCATTCCATTTCGTTTCATTTCATTTCGTTTTCTTTTTCATTTCATTTTATTTAACTTAATTTAATTTCATTGCATTACATCTCATTTCATTGCATTTTATTTTGTTTCATTTCACTTCATTTCGTTTCATTTCATTTCATTGCAATTCATTTCATTTCGTTTCGTTTTAATTCATTATAAATCATTTCATTTCGTTTCACTTCATTTCGATGCATATTATTTCATTTCATTTCTATTCATTTCATTTTATTTCATTTCATTTTATTTCATATCATTTTATTTCATTTCATTTCATCTCTTTTCATTAAATTTCAATTCTTTTTATTTCATTTCAATTCCTTTCATTTCATTTCTTTTCATTTCGTGTCATTTCATTTCATTTCATTTTAATTCATTGCAAATAATATCGTTTCATTTAATTTCGCTTGACTTCATTTCATTTCAACTCATTTGATTTCATTTCAGTTCGTTGCATTTCGTTTTATTTTCGTTTTTCGTCTCTCTGTTTATTTGGAAATGATTTGGTTTTTTATTATATATATTTTTTATTTTAATTTTTTTTATTTCATTTCATCTCATTTCATTAAAGTTTATTTAATTTTTTTTCGTCTCTTTTCATTTCATTTCCCTGCATTGCATTTCATTACATTTTATTTTCGTTTTTCGTTTCTCTGTTTATTTGGAAATGATTTGGTTTTTTGTTACATATCTTGTTTAATTAATTTATGTTCATCTTATTCCATCTCATTTCAGTTCATTTTATTTCATTTCATTTCATTTCCTATCATCTCATTTGATTTCATTTAAATTCATTTCATTTCATAAATTTTCATTTTTCGTTTCCCTGTTTTTTTGGAATTGATTTGGTTTTTTGTTATATATTCTTTTATTATCATTTATTTTCATTTCATTTCATTTCGTTTCATTTCATTTCTTTTGACTTCATTTCATTTCAATGCATTTCATTTCGATCTGTTTGATTTCATTTTATTTTCGTTTTTCGTCTCTCTGTTTAGTTGGAAATGATTTGGATTTTTGTTATATATCTTTTTTCATTTTCACTTATTTTCATTTTTTTTCATCGCATTTCATTACACTTTATTTCATTTCTTTTGGTCTCATTTCATTTCACTGCATTTCTTTACATAACATTTTATTTTCGTTTCTGTGTTTATTTGTAAATAATTTGTTTTTTGTTATATATTTTGTTTATTGTTGTTTGTTTTCATTCCATTTCATTTTATTTTCGTTTTTCGTTTCGCTCTTTATTTGCAAATGATTTGGTTTTTTATTATATATTCTGTTAATGTTTAATTGCTTTCATTTCATTTTCTTTTGTTTCATTTTAAATAATTTTATTTCATTTCATTTCATTTCATTTCATTTCATTGCTTTTCATATCATTTTATTTCATATCATTTCGCTTCATATCATTTCATTTCATTTTATTTCATTTTGTTTCACTTCATTTCTATTTATCTAATTTCATTTCCTTTCATTTCATTTTATTTCATTTCATTTTGTTTTATTTTATTTAATTTAATTTTGTTTGATTTAATTTGAATTTACTTTATTTCATTTCTATTCATTTCATTTCATTTCACTTTTTTTTTATTTCATTTGATGTTATTTCATTTTCGTTTTTCGTTTCTCTGTTTATTTGGATATGATTTGTTTTTTGTGTTACATAATTTGTTTATTTTTGTTTGTTTTAAATTTATTTCATTTCATTTCCTTGCTTTTCATCTCATTTCATTTCATTTCATTTTATTTCATATCATGTTATTTCATTTCGGATCATATCATTTCATTTCTTTTCATTTCATTTCTTTTCATTTCATTTCATCTCATTTCATTTCATTTTCGTTTTTCATTTCTTTGTTTATTTGGAAATGATTTGGTTTTATATTATATATTTTGTTTATTTTTAAAAGTTTTTATTTTATTTCATTTAATTTAATTTCATTTTATTTTATTTCATTTCATTTTTCTTCATTTCATTTCAATTCTTTTTAATTCAAGTCAATTCATTTCATTTCATTTTAATTCATTTCATTTTGTTTGATTTAATTTGAATTTACTTCATTTCATTTCTTTTCTTTTTATTTCATTTCTTTCCTTTTATTTCATTTCATTTCATTATATTTTCGTTTTTCGTCTCTATGTTTATTTGGAAATGATTTGGTTTTTTGTTTCAATTCTTTTCGTCTCATTTCATTTCATATCACTGCATTTCATTTTATTTTCGATTTTCGTTTCTCTGTTTATTTGAAAATCGTTTGGTTTCTCATTTCTTTTAATTTTATTTCATTTAATTTTAATCCATTTCATTTTATTTTATTTCATTGCATTTCAGCTTGTTTCATTTATTTCATTTCTTTTTCTTCATTTCATTTGATTTGTTTTTATTTTTCGGTTTTCGTCTCTTTGTTTAATTGGAAATATTAGTTTGTTGTTACATATTTTGTTTATTTTTATTTTTTTTAACTCATTTCATTTCATGTCATTTTCGTTTTTCGTTTCTCTGTTTATTTGGCAATAATTTGATTTTTTGTTATATATTTTGTCCATTTTCATTTGTTTTTAGTTGAATTCATTTCATTTCTTTCATTTGATTTTCGTTTTTCGTTCTAGTTTCTCTGTTTATTTGGAAATGATTTGCTTTTGTGTTATATATTTTGTTTGTTTTCATTTGTTTTCATTTGAATTCATTTCATTTCAGTTCATTTCATTCCATTTGACTGCATTTCATTTTATTTCGTTCCATTTTCGTTTTTCGTTTCTCTGTTTATTTGGAATTGCTTTGGTTTTTTGTTGTATATTTTTTTATTATCATTTATTTTCATTTTATTTCATCTCGTTTCAGTTCAATTCATTTCATTTGATTTCATTTCATTTTGTCTCATTTTATTTGTTTAGACCAATGGCGTAAATATAAGGGACCACCCTAATGTGCATGTAACCTTACATGCATATACACGCGCATATGCATAAGTAACAGACGTTCTCTTATACAAAAAAAGAAACGGTCCTTTTTCTGCTTCTTAAAAAACTTTCTTTATTTTTACTTTCACTTCTACAACGTTTGTCAAGCGAAATACACCAGCCACTGCGCCACTTAAGTTAATTGCCAATTATAAATATATATATATATATATATGTACTGCGAAATTTCTTATTAGCAAATTGTACAAGTATTATTAATATTATTTAATAAAGCCACTGTACTGAAACTAATTCCAACATTTTCTTTTCTTTTAATTGTTTTACGTGTGAGCGCCATTATCGCCTGCACGTAAGTATTGGTCCTTCGAGCCGGATACATTGAAATTGATCGCAGCGGGTCCAGATTCACTTTGGCACTCATCATAAGCTTAGCTTTTTTTATTAATTCAGTGAACATTTGGATAAACACCACTATATTGTTCCAACTCCATAACCGCAACATAACTGCATCACCGCAACACAACTGCATCAACGCAACACACCATATTGTCAACCACACACCAACGTGCCACACGATCAGCTTTTTTCCACAATATTTTATGTCCACAACAACTAATTGCAAGGTACGTGGTTTTTTATTTCAATGCACTTAAAAAAAAGTTGTAAAAAAATTCGTGTTTTAAATTAAATTGAGAAAAATAATAAGAAGTGAAAAAAAAAATTTGTGCACCATCATCGATTTACGCGTTTATCTCCGAAAGCAAAAAAAGAAAAGGGGAACACATCAGTGTAAATCGCAAGTAATTTTTTTTCGTTAAACTTGTTATAGCAAATTCACTTTAATAATTTATATAAACGGAAAAGATATTTTAAGCCGCGAGAAACAACCATTTCGTGTTACCACACATTGTTGTTGTTCTTTGGAATTCAATATAGCGGAGCATATTTTTGATTCCATATATATACACATACATATTAACAATTATCGTTGCAATAATTCACTTTTTATTTTACTATATATGATTCTTTAATAAGTTTTTAATTGGCTTTGTTTCACTATCGCGACATTTTTTACATTTTATTTTGATCCAAAATAGCACAGATTGTCTCCCGCTTTCTTTTTTTTTCTGAGTTCGGGCTACTACATACACTCGGGTGCACAAATATTTCACAGACACAAAAGTTGGTTAGCTGGTGATTAATAAATATACACCAAGATCGATTTTACATATTTCACTACGTTTTTTATTATCACAAATATATACACCCACTTAACGTTGGGTCAATTTTGCATTTTTCGTGGCTGGTGATTAATAAATATATACCAAGATTTTTTACATATACCACTGAGTTTTTCTTATTACAAATATATACACCCACTAAGCGTTGGGTCAATTTTGCATTTTTCGTGGCTGGTGATTAATAAATATACACCAAGATTTTTTACATATATCACTGCGTTTTTCTTATTACAAATATATACACCCACTTAACGTTGGGTCAGTTTTGCATTTTTTTGTGGCTGGTGATTAATAAATATACACCAATATCGGTGTCACATATTTCACTGCGTTTCTTATTATCACAAAATATACACCCAGTTGGGTCAGTTTTGCAATCTTTCGTGGCTGGTGATCAACAAAAATATAAACTCACGCACAAGACGAGTCTTGAATTTTTTTGACACTGCGTTTTATATTGAAAACATATATACACCCACTCCGCATTGGGTTTTTTGCATATTTCTTGTTGTTGAGGTGCATGGCTGCCTTAGCGACTGATGCCGAAAAGGTAGAAAAATCTACAAAACAGAATGAGAATGTGTCCATTCGGGAGCACACCATACATTTGCCTCCTTGCGACACTGAAGTTTTCAAAGTTGATTGCCTTTCATGGCCGTCATTCCGAGACATGTTTACGGCAATTTATATTCAAAATCAACGCCTATCTTCAGTTGAGAAGTTATTCCACCTCAACCAGAAAACACAAGGGGAGGCAAAAGAAATAGTACGAAGGTGTCCATTAACCAATGATGGTTTCGAATTGGCTTGGAGAAGCCTAATTGACCGATACCAAAATAAACGTATTCTGGTCAATACACAATTGAAGATTCTATTCAATTTAAAGGCAATTGAGAACGAATGCGGTAGCTCCATAAAGAAATTGCAACGAGACATCAATAATTGCATCTCGTCACTTCAATGTCATAACATTGATATTTCGAATTGGGACGCTATTTTGACATATTTATGTTCAACCAAACTTCCGGAATGCACCTTAGCTCTATGGGAACAAACCATAGAAAACAAAACGGAGATTTCCAAGTGGAAGGATATGGATAGGTTTCTATCAAACCGGTTTCAAACGCTGGAAACCGTCTCAGGTCTTAAGGAGAACAGACCCAGCAGATTGCCAAAACAGCAGCAGCCCACACAGCACCTTGTAGAATCACACCCGAAAAGACTTGGCACTTTTCAAGCGAGTGTTAACAACAATGTGTGTAAAGTGTGCCGACGATCGGAGCACAAACTACAAAACTGTGAGGAAATCCGCAAATTAACACCAGGACAGCGGATTGAATTCATTGAAGCAAATCACCGCTGCCTGAATTGCTTGTCAGCTGGACATACAGTTTCAAGATGTAAAAGTCCATTTAATTGCAGCATATGTCGATCCAGACATCATACTTTGCTTCATCTCCCACAAGCAAGTCAGCCAGAAGCAACAGGTTCTAGGAGATTTCCACATGCAATTGAGGAAGGACCTTCGACTTCCAGACAGGCTCAGCAAAGAATGGAATCTGCATCTGAAAATCATAATTCAATTAAAAACGTAAATTCATGCCATGCAAACACAAACAGAGGAGTTTTATTAGGGACAGCTCGGGTACAAATCCATTTCAATGGCATCAATTTCTCAGCCAGAGCATTGATAGACTCTGGATCTGAATGTACTTTCATAACTGAAAGACTAAAACACCGAATTAATCTGCCATCTAAGCGCTTGCACGCCCAAGTATCGGGCATCAACAACTCAATATCTGCGCAGGTCAAAGAAGCTTGTGCCATTCAATTACGGTCACCCATTGACCCTCTAATAAATCTAGAGGCAATTGCTCTAATCTTGCCAAAATTGGCAGGGGACTTGCCTACTTGCTAAGTAAGTGCACTGACGCAACAAGCACTTCCAGAATTAGTTTTGGCAGACAAGAGATTTTTCATAAATGAACCCGTCGATCTCGTCTTAGGAGGTGACATTTACCCACAGATAATGCCAGGTGGAAATAAAAAGAACGTGTTAAGTACACTTTTTGCCCAAGAAACCGTATTAGGTTGGATTATAACCGGCAGTGCCGAAACTTCCCATTCAGCCCACAATATTGTCTCCTTTTATTTATAATGAAGTCAATTTGGAGAAACAATTGACTGCGTTTTGGGAATTGGAAGATCTTCCAAAGAAAGCAAGCCTAAACGAAAATGACAAATACTGCGAAGAGCTATTTAAAGCAACTACCCAAAGGAATGTTGATGGTAAATATGTGGTCTCATTACCCTTCAAACAGGACTACCCAAATGATATTTCCTCGGGACCATCGCTGAAAGGAGCTTGTGCTCAGTTCTACCGAAACGAAACGCGCTTGGCAAAAAAACCTGAGTTGCAGACGGAGTACAGCAGTGTCCTATGCGACTACGAGACTTTGGACCATATGTCCAAAATTCCGTATAGCATACAAGCAGACTCCACTGACTGCTACTTTTTGCCTTATCACGCAGTGTTGAAAGAAGAAAGCACTATCACTAAGGTTAGAGTGGTATTCAACGCCTCATGCCCCCTGCTAATGGCATGAGCTTATATGATGTCCTATATCCCGGCCCAATTCTGCAAGCAGACCTACCAATACTAATACTACGATGGAGGTTTTACAAGTATGTCTTCAACAGCGATATCGAGAAAATGTATCGACAGATTTTGGTAAATCATGAACACACGAAATTCCAGAGAATAGTTTTTCGTAAGAGCCCTGAGGAACCCATCAGTTTGTACGAGCTGAAGACGGTTACCTTTGGCATTAATTGCGCGTCCTACTTAGCTATAAGGACTTTACATCAATTACCAGATGATGTAGAGAAAAACTACCCGATAGCATCAAGCATTCTCCGTAACTGTATGTACGTAGATGACATACTCACAGGTGGACATACTCTGGATTCCACAATACGGGCTCGAGAGGAAATATCAAAAGTAATGACATTATTTGGTTTTCCCTTGCGCAAATGGACATCCAACAACACTCAAGTTTTAGATGGTATACCAAAGTCACACTTGCTTAGTACAGACTTTTTGGAATTCGAAGACACTAGCACCGTAAAGGCTCCTGGAATCAGATGGAATGCCCGGTCTGACTAGTCTAACTTACGCCCGACGAAATCAAGTTGACGACTCAGTGTCTAATAAACATTTGTCAAAAACGGTATTACCGCGAAGAATACGAAAGATTGAAATCAGGAAAATCCATTGGGGGAAAAAGTGAAATCTTGCCTCTTAACCCATTCATTGATATTTAGAAATGACATTATGAGAGCTGGTGGATGTCTCAGCGCATCTTCGGACTCATCTTATAGTGAACGCCATCCTATTCTTCTTCCTTATAGCGCCAGGTTGTCCCGTCTTTATGTCCAGTTTGTCCACCAAGTGTCCATCCATGGGGAAAATCAGCTGATGCTGCGGCTCATCCGATCCCAGTTCTGGATACCGAGGGTCAAAAATATGATCCGATCCGTCATTCACAACTGCATGGTCTGCACAATTTACAAAAAAAGGTCGGAAACCCAACTTATGGGAATCCTTCCAGAAGAACGCGCTACCTTTTCCAGAGCGTTCACAAATACCGGAGTGGATTTTGCTGGACCTTTCGATATTAAGTCCTACCGCGGCAGAGGTTGTAGAATTTCCAAAGGTTACCTCTGCCTATTTGTCTGCTTTTCAACAAAAGCTATCCATCTAGAAGTCACCAGTGACCTTAGCACTGCTTCCTTATTAGCAGCCTTTGCTAGGTTCATAGCCAGGCGTGGATGTCCAAAGAATGTATACTCGGACAATGGAACTAACTTTGTAGGGGCTTCTAGATCTTTGAAGGCCGAATTTAAAGCCTTCATAGCTGATGCACATTCTAGTGCATTGCCCAAATTCCAACATCAGGTCCTAAATTGGCATTTTATACCCGCTGCAGCTCCTCACATGGGTGGTCTTTGGGAAGCAGAGGTGAAAAGTTTTAGAATTCATTTCAGAAAAATCGCAAATGATCATAAATTCACGTTCGAGAAGTTTAGCAATCTCCTATGTCGAGTTGAATCGTGTCTCAATTCTCGATCATTAAGTCCCTCGTCAAACAATTCTACAGACTTGGAGCCGCTTACTCCAGGTCATTTTCTAGTTGGTAGTGTTCTCCTTGCACCACCAGAAATCAATATTGTCAATCGTCAACAGATGGGAAAAACTCAAAGCCCTACACCAAACTTTCTGCAAAAGATGGAAGTCTGAATATCTTAGCAAGTTGCAGAAGCGCAACAAATGGAGCCATCCTCAATCCAACCTCAAAATGGGGGACCTAGTTATCATCAAAGAAGACAACCTTCCACCCAACGAATGGAGACTGGGAAGAATCACCCAATTACACCCAGGTCCCGACAACTGAGTACGGGTAGTGGACGTGGAAACATCGAAAGGAAAAACCACAAGACCAATCGCGAAATTGGTCTTACTTCCCCCCTACGACGAAAATTAAGACAAAAAAATCCGTTTAAGTAGGACGTGTAGGAGTATGTATAGACGCCTACTTACTTACATAAGTACAGGCATACGCATATACACGGAGGCATGCATACATGTATATATGCAGGGCAAGTAAATATATACAAGTACACATGCACGTACATACCTACGAACATGCTCACGCACCTACATATATGCTCGTACAGACATATGTGACTGCGCATGTACATATGCGCACGAACTTACATACGTACGTACTTCCGTACGAACATACAAACATACACGTACCTGCATACGTATATGCATACCCATATACATATATACTCGTACTTACATACGTACGGACCTACATACGTACACCCATGTATATGCGTAACTAATGTATGTCTACATACGTACATATTAATAATTAATGCGTAACTAATGCATGTCTACATACATACATACACGTACATACATACTTATGTCCCAAACTCCACTCAAAAGTAAATCCGCAAGCCACCATACAGAAAAACAAGGGCATAATAATTCTCCTTATTAATATTTTAAATAATTACATTTCATCAAAATATGTAGAAAATTCCCAGAGTGTTGACCCCGAAATCCGTAAACGTTCAGCGTCTATTTTCCGATTACATTCTATGTATGTATGGAAATAACCAAAACCCACCACTGCGTCTATAATCAAAACAAATATATTATTATTATATTTCCAATCCCAGTACCACCCAATCAGTAGAGTACTAATTGCCCCAAGCAAAATTGTACCTCGGAATGTACAACTGAAACAAGTCCTTGGTGATGTCCCAAATAAAGCCAGGAATGCCTATATTATTTTCACTGTTCTTTTAAAGAATAATAATTAGCTTCAGTGGAATTACTCGTTTTAGAAAGAATTTGTGTTATAACTGCATCCAAATCTCCAGGATTATTTTAGTTCTTTTAGTTGTTCTAACTGGGCTGGCAAAACGGTAAAGATGAGGGCACGTTTATATTCTCCGTTCAAATTATTATACTTAAAAGAGTTACTATTAAAAAATTAGCAATAGCCTTTATAATACATATTGCAGAAGCTAATAGAAATTACTTCAATTGATATGAAAACTCTGCAGATATGACATTTGACTAGTCTTGGATTTAAAAATAAAAAAAGGAACTTATTACTCTGCCAAGTTAAAAACGTGTCGCAAACATATGTACATACATACATGCATGATGATTCATTGCACTTGTTGTTGGACAAAGAATTTAATTTTCCTTTGATAAAACCAAAGATTTTTTTTGTTTTCCGTTATGACAATTTATATATTACTGTCTAAATATCGGGTTTTTTAGTCGTTCCAGTTTTTTACAAATTAAATTGACAACATATTTATTTTTTTTATTTGCGCAAAGTGTATGATGCTCTTGAGTGGCATTTCGATATAATATTTTTATATGTATGTGTGTATATACATGTGCATTTTGTTTTAGCTACACAAAAAATTTACAAAATAAAATTTACAATTCATTTACATATGTAGTTAGATATTGTGTATGTAATAATCGATATCGTTAACAAATGTTGGCTGCTTTATAACATAAACAACAATAATAATTATATTCTTGTTACAGTTTTGTACTTATTATTACTAATTATTATTATTACCAATTTTTTAAGCTAATTCATTGTGCAATTTACAACTACATGCATACATATGTACATAAATCATTTAAGCATTTGTTCACTTGTCTACTTTTGTGCCGCTCAATACGACAAACTAAAATTTTAATACATATGTATATTACTTTATTAAATATTTTTTACAATTATTTGAAGATCAGTTGTACAATTGTTTGCAAAACTAATTATATGTATGCAACTAGCTCGAGTTTTTGTTTTTCGCAGACAATTTTTAATTACTAGCATGCGAATATTTGCACTTCGTTACTGGAATATAGGCAACATATATATGTATATAGATATTTACTTAGTCGCAGCAAACAAAAAACAACAAAAGGCGCACACGCACTACTATTGTAGCTGCCGATATGGTTACATCACAATCCACTTGATTTTTCGCGGTTCCGTTTAGCATAATCACGATATGCTTGGTTCATTTGTTCTAGGAAGATGAAGGTCAATACAGTATGTGGTCCCAAGCGACAGAAGTATGGTGTGAAAACTTTCCATAAAGCAAGCACACCTTCTTGACGTGCCACCTTCATCAATACATCGACAGTGCCGCGATATTCTGGTTTGGCACCTTCAGCCGTCTTCATATTCTGTATACGTGTTTTGGCAATGTCTAGCGGCATAGAAGTGATAGTAGTCAGCAGAACACTCAACATACTTGCACAGAAATGTAGAGCAATGCCTTCTTCCATCTTAAGTGGGCCATTTTTGAAGTAGGCCTTAAATTGTGAATATGAAGCAAGTTGCGTCATATTCACCACCATAGCGCATCCCATAGTAGGGATACTACCACGCCATAATGCGGTAAGACCTTCCTCACGCATGATACGTGTCAACGCGTTAACCACATTGGTGTAGTTGCGTCGTTCAGCTGGCGGCAAACGTCCATCACTGGCCATGCGAATTAGAGCTACCTCCGCTGGTGTACCAATAAAGGCGCCACAAGCACCGGCTACAACAACCATTGCCATGCTGTCAACTACACCGGGTGAACGTTTGAATTTTGTTTGGAATATATCCACCAAATAGGTGTAGACGCCAAGTCTACCAGTGGTATATGTGGCCTGACGTAACAAAGCACCGCCGATACCTTGATACAAACCCAATGGGCCTTCATTTTTCACTACTGTCTGTATGCAGTGGAATGAGTAACGATATTTCGTCTTACCACCACCAGCTGCTACCGGCGCAGCTATCGCCACTTTCGGTTCACTTTGACTTGACATTTTGTACTTTTGCAGCAAACCGCGCGACCGCTCAGGAAGTCAACGAACTTAGTTTAGGTAATGTAGGTAGGCACGTACCACAATCTTTCCACGACCAACTTAATGCACCAACTAAACTTCGCAAACAAACAGCACCACCCTTGTAGTTTCTGTCTGGAATTTGGAGCACTATATAAACGCCGAAGTGATTGAGTAGCAAATTCACTTCAATTGTGCAATTGCCAATATATTTATGTACTCATATTAAATTTATTAAATGAATTTTGAATTTTTAGTGCAGAGCGTTCCAGTTTTTTTGTAAAAGCAATAGCAGAGCAAAAGCCAACCGATAAAACCGAAATTCCGACCGAAAAGCCAATATTTCCCAATTATATTAAAAGAATTTTAATTTTTTTTATAATATTAGTAACAGAGATATATTAAATTATTGAACATCTCTAATTTAAATTTAAAACCACTCAACGAACAAACTGTGCGAATTGAAGGTCGAATAGTCATGGCGATAGTTTCTTGTAGCATTGCAAATATCTCAAAATAATGCTAAAGTCTAGTCTAAAACACGCAATGAATAGTAGAGCTGGATACAAGGAAGCTATTTTCCCCGTTGCTCGTTAAGTTGCACCTGCGCACAAGCACGGAACTGCAGTTTACAATTGCTAAACTAATTTCACTCGAAGCAATAGAAGGAAGATCTAACCGGAGAAAATAACAATACTAATCATGGACAATAATTAAGAGTAATTTTTGTTATTGTTATGGCATTGACATCATTAACCGCAACAACTTTATGGGATATCCTTATACGTAGGCTGCTATACATAGGTCTGGCCTAGGCAACACTAAGTGTTGCCAGGTGCAATCTGACATTTCCATTGGAAAGTTTGACATTTTTAGCATAACATCACTCAGAACGTTTTGTCATTTAATCGTGAATTGTTTTATTTACAGGGAATTAAAAAATTCATTTCGGCCAAAAAATGGAATTAACTCGTGAACATTTTCGTGCGATCATTTTTCACAACTTTCGACGTGGATTATCACGACAAGAGTGCATCGATGTACTAAAATATGTGTATGGCTATGAAGCACCATCCTATAGCACTGTGAAAAATTGGTACAACGAATTCAATCGTGGCCGACGCTCGCTCAAAGACGAATTAAGTGAAAGTCGTCCAAAAATAGCCGTTGTGCCAGAAAACATCGATGCCGTACGTGAACTGATAATGCAAGACCGTCATGTAACATACCTTCAAATAGAGGCATGCCTATGCATTTCTCCCACCAACATACATACGATATTGCATGAACACCTGGCCGTAAAAAAGGTTTGTTCTCGTTGGATCCCGTACAATTTGACAATCGCTCAAAAAAAGGCTCGTGTGGATTGGTGTAAAGAAATGCTGAAAAAATACGTTCGCGGTGCTTCAAAAGACGTTTATAAGATCGTCACAGGTGACGAATCATGGATCTGTGCGTATGAGCCCGAAACAAAACAGCAATCGACGGTGTGGGTCTTCCAAATCCAACGAAAGTTGTTCGTGGAAGAAGCACTTCGAAGCAAATGGTCGCCTGTTTATTCGGCAAAACTGGCCATGTGGCGACAGTTCCGCTTGAGCAACGGAGGACGGTCAGTTCTGAGTGGTACACTACCATTTGTTTGCCTGAAGTCTTCGGAGAAATTCGAAAAACGAACAAGACAAGACGAATCATTGTGCACCATGACAATGCGAGCTCTCACACATCGGCTCAAACCAGCGGCTTTTTGACCGGCCAAAACGTCGAATTGATGGGTCATCCGCCGTACAGCCCTGACTTGGCACCCAATGACATCTTTTTATTCCCACACATCAAGAAAATAATGCGTGGTCAACGATTTTCGTCGCCAGAAGATGCTGTTGAAGCATTCAAAAACCATGTTTTGGAGGTGTCTCAATCGGAGTGGAAAAAGTGCTTCGAAAATTGGTTTGAGCGCATCCAAAAGTGTATAAATCTTGATGGAGAATATTTGGAAAAACAATAAAACCATTTTCGTTGATAAATATTCGTGTTTTCATTATTTGGCCAGACATATATATAGCAACCCTCGTAGACAAACAATTATTGTCAATCTCACCAATCTTCTAGTAATATCATTTTACCCCTTTTGATAAGGTTGTACAGTTACTAATAATTTTCTGTAACTCAAGAGTACAATTTTCTCAGAAGCACAAAATCTTAATCTAGGGTCCATTAAATTAAAAATTTTTACGTAAAACCCGAAAAACTTATTTTTTGGTATACTATAAGACGAACAGGAGGGTAGAAAGCCATCACAAACTTATTTAGATTCGCTTAGCAACGAAAAATGTAGCAAATTTCACTAATTTTATAGAACAAATTAACTTAGAAATCACTTTACGAAAATTGTAAAATAATTAAAATCAACTTTAGCTTGGTAGCTTAACAACACATTTCCTCAACTTTAGTAAAGAATTTATAGCTTTTGTTTAACTTTTCTCGAGGTTATTACTAAAAACATAAAATCATTCATGTGATAATGTAAGAAATTAAATAATTATTTATTTGTGACTGGAATTTCTATTTTTACAAAAATGTCTCGAAAAAGTTTTGAATTACTCATCATTTTCACTGAACTACGATAGCTAAAGATGTGGCGAATCCTTTTAATATGTTGTCCGCATATTTAACAACGACAGCCACTATAAGTCCACCACCAGCTTGTAAGAATTTGATATTTGTCGTCCATCATTAATGAAGCACGTCAGAATGCCAAACGGTATGCTGAGTAAACTTAATTGCACGTTGCGCATCCATACTGATATATCTGCACCTTTTAAAATCTTTTCGAAGTATATACCAGCAAAGCCAGATAGGAAACAAGCACCCACAGCGGCCCATAACCCGAGCATACGATTTTGCTCTGGACCAGTTGGTGGGGCACTGCTTACACTATCATCCACTGTCTTGCCAATTGTACCATTACAACGCCTCCGATCAATAGTACTAATGCACCCCACTGAGCGTTAATAAGGCGACGTTGCAGTATAAACACATCAAACATGGCTGGAGTAAGAATTTTCAGTTGATTGGTTACTTGATATATGGCAGCATCCAGATGCGAGGCGGATACATATAGTAAATTATTTTGCACAATGTACACTAGTGAGTGTACGCATACTTTGAGTGTGTCTACGGGATTCGCAATCATTGTTTTGTGTAAAATGTACAAATTTTTGTGCGTCCTTGCCCTCCTCCTTGAACACCAGCACCAAACACGTGAAAAGTTTTGATGGCAAACCAGTGATGTCTGCTCAACAAGATCCGAACCTAAAATAGAAGGAAAATTAAAATCTAAAACATTGTTAAAGAAGTTACTTACCGAATCGATGAATGATCCTCGTGGCTGCAAGAAAATGGCTCCTGCGCTGGGCCGCTGTTTCAAATATGACAGAGTATCATTCACAATAAGTCTCCAAAACAAAGTCTCATTTTTACATTGATGTTGCCAGCCTAACGTTTTTTAAGTTTTTTATTTTTTTATTACTACATCACAGATCGTAAAAATGGAACTCCTCAGCGCATTTTTTTTTGTCTTTCTCATGATTTTATTTGCAAAATTTTTAGAATGTTCTTATAAATAAACAACTTTCCCAAGTACAATACACACGATAGAATTCTGCATAATTTCCACATCGTTACTGATAGTTTTTTGCAATATTTTAGCAGTACATTGGCATATATTTATATATGTATTATACATCTTACAAACAAATGTAAAATATTCCAGATAAGTTGTTTTTTTATATACTTTATTTTTTGGGGTGGCAGGCCAAGTTGCTGAATTAACAAAATTCACCAACATAAAACCAACCACAACTCTCCTGTAACCAACAGGTCACAGTGCATTAACCTAAGTGAACATACGGGGGGGTTGCTCGCTGCTCATACATTACCTATCCATTTAGAGCACGCACTCCCAGAAAGCTCTCTTTTTATTTTTTATATCTAGTCCGCGCCCTGATCGATCCTAGTACACCAAGAAGTACCATCGACGAAAGTCTAGCCCGGGAGTTAAAGCTAGAAAGGAATCAAACGTGGTGCTCCCTAATAATACGTGGGATATTTCCCATATTTGGAGTAACCCAACGAGTTACCACGCAGGCCCGAACCGTCGAACGCTACAGCCGTTTGAGCCCCGCCACAAACATCGACCCGTCGGTAACCACACAGTTTCAGTTTATGAGGTTAGCGGATAATAACTTCTATCGAAGTACGCCGACCAGGCTAACTCTCGGCGCCGACGTCTACGCCCAAGTAATGGTCGGGACTTCGCCGCCGTCGACCGTAGGCGGCTTGATGGCTCAACCATCCATTTTCGGCCTAGTCATTTCGGGGGCCGCCCAATCGTAATAATAACAAAACAAAAAAAAAACATATTATCAAAACATATTATTAAACAACATATAATCAAAAATAAAATAGTGCATTGAATTTTCAAACCACGGTACTTTATTTCATTAAAATTCTTTTCTTTCTAATAGCAGACAAGGAGCGACACGGGATTTACTATATAGATAATAAACCTCAAGTCTATAAACATCCTGGTTGGAGCAATGGTTGGTGGAATCGCAATAAGTCTGTTGCTTACCGAATGGGGGCCGGCATGTTTAGACCAATGGCCTAAGTAAAGGGTGGTTAAATTGTAAGGGCCGATGTTGAATGTGAACCACACCTAAACGCCAAGTTTTTTTCCGAATTTAATTTGACATTTCTCTATTTCAGACTTACTCAATTTGAACCATGGAGAGATACACAATCCAACAACGTGTTAAAGTTATCCAGACTTATTATGAAAATTTTCGAAGAAAATCATCTTCAGTGATGAGGCACATTTTCACCTCAGTGGATTCGTCAATAAACAGAATTGCCGCATTTGGGCGAATGAGAATCCAAGAGTGATTGTCGAAAAACCAATGCACCCACAAAGAGTGACTGTTTGGTGCGGTTTATGGGCTGGCGGCATCATCGGGCCGTATTTTTTCCAAAATGAGGCCGGTCAGGCAGTTACTGTGAATGGTGTTCGCTATCGTGAGATGATAACGAATTTTTTATGGCCACAATTGGAAGATATGGATGTGGACGATATGTGGTTTCAGCAGGACGGTGCCACTTGCCACACAGATAACGAAACAATGGCTCTTTTGCGCAACAAATTCAATGGCCGTGTTATCTCACGTAATGGCGATGTCAATTGGCCCCCAAGATCATGTGATTTGACACCGTTGGACTTTTTTCTCTGAGGTTATTTGAAAGAAAAGGTGTACGTCGATAAGCCAGCAACAATTCAAGAGCTAAAGGATGAGATAATTCGGCACATTAACGGCATAGAAACTCCATTATGCCTCAGCGTCATCGAAAATTTGGACCATCGTATGGAGGTGTGCCGCCGAGGTCGCGGCGCTCATTTGGCCGATATTTTGTTACATACATAATTGAGTAATACCAGTATATCATAATAAAATAAAATTTCAATAAATTCCTAAATAGTTTGTGTTTTATTCAAAATCAACATCGGCCCTTGAAAATTTAACCACCCTTTATAAGGGACCACCCTAAGTGCATGTAACCCTACATGCATATACACGCGCATATCATATGCATAAGTAGCAGACGTTCTCTTATACAAAAAAAGAAACGGTCCTTTTTCTGCTTCTTAAAAAACTTTCTTTATTTTTACTTTCACTTCTATAACGTTTGTCAAGCGAAATACACGAGCCACTGCGCCACTTAAGGTAATTGCCAATTACATATATATATATGTATTGCGAAATTTCTTATTAGCAAATTGTACAAGTATTATTAATATTATTTAATAAAGCCGCTGTACTGAAACTAATTCCAACATTTTCTTTTCTTTTAATTGTTTTACGTGTGAGCGCCATTATCGCCCGCACGTAAATATATTTCATTTCGTTTCATTTCATTTCTTTAGACTTCATTTCATTTGATTTTATTTCATTTCATTTAATTCCATTTCATTTTATTTCATTTCACTTCCTTTTATTTCATTTTAGTTTTTAGTTTCTCTGTTTAGTTGGATATGATTTGGTTTTGTGTTATATAATTTGTTTATTTTTGTTTGTTTTCAATTTATTTCATTTTATTTCTATGCATTTCATCTCATTTAATTTTATCTCATGTCATTTTATTTCATTTCATTTTGTTTCACTTCATTTCTATTCATCTAATTCCATTTCTTTTATTTCTTTTCATTTCATTTCATTTCATTTTTGTTTTTCATTTCTTTGTTTATTTGGAAAAGATTTGGTTTTATGTTATACATTTTGTTAATTTTTAAATGTTTTCATTTTTTTTCATTTCATTTAATTTCATTTTGTTTTATTTCATTTCATATTTCTTCATTTCATTTCAATTCTTTTTAGCTTATTTCAATTCATTTCATGTCATTTTGTTTCATTTCGTTGCATTTTATTTTAATTTTTCGTATCTCTGTTTATTTGGAAATGATTTGGTTCTTTGTTACAGATTTTTTTTATTTTCATTTAGATTTATTTCATTTCATTTTGTTTCATATCATTTCATTACTTTTCATTTCATTTCATTTCATCTCATTTCATTTCAAATACTTTCAATTCATTTTATTTCATTTCATTTCATTTTATTGCTTTTAATTACACTTCATTGCATTACATTTCATTTCATTGCCTTTAATTTCATTTCATTGCATTATATTTCATTTCATTGCTTAAAATTTCATTTCATTGCATAAAATTTTATTTCAATTCAATATATTTCATTTCATTTCATTACAATTCATTTCATTACATTTCATTTCATTTCGTTTCATTACATTTCATTTCGTTGCATTTAATTGTATTTCTCGTTTCTCTGTTTATTTGAAAGTGATTTGGTATTTTGTTATATATTTTGTTTATTGTTGTTGGTTTTAATTTCATTTCATTTTGTTTCATTTCATTTCATTTCATTTCAGTTCATTTCATTTCAATTCTTTTCATTTCATTTCGTTCTATTTCATTTAGTTTTTTTTTTCGTTTTTCGTCTGTCTGTTTCGTTTCATTTTATTTTAATTCATTAAAAATCATTTCATTTCATTTGATTTCGTTTCATCTCATTTCATTTCATTTTCGTTTTTCCTACCTCTGTTTATTTGAAAATGATTTGGTTTTTTGTTATATAAATTGCTTTTTTTTATTTGTTTCCATTACATTTCATTTTATTTCATTTCTTTTAATTTTATTTCAATTTATTTTTCGTCTCTCTGTTTATTTGGAAATGATTTGCTTTTTTGTTATATAACTTGTTTATTTTTATTTGTTTTTATTTAATTCAATTTAATTTTGTTTCATTATATTTAATTTAATTTCATCTCATTTTATTTCGTTTCATTGAATTTCACTTCATCTTATTTTATTCCATATCACTTCATTTCATCTTATTTCAATTCGTTTAATTTTTACTCATTTCCTTTTTTTTATTTTATTGTTTTTTTTCGTCTCTCTGTTTATTTGGATATGATTTCCTTTTTGGTTACATATTTTGCTTACTTTTGTTTGTTTTTATTTCATTTCATTTCTCCTTATTTTTTTTCGTTTTTCTCTTGCTACACGTTTTGTTTATTTTCATTTAATTTCATTTAATTTCATTTAATTTCATTTTATTTCATTTCATTTCGTTTCATTTAATTGTATTTTTCGTTTCTCAGTTTATTTGAAAGTGATTTTTTTGTTATATATTTTGTTAATTGTTGTTTGTTTTCATTTCATTTCATTTTCGTTTTTCTTTTCGCTGTTTATTTGGTTATGATTTGTTTTTTTTTTTTTTTTGTTATATAACTTGTTAATTTAGTTTGTTTTCAATTTATTTCATTTCATTTCATTTCGTTTCATTTCAATTCATTTCATTTCATTTCATTTCATTTCACTTCATTTCACTTAATTGTATTTCATTTCATTTTGTTTCATTTCATTTTCGTTTCGCTGTTTATTTGGATATGATGTGTTTTTTTTTTGTTTTACAATTTGTTTATTTGTGTTTGTTTTCAATTCACTTCATTTCATTTCATTTCATTTCAATTCACCTGATTTCATTTAATTTCATTTTACTTTTATTTTATTTCATTTTGTTTCACTTCATTTATTTTCATTTTATTTCATTTTATTTTATTTCATTTCATCGCATTTCATTTCATTTCATTTCATTTCATTTCATTTCATTTCATTTCATTTCATTTCATTTTATTTCACTTCATTTCATTTCGTTTCAGTTCGTTTCTTTTCATTTCATTTTCGTTTTCGTTTCACAGTTTATTTGCAATTGGTTTGGTTTTTTATTATATATTTTGTTAATTTTTAATTGATTTCGTTTCATTTCACTTCAAATCACTTTATTTCATATCACTTCACTTCATCTTATTTCATTTCATTTCCCTTCATTTTATTTCAATTCATTTCATTTTATTTCGTTTAATTTTATTTTCGGTTTTCGTTTTTCTGTTTATTTGGATATGTTTTGTTTTTTTGTTACATAAATTGTTTATTTTTGTTTGTTCTCAATTCATTTCATTGCATTTCGTTTCATTTCATCTCGTTTCGCTTCATCCCTTTTCGTCCCATATTATTTCATATCATTTCGTTTCACATAATTTCGCTTCAAATCATTTCATTTCATTTTATTTCATTTTGTTTCATTTCATTTCTATTCATCTAATTTCATTTCGTTTCACTTCATTTCATTTCATTTCATGTCTTCTCATTTCAATTCATTTCATTTTATTTCATTTCATTTTGTTTCATTTCATTTCATTTCGTTTCATTTCATTTCTTTTGACTTCACTTCATTTCAATGCATTTCGTTTCGTTCTATTTGATTTAATTTTATTTTCGTTTTTCGTCTCTCTGTTTAGTTGGAAATGATTTGGATTTTTGTTGTACATCATCGCATTTCATTACGCTTTATTTCATTTTTTTTCGTCTCATTTCATTTCACTGCATTTCATTACATTCCATTTTATTTTCGTTTCTCTGTTCATTTGAAAATTATTTGGTTTTTTGTTATATATTTTGTTTATTTTTGTTTGTTTTCCTTTCATTTTAATTAATTACAAATCATTTCATTTCATTTCGTTTCACTTCATTTCATTTCATATTCTTTTTAAGGTTTTCAGTTTATTTGGAATTGTTTTGGTTTTGTGTTATATAATTTTTTTTTTTTTTATTGCATTTCATTACAAATCAGTTCATTTCAATTAATTTCGTTACATTTCTTTTCATTTCATTTCATTTTCGTTTCTCTGTTTATTTGAAAATAATTTGTTTTTTGTTATTTGGATATAATTTCTTTTTTTGCTACATTTTTTGTTTATTTTTGTTAGTTTTCATTTCATTTCACCTTATTTGATTTTTCGATTTTCTCTTGTTACACGTTTTGTTTATTTTCATTTAATTTAATTTCATTTCGTTTAATTATTTTTATTTCATTACATTTCATTTTTTTTTCATTTACTTTCGTGTCATTTTATTGTATTTTTTGTTTCTCTGTATATTTGAAAGTGATTTTGTTTTTTGTTATATATTTTGTTTATTGTTGTTTGTTTTCATTTCATTTCATTTTCGTTTTTCGTTTCGCTGTTTATTTGCAAATGATTTGGTTTTTACACGCTTTATATTTATTAGCTTCACTTGTATGTCAGTATGTCTGTCTGTCAGTTTGTAACTTTTTAGCGGTGACGCGATCCCAATATGAAATATTTGAAATGCGAATCGTTGCATACATCGTAGCGTTAACAAAATTAATCAGAGAACGTATAATAATCCATACTAATAATTATTATACGTTCTCTGATTAACTCAGAGAAAAAAAATCAAAATAGAGTTAATTAGAAAAATATATAAAATAAATGTAGTTTAAAAAAAACTAAAAAAAACACGCTTTTAAAGAATATTAAACTAAAAAGTTGAAAATAATTTTGGATATAAACTTAAGACAATAGTATATAATAAATATAGTTTAAAAAAACTAAAAAAACACGCTTTTAAAGAATATTAAACTAAAAAGTTAAAAATAAATATAGTTTAAAAAAACTAAGAAAAACACGCTTTTAAAGAATATTGTACTAAAAAGTTGAAAATAATTTTGAAAATAAACTTAAGACAATAGTATATAAAAAATACTTGTATAATTAAGAGAAAAGCGTGGGGCGCTCGAAATATGGAAATTATGGTACAAAGCGCCCCACGCTTTTCTCTTAATTATACAAGTATTTTTTATATACTATTGTCTTAAATTTATTTTCAAAATTATTTTCAACTTTTTAGTACAATATTCTTTAAAAGCGTGTTTTTTTAGTTTTTTTAAACTATATTTATTTATTATATAATCTGTTAATTTTTAATTGCTTTCATTTCATTTCATTTCATTTAATTTTATTTCTTTTCATTTTATTTCATTTTCTTGTTTCTTGTTATATAATTTGTATATTTTTGTTTGTTTTCAATTCATTGCATTTCGTTTTATTTCATTTTCGGTTTTCGTTTCTCTGTTTATTTGGGTGTGACTTGTTTTTTGTTTTATAATTTGTTTATTTTTGTTTGTTTTCAATTCATTTCATTTCATTTTGTTTCATTTCATTTTTGTTTTTCGTTTCTCTGTTTATTTGCAATTGGTTTGGGTTTTTATTATATGTTTTGTTAATTTCAATTGTTTTCGTTTCATTTCATTTCAAATCATCTTATTTAATTTCATTTCATTTCTCTTCATTTTATTTCATTTAATTTCATTTTATTTCATTTCATTTCATTTTATTTCATTTCATTTAATTTTATTTTATTTCATTATATTTCATTTTATTTCATTTCGTTTTATTTCATTTCCGGTTTTCGTTTCTCTGTTTATTTGGATAAGTTTTGATTGTTTATAAATTGTTTATTTTTGTTTGTTTTCAAATCATTTAATTTCATTTCGTTTCATTTTATTGCACTTTGTTTCACTTCATTTCTATTCAATTAATTTAATTTCCTCTCAATTCATTTCATTTCATTTTAATTCATTCCATTTTGTTTGATTTAATTTGAATTTACTTCATTTCATTTCTCTTCTTTTTACTTCATTTCACTTCTTTTTATTTCATTTCATTTTATTTCATTTTCGTTTCTCTGTTTAATTGGATATGATTTGTTTTTTGTGTAATATAATTTGTTTATTTTGTTTGTGTTCAATTTATTTCACTTCATTTCTATTCATCTAATTTCATTTCATTTCATTTTATTTTATTTCATTTTTGTTTTTCATTTCTTTGTTTATTTGGAAATGATTTGGCTTTATGTTATACATTTTGTTAATTTTTAAATGTTTTCATTTTATTTCATTTCATTTTGTTTTATTTCATTTCATATTTCTTCATTTCCTTTCAATTCTTTTTAATTCATTTCAATTCATTTCATGTCATTTTGTTTCATTTCATTGCATTTTATTTTAATTTTTCGTCTCTCTGTTTATTTGGAAATGGTTTGGTTCTTTCTTACAGATTTTTTTTATTTTCATTTAGTTTTATTCAATGTAATTTCCGTTCATTTCATTTCGTTTCATTTCATTTCATTACTTTTCATTTCAATTCATTTCATTTCATTTCATTTCATCTCATTTCATTTCAATTACTTTAATTTCAATTCATTTTATTTGATTTCATTTCATTTCATTTCGTTTCATTTCATTTCATTGCTTTTTATTTCACTTCATTGCATTACATTTCATTTCATTGCTTTTAATTTCATTTCATTGCATTACATTTCATTTCATTGCATTACATTTCATTTCATTGCATTACATTTCATTTCATTGCATTACATTTCACTTAATTGCATTACATTTTATTTCATTGCTTAAAATTTCATTTCATTGCATTACATCTCATTTCATTGCATAAAATTTTATTTACTTTCATTATATTTCATTTCATTTCATTACAATTCATTTCATTACATTTCATTTCATTTCGTTTCATTACATTTCATTTCGTTGCATTTAATTGTATTTCTCGTTTCTCTGTTTATTTGAAAGTGATTTGGTTTTTTGTTATATATTTTGTTTATTGTTGTTGGTTTTAATTCCATTTAATTTTGTTTCATTTTATTTCATTTCAATTCACTTCATTTCAATTCATTTCAATTCACTTCATTTCAATTCATTTCAATTCATTTCATTTCATTTCGTTCTATTTCATTTATTTGAAAATGATTTGGATTTTTGTTATATAAATTGCTTTTTTGTATTTGTTTCCATTATATTTCATTTTATTTCATTTCTTTTAATTTTATTTCAATTTATTTTTCGTCTCTCTGTTTATTTTGAAATGATTTGCTTTTTTGTTATATAACTTGTTTATTTTTATTTGTTTTTATTTAATTTAATTTAATTTAGTTTCATTATATTTAATATAATTTCATCTCATTTTATTTCGTTTCATTGCATTTCACTTCATCTCATTTTATTTCATATCACTTTATTTCATCTTATTTCATTTCGTTTAATTTTTACTCATTTCTTTTTTTTCATTTTATTGTTTTTTTCGTCTCTCTGTTTATTTGGATATGATTTCCTTTTTGGTTACATATTTTGTTTACTTTTGTTTGTTTTCATTTCATTTCATTTCAGCTTATTTTATTTTTCGTTTTTCTCTTGCTACACATTTTATTTATTTTCATTTAATTTCATTTTATTTCATATCATTTCATTTCATTTCATTTCATTTCATTTTATTTCATTTCATTTCATTTTATTTCATTTCATTTCGTTTCATTTAATTGTATTTTTAGTTTCTCAGTTTATTTGAAAGTGATTTTGTTTTTTGTTATATATTTTGTTTATTGTTGTTTGCTTTCATTTCATTTCATTTCATTTTCGTTTTTCGTTCCGCTGTTTATTTGGTTATGATTTGTTTTTTTTTTGTTATATAACTTGTTAATTTTTGTTTGTTTTCAATTTATTTCATTTCATTTCATTTCACCTGATTTCATTTAATTTCATTTTATCTCTTATCATTTCATTTCATTTCACTTCATATCATTTCGTCTTATTTTATTTCATTTTGTTTCACTTCATTTCTTTTCATTTTATTTCTTTTTATTTCATTTCATTTCATCTCATTTCATTTCATTTCATCTCATTTCATTTTATTTCATTTTATTTCATTTCATTTCATCTCATTTCATTTCATTTCATTTCATTTTATTTCACTTCATTTCATTTCATTTCAGTTCGTTTCTTTTCATTTCATTTCATTTTCGTTTTTCGTTTCACAGTTTATTTGCAATTGGTTTGGTTTTTTATTATATATTTTGTTAATTTTTAATTGTTTTCGTTTCATTTCACTTCAAATCATTTTATTTCATATCATTTCACTTCATTTCATTTCCCTTCGTTTTATTTCATTTCATTTTATTTTATTTCATTTCATTTTATTTTATTTCGTTTCATTTCATTTTCGGTTTTCGGTTTTCGTTTCTCTGTTTATTTGGATATGTTTTGTTTGTTTGTTACATAAATTGTTTATTTTTGTTTGTTCTCAATTCATTTCATTGCATTTCTTTTCATTTCATCTCGTTTCGCTTCATCCCATTTTGTCCCATATTATTTCATTTCATTTCATTTCACATCATTTCGCTTCATGTCATTTCATTTCATTTTATTTCATTTTGTTTCACTTCATTTCTATTCATCTAATTTCATTTCTTTTCATTTCATTTCTTTTCGTTTCATTTCATTTCATTTCATTTCATTTTATTTCTTTTCTTTTTGTATCATTTTATTTGATCTCATTTTGTTTGGTTTAATTTGAATTTACTTCATTTCATTTCTTTTCTTTTTATTTTATTTCACTTCCTTTTAATTCATTTCATTTTATTTCATTTCATTTCATTTCATTTCATTTCATTGCATTACATTTCATTTCATTGCATTTTATTTCATTTCACTTCACTGTATTACATTTAATTTCATTGCATTACATTTCATTTCATTGCATTACATTTCATTTCATTGCATTACATTTCATGTCATTGCATTACATTTGACTTCATTGCATTACATTTCATTTCATTGCTTAACATTTCGTTTCATTGCATTACATTTCATTTCATTGCATAACATTTTATTTCGTTTCATTATAGTTCATTTCATTATAATTCATTCCATTTCATTTCATTACAATTCATTCCATTACATTTCATTTCATTTCATTACATTTCATTTCGTTGCATTTAATTGTATTTCTCGTTTCTCTGTTTATTTGAAAGTGGTTTAGTTTTTTGTTATATATTTTGTTTATTGTTGTGGGTTTTAATTTCATTAAATTTTATTTCATTTTTTTCATTTCAATTCACTTCATTTCAATTCATTTCATTTCATTTCGTTCTATTTCTTTTAGTTTTATTTTCGTTTTTCGTCTCTCTGCGTCGTTTCATTTTATTTTATTTCATTACAAATCATTTCATTTCACTTGATTTCGTTTCATCTCATTTCATTTCATTTTCGTTTTTCCTACCTCTGTTTATTTGAAAATGATTTGGTTTTTTGTTATATAATTTGCTTTTTTTTATTTGTTTCCATTACATTTCATTTTATTTCATTTCTTTTAATTTTATTTCAATTTATTTTTCGTCTCTCTGTTTATTTGGAAATGATTTGCTTTTTTGTTATATAACTTGTTTATTTTTATTTGTTTTCATTTCATTTCATTTCACCTTATTTTATTTTTCGTTTTTCTCTTGCTACACGTTTTGTTTATTTTCATTTAATTTCATTTTATTTCATATCATATTATTTCATTTCATTTCGTTTCATTTAATTGTATTTTTAGTTTCTCAGTTTATTTGAAAGTGAATTTGTTTTTTGTTATATATTTTGTTTATTGTTGTTTGTTTTCATTTCATTTCATTTCATTTTCGTTTTTCGTTTCGCTGTTTATTTGGTTATGATTTGTTTTTTTTTTTGTTATATAACTTGTTTATTTTTGTTTGTTTTCAATTTATTTCATTTCATTTCATTTCACTTAATTTTATTTCATTTCATTTTGTTTCATTTCATTTTCGTTTCTCTGTTTACTTGGATATGATTTGTTTTTTTTTGTTTTACAATTTGTTTATTTGTGTTTGTTTTCAATTCATTTCTTTTCATTTCATTTCACCTGATTTCATTTAATTTCATTTTATCTCTTATCATTTCATTTCATTTCACTTCATATCATTTCGTCTTATTTTATTTCATTTTGTTTCACTTCATTTCTTTTGATTTTATTTCTTTTTATTTCATTTCATTTCATCTCATTTCATTTCATTTCATCTCATTTCATCTCATTTCATTTCATTTTATTTCATCTCATTTCACTTCATTTCACTTCAAATCATTTTATTTCATATCATTTCACTTCATTTCATTTCCCTTCGTTTTATTTCATTTCATTTCATTTCATTTAATTTTATTTCATTTCATTTTATTTTATTTCGTTTCATTTCATTTTCGGTTTTCGTTTCTCTGTTTATTTGGATATGTTTTGTTTGTTTGTTACGTAAATTGTTTATTTTTGTTTGTTCTCAATTCATTTCATTGCATTTCGTTTCATTTCATCTCGTTTCGCTTCATCCCATTCTGTCCCATATTATTTCATTTCATTTCATTTCACATCATTTCGCTTCATATCATTTCATTTCATTTTATTTCATTTTGTTTCACTTCATTTCTATTCATCTAATTTCATTTCTTTTCATTTCATTTCTTTTCGTTTCATTTCATTTCATTTCATTTCATTTTATTTCTTTTCTTTTTGTATCATTTTATTTGATCTCATTTTGTTTGGTTTATTTTGAATTTACTTCATTTCATTTCTTTTCTTTTTATTTTATTTCACTTCCTTTTAATTCATTTCATTTTATTTCATTTCATTTCATTTCATTTCATTGCATTACATTTCATTTCATTGCATTACATTTCATTTCACTTCACTGTATTACATTTAACTTCATTGCATTACATTTCATTTCATTGCATTACATTTCATTTCACTTCATTTCACTTAATTTTATTTCATTTCATTTTGTTTCATTTCATTTTCGTTTCTCTGTTTACTTGGATATGATTTGTTTTTTTTTTTGTTTTACAATTTGTTTATTTGTGTTTGTTTTCAATTCATTTCTTTTCATTTCATTTCACCTGATTTCATTTAATTTCATTTTATCTCTTATCATTTCATTTCATTTCACTTCATATCATTTCGTTTCATTTTGTTTCACTTCATTTCTATTCATTTTATTTCATTTCATTTTATCTCATTTCATTTCATATCATTTTATTTACCTTCATTTCATTTCATTTCAGTTCGTTTCTTTTCATTTCATTTTCGTTTTTCGTTTCACAGTTTATTTGCAATTGGTTTGGTTTTTTATTATATATTTTGTTAATTTTTAATTGTTTACGTTTCATTTCACTTCAAATCATTTTATTTTATATCATTTCACTTCATTTCATTTCATTTCCCTTCATTTTATTTCATTTCATTTCATTTTATTTCATTTCATTTCATTTCATTTTATTTCATTTCATTTCATTACATTTCATTGCTTAACATTTCTTTTCATTGCATTACACTTCATTTCATTGCATAACATTTTATTTCATTTCATTATATTTCATTTCATTTCATTACAATTCATTCCATTTCATTTCATTACAATTCATTCCATTACAATTAATTTCATTTCATTTCGTTGCATTTAATTGTATTTCTCGTTTCTCTGTTTATTTGAAAGTGATTTGGTTTTTTGTTATATATTTTGTTTATTGTTGTTGGTTTTAATTTCATTTCATTTACCTTCATTTTATTTCATTTCATTTCAATTCATTTTATTTCATTTCGTTTCATTTCATTTTCGGTTTTCGGTTTTCGTTTCTCTGTTTATTTGGATATGTTTTGTTTTTTTGTTATATAAATTGTTTATGTTTGTTTGTTTTCAATTCATTTCATTGCATTTCGTTTCATTTCATCTCGTTTCGTTTCATCTCATTTTGCCTCATATTATTTCATTTCATTTCATTGCAAATCATTTCGCTTCACATCATTTCGTTTCATTTTATTTCATTTTGTTTCACTTCATTTCTATTCATCTAATTTCATTTCTTTTCATTTCATTTCTTTTCATTTCATTTCAATTCATTTCATTTCATTTTGTATCATTTTGTTTGGTTTTATTTGAATTTACTTCATTTCGTTTCTTTTATTTCATTTCATTTCATATCTTTCGTTTCATTTTCGTTTTTCGTTTTTAGTTTCTCTGTTTATTTGGAAATGATTTGTGTTTATATCAAAATGTAAACTTCCGCGAACGCCGATTTACCTCAGTGTTTTTCCACAGAAGAAAAAATGAAAAACAAACAAATGAATTAATATTTTATAAAATTAATAAAGATTTATTGAAATAAATCCGGTAATGCTAACAATAAAAGATTTTGATTACCAACACATACATATATGGAGGTATATGTATGTATATTGACATTCTTTTAGATTTAAATTAACTAACGTGATATATCTATGTATGTATATATATGTACAATATTTCAATAACGCTGCAAATAAAAGAAGTTAAAATTACCTTTAAACGTAGAGTTGGCTATTTCGCTTAGTTCGCTAATGTGTCCGCTGCTGTCGACGTCTTCACAAAAGTGTTACCCATTAGGGTTGCGATATTTACGTTTAATGTTTCCCATTAGAGGGATACTGTACCTTAAAGGATACATGGGCCTGAAAGGACCCAGCCAAATATTGAATTTTGGGATGTAGGAAACCCAGGACACATCATCGTTTCCGTTTTCATAATTCGATGGTAAACATCACCACCAAGAACCAGTGCAACCGCTGCTGATTGATGAAAGTTTGGATCCGCTAATCTTACATTTGTAAACTTCTCCACTACCGATGAATTTAAATGGCGCGTTGGAGTTTTCAAGCCAATCCCCTGTATGATTTTCACAGTCAGTAAAAACCAATTACGATCTCACACATCTCTAAATTTGCCACTGGTACAGTCCACATACGTAATTTTTTGATCAAACATTTGCAAATTTTGCTGGTCTGCGAACAAGGATAGTAATATATTTTATGCCCTTTCCAACCGGCAAATCCTTCAGCTCATCCTCGACTGTTTCGCGATGCGCAAGCGATCGCATCGGAAAAAGTCGAGGATGAGCTGAAGGATTTGCCGGTTGGAAAGGGCATAAAATATATTACTATGGGGAAATACAAAATGAAAGTCTGGTATCAATCGCCATATCCTGACGATGCTGCGCGTCTGCCTCAAATGTATATTTGCGAGTTCTGCCTTAGATATCAAAAATCTGAAACGGGGATTAAGAGGCATGCTGAAAAGTGTATCTGGAGACATCCGCCCGGTGATGAAATATACAGAAAAGGCAAATTACAAGTTTGGCAAGTAGATGGTAAACGCCACAAGCAATATTGTCAGCATTTGTGTCTCTTGGCAAAATTCTTTTTGGACCATAAAACGCTTTACTACGACGTGGAACCGTTTCTATTTTATATAGTGACTTTAGCCGATGTATTTGGTTGTCATACAGTTGGGTACTTCAGTAAGGAAAAAAATTCGTTTTACAACGTTTCCAACGTTGCATATTAACACTACCACCATATCAGCGAAAGGGATATGGACGCTTGCTCATAGATTTCAGTTACCTTTTGACTCGTGTTGAGGGCAAGATTGGTTCACTAGAAAAACCGTTGTCGGACTTGGGCTTGTTATCAAATCGATCGTATTGGAAAGATGTGCTTTTAGACTACCTCTGAAATCGAACCGGAAGTACGCTGAGCATCAAGGATGTGTCGTAGGAAACCGCTATATATTCATACGATATTGTCAGCACTTTGCAAGCTTTGGGCATGATTAATTATTGGAAAGGCAAACATATTGTTCTTAAGAAGCAAGACGTGCTCGATGAATATGAAAAGCGTGTTAAACAAAGGGGCAATTTTCCAAAAATCGATGATAGCTGCTTGCGCTGGAGTCCGTTTGTGCCAACACATACAAATAACTCCCCAAAATAGTAGGTTTTAAGCACACGTGCGGAGACGATCGTAATCATCTACGCGCACTGATGTTGAATCATATAAATCACATATAGTCTAACAAAGATTGAATATAGTTGGAGACGGTGTATATAGTTAATTAGTGTGCTTATGTGACGATAGCGCCGTGGATGATCAATATTCCTCGAACTTCAAACCACAAATTGTTGTTAAAAATTGATTTTGGTTTTCATAATCTGTTCGATTAAAGTTGTATATATAATACATGGATTTCATGCAGTCTAAGCTGTGTATGTAAGCGTCGTCATGAAGAACTTTTTATAAAAGCACATCAAATTGTATGTTTCTTATTCTTGTTATTTCTTGTCATTTCACAATATAATTGTGCACCTTTTAGCTCTTGACAGACAATCTGAACACTCATTTTAATTATCAACACTGCCTTTGGCTTTAACAATTTGCTTTTTTGTTATATATTTTGTTTATTTTCATTTGTTTTCATTTCAATTCATTTCATTTGACTGAATTTCATTTTATTTCGTTCCATTTTCGTTTTTCGTTTCTCTGTTTATTTGGAATTGATTTGGTTTTTTGTTATATATTTTTTTTATTATCATTTATTTTCATTTTATTTCATCTCATTTCATTTCTTCTCATTTCATTTCATTTCAAATCATTTCATTTTCATTTCATTTTGTTCCATTTCATTTTGTTCCATTTCATTTCACTTCATTTCATTTCGTTTCATTTCATTTCTTTTGACTTCATTTCATTTCAATTCATTTCATTTCAATTCAATTCAATTCATTTCATTTAATTTTATTTACGTTTTTCGTCTCTCTGTTTATTTGGAATTATTTGTTTTTTTGTTATATATTTTTTTCATTTTCACTTATTTTTATTTCATTTCATCGCATTTCATTTCACTTTATTTCATTCCTTTTCGTCTCATTTCATTTCACTGCATTTCATTACATTACATTTTATTTTCGTTTCTCTGTTCATTTGAAAATAATTTGGTTTTTTGTTATATATTTTGTTTATTTTTGTTTGTTTTCATTTCATTTTAAAACATTACAAATCATTTCTTTTCACTTCGTTTCACTTCATTTCATTTCATATTCTTTTTAAGTTTTTCTGTTTATTTGGAATTGATTTGGTTTTTACACGCTTTATATTAGCTTCACTTGTATGTCAGTATGTCTGTCTGTCAGTATGTCTGTCTGTCAGTTTGTAACTTTTTAGCGGTGACGCGATCCCAATATGAAATATTTGAAATGCGAATCGTTGCATACATCGTAGCGTTAACAAAATTAATCAGAGAACGTATAATAATCCATACTAATAATTATTATACGTTCTCTGATTAATTCAGAGAAAGAAAAAAAATATAGTTTAAAAAAATCTAAAAAAAACACGCTTTTAAAGAATATTAAACTAAAAAGTTGAAAATAATTTTGGAAATAAACTTAAGACAATAGTATATAATAAATATAGTTTAAAAAAACTAAAAAAGCACGCTTTTAAAGAATATTAAACTAAAAAGTTAAAAATAAATATAGTTTAAAAAAACTAAAAAAACACGCTTTTAAAGAATATTGTACTAAAAAGTTGAAAATAATTTTGAAAATAAACTTAAGACAATAGTATATAAAAAATACTTGTATAATTAAGAGAAAAGCGTGGGGCGCTCGATATATAGAAATTATGGTACAGCGGGGTTTGTTGTGCAGCATAGGTGGACTCCCTACCTATCCGACGGAATATTAATCGTTATT
Source organism: Ceratitis rosa (assembly GCA_037013455.1). Lineage (NCBI taxonomy): Eukaryota > Metazoa > Arthropoda > Insecta > Diptera > Tephritidae > Ceratitis > Ceratitis rosa. The sequence goes on along the minus strand of JAWMAG010000014.1, from coordinate 196,311 downwards.
ATTAACGCGTACTATATACGTTTTTTTTCATGTTGAAAAAGGTGTTAAAAAGTACACAATCGTTTTCCCCTCATAGCTCCGTTCCTGGGCTTGATAGAAAATGGTAGTTTGTTGCACAGTGTAGCTGGACTCTTTACCTATCCGACGGTATGCATATCATTACTTTCATTTCGTACTATACACGCTTTTTTTACACGCTTTATATTAGCTTCACTTGTATGTCAGTATGTCTGTCTGTCAGTTTGTAACTTTTTAGCGGTGACGCGATCCCAATATGAAATATTTGAGATGCGAATCGTTGCATACATCGTAGCGTTAACAAAATTAATCAGAGAACGTATAATAATCCATACTAATAATTATTATACGTTCTCTGATTAATTCAGAGAAAAAAAAAATCAAAATAGAGTTAATTAGAAAAATATATAAAATAAATGTAGTTTAAAAAAAACTAAAAATAAACACGCTTTTAAAGAATATTAAACTAAAAAGTTGAAAATAATTTTGGAAATAAACTTAAGACAATAGTATATAATAAATATAGTTTAAAAAAACTAAAAAAACACGCTTTTAAAGAATATTAAACTAAAAAGTTAAAAATAAATGTAGTTTAAAAAAACTAAAAAAACACGCTTTTAAAGAATATATGGAAATTATGGTACAAAGCGCCCCACGCTTTTCTCTTAATTATGCAAGTATTTTTTATATACTATTGTCTTAAGTTTATTTTCAAAAATATTTTCAACTTTTTAGTATAATATTCTTTAAAAGCGTGTTTTTTTAGTTTTTTTAAACTATATTTATTTGTTATTTATATAATTTATTTATTTTTACTTTTTTTCATTGCATTTCATTTCAAATCAGTTCATATCATTTAATTTCATTTCATTTCATTTCATATTCGTTTTTCGTTTCTCTGTTTATTTGTAAATAATTTTTTTTTTTTGTTATTTGGATATGATTTCCTTTTTTTGTTACATATTTTTTCTCTTGTTACACGTTTTGTTCATTTTCATTTAATTCCACATCATTTAATTTTATTTCATTTCATTTCAATTTATTTCATTTTATTTCATTTCATTTTATTTCATTGAATTTCATTTCATTTTATTTCATTTCATTTTATTTCATTTTATTTCATTTTATTTCATTTCATTTCATTTCATTTCGTTTCATTTAATTGTATTTTTCGTTTCTCTTTTTATTTGAAAATGATTTGGTTTTTTGTTATATATTTTGTTTATTGTTGTTTGTTTTCATTTCATTTCATTTTCGTTTTTCGTTTCGCTGTTTATTTGCAAATAATTTGGTTTTTTATTATATGTTCTGTTAATTTTTAATTGCTTTCATTTCATTTTGTTTAATTTCAATTTATTTTCGTTTTTTCGTTTCTCTGTTTATTTGGACATGATTTGTGTTTTTTTTTTTGTTATATATTTTGTTTATTTGTGTTTGTTTTCAATTAACTTTATTTCATTTCGTTTCATTTAATCTCATTTCATTTAAATGCATTTTATCTCATTTCATTTCATTTCGTTTCACTTTATATCATTTCATTTCACTTCATATCATTTCATTTCATTTTATTTCATTTTTTTTCACTTCATTTCTTTTCATTTTATTTCATTTTATTTAATTTCATTTCATCTCATTTCATTTCATTTCACTTTTTTTTATTTCATTTCATTTCGTTTCTTTTCATTTCGTTTCATTTTCGTTATTCGGTTCACAATTTATTTGCAATTGGTTTGGTTTTTTATTATATATTTTGTTAATTTTTAATTGTTTTTGCTTCATTTCATTTCATTTCATTTCCTTTTATTTCATTTCAAATAATTTTATTTCATTTCATTTCATCTCATTTCATTTCACTTCATTTTATTTCATTTCATTTCAATTCATTTTGTTTCATTTCATTTCGTTTTCGTTTTTCGTTTCTCTGTTTATTTGGAAATGATTTGGTTTTTAGCTATATATTTTATTTATTGTTGTTTGTTTTCATTCCTTTTCGTTACGTTTGGCTTCATTTCATTTCCGTTTTTCGTTTTAATGTTAATTTGGAAATGATTTGGCTTTTTGTTATATATTTTGTTTATTTTTGTTTGTTTTCAATTCATTGCATTTCATTTCGTTTCGTTGCATCCCATTTAATTTCCTTTCATTTTATCTCATATCATTCCATTTCATTTCATTTCATTTCACATCATCTCATTTCATTTTATATCATTTTGTTTCACTTCATTTCTGTTCATCTAATTTCATTTCATTTTAATTCATTTCATTTTGTTTGATTTAATTTGAATTTATTTCATTTCTTTTCTTTCCTTTTTGTTTTATATCACTTCATTTTATTTCAGTTAAATTTATTTCATTTCATTTTTTTTTCGTTTTTCGTTTTGAATGAAATGGAAATGATTTAGTTTTTTGATATATATTTTATTTATTGTTGTTTGTTTTCATTTTTTTTTTTCGTTTTGTTTCGCTTCATTTCATTTTCGATTTTCGTTTCGCTGTTTATTTGCAAATGATTTGGTTTTTGTTATATATTTCGTTATATTTTAAATGTTTTCATTTCATTTCGTATTATTTCATTTCATTTTGTTTCAATTCATTTCTATTCATCTAATTTCATTTCTTTTCATTTCATTTCATTTAATTTCATTTCATTTTCGTTTTTCGTTTCTTTGTTTATTTGGAATTGATTTGGTTTTATGTTATATATTTTGTTAATTTATGAATGTTTTCATTTTATTTCATTTCATATCATTTCGTTTTATTTTATTTCATTTCATTTTTCTTCTTTTCATTTCAATTTTTTTTAATTCATCTCAATTTATTTCATGTCATTTTGTTTCATTTCATTGCATTTTATTTTCATTTTTTGTCTTTCTGTTTATTTGGAAATGATTTGGTTTTTTGTTATAGATTTTTTTATTTTCATTTAATTTTATTTAATTTCCTTTCGTATCATTTCATTTTATTTCTTTTCACTTCATTTCATTTCATCTCATTTCATTTCATTTAAATGACTTTCATTTCAATTCATTTATTTCATTTTATTTCATATCATTTTATTTCATTTCATTTCATTGCATTTCATTTCATTTGATTGCTTTACATTACATATCATTGCATTACATTTCATTTCATTGTATTACATTTCATTTCACTTCATTGCATTTCATTTCATTTCATTTCATTGCATTACATTTAATTTCATTGCATAACATTTTATTTCATTTCATTATATTTCATTTCATTGCATTTCATTTCGTTGCATTTAATTGTATTTCTCGTTACTCTGTTTATTTCAAAGTGATTTGGTTTTTTGTTATATATTTTGTTTATTGTTGTTGGTTTTAATTCAATTTGACTTCATTTCATTTTGTTTCATTTCATTTCATTTCGTCTCTTTAAATTTCTTTTGACTTGATTTCATTTCAATTCATTTCATTTTATTTCGTTCTATTTCATTTAATTGTATGTTTCTTATTCTTGTTATTTCTTGTAATTTCACAATATAATTGTGCACCTTTTAGCTCTTGACAAACAATCTGAACACTCATTTTATTTACCAACACTTTTCACTTATCAACATTTTTTACTTCAGTGTTAGTAAAAAACAAGGTGACGGAAAACTTCCAGTGGCTCTCAAATAGTTAAAGCCTTTGGCTTTAACAATTTGCTTTTTTGTTATACATTTTGTTTATTTTCATTTCAATTCATTTCATTTTATTTCAGTTCATTTCATTTCATTTGTCTGAATTTCATTTTATTTCGTTCCATTTTCGTTTTTCGTTTCTCTGTTTATTTGGAATTGATTTGGTTTTTTGTTATATATTTTTTTTATTATCATTTATTTTCATTTTATTTCATGTCATTTCATTTCTTCTCATTTCATTTCATTTCAAATCATTTCATTTTCATTTCATTTTGTTCCATTTCATTTCACTTCATTTCATTTCGTTTCATTTCATTTCTTTTGACTGCATTTCATTTCAATTCATTTCATTTCAATTCAATTCATTTCATTTAATTTTATTTACGTTTTTCGTCTCTCTTTTTATTTGGAATTATTTGTTTTTTTGTTATATATTTTTTTCATTTTCACTTATTTTTATTTCATTTCATCGCATTTCATTTCACTTTATTTCATTCCTTTTCGTCTCATTTCATTTCACTGCATTTCATTACATTACATTTTATTTTCGTTTCTCTGTTCATTTGAAAATAATTTGGTTTTTTGTTATATATTTTGTTTATTTTTGTTTGTTTTCATTTCATTTTAAAACATTACAAATCATTTCTTTTCACTTCGTTTCACTTCATTTCATTTCATATTCTTTTTAAGTTTTTCTGTTTATTTGGAATTGATTTGGTTTTTTGTTATATAATTTATTTATTTTTATTTTTTTTTTCATTGCATTTCATTACAAATCAGTTCATTTCATTTAATTTCGTTTCACTTCATTTCATTTCATTTTCGTTTTTCGTTTCTCTGTTTATTTGTAAATAATTTGTTTTTTTGTTATTTGGATATGATTTCCTTTTTTTGTTACATATATTGTTTATTTTTGTTTCATTTCACCTCATTTAATTTTTTGTTTTTCTCTTGTTACACGTTTTGTTCATTTTCATTTAATTCCATATCATTTCATTTTATTTCATTTCGTTTTATTTCATTGAATTTCATTTCATTTTATTTCATTTCATTTTATTTCATTTCATTTTATTTCATTTCATTTCGATTCATTTAATTGTATTTTTCGTTTCTCTTTTTATTTGAAAATGATTTGATTTTTTGTTATATATTTTGTTTATTGTTGTTTGTTTTCATTTCATTTCATTTTCGTTTTTCGTTTCGCTGTTTATTTGCAAATAATTTGGTTTTTTATTATATGTTCTGTTAATTTTTAATTGCTTTCATTTCATTTTGTTTAATTTCATTTTAATTTCGTTTTTCGTTTCTCTGTTTATTTGGACATGATTTGTGTTTTTTTTTTTATATATTTTGTTTATTTGTGTTTGTTTTCAATTAATTTTATTTCATTTCGTTTCATTTAATCTCATTTCATTTAAATGCATTTTATCTCATTTCATTTCATTTCGTTTCACTTTATATCATTTCATTTCACTTCATATCATTTCATTTCATTTTATTTCATTTTTTTTCACTTCATTTCTTTTCATTTTATTTCATTTTATTTAATTTCATTTCATCTCATTTCATTTCATTTCACTTTTTTTTATTTCATTTCATTTCGTTTCTTTTCATTTCGTTTCATTTTCGTTTTTCGGTTCACAATTTATTTGCAATTGGTTTGGTTTTTTATTATATATTTTGTTAATTTTTAATTGTTTTTGCTTCATTTCATTTCATTTCATTTCATTTCCTTTTATTTCATTTCAAATAATTTTATTTCATTTCATTTCATCTCATTTCATTTCACTTCATTTTATTTCATTTAATTTCAATTCATTTTATTTCATTTCATTTCGTTCTCGTTTTTCGTTTCTCTGTTTATTTGGAAATGATTTGGTTTTTAGCTATATATTTTATTTATTGTTGTTTGTTTTCATTCCTTTTCGTTACGTGTGGCTTCATTTCATTTCCGTTTTTCGTTTCAATGTTAATTTGGAAATGATTTGATTTTTTGTTATATATTTTGTTTGTTTTCAATTCATTGCATTTCATTTCGTTTCGTTGCATCCCATTTAATTTCCTTTCATTTTATCTCACATCATTCCATTTCATTTCGTTTCATTTCATATCATCTCATTTCATTTTATATCATTTTGTTTCACTTCATTTCTATTCATCTAATTTTATTTAATTTCATTTTAATTCATTTCATTTTGTTTGATTTAATTTGAATTTATTTCATTTCTTTTCTTTCCTTTTTGTTTTATATCACTTCATTTTATTTCATTTAATATTATTTCATTTCATTTCTTTTTCGTTTTTCGTTTTGAATGAAATGGAAATGATTTAGTTTTTTGATATATATTTTATGTTTTTCATTTTTTTTCGTTTCGTTTCGCACCATTTCATTTTCGTTTTTCGTTTCGCTGTTTATTTGGAAATGATTTGGTTTTTTGTTATAGATTTTTTTATTTTCATTTAATTTTATTTAATTTCCTTTCGTATCATTTCATTTTATTTCTTTTCATTTCATTTCTGTTCATCTAATTTCATTTCATTTTAATTCATTTCATTTTGTTTGATTTAATTTGAATTTATTTCATTTCTTTTCTTTCCTTTTTGTTTTATATCACTTCATTTTATTTCAGTTAAATTTATTTCATTTCATTTCTTTTTCGTTTTTCGTTTTGAATGAAATGGAAATGATTTAGTTTTTTGATATATATTTTATTTATTGTTTTTTGTTTTCATTTTTTTTTTTCGTTTTGTTTCCCTTCATTTCATTTTCGATTTTCGTTTCGCTGTTTATTTGCAAATGATTTGGTTTTTGTTATATATTTCGTTATATTTTAAATGTTTTCATTTCATTTCGTATTATTTCATTTCATTTTGTTTCAATTCATTTCTATTCATCTAATTTCATTTCTTTTCATTTCATTTCATTTTATTTCATTTCATTTTCGTTTTTCGTTTCTTTGTTTATTTGGAATTGATTTGGTTTTATGTTATATATTTTGTTAATTTATGAATGTTTTCATTTTATTTCATTTCATATCATTTCGTTTTATTTTATTTCATTTCATTTTTCTTCTTTTCATTTCAATTTTTTTTAATTCATCTCAATTTATTTCATGTCATTTTGTTTCATTTCATTGCATTTTATTTTCATTTTTTGTCCCTCTGTTTATTTGGAAATGATTTGGTTTTTTGTTATAGATTTTTTTATTTTCATTTAATTTTATTTCTTTTCACTTCATTTCATTTCATCTCATTTCATTTCATTTAAATGACTTTCATTTCAATTCATTTATTTCATTTTATTTCATATCATTTTATTTCATTTCATTTCATTGCATTTCATTTCATTTGATTGCTTTACATTACATATCATTGCATTACATTTCATTTCATTGTATTACATTTCATTTCACTTCATTGCATTTCATTTCATTTCATTTCATTGCATTACATTTAATTTCATTGCATAACATTTTATTTCATTTCATTATATTTCATTTCATTGCATTTCATTTCGTTGCATTTAATTGTATTTCTCGTTACTCTGTTTATTTCAAAGTGATTTGGTTTTTTGTTATATATTTTGTTTATTGTTGTTGGTTTTAATTCAATTTGACTTCATTTCATTTTGTTTCATTTCATTTCATTTCGTCTCTTTAAATTTCTTTTGACTTGATTTCATTTCAATTCATTTCATTTTATTTCGTTCTATTTCATTTAATTGTATGTTTCTTATTCTTGTTATTTCTTGTAATTTCACAATATAATTGTGCACCTTTTAGCTCTTGACAAACAATCTGAACACTCATTTTATTTACCAACATTTTTCACTTATCAACATTTTTTACTTCAGTGTTAGTAAAAAACAAGGTGACGGAAAACTTCCAGTGGCTCTCAAATAGTTAAAGCCTTTGGCTTTAACAATTTGCTTTTTTGTTATACATTTTGTTTATTTTAATTTCAATTCATTTCATTTTATTTCAGTTCATTTCATTTCATTTGTCTGAATTTCATTTTATTTCGTTCCATTTTCGTTTTTCGTTTCTCTGTTTATTTGGAATTGATTTGGTTTTTTGTTATATATTTTTTTTATTATCATTTATTTTCATTTTATTTCATGTCATTTCATTTCTTCTCATTTCATTTCATTTCAAATCATTTCATTTCATTTTGTTCCATTTCATTTCACTTCATTTCATTTCGTTTCATTTCATTTCTTTTGACTGCATTTCATTTCAATTCATTTCATTTCAATTCAATTCATTTCATTTAATTTTATTTACGTTTTTCGTCTCTCTTTTTATTTGGAATTATTTGTTTTTTTGTTATATATTTTTTTCATTTTCACTTATTTTTATTTCATTTCATCGCATTTCATTTCACTTTATTTCATTCCTTTTCGTCTCATTTCATTTCACTGCATTTCATTACATTACATTTTATTTTCGTTTCTCTGTTCATTTGAAAATAATTTGGTTTTTTGTTATATATTTTGTTTATTTTTGTTTGTTTTCATTTCATTTTAAAACATTACAAATCATTTCTTTTCACTTCGTTTCACTTCATTTCATTTCATATTCTTTTTAAGTTTTTCTGTTTATTTGGAATTGATTTGGTTTTTTGTTATATAATTTATTTATTTTTATTTTTTTTTTCATTGCATTTCATTACAAATCAGTTCATTTCATTTAATTTCGTTTCACTTCATTTCATTTCATTTTCGTTTTTCGTTTCTCTGTTTATTTGTAAATAATTTGTTTTTTTGTTATTTGGATATGATTTCCTTTTTTTGTTACATATATTGTTTATTTTTGTTTCATTTCACCTCATTTAATTTTTCGTTTTTCTCTTGTTACACGTTTTGTTCATTTTCATTTAATTCCATATCATTTCATTTTATTTCATTTCATTTCATTTTATTCATTTCGTTTTATTTCATTGAATTTCATTTCATTTTATTTCATTTCATTTTATTTCATTTCATTTCGATTCATTTAATTGTATTTTTCGTTTCTCTTTTTATTTGAAAATGATTTGATTTTTTGTTATATATTTTGTTTATTGTTGTTTGTTTTCATTTCATTTCATTTTCGTTTTTCGTTTCGCTGTTTATTTGCAAATAATTTGGTTTTTTATTATATGTTCTGTTAATTTTTAATTGCTTTCATTTCATTTTGTTTAATTTCATTTTAATTTCGTTTTTCGTTTCTCTGTTTATTTGGACATGATTTGTGTTTTTTTTTTTTATATATTTTGTTTATTTGTGTTTGTTTTCAATTAATTTTATTTCATTTCGTTTCATTTAATCTCATTTCATTTAAATGCATTTTATCTCATTTCATTTCATTTCGTTTCACTTTATATCATTTCATTTCACTTCATATCATTTCATTTCATTTTATTTCATTTTTTTTCACTTCATTTCTTTTCATTTTATTTCATTTTATTTAATTTCATTTCATCTCATTTCATTTCATTTCACTTTTTTTTATTTCATTTCATTTCGTTTCTTTTCATTTCGTTTCATTTTCGTTTTTCGGTTCACAATTTATTTGCAATTGGTTTGGTTTTTTATTATATATTTTGTTAATTTTTAATTGTTTTTGCTTCATTTCATTTCATTTCATTTCATTTCCTTTTATTTCATTTCAAATAATTTTATTTCATTTCATTTCATCTCATTTCATTTCACTTCATTTTATTTCATTTAATTTCAATTCATTTTATTTCATTTCATTTCGTTCTCGTTTTTCGTTTCTCTGTTTATTTGGAAATGATTTGGTTTTTAGCTATATATTTTATTTATTGTTGTTTGTTTTCATTCCTTTTCGTTACGTGTGGCTTCATTTCATTTCCGTTTTTCGTTTCAATGTTAATTTGGAAATGATTTGATTTTTTGTTATATATTTTGTTTGTTTTCAATTCATTGCATTTCATTTCGTTTCGTTGCATCCCATTTAATTTCCTTTCATTTTATCTCACATCATTCCATTTCATTTCGTTTCATTTCATATCATCTCATTTCATTTTATATCATTTTGTTTCACTTCATTTCTATTCATCTAATTTTATTTGATTTCATTTTAATTCATTTCATTTTGTTTGATTTAATTTGAATTTATTTCATTTCTTTTCTTTCCTTTTTGTTTTATATCACTTCATTTTATTTCATTTAATATTATTTCATTTCATTTCTTTTTCGTTTTTCGTTTTGAATGAAATGGAAATGATTTAGTTTTTTGATATATATTTTATGTTTTTCATTTTTTTTCGTTTCGTTTCGCACCATTTCATTTTCGTTTTTCGTTTCGCTGTTTATTTGGAAATGATTTGGTTTTTTGTTATAGATTTTTTTATTTTCATTTAATTTTATTTAATTTCCTTTCGTATCATTTCATTTTATTTCTTTTCATTTCATTTCTGTTCATCTAATTTCATTTCATTTTAATTCATTTCATTTTGTTTGATTTAATTTGAATTTATTTCATTTCTTTTCTTTCCTTTTTGTTTTATATCACTTCATTTTATTTCAGTTAAATTTATTTCATTTCATTTCTTTTTCGTTTTTCGTTTTGAATGAAATGGAAATGATTTAGTTTTTTGATATATATTTTATTTATTGTTTTTTGTTTTCATTTTTTTTTTTCGTTTTGTTTCGCTTCATTTCATTTTCGATTTTCGTTTCGCTGTTTATTTGCAAATGATTTGGTTTTTGTTATATATTTCGTTATATTTTAAATGTTTTCATTTCATTTCGTATTATTTCATTTCATTTTGTTTCAATTCATTTCTATTCATCTAATTTCATTTCTTTTCATTTCATTTCATTTTATTTCATTTCATTTTCGTTTTTCGTTTCTTTGTTTATTTGGAATTGATTTGGTTTTATGTTATATATTTTGTTAATTTATGAATGTTTTCATTTTATTTCATTTCATATCATTTCGTTTTATTTTATTTCATTTCATTTTTCTTCTTTTCATTTCAATTTTTTTTAATTCATCTCAATTTATTTCATGTCATTTTGTTTCATTTCATTGCATTTTATTTTCATTTTTGTCCCTCTGTTTATTTGGAAATGATTTGGTTTTTTGTTATAGATTTTTTTATTTTCATTTAATTTTATTTCTTTTCACTTCATTTCATTTCATCTCATTTCATTTCATTTAAATGACTTTCATTTCAATTCATTTATTTCATTTTATTTCATATCATTTTATTTCATTTCATTTCATTGCATTTCATTTCATTTGATTGCTTTACATTACATATCATTGCATTACATTTCATTTCATTGTATTACATTTCATTTCACTTCATTGCATTTCATTTCATTTCATTTCATTGCATTACATTTAATTTCATTGCATAACATTTTATTTCATTTCATTATATTTCATTTCATTGCATTTCATTTCGTTGCATTTAATTGTATTTCTCGTTACTCTGTTTATTTCAAAGTGATTTGGTTTTTTGTTATATATTTTGTTTATTGTTGTTGGTTTTAATTCAATTTGACTTCATTTCATTTTGTTTCATTTCATTTCATTTCGTCTCTTTAAATTTCTTTTGACTTGATTTCATTTCAATTCATTTCATTTTATTTCGTTCTATTTCATTTAATTGTATGTTTCTTATTCTTGTTATTTCTTGTAATTTCACAATATAATTGTGCACCTTTTAGCTCTTGACAAACAATCTGAACACTCATTTTATTTACCAACATTTTTCACTTATCAACATTTTTTACTTCAGTGTTAGTAAAAAACAAGGTGACGGAAAACTTCCAGTGGCTCTCAAATAGTTAAAGCCTTTGGCTTTAACAATTTGCTTTTTTGTTATACATTTTGTTTATTTTAATTTCAATTCATTTCATTTTATTTCAGTTCATTTCATTTCATTTGTCTGAATTTCATTTTATTTCGTTCCATTTTCGTTTTTCGTTTCTCTGTTTATTTGGAATTGATTTGGTTTTTTGTTATATATTTTTTTTATTATCATTTATTTTCATTTTATTTCATGTCATTTCATTTCTTCTCATTTCATTTCATTTCAAATCATTTCATTTCATTTTGTTCCATTTCATTTCACTTCATTTCATTTCGTTTCATTTCATTTCTTTTGACTGCATTTCATTTCAATTCATTTCATTTCAATTCAATTCATTTCATTTAATTTTATTTACGTTTTTCGTCTCTCTTTTTATTTGGAATTATTTGTTTTTTTGTTATATATTTTTTTCATTTTCACTTATTTTTATTTCATTTCATCGCATTTCATTTCACTTTATTTCATTCCTTTTCGTCTCATTTCATTTCACTGCATTTCATTACATTACATTTTATTTTCGTTTCTCTGTTCATTTGAAAATAATTTGGTTTTTTGTTATATATTTTGTTTATTTTTGTTTGTTTTCATTTCATTTTAAAACATTACAAATCATTTCTTTTCACTTCGTTTCACTTCATTTCATTTCATATTCTTTTTAAGTTTTTCTGTTTATTTGGAATTGATTTGGTTTTTTGTTATATAATTTATTTATTTTTATTTTTTTTTTCATTGCATTTCATTACAAATCAGTTCATTTCATTTAATTTCGTTTCACTTCATTTCATTTCATTTTCGTTTTTCGTTTCTCTGTTTATTTGTAAATAATTTGTTTTTTTGTTATTTGGATATGATTTCCTTTTTTTGTTACATATATTGTTTATTTTTGTTTCATTTCACCTCATTTAATTTTTCGTTTTTCTCTTGTTACACGTTTTGTTCATTTTCATTTAATTCCATATCATTTCATTTTATTTCATTTCATTTCATTTTATTCATTTCGTTTTATTTCATTGAATTTCATTTCATTTTATTTCATTTCATTTTATTTCATTTCATTTCGATTCATTTAATTGTATTTTTCGTTTCTCTTTTTATTTGAAAATGATTTGATTTTTTGTTATATATTTTGTTTATTGTTGTTTGTTTTCATTTCATTTCATTTTCGTTTTTCGTTTCGCTGTTTATTTGCAAATAATTTGGTTTTTTATTATATGTTCTGTTAATTTTTAATTGCTTTCATTTCAGTTTGTTTAATTTCATTTTAATTTCGTTTTTCGTTTCTCTGTTTATTTGGACATGATTTGTGTTTTTTTTTGTTATATATTTTGTTTATTTGTGTTTGGTTTCAATTAATTTTATTTCATTTCGTTTCATTTAATCTCATTTCATTTAAATGCATTTTATCTCATTTCATTTCATTTCGTTTCACTTTATATCATTTCATTTCACTTCATATCATTTCATTTCATTTTATTTCATTTTTTTTACTTCATTTCTTTTTATTTTATTTCATTTTATTTAATTTCATTTCATCTCATTTCATTTCATTTCACTTTTTTTTATTTCATTTCATTTCGTTTCTTTTCATTTCGTTTCATTTTCGTTATTCGGTTCACAATTTATTTGCAATTGGTTTGGTTTTTTATTATATATTTTGTTAATTTTTAATTGTTTTAGTTCATTTCATTTCATTTCATTTCCTTTTATTTCATTTCAAATAATTTTATTTCATTTCATTTCATCTCATTTCATTTCACTTCATTTTATTTCATTTAATTTCAATTCATTTTATTTCATTTCATTTCGTTCTCGTTTTTCGTTTCTCTGTTTATTTGGAAATGATTTGGTTTTTAGCTATATATTTTATTTATTGTTGTTTGTTTTCATTCCTTTTCGTTACGTGTGGCTTCATTTCATTTCCGTTTTTCGTTTCAATGTTAATTTGGAAATGGTTTGATTTTTTGTTATATATTTTGTTTGTTTTCAATTCATTGCATTTCATTTCGTTTCGTTGCATCCCATTTAATTTCCTTTCATTTTATCTCACATCATTCCATTTCATTTCATTTCATTTCATATCATCTCATTTCATTTTATATCATTTTGTTTCACTTCATTTCTATACATCTAATTTTATTTAATTTCATTTTAATTCATTTCATTTTGTTTGATTTATTTTGAATTTATTTCATTTCTTTTCTTTTCTTTTTGTTTTATATCACTTCATTTTATTTCATTTAATATTATTTCATTTCATTTCTTTTTCGTTTTTCGTTTTGAATGAAATGGAAATGATTTAGTTTTTTGATATATATTTTATGTTTTTCATTTTTTTTCGTTTCGTTTCGCACCATTTCATTTTCGTTTTTCGTTTCGCTGTTTATTTGCAAATGATTAGTTTTTTTCTGTTATATATTTCGTTAATTTTTAATTGTTTTCATTTCATTTTGTTTCAAATCATTTCTATACATCTTATTTCATTTCTTTTCATTTCATTTCATTTTATTTCATTTTCGTTTTCAGTTTCTTTGTTTATTTGGAATTGATTTGGTTTTATGTTATATATTTTGTTAATTTATGAATGTTTTCATTTTATTTCATTTCATATCATTTCGTTTTATTTTATTTCATTTCATTTTTCTTCTTTTCATTTCAATTTTTTTTAATTCATCTCAATTTATTTCATGTCATTTTGTTTCATTTCATTGCATTTTATTTTCATTTTTTGTCTTTCTGTTTATTTGGAAATGATTTGGTTTTTTGTTATAGATTTTTTTATTTTCATTTAATTTTATTTAATTTCCTTTCGTATCATTTCATTTTATTTCTTTTCACTTCATTTCATTTCATCTCATTTCATTTCATTTAAATGACTTTCATTTCAATTCATTTATTTCATTTTATTTCATATCATTTTATTTCATTTCATTTCATTGCATTTCATTTCATTTGATTGCTTTACATTACATATCATTGCATTACATTTCATTTCATTGTATTACATTTCATTTCACTTCATTGCATTTCATTTCATTTCATTTCATTGCATTACATTTAATTTCATTGCATAACATTTTATTTCATTTCATTTCGTTGCATTTAATTGTATTTCTCGTTACTCTGTTTATTTCAAAGTGATTTGGTTTTTTTTATATATTTTGTTTATTGTTGTTGGTTTTAATTCAGTTTGACTTCATTTCATTTTGTTTCATTTCATTTCATTTCGTCTCTTTGAATTTCTTTTGACTTCATTTCATTTTATTTCGTTCTATTTCATTTAATTTTATCTTAGTTTTTCGTCTCTCTGTTTATTTGGAAATGATTTAGTTTTTTGTTATATATTTTTTTCATTTTCACTTATTTTCATTTCTTTTCATCGCATTACATTACACTTTATTTCATTTCTTTCCGTCTCATTTGATTTCACTGCATTTCATTAATTTACATTTTATTTTCGTTTTTCGTTTCTCTGTGTCTTTGAAAATGATTTGGTTTTTTGTTATATATTTTGTTTATTTTTGATTGTTTTCATTTCATTTTGATTAATTACAAATCCTTTCATTTCATTTCATTGCAATACATTTCATTTCATTTCATTTCGTTTCATTTCATTTAATTTCAATTCATTATACTGCATTTCATTTCATTTTCGTTTTTCGTTTTTCTGTTAGTTTGGAAATGATTTGGTTTTTTGTTTTGTTTGCTTTCGTTTCATTTTATTTTAATTCATTAAAAATCATTTAATTTCATTTAATTTCGTTTGATCTCATTTCATTTAATTTTCGTTTTTCGTTTCTCTGTTTAATTGGAAATGATTTGGTATTTTGTTATATAACTTGTTTATTTTTTTTTGTTTTCATTTAATTTAATTTATGTTAGTTTCATTATATCTAATTTATTTTCATCTCATTTTCTTTCATTTCATTGCAATTCACTTCACCTAATTTTATTTCATATCACTTCTTTCCTCTCATTTCATTTCGTTTCATTTAATTTTTTTTTATTTTAATTTTTGTTTTTCGTCTCTCTGTTTATTTGGATATGATTTCCTTTTTTGTGATATAATTTGTTTATTTGGGTTTGTTTTCATTTCATTTCATTTCACCTTATTTTATTTTTCGTTTTTCTCTTGTTAAGCGATTTGTTTATTTTCATTTAATTTCATTTCATTTAATTTCATTTCATTTAATTTCATTTCATATCATTTTATTTCATTTTATATAATTTCGCGTTAAGCGTTTTGTTTATTTTCATTTAATTTCATTTCAATTAATTTCTTTTCATTTTATTTCATTTCATTTCACCTTATTTTATTTTTCGTTTTTCTCTTGTTAAGCGATTTGTTTATTTTCATTTAATTTCATTTCATTTAATTTCATTTCATTTAATTTCATTTTATTTCATTTTATTTTATTTCATATAATTTCATTTCATTTTAATTCATTTCATTTCATTTCATTTCAATTCATTTCATTTCATTTCATTTCATTTCATTTTATTTCATTTCATTTCGTTTCAATTAATTGTATTTTTCGTTTCTCTTTTTATTTGAAAGTGATTTTGTTTTTCGTTATATATTTTGTTTATTGTTGTTTGTTCTCATTTTATTTCATTTCCTTTCGCTTCATTTCATTTTCGTTTTTCGTTTCTCGGTTTATTTGGAAATGATTTGGTTTTTTGCTATATATTTTATTTATTGTTTTTTTTTTTTCTCATTTCATTTCATTTTATTTCATTTCCTTTCGCTTCATTTCATTTTCGTTTTTCGTTTCAAGGTATATTTGGAAATGATTGGGTTTTTTGTTATATATTTCGTTATATTTGTAATTGTTTACATTTCATTTAATTTTATATTATTTTATTTCATTTTATTTCATCTTATTTCATTTTATTTAATTTCTTTCATTTCGTTTCATTTCATTTTCGTTTTTCGTTTCTCTGTTTATTTGGCTATGATTTGTTTTTTGTTGGGTAATTTATTTATTTTTTTTTTGTGTTCACTTCATTTCATTTCAATTCGTTTCGTTTCATCTGACTTGATTTTATCTCATATCTTTTCTTTTCATATCATATCATTTCATTTCATTTCGTCTCATTTCATTTCAGTTCATTTTATATCATTTCGCTGCATTTCAATTCATTAAATTTCACTGCATTTCATTTCATTTCATTTTCGTTTCCTTGCTTATTTGGAAATGATTTGGTTTTATGTTATATATTTTGTTCATTTTTTTTTTTGTTTTTGCTTCAGGTCATTTTAAATCTTTACATATCGTTTCTTTTCATTTCGCTTAACTTCATTTCATTTCATTTCATTTAGTTTCACTTCATTTCAATTCATTTTCGTTTTTCATTTCTCGGTTTATTTGGAAATGATTTGGTTTTTTATTATATTTTTCGTTAATTTTCAATTGTTTGCATTTCATTTAATTTAGTTTCATTTCATCTCATTTCATTTCATTTCATTTTGTCTCATGTCATTTCATTTCTTTTCACTTCATATCATGTCATTTCATTTCATTTCGTTTCATTTCATTTCATTTCGTTTCATTTCATTTTATTTCTTTCATTTCATTTCGTTTAATTTCATTGCATTTTATTTCATTTCGTTTCATTTCATTTCATTTCATTCCATATCACTTTTTTTCACTTCAATTCTGTTTATTTCATTTCAGTTCAATTCATGTCATTTATTTGTTTCATTTCACTGCATTTTATTTTCGTTTTTCGTCTTTCTGTTTATTTGGAAATGATTTGGTTTCATGTTATATATTTTGTAAATTTTTAAATGTTTTCATTTCATTTAATTTAATTTTTTTTATTTCAGTTCACTTTATTTCATTTCACTTTATTTCATTTCATTTTATTTCATTTCATTTTATTTCATTTCAATTCTCTTTAATTCATTTCATGTCATTTATTTGTTTCATTTCACTGCATTTTATTTTCGTTTTTCGTCTCTCTGTTTATTAGGAATTGAATTGGTTTTTTGTTATAGATTTTTTTTTATTTTCATTTAATTTTATTTTATTTTATATCATCTCATTTCATTTCATTTCAATTTCCTTCATTTCATTTGATATTTTTTCATTTCATTTCATTGCATTTCATTTCATTTCATTGCACTTCATTTCACTGCATTTCAATTCATTTTATTTCATTTCATGTCATTTCAATTCATTTTAATTCATTTCAATTTAATTTATTTCATTTCAGCTTACTTCATTTCATTTTATTTTATTTCATTTTATTTCACTTCATTTCATTTCATTTCATTTCATTTTTTTTCAATGCATTTTAATTAATTTCAATTCATTTTATGTCATTTCTTTTCGTTTCATGTCATTTTATTTTCGTTTCATTCGATGTTATTTATTTTCTTTCATTTCATTTTATTTCATTTCACTCTATTTCAATTCGCTTCATTTCATTTCACTGCATTTCAATCCATTTTTATTTCATTTCATTTCAATTCATTTTAATTCCTTTCAATTCATTTCATGCCTTTTCGTTTCACTTCACTTCATTTCATTTTATTTTCGCTTTATTTAATTTCATTTTATTTTTTTTCATTTCGTTTCATTTCATTTTGTTTCATTTCATTTTATTTAAGCTTTAAAGTGATGCACAAGTGTACGGACGTGTTTTTTTTATCGGCTCCGTAACTTCACTTAAAGTCTAAGAAAACGTAAATATTAATTCGTTTAAACTTATACATCGACTGTAGTGGGTGCATAGCCACTTAAGTTAGCAATAAATAAATAAAATAATAAATAAAAAAAAAAAATAAAAAATAAACAAAAAAAATAAATAAACAGAGAAACGACAACGATAATTAAAAAGTGAACCGGCGATGTAATGAGCGATCAACGCTCAAATCAGAAAGAGCGTCGGCATTCAGTCGCGACGAGAGAGCGAAATGCTTATTTCACTGTTGTTGCGAGCAAATCACCACCTAACAGCAGTGCAAAGGCAAGCAGTTCTATTCTAAAGGCGCCAACGCAGACCATAGCAACAACAGAGAAATCAAAGAGTGTAAAAACTCTCTTCCCAACAGAAAAACAAACAGCTATGCAGTCAAGTAGCGCAGCAGCAGCAGCAACTCCAGTGCGGGCGACTAATACTGAGCAAGGTGAGACAGCCAAAATGAAAAAAGGGTCGGCAGTGCAGATAGGCATTGATCGGTACATAAATGTGGTAAACAAAAAGAGGAAATCTAGTCCTCCCAAAAAAGTGATTAATGCCAAGAAATATAATACAGTTGGCTCCACTATCGATGCTGATGGTAATGCACTAAAAGGGAACAGATTTGCCCCGTTAAATGAGAAAGAGCCTATAACAGACCCGAAGGGTATTTCCACAGTCGTTAGTACTAAACCTCCACCAATCTACTTGCGGGAGCGCAGCTCGAATTCGCTAGTTACGAACATAGCTAAGATAATAGGTACCAACAATTTTCACATTGTACCTCTTAAAAAAGGAAACATAGACGAGACAAAAATACAAGTACACAGTGAAAAAGACTTTCGTGAAGTCGTTGTGTTTCTCTCTGCAAACAACAAGAATTATTACTCTTACCAGTTGAAGAGTGCGAAAGGCCTGATTGTTGTAATTAAGGGAATTGAAGCGACTGTTGACTCATGTGACATAAAAGAAGCTTTAGAGGAGCAAGGGTTTGAAATTAGGGCGGTTGTTAACATAATTAACAGAAATAAAGTGCCGCAGCCTATGTTTAAAGTGTTCTTATCGCCAAGTTTAGCTCAACTTAAGAAAAACGAAACGCATCCAATTTACCGTTTAAAATACCTTTTACACCGAAGAATCACGGTGGAAGAAGCGCTTAAGCGTAATGGTCCCGTGCAATGCACAAACTGTCAGGAATTTGGTCACACAAAATCCTATTGTACTTTACGTACCGTTTGCGTAGCATGTGGTGATCTTCACCATTCTACCAAATGCCCCTTGAATAAAACGGATGCAACACAAAAAAAGTGTAGCAACTGCGGTGGCAATCACACCGCTAATTATAGAGGTTGTCCGGTTTACAAAGATTTAAAATCTAAACTTTCTCAGGGTATACAAGCCAAACGGAACCAACTCCCATATACTACTTCCATTCCGAGCCTTTCCAACATACCCAGCTCAAATATTGGTCAAATGTCCTATGCCAACGTAGTAAAAGCCAATGTACAGGCCCCACCAGTCACGCCATCCAGTACTGGAGTTGAGACCATGATTCTTAATCTAACCCAGTGCATGACACAATTTATGTCAACCATGCAAAGTATGGTTCAAGACCTAATAAAGGCGCAAAACCAAATGCTCCAAACCCTGTTGACCAAAAAATGAGTGAACTCAGGATTTGCTTATGGAATGCTAATGGTGTAAATCAGCATAAATTAGCACTCAAATTATTTTTACAGACCCACGAAATTGATGTAATGCCTATATCTGAAACACATCTCACCCAGAAGTATAATTTTTACATCCCTGGGTTTAAGCTGTACAACACTAATCACCCAGATGGCAAAGCACATGGTGGCACAGCTATACTCATAAGGAATCGTTTAAAGCATAACTTTCTTAATTCCTTTTCAACAAATTGGTTGCAGTCAACCTCGATCACCCTTAAAAATAGGGGGGTTGACCTAACTTTAGCTGCAATTTACTGCCCGCCACGCTTCGTAATAACAGAAAAACAATTTAGCGACTTTTTTATGACTCTAGGAGATAGGTTCCTAGCTGGAGGTGATTACAATGCGAAGCATACTCATTGGGGATCGAGGCTAATTAACCCGAAAGGTCGTCAGTTATATAACACGATCATAAGTACAAAAAATAGTTACGATTTTATCTCCCCAAGACAACCAACTTACTGGCCTACGGACTCAAGGAAATTACCTGACCTGATTGACTTTGCTGTCACTAAAAACGTAGATAGGAGTTTAGTACTTGCTGAAACCTGTGCTGACTTATCTTCTGATCATTCCTCAATAATCATAAAATTGAACGAACAACCAATTGAAAGTGAGCATGCTTTTCGACTTACTACATCAAGAACTAACTGGCTTAAATATAAAAAATACATTAGCAGTCATATACAGACCAATCCGCAAATAGGGAGAGGAACTGACGTTGAAAATGAGTTACTTGTATTTAACAGTATACTAGCAACAGCAGCAACTATAGCCACACCAGAGCAGAAAACAAAAGCAAAGGCATTGATAACTAATAGTGGAATAGAATTACTGGTCCGTAATAAGCGACGTTTGCGTCGCGAATGGCAAGCCTGCCGATCTCCCGATGCAAAAATTCGTCTTAAGGCGGCAGAAAACAAACTAAAAAAAGCATTAGTATACGAAGAAGAAAGAAATATCAAACATCTTATAACGTCTTTGTCTCCCAACGTTTCTACTAAAAAATCTCTATGGAAAGCTAGCAAAAACCTTAAGCCGCCAGTAAGCTCTGAAGTACCGTTGAGAATGCGTAATGGTTCATGGGCGAGAACGGATGAAGAAAAGGCGTCTTGTTTCGCAGAGCACCTCAGCACAGTATTTCAACCAAATACTGCTACATTTAGTGCACCTTTGTCACCGACCCATACTGCTCCTAGATACACTGTTGCTTGCGGAGCATCTGTGTCTGATCTAAAAAACACTATTGCCGCCTTAAATCCAAAAAAATCTCCAGGAGACGATCACATCTCGCCTAAAATGCTAAAAGAATTGCCAAGCATTGCTCTCGTTTTTCTTGCAAAGCTTTTCAGTGCCATTTTGATGCTGGGATATTATCCACAAATCTGGAAAAAGTCGCAGATAATTATGGTAGCTAAACCAGGTAAAGACGCAACCCTGTCGTCATCATATAGACCAATCAGCCTGTTGCCTTGCCTATCAAAACTTTTCGAAAAAGTGCTGCTATCAAAAATTACTCCTTTTCTCCATCAAAATGATATTATTCCTACACATCAATTTGGTTTTCGGGAAAAACACGGCACAATTGAACAAGTAAATCGTATAACAAATGAAATAAGGAAAGCTTTCGAAATGCGAGAGTATTGCTCGGCTGTTTTTCTTGATGTGGCGCAAGCATTTGACAAAGTGTGGTATGATGGCCTCATTCATAAAATTAAAAAATCATTACCTAACACGTTCCACAATATCCTTGAATCCTACTTATCCAACAGGCGGTTCACAGTAAAAGTAAATGATTACATAACAGAAGAATGTCCGATTTCGGCAGGTGTTCCGCAGGGTAGTGTTCTTGGACCAATATTGTACATACTGTTTACCGCAGATATCCCTACAAGTGACGAAGTAATTACGTCAACATTTGCGGATGATACTGCTATACTAAGTCGACATAAATGCCCCATTACAGCCACAAAGGTGTTACAGCAGCATCTTAAACAAATTGAAGAATGGCTAGCGAAATGGCGTATAAAAGTGAATGAAAACAAGTGCAAACACATAACTTTCACATTAAGGCCAAAAACGTGTCCTACTGTTAAGCTCAACAATGTATCAATACCGCAAGCTGACGAAATTACATACCTCGGAATCCACTTGGACAGGCGCTTAACCTGGAGACGACACATTGCAGCTAAAAAGCTGCAGCTTAAACTCAAATCTGCCAGTTTACATTGGCTTTTAAACAAGAAATCTGGACTAAGCCTTAGCAACAAAGTCCTCTTATATAATGCAATAATAAAACCGATATGGATGTATGGGATCCAGTTATGGGGCACAGCTTGCGCGACGAATATAGATATAATTCAAAGATTCCAATCGAAAACGTTAAGAGTAATAACGGGCGCACCATGGTACATGCGTAATGAAAATATTCATAGAGATCTAAATATACCTACCATCAAGGAAGAAATTGAAATCGCAGCAAAAAAATACTTAACAAAACTGCGTAACCATCCGAACCCTTTGGCTAACACCTTGGCCCATGCAACAAGTCAAACCCGCCTGCGGAGAAAAGATAAAGCAGCCTTCTAAAGAGCAACGTTAAGCCAGCAGCCCATTCCTACTAATGGGCTTTATGTTTTAATTTAGTTTAAGATTTTATTACTTATTGTTAGGCTTCCGAAGTCGAAGTAGATTCAATAAATAAATATTAATGTTTAAAATAAAAAAAAAAAAATTTTATTTAATTTCATTTCAATACATTTCATTTCGTTTCGTTTCATGTCAATTCATTTCTTTTCATTTCAGTTTACTTCATTTCATTCCATTTTAATTTATTTTGTTTTATTTCATTTCATTTCACTTCATTTCATTTCATTTCATTTCATTTCATTTTATTTCATTTCATTTTATTTAATTTCATTTCAATACATTTCATTTCGTTTCGTTTCATGTCATTTCATTTCAATTCACTTTAAGTCATTTCAATTTATTTCATTTCATTTCAGTTTACTTCTTTTCATTTTATTTTATTTCATTTTAGTTCATTTCATTTCATTTCATTTTAGTTCAATGCATTTTAATTCATTTCAATTCATTTTATGTCATTTCGTTTCGTTACATTTCATTTGATTTTCGTTTCATTCCATTTTATATATTTTCTTCCATTTAATTTCACTCCATTTCAATTCAATTCATTTCATTTCACTGCATTTGAATCCATTTTCATTTCATTTCAGTTCATTTTAATTCCATTCATTTCATTTCATGTCTTTTCGCTTCACTTCATTTCATTTTATTTTCGCCTCATTTCATTTCTTTTCAATTCATTTCATTTCATTTTATTTTATTTAATTTTATTTCATTTCATTTCATTTCATTTCATTTCTTTTCATTTCATTTTATTTCATTTCATTTCTATTTATTTCAATGCATTTTAATTCATTTCAATTCATTTTATGTTATTTCGTTTCATTTTATTTAATTTCATTTCAATACATTTCATTTCATTTCTTTTCGTTTCAATTCATCTCATTGCATTTCAATTCATCTCATTTCATTTCATTTCTCTTCTTTTCAATACATTTTATTTCAACTAATTTTATTTCATTTCATTTCAGTTCATTTCATTTCAGTTCATTTTAATTTCTTTCAATTCAATTCTTGTCATTTCGTTTCATTTCATTTCATTTTGTTCTCGTTTCATTTCATTTCATTTTGTTTTCGTTTCATTTCATTTCATTTTATTTCATTTCTTTCAGTTCATTTCATTTCATCTCATTTCAATTCATTTCATTTGATTTCACTGCATTTCAATTCATTTCATTTCCTTTCACTGCATTTCATTTCATTTCATTTTCGTTTCTTTGCTTATTTGGACACGACTTGGTTTTATGTTATACATTTTGTTTTTGTTTTTTTGTTTTATTTTTTATTTCATTTCATTTTAAATCATTACAAATCATTTCATTTCATTTACGTTTTTCACTTCTCGGTTTATTTGGAAATGATTTGGTTTTTTGTTACATAATCTGTTTATTTTTTTCATTTCATTTTATTTTAATTCATTACAAGTCATTTCGTTCATCTCTTTCCTTTTCACTTAATTTTATTTAGATTCGATTCTCTTCATTTCATTTCATTTCCTCTTCTTTTTTCATTTCTCTGTTTATTTGGAAATGATTTGGTTTTCTGTTATAGATTTTTTTATTTTCATTTAATTTTATTTAATTTCCTTTCGTTTCATTTCATTTTATTTCTTTTCACTTCATTTCATTTCATCTCATTTCATTTCATTTAAATTACTTTCATTTCAATTCATTTATTTCATTTCAATTCATTTATTTCATTTCATTTCATTGCTTTACATTTCATTTCATTTCATTGCATTTCATTTCATTTCATTGCATTTCATTTCATTTCGTTGCTTTACATTTCATATCATTGCATTACATTTCATTTCATTGCATTACATTTCATTTCACTTCATTATATTTCATTTCATTTCGTTGCATTTAATTGTATTTCTCTTTACTCTGTTTATTTCAAAGTGATTTGGTTTTTTGTTATATATTTTGTTTATTGTTGTTGGTTTTAATTCAATTTGACTTCATTTCATTTTGTTTCATTTCATTTCATTTCGTCCCTTTAAATTTCTTTTGACTTCATTTCATTTCAATTTATTTCATTTTATTTCGTTCTATTTCATTTAATTTAATCTTCGTTTTTCGTCTCTCTGTTTATTTGGAAATGATTTAGTTTTTTGTTATATATTTTTTTTCATTTACACTTATTTTCATTTCTTTTCATCGCATTTCATTACACTTTATTTCATTTCTTTCCGTCTCATTTGATTTCACTGCATTTCAATAATTTACATTTTATTTTTTTTTTTCGTTTCTCTGTGCATTTGAAAATGATTTGGTTTTTACACGCTTTATATTAGCTTCACTTGTATGTCAGTATGTCTGTCTGTCAGTTTGTAACTTTTTAGCGGTGACGCGATCCCAATATGAAATATTTGAAATGCGAATCGTTGCATACATCGTAGCGTTAACAAAATTAATCAGAGAACGTATAATATAAAAGCGTGGGGCGCTCGAAATATGGAAATTATGGTACAAAGCGCCCCACGCTTTTCTCTTAATTATACAAGTATTTTTTATATACTATTGTCTTAAGTTTATTTTCAAAATTATTTTCAACTTTTTAGTACAATATTCTTTAAAAGCGTGTTTTTTTAGTTTTTTTAAACTATATTTATTTATTATATAATCTGTTAATTTTTAATTGCTTTCATTTCATTTCATTTCATTTAATTTTATTTCTTTTCATTTTATTTCATTTCATTTTATTTTATTTCATTATGTTTCATTTTATTTCATTTCATTTTCGGTTTTCGTTTCTATGTTTAATTGGATATGACTTGTTTCTTGTTATATAATTTGTATATTTTTGTTTGTCTTCAATTCATTGCATTTCGTTTTATTTCATTTTCGGTTTTCGTTTCTCTGTTTATTTGGGTGTGACTTGTTTTTTGTTTTATAATTTATTTATTTTTGTTTGTTTTCAATTCATTTCATTTCATTTTGTTTCATTTCATTTTTGTTTTTCGTTTCTCTGTTTATTTGCAATTGGTTTGGGTTTTTATTATATGTTTTGTTAATTTCAATTGTTTTCGTTTCATTTCATTTCAAATCATCTTATTTAATTTCATTTCATTTCTCTTCATTTTATTTCATTTAATTTCATTTTATTTCATTTCATTTCATTTTATTTCATTTCATTTAATTTTATTTTATTTCATTATATTTCATTTTATTTCATTTCGTTTCATTTCATTTCCGGTTTTCGTTTCTCTGTTTATTTGGATAAGTTTTGTTTGTTTATAAATTTTTTATTTTTGTTTGTTTTCAAATCATTTAATTTCATTTCGTTTCATTTTATTGCACTTTGTTTCACTTCATTTCTATTCAATTAATTTAATTTCCTCTCAATTCATTTCATTTCATTTTAATTCATTCCAGTTTGTTTGATTTAATTTGAATTTACTTCATTTCATTTCTTTTCTTTTTACTTCATTTCACTTCTTTTTATTTCATTTCATTTTATTTCATTTTCGTTTCTCTGTTTAATTGGATATGATTTGTTTTTTGTGTAATATAATTTGTTTATTTTGTTTGTGTTCAATTTATTTCACTTCATTTCTATTCATCTAATTTCATTTCATTTCATTTCATTTTATTTTATTTCATTTTTGTTTTTCATTTCTTTGTTTATTTGGAAATAATTTGGCTTTATGTTATACATTTTGTTAATTTTTAAATGTTTTCATTTTATTTCATTTCATTTTGTTTTATTTCATTTCATATTTCTTCATTTCCTTTCAATTCTTTTTAATTCATTTCAATTCATTTCATGTCATTTTGTTTCATTTCATTGCATTTTATTTAAATTTTTCGTCTCTCTGTTTATTTGGAAATGGTTTGGTTCTTTCTTACCGATTTTTTTTATTTTCATTTAGTTTTATTTAATGTAATTTCCGTTCATTTCATTTCGTTTCATTTCATTTCATTACTTTTCATTTCAATTCATTTCATTTCATTTCATTTCATTTCATCTCATTTCATTTCAATTACTTTCATTTCAATTCATTTTATTTGATTTCATTTCATTTCGTTTCATTTCATTTCATTGCTTTTAATTTCATTTCATTGCATTACATTTCACTTAATTGCATTACATTTTATTTCATTGCTTAAAATTTCATTTCATTGCATTACATCTCATTTCATTGCATAAAATTTTATTTACTTTCATTATATTTCATTTCATTTCATTACAATTCATTTCATTACATTTCATTTCATTTCGTTTCATTACATTTCATTTCGTTGCATTTAATTGTATTTCTCGTTTCTCTGTTTATTTGAAAGTGAATTGGTTTTTTGTTATATATTTTGTTTATTGTTGTTGGTTTTCATTCCATTTAATTTTGTTTCATTTTATTTCATTTCAATTCACTTCATTTCAAATCATTTCAATTCACTTCATTTCAATTCATTTCAATTCATTTCATGTCATTTTGTTTCATTTCATTGCATTTTATTTTAATTTTTCGTCTCTCTGTTTATTTGGAAATGGTTTGGTTCTTTCTTACAGATTTTTTTATTTTCATTTAGTTTTATTTAATGTAATTTCCGTTCATTTCATTTCGTTTCATTTCATTTCATTACTTTTCATTTCATTTGATTTCATTTTGTCTCATGTCATTTCATTTCCTTTCACTTCATATCATGTCATTTCATTTCATTTCATTTCGTTTCATTTCATTTCGTTTCATTTCATTTCGTTTCATTTCATTTTATTTCTTTCATTTCATTTCGTTTAATTTCATTGCATTTTATTTCATTTCGTTTTATTTCATTTCATTTCATATCACTTTTTTCCATTTCGATTCTGTTTATTTCATTTCAATTCAATTCTTGTCATTTATTTGTTTCATTTCACTGCATTTTATTTTCGTTTTTGAAATCATTTTCAAATAAACAGAGAGACGATTTGGAAATGATTTGGTTTTGTGTTATATATTTTTTCTATTTTCATATAATTTTATTTTATTTCATCTCATTAGAGTTCATTTTATTTTATTTCATTTCATTTCGTTTCGTTTCGTTTCATTTCGTTTTCGTTTTTCGTTTCTTTGTTTATGTGGAAATGATTTGGTTTCATGTTATATATTTTGTAAATTTTTAAATGTTTTCATTTCATTTAATTTAATTTTTTTTATTTCAGTTCACTTTATTTAATTTCATTTTATTTCATTTCATTTTATTTCGTTTCAATTCTCTTTAGTTCATTTCAATTCATTTCATGTCATTTATTTGTTTCATTTCACTGCATTTTTATTTCATATCATCTCATTTCATTTCATTTCAATTTCTTTCATTTCATTTCATTTCATTTGATATTTTTTCATTTCATTACATTGCATTTCATTTCACTGTATTTCAATTCATTTCATTTCATTTCATGTCATTTGAATTCATCTTAATTCATTTCAACTTAATTTATTTCATTTCAGCTTACTTCATTTAATTTTATTTAATTTCATTTTATTTCACTTCATTTAATTTCATTTTTTTCAATGCATCTTAATTCATTTCAGTTGATTTTATGTCATTTCTTTTCGTTTCATGTCATTTTATTATCGTTTCATTCGATGTTATTTATTTTCTTTCATTTCATTTTACTTCATTTCACTCCATTTCAATTCACTTCATTTCATTTCACTGCATTTCAATCCATTTTTATTTCATTTCATTTCAATTCATTTTAATTCCTTTCAATTCATTTCATGTCTTTTCGTTTCACTTCACTTCATTTCATTTTATTTTCGCTTCATTTAATTTCATTTTATTTTTTTTCATTTCGTTTCATTTCATTTTGTTTCATTTCATTTTATTTAATTTCATTTCAATACATTTCATTCCGTTTCGTTTCATGTCAATTCATTTCTTTTCATTTCAGTTTACTTCATTGCATTCCATTTTATTTTATTTCGTTTTATTTCATTTCATTCCACTTTATTTCGTTTCACTTCATTTCATTTCATTTAATTTCATTTTATTTCTTTTCATTTCGTTTAATTTTATTTTATTTCATTTCATTTTATTTATTTTCATTTCAATACATTTCATTTCGTTTCGTTTCATGTCATTTCATTTCATTTCAGTTCACTTTA
Organism: Ceratitis rosa; assembly: GCA_037013455.1. Classification (NCBI taxonomy): domain Eukaryota; kingdom Metazoa; phylum Arthropoda; class Insecta; order Diptera; family Tephritidae; genus Ceratitis; species Ceratitis rosa. The sequence goes on along the minus strand of JAWMAG010000014.1, from coordinate 167,666 downwards.
AGTCATTTCAATTTATTTCATTTCATTTCAGTTTACTTCTTTTCATTTTATTTTATTTCATTTTAGTTCATTTCATTTAATTTCATTTTAGTTCAATGCATTTTAATTCATTTCAATTCATTTTATGTCATTTCGTTTCATTTTATTTCTTTTCAATTCATTTCATTTCATTTCATTTTATTTAATTTTATTTCATTTCATTTCATTTCTTTTCATTTCATTTTATTTCATTTCATTTTATTTCTATTTATTTCAATGCATTTTAATTCATTTCAATTCATTTTATGTTATTTCGTTTCATTTTATTTAATTTCATTTCAATACATTTCATTTCATTTCTTTTCGTTTCAATTCATCTCATTGCATTTCAATTCATCTCATTTCATTTCATTTCTCTTCTTTTCAATACATTTCATTTCAACTAATTTTATTTCATTTCATTTCAGTTCATTTCATTTCAGTTCATTTTAATTTATTTCAATTCAATTCTTGTTATTTCGTTTCATTTCATTTCGTTTTGTTCTCGTTTCATTTCATTTCATTTTGTTCTCGCTTCATTTCATTTTATTTTATTTCATTTCTTTCAGTTCATTTCATTTCATTTCATTTGATTTCACTGCATTTCAGTTCATATCACTGCATTTCAATTCATTTCATTTCCTTTCACTGCATTTCATTTCATTTCATTTTAGTTTCTTTGCTTCATTTCGTCCCTTTAAATTTCTTTTGACTTCATTTCATTTCAATTCATTTCATTTTATTTCGTTCTATTTCATTTAATTTTATCTTCGTTTTTCGTCTCTCTGTTTATTTGGAAATGATTTAGTTTTTTGTTATATATTTTTTTTAATTTTCACTTATTTTCATTTCTTTTCATCGCATTTGATTACACTTTATTTCATTTTTTTCCGTCTCATTTGATTTCACAGCATTTCATTAATTTACATTTTATTTTCGTTTTTCGTTTCTCTGTGCATTTGAAAATGAGATGGTATTTTGTCATATATTTTGTTTATTTTTGATTGTTTTCATTTCATTTTGATTAATTACAAGTCCTTTCATTTCATTTCATTGCAATACATTTCATTTCATTTCATTCCATTTCATTTCGTTTCATTTCATTTCATTCTATTTCATTTAATTTCAATTCATTATACTGCATTTCATTTCATTTTCGTTTTTCGTTTTTCTGTTAATTTGGAAATGATTTGGTTTTATGTTTTGTTTATTTTTGTTTGCTTCCGTTTCATTTTATTTTAATTCATTACAAATCATTTAATTTCATTTATTTTCGTTTGATCTCATTTCAATTAATTTTCGTTCTTCGTTTCTCTGTTTAATTGGAAATGATTTGGTATTTTGTTATATAACTTATTTATTTTTCTTTGTTTTCATTTAATTTAATTTATGATAGTTTCATTATATCTAATTTAATTTCATCTCATTTTCTTTCATTTCATTGCAATTCACTTCATCTAATTTTATTTCATATCACTTCTTTCCTCTCATTTCATTTCGTTTCATTTCATTTTTTTTTATTTTAATTTTTGTTTTTCGTCTCTCTGTTTATTTGGATATGATTTCCTTTTTTGTGATACAATTTGTTTATTTGGGTTTGTTTTCATTTCATTTCATTTCACCTTATTTTATTTTTCGTTTTTCTCTTGTTAAGCGATTTGTTTATTTTCATTTAATTTCATTTCATTTAATTTCATTTCATTTAATTTCATTTCATATCATTTTATTTCATTTTATATAATTTCGCGTTAAGCGTTTTGTTTATTTTCATTTAATTTCATTTCATTTAATTTCTTTTCATTTTATTTCATTTCATTTCGTTTCAATTAATTGTATTTTTCGTTTCTCTTTTTATTTGAAAGTGATTTTGTTTTTCGTTATATATTTTGTTTATTGTTGTTTGTTCTCATTTCATTTCATTTTATTTCATTTCCTTTCGCTTCATTTAATTTTCGTTTTTCGTTTCTCTGTTTATTTGGAAATAATTTGGTTTTTTGCTATATATTTTATATATTGTTGTTTTTTCTCATTTCATTTAATTTTATTTAATTTCCTTTCGTTTCATTTCATTTTATTTTTTTCACTTCATTTCATTTCATCTCATTTCATTTCATTTAAATTACTTTCATTTCAATTCATTTATTTCATTTCATTTCATTGCTTTACATTTCATTTCATTTCATTGCTTTACATTTCATATCATTGCATTACATTTCATTTCATTGCATTACATTTCATTTCACTTCATTATATTTCATTTCATTTCGATGCATTTAATTGTATTTCTCGTTACTCTGTTTATTTCAAAGTGATTTGGTTTTTTGTTATATATTTTGTTTATTGTTGTTGGTTTTAATTCAATTTGACTTCATTTCATTTTGTTTCATTTCATTTCATTTCGTCCCTTTAAATTTCTTTTGACTTCATTTCATTTCAATTCATTTCATTTTATTTCGTTCTATTTCATTTAATTTTATCTTCGTTTTTCGTCTCTCTGTTTATTTGGAAATGATTTAGTTTTTTGTTATATATTTTTTTTTAATTTTCACTTATTTTCATTTCTTTTCATCGCATTTGATTACACTTTATCTCATTTCTTTCCGTCTCATTTGATTTCACTGCATTTCATTAATTTACATTTCATTTTCGTTTTTCGTTTCTCTGTGCATTTGAAAATGAGATGGTATTTTGTCATATATTTTGTTTATTTTTGATTGTTTTCATTTCATTTTGATTAATTACAAGACCTTTCATTTCATTTCATTGCAATACATTTCATTTCATTTCATTCCATTTCACTTCATTTCGTTTCATTTCATTTCATTCTATTTCATTTAATTTCAATTCATTATACTGCATTTCATTTCATTTTCGTTTTTCGTTTTTCTGTTAATTTGGAAATGATTTGGTTTTATGTTTTGTTTATTTTTGTTTGCTTCCGTTTCATTTTATTTTAATTCATTACAAATCATTTAATTTCATTTATTTTCGTTTGATCTCATTTCAATTAATTTTCGTTTTTCGTTTCTCTGTTCAATTGGAAATGATTTGGTATTTTGTTATATAACTTGTTTATTTTTCTTTGTTTTCATTTAATTTAATTTATGATAGTTTCATTATATCTAATTTAATTTCATCTCATTTTCTTTCATTTCATTGCAATTCACTTCATCTAATTTTATTTCATATCACTTCTTTCCTCTCATTTCATTTCGTTTCATTTCATTTTTTTTTTATTTTAATTTTTGTTTTTCGTCTCTCTGTTTATTTGGATATGATTTCCTTTTTTGTGATATAATTTGTTTATTTGGGTTTGTTTTCATTTCATTTCATTTCACCTTATTTTATTTTTCGTTTTTCTCTTGTTAAGCGATTTGTTTATTTTCATTTAATTTCATTTCATTTAATTTCATTTCATTTAATTTCATTTCATATCATTTTATTTCATTTTATATAATTTCGCGTTAAGCGTTTTGTTTATTTTCATTTAATTTCATTTCATTTAATTTCTTTTCATTTTATTTCATTTCATTTCGTTTCAATTAATTGTATTTTTCGTTTCTCTTTTTATTTGAAAGTGATTTTGTTTTTCGTTATATATTTTGTTTATTGTTGTTTGTTCTCATTTCATTTCATTTTATTTCATTTTCTTTCGCTTCATTTAATTTTCGTTTTTCGTTTCTCTGTTTATTTGGAAATGATTTGGTGTTTTGCTATATATTTTATATATTGTTGTTTTTTCTCATTTCATTTCATTTTATTTCATTTCCTTTCGCTTCATTTCATTTTCGTTTTTCGTTTCAATGTATATTTGGAAATGATTGGGTTTTTTGTTATATATTTCGTTATATTTGTAATTGTTTACATTTCATTTAATTTTATATTATTTTATTTCATCTTATTTCATTTTATTTAATTTCATTTCATTTCGTTTCAATTCAGTTTCGTTTTTCGTTTCTCTGTTTATTTGGCTATGATTTGTTTTTTGTTAACTTATTTATTTTTTTTTTGTGTTCACTTCATTTCATTTCAATTCGTTTCGTTTCATCTGACTTGATTTTATCTCATATCTTTTCTTTTCATATCATATCAGTTCATTTCATTTCGTGTCATTTCATTTCAATTCATTTTATATCATTTCGCTGCATTTCAATTCATTAAATTTCACTGTATTTCATTTCATTTCATTTTCGTTTCTTTGCTTATTTGGAAATGATTTGGTTTTATGTTATATATTTTGTTCAATTTTTTTGTTTTTGCTTCAGGTCATTTTAAATCTTTACATATCGTTTCTTTTCATTTCGCTTAACTTCATTTCATTTCAATTTTCAATTGTTTGCATTTCATTTAATTTAGTTTCATTTCATCTCATTTCATTTCATTTCATTTTGTCTCATGTCATTTCATTTCCTTTCACTTCATATCATGTCATTTCATTTCATTTCATTTCGTTTCATTTCATTTCATTTCATTTGATTTCACTGCATTTCAATTCATTTCATTTCCTTTCACTGCATTTCATTTCATTTCATTTTCGTTTCTTTGCTTATTTGGAAACGACTTGGTTTTATGTTAGACATTTTGTTTTTGTTTTTCTGTTTTGGCTTTTATTTCATTTCATTTTAAATCATTACAAATCATTTCATTTCATTTACGTTTTTCACTTCTCGGTTTATTTGGAAATGATTTGGTTTTTTGTTACATAATCTGTTTATTTTTTTTTTCATTTCATTTTATTTTAATTCATTACAAGTCATTTCGTTCATCTCTTTCCATTTCACTTAATTTCATTTAGACTCGATTCTCTTCATTTCATTTCATTTCCTCTTCTTTTTTCATTTCTCTGTTTATTTGGAAATGATTTGGTTTTTTGTTATAGATTTTTTTATTTTCATTTAATTTTATTTAATTTCCTTTCGTTTCATTTCATTTTATTTTTTTCACTTCATTTCATTTCATCTCATTTCATTTCATTTAAATTATTTTCATTTCAATTCATTTATTTCATTTCATTTCATTTCATTGCTTTACATTTCATCATTGCATTACATTTCATTTCACTTCATTATATTTCATTTCATTTCGTTGCATTTAATTGTATTTCTCGTTACTCTGTTTATTTCAAAGTGATTTGGTTTTTTGTTATATATTTTGTTTATTGTGGTTGGTTTTAATGCAATTTGACTTCATTTCATTTTGTTTCATTTCATTTCATTTCGTCCCTTTAAATTTCTTTTGACTTCATTTCATTTCAATTCATTTCATTTTATTTCGTTCTATTTCATTTAATTTTATCTTCGTTTTTCGTCTCTCTGTTTATTTGGAAATGATTTAGTTTTTTGTTATATATTTTTTTTCATTTTCACTTATTTTCATTTCTTTTCATCGCATTTGATTACACTTTATCTCATTTCTTTCCGTCTCCTTTGATTTCACTGCATTTCATTAATTTACATTTTATTTTCGTTTTTCGTTTCTCTGTGCATTTGAAAATGAGATGGTATTTTGTCATATATTTTGTTTATTTTTGATTGTTTTCATTTCATTTTGATTAATTACAAGTCCTTTCATTTCATTTCATTGCAATACAATTCATTTCAATTCATTTCATTTCATTCCATTTCATTTCATTTCGTTTCATTTCGTTTCATTTCATTTCATTCTATTTCATTTAATTTCAATTCATTATACTGCATTTCATTTCATTTTCGTTTTTCGTTTTTCTGTTAATTTGGAAATGATTTGGTTTTATGTTTTGTTTATTTTTGTTTGCTTCCGTTTCATTTTATTTTAATTCATTACAAATCATTTAATTTCATTTATTTTCGTTTGATCTCATTTCAATTAATTTTCGTTTTTCGTTTTTCTGTTTAATTGGAAATGATTTGGTATTTTGTTATATAACTTGTTTATTTTTCTTTGTTTTCATTTAATTTAATTTATGATAGTTTCATTATATCTAATTTAATTTCATCTCATTTTCTTTCATTTCATTGCAATTCACTTCATCTAATTTTATTTCATATCACTTCTTTCCTCTCATTTCATTTCGTTTCATTTCATTTTTTTTTTTATTTTAATTTTTGTTTTTCGTCTCTCTGTTTATTTGGATATGATTTCCTTTTTTGTGATATAATTTGTTTATTTGGGTTTGTTTTCATTTCATTTCATTTCACCTTATTTTATTTTTCGTTTTTCTCTTGTTAAGCGATTTGTTTATTTTCATTTAATTTCATTTCATTTAATTTCATTTCATTTAATTTCATTTCATATCATTTTATTTCATTTTATATAATTTCGCGTTAAGCGTTTTGTTTATTTTCATTTAATTTCATTTCATTTAATTTCTTTTCATTTTATTTCATTTCATTTCGTTTCAATTAATTGTATTTTTCGTTTCTCTTTTTATTTGAAAGTGATTTTGTTTTTCGTTATATATTTTGTTTATTGTTGTTTGTTCTCATTTCATTTCATTTTATTTCATTTCCTTTCGCTTCATTTAATTTTCGTTTTTCGTTTCTCTGTTTTTTTGGAAATGATTTGTTTTTTTGCTATATATTTTATATATTGTTGTTTTTTCTCATTTCATTTCATTTTATTTCATTTCCTTTCGCTTCATTTCATTTTCGTTTTTCGTTTCAATGTATATTTGGAAATGATTGGGTTTTTTGTTATATATTTCGTTATATTTGTAATTGTTTACATTTCATTTAATTTTATATTATTTTATTTCATCTTATTTCATTTTATTTAATTTCATTTCATTTCGTTTCATTTCATTTTCGTTTTTCGTTTCTCTGTTTATTTGGCTATGATTTGTTTTTTGTTGGGTAACTTATTTATTTTTTTTTGTGTTCACTTCATTTCATTTCAATTCGTTTCGTTTCATCTGACTTGATTTTATCTCATATCTTTTCTTTTCATATCATATCATTTCGTGTCATTTCATTTCAATTCATTTTATATCATTTCGCTGCATTTCAATTCATTAAATTTCACTGTATTTCATTTCATTTCATTTTCGTTTCTTTGCTTATTTCGAAATGATTTGGTTTTATGTTATATATTTTGTTCAATTTTTTTGTTTTTGCTGCAGGTCATTTTAAATCTTTACATATCGTTTCTTTTCATTTCGCTTAACTTCATTTCATTTCATCTAGTTTCACTTCATTTCAATTCATTTTCGTTTTTCATTTCTCGGTTTATTTGGAAGTGATTTGGTTTTTTATTATATTTTTCGTTAATTTTCAATTGTTTGCATTTCATTTAATTTAGTTTCATTTCATCTCATTTCATTTCATTTCATTTTGTCTCATGTCATTTCATTTCCTTTCACTTCATATCATGTCATTTCATTTCATTTCATTTCGTTTCATTTCATTTCATTTCGTTTCATTTCATTTTATTTCTTTCATTTCATTTCGTTTAATTTCATTGCATTTTATTTAATTTCGTTTTATTTCATTTCATTTCATATCACTTTTTTCCATTTCGATTCTGTTTATTTCATTTCAATTCAATTCATGTTATTTATTTGTTTCATTTCACTGCATTTTATTTTCGTTTTTGAAATCATTTCCAAATAAACAGAGAGACGATTTGGAAATGATTTGGTTTTGTGTTATATATTTTTTCTATTTTCATATAATTTTATTTTATTTCATCTCATTACAGTTCATTTTATTTTATTTCATTTCATTTCGTTTCGTTTCGTTTCGTTTCATTTCGTTTTCGTTTTTCGTTTCTTTGTTTATGTGGAAATGATTTCGTTTCATGATATATATTTTGTAAATTTTTAAATGTTTTCATTTCATTTAATCTAATTTTTTTTATTTCAGTTCACTTTATTTTATTTCTATTTATTTCATTTCATTTTATTTCGTTTCAATTCTCTTTAATTCATTTCAACTTAATTTATTTCATTTCTGCTTACTTCATTTCATTTTATTTTATTTCGTTTTATTTCACTTCATTTCATTCCATTTCATTTTATTTCATTTCATTTCATTTTTTTTTCAATGCATTTTAATTCATTTCAATTGATTTTATGTCATTTCTTTTCGTTTCATGTCATTTTATTTTCGTTTCATTCGATGTTATTTATTTTCTTTCATTTCATTTTATTTCATTTCACTCCATTTCAATTCACTTCATTTCATTTCACTGCATTTCAATCCATTTTCATTTCATTTCATTTCAATTCATTTTAATTCCTTTCAACTCATTTCAAGTCTTTTCGTTTCACTTCATTTCATTTTATTTTCGTTTAATTTAATTTCATTTTATTTCTTTTCATTTCGTTTCATTTCATTTTATTTAATTTCATTTCAATACATTTCATTTCGTTTCGTTTCATGTCAACTCATTTCATCTCATTTCAGTTTACTTCATTTCATTCCATTTTATTTTATTTCATTTTATTTCATTTCATTTCACTTCATTTCATTTCATTTCATTTCATTTCATTTAATTTCATTTTATTTCTTTTCATTTCTTTTCATTTCGTTTCATTTCATTTTATTTCATTTCATTTTATTTAATTTCATTTCAATACATTTCATTTCGTTTCGTTTCATGTCATTTCATTTCATTTCAATTCACTTTAAGTCATTTCAATTTATTTCATTTCATTTCAGTTTACATCTTTTCATTTTATTTTATTTCATTTTAGTTCATTTCATTTCATTTCATTTTAGTTCAATGCATTTTAATTCATTTCAATTCATTTTATGTCATTTCGTTTCGTTTCATTTCATTTGATTTTCGTTTCATTCCAATTTATATATTTTCTTTCATTTAATTTCACTCCATTTTAATTAATTTCACTGCATTTGAATCCATTTTCATTTCATTTCATTCATTTTAATTCCATTCATTTCATTTCATGTCTTTTCGTTTCACTTCATTTCATTTTATTTTCGCCTCATTTGATTTCATTTTATTTCTTTTCAATTCATTTCATTTCTTTTCATTTCATTTTATTTCATTTCATTTCTATTTATTTCAATGCATTTTAATTCATTTCAATTCATTTTATGTTATTTCGTTTCATTTTATTTAATTTCATTTCAATACAATTCATTTCATTTCTTTTCGTTTCAATTCATCTCATTGCATTTCAATTCATCACATTTCATTTCACTTCTCTTCTTTTCAATACATTTCATTTCACCTAATTTTATTTCATTTCATTTCAGTTCATTTTAATTTATTTCAATTCAATTCTTGTCATTTCGTTTCATTTCATTTCATTTTGTTCCCGTTTCATTTCATTTCATTTTATTTCATTTCTTTCAGTTCATTTCATTTCATTTCATTTCATTTGATTTCACTGCATTTCTATTCATTTCATTTCCTTTCACTGCATTTCATTTCATTTCATTTTCGTTTCTTTGCTTATTTGGAAACGACATGGTTTTATGTTATACATTTTGTTTTTGGTTTTTTGTTTTCGTTTAATTTCATTTCATTTGAATTCAATTCGTTTCATTTCATTTCTTCTCTTTTCATTTCTTTTAATTTCTTTTAATCTCGTTTCATTAATATTCATTTCATTTTATTTCATTTCATTTCATTTTATTTCAATGCATTTTAATTCATTTCAATTCATTTTATGTCATTTCGTTTCGTTTCTTTTCATTTCATTTTATTTTCGATTCGTTCCATTTTATTTATTTTCTTTCATTTCATTTCACTCTATTTCAATTCACTTTATTTCATTTCACTGCATTTCAATCCACTTTCATTTCATTTCATTTCAATTCATTTTAATTCCTTTCAATTCTTTTCATGTCTTTTCGTTTCACTACATTTCATTTTATTTTCTTTCATTTCATTTCATTTCACTCCATTTTAATTCACTTCATTTCATTTCAGCTTACTTCATTTCATTTTAGTTTATTTCATTTCATTTCGTTTCACTTCATTTCATTTTATTTTCGCTTCATTTTTGCCATTTCATTTCATTTTATTTCAATGCATTTTAATTCATTTCAAATCATTTTATGTTATTTCGTTTCGTTTCTTTTCATTTCATTTTATTTTCGTTTCGTTCCATTTTATTTATTTTCTTTCATTTCATTTCATTTCATTTCACTCTATTTCAATTCACTTTATTTCATTTCACTGCATTTCAATCCATTTTCTTTTCATTTCATTTCAATTCATTTTAATTCCTTTCAATTCTTTTCATGTCTTTTCGTTTCACTACATTTCATTTTATTTTCTTTCATTTCATTTCATTTCACTCCATTTTAATTCACTTCATTTTATTTTATTTTCGCTTCATTTCATTTCAGTACATTTGATTTCGTTTCGTTTCATGTCATTTCAATTCATTTCAATTCATTTTAATTCATTTCAATTCATTTTAATTCATTTCAATTCATTTTTGCCATTTCGTTTCGTTTCATTTCATTTTATTTTCGATTCATTTCATTTTATTTTTTTCATTTCATTTTGTTAAATTTCATTGCATTTTATTTCATTTCATTTCTTTCATTTCTTTTCACTTTATTTCATTTCATTTCATTTCATATCACTTTTTTCATTTGAATTCTGTTTAATTCATTTCAGGTCATTTCTTTTCATTTCATTTCATTTTATTTTCGTTTTTTGTCTCTTTGTTTATTTGGTAATGATTTGGTTTCATGTTATATATTTTTTTAATTTTTAAATGTGTATAATTTTCAACAATTTTGAATATTGTTTCTTATTATTTTATAAGTATATTTATTTTCCACTTTTAATTCAAATGCACTGTTTTTATTTACGAATCCCGCAATGTATCATTTTATTTATATATGTTTTACAGTTAGTTTATTAAATCACAACCGTTTTAATTTGATATAGATATATATATATGTATATATTTATTTGTAAAGATTAATTTAACACTAGGTTCTTTTACGTATGCGAGCGAATGCGATTTAAATATATGTGTACAAGCGAATGATAACTATTGGTAAACAAATACGGTAAGCTTAATATTTATACAAAATGCTTAGCTTAGGTTTTACATTAACGGGGAAGGAGGGGAAATTTCGATTTCCGTTTTCTCTTCAATGTTCTTTACTTTACAGGAATTGGACTTCCAATGGATAAAGGGTGAGTATTTATAATTCAGTGTATGTATAATTCAGTATTGCATTTATGTTTTTCTATATATATATTAAGTTTAAAACTCGATGAGGTCCTCGCTCATGTCTTCAACATGCCGGCGGGCCTGCGGCGACGTGACCTGAACCAGGTCTTCGAGCTATTGTAGTGCCTTCTTAGCTTCGCTCACTAGGCCAGTGAGTCGACGTTGGAGGGCCGAGGTGGAATGCCTTCGGGATTTTGGGGCGTCAACCTTCCGATGTCCTGCTCTTTTTGATACTCGTCCACTGGCCACAGGTTTACCTGGTGGTGGTTTGGGGCCTCTTTTCGAGCTGCTGGGCGTGGCTCGCGTTGATGTCGTGCGTGTGGAGCTGTGCAGCAGCGTATGGTGTGCAAGCCCACAGCGGTGACAGCTGTCTCGAGAGTTACAGCTCCCCGTCGCGTGCGATGTCGCCAAACAATTGATACAATACTTGTGCACCTTCGCAGACTCGTATCGCTCGTCTGGAGTCATTGCGAGGAACGCACGACAGTGGCGCAATGAGTGGGTGCGGCAGCACAGCCGACATTTGCCGAAGTTCTGTGATCTGAAATGATACGGTTCGAAAAGCAATTTTATTATGAGATGATTGAGAGTGGAGTTTAGCTTTTCGAGAGAGAGAGAGGGGGATGTATAAGCTAAGCGGGTGGCAGAAGGCAGAGTTTGGTTATGTTGCGGGTGACAGTTCCGCCTTGAATGCGGATGTCTACCACGCGAACGTTTTGGTCGGGTCCGGGATGCAGTTTGGTTATGCGACCTAGTCGCCATTCGTTTGGGGGTAGGAGGTCGTCTTTGATGACGACGAGATCACCTTCCTTCATATTTCGCTGGGATCCTTTCCACTTATAGCGTTTTTGAAGATGGTGGAGATATTCAGTTTTCCAGCGCTTGCTGAACTGATGGTAGAGTACTCCTAATTTTTGCCATTTATTAATGAGTGAGAGATTTTCTGAGTTTGGCTCAGGGATCGAGAGTAAGGGCGCGCCTCGTTAGAAGTGGCCTGGGGTTAATACCTTCAAGTCTTCGGGATCTTGAGACATAGGAGAGAGTGGTCTGGAGTTGAGTACCGCTTCGATGCGTATTAGGAGAGTGGTAAATTCTTCGAAGGTGAACTTTTGATTTCCAGCGACTTTAGTGAAGTGAGTTTTGAAGCTCTTCACTGCCGCTTCCCAAAGTCCTCCCATATGTGGAGCGTAAGGCGGTATAAATTGCCATGTAAGTCCGTGAATGGCATATTGCGTTGCGGTTTTGTCAGAAACTTCTTCAAGGAAGGCGGATAGCTCTCTTTGGAGGCTTCGCTGTGCTCCTACGAAGGTTTTGCCGTTGTCGGACATTATCTTGTGGGGAATGCCTCTTCGTCCTACAAATCGTGCGAATGCTGCCTTAAACGCTTCTGTTGTTAGGTCGGAGCATACTTCCAGATGAATGGCCTTTGTCGAGAAACGTACGAATACACACACGTATGCCTTTGAATGGGATGCTCGGCGGAGAGTCGAGGTTTTGACGAGGAATGGGCCGGCAAAATCTACACCGGTAGTATGGAATGGGAGTGTATATGTGGACCGTTCAGGGGGTAACGCTGCCATCAATTGCGTGCTCATCTTCTGCTTATATATCGTGCATGTCTTACACCGAAAAATGCAAGATTTTACCTTCTGGCGGATTCGGGGAATATGGTATCCCTGATGGACCACGCGAATCATCAGCTGCTTTTCTGCGTGCAGTAAAGTTGAGTGGAGGAACTCGAGGAAGAGGGAGCAATATCGGGAATTATCGGGGATGATAATTGGACGGCGCTCATCGTAGCTGAGGGCGGCATGAGTGAGACGTCCAGTTGCACGCAGTAGTTCTGATTTATCCAGGAAGGGGTTGAGAGTACGGAGGGGATCTCTTTTTTCTATCGGAAATTTCGACTCCAGTGCTGTGATGGTTTTTTCGAAGTATTTTCGCTGGGTGACAGCTATGAGACGAGTTTTTGCGAACTTTATGTCGCTTTGAGTGAGAGTGGTAGAGGGCGGATTTGGCAGTTTCATAGCCTTTTGCGCGAAACGAAATATGTACGCTGTTACTCTGAGAGCGGTGGAAAAAGAGGAGAAACGATCTAGAAAATCGGGAGATTATAAAGCGTGGAATGCTTCAATTTGTCGTTCTTCGGGAGGGGACGAATGAGTTGGTGAACTTTTCGGCCAAAGAGGGGATGGCCTAGTTAACCACTCGGGGCGTTTCCACCAGAGTGAACAGTTGACGAGCTCTTGGGGTTTAGCTCCACGCGTACCTAGATCGGCTGGGCTGTCAGCGCTGGAGACATGTCGCCACGTAGCATTATTCACGAGTTCGAGGATCTGAGATGTCCTGTTCGCTACGTATGTTTTCCACGTCCAGGGGTTTTTCCAGCCATGCTAATACAATTGAGGAGTCTGTCCGCAAAATTAGTTCATGAGATGGCAGATTTAGAGAGGATCGGATCTGCTTTACTAATTTTACCAGTAAAACTGCGCCGCAAAGTTCCAGCCTAGGGAGAGAGACGGTTTGTAAGGGGGCTACTTTACTCTTGGCTGCGAGTAAGTGGGATGTAGCAGCTTCACCTTGCTGGACTCCTAAGTATACGCAAGCGCAGAATGCTTTCTCGGAAGCATCTAAAAATCCGTGTAGCTGAATGGAACTGTTTGGGCTGAATTGCACCCATCGAGGTATCCTTATTTCTTCGATTGCGGCGAGATTTTTCCTGAACGTGTTCCATGTGTGGAGTGAGATCGGCTTCACGGTTTCGTCCCAGTCTGTTCCTTCCATCCATAATTGTTGAAGAAGCGTTTTCGCTGCTATCATTATGGGCGATAGCCATCCTGCCGGGTCGAAAAGTTTCGCGATAGATGAGAGGATCTGTCGTTTCGTGGCAGTATCTGAGGATAACGGGGGTTCACTGAGTACGAAAATGTATCAGTGAGAGCATTCCATTTTATTCCGAGGGTTTTTGTATTGTAGAACTTGCCTCTTAGAATTCGAGCAATTCTTCATCTAAAAGATTAGACGGGGGGATGTCTTTCAGCAGTGACTTGTGGATTGCTGTGATCTTTTTCAACGGGAATCCAGCTGACTTGAGTACTTTAATAACTTGATGTATCGATTCGCCGGCTGAGTCTAGATTGTGTCCGCCTGAGAGGATGTCATCTACGTATGCCTCTCCTCTTAATATTTTTGAGACATGGGGGTATGTCTCCTTAGAGTCCTCGGCTAATTGGTGGAGTGTCCTTATTGCCAAGTATGGAGCGCAGTTGACACCGAATGTCACCGTTTTTAGTTTAAAGTCTTCTATCGGACTGTTGGGGGTTCTGCGGAATAGAACGCGTTGGAAGTCTTGGTCTTCCATATGGACGTATATTTGGCGGTACATTTTTTCAATGTCGCCCTTAAATACATACTTATATAATCTCCATTTTAAAATAATGAGCATTAAGTCATTTTGGAGAACGGGGCCAGTATGTAATACGTCATTGAGTGAGAGACCGGAATGCGAGGTTTTTGAAGCATTGAAAACTACACGGACTTTAGTAGTTTTGCTTCCAGGTTTAATCACCGCGTGATGGGGTAGGTAAAAGGAGAAATATTTACCGTCGCGTATGATTTCTCGTGAATGGGTTGGTTCCATGTGGTCTAGCGTTAGGTATTCCTCTAGGACTTCTGAATAGGTGTTCCGAAGCTCATCTCTCTTTTCGTTGGTTCGTTCCACGCTGAGGTATTGCTGCTGTGCTGCAGGTCTGGAGTGCCCGAGTGCGATGGAGTCCGGGAAAGCTGACTTGAATGTCAGCTTTACTACATATCGGCCATCTTCTCGTCGATGAGTGGTTGTTTTGTAGAGCGCTTCACAGTATTCATCATCGTCTGTATATGTGGGGGCCGGGTACCTCTTCTTGTTCCCAGAATTTCCTGAGTAATTCTCCTAGTGATTCTGAAGGGGTTTCAATCACCTGAGTAGAGAATGATGAGATTTCTTCCACAACTGGTCCACTTAATATCCACCCAAATATTGTGTTTTGGGCTATTAAGCTGCCAACTACATTAATTTTGAGGCCTGGGGTGAGTATTTTTGGGATTATATTGCTACCAATGGCCATGTCTATTCTAGCTGGTGTAAAGCAGTTGGGGTCTGCTAAGGGTAGCGAGAGATATTCTGTTAGATCTAATTCATTTATTTTGAAGGATGGGAGAATGTGCGTCAATTGAGGCAGTATTATCGCTCGAGTCGCGATTTTTACTGTTTGATTAGCTGAGCATATCGTAATAGAGCATATTCTATTCGAGTTTTGGACTGTGTTACCGCCCATGCCAAGAATTTGGTAGTTGGCTTTTGTGGTGGGGAGACCAAGTAACTTTTGTATACGGGATGTTACAAAGGTTTTTTGAGAGCCTTGGTCAATGAGAGCTCTGATGTGAGTTACTTCTCCTTTGTGGAGAATGGGAATATTTGCTGTGGGAAGCAATGTCCTCTCTTTGTTACTCGAATAGTGAGATAGAGTTTTTGTTCTACCGCGTTCATTTGCCTTTGAGTTTTGGATGCCTGCTTAGAGGTGCAGGGCTGTTCTTCCAAATGCGAGTACGCCAGGCAATTTTTGCAGTAGTTGTTGTCTTTAATAAACTTGTTCCGGTCTGAGACGGATAGTTCTCGAAATTTGACGCACGTTGTCATCGAGTGATTTGATTGGCATAGTTTACATGAAACTTTCCTTATGTTTTGAGTATGGAACGATTGGGTTTTGTTCCGATAATTGAATGTTGGGGGAGGGACCGATGGTGTCCGTTGGGGGTAGATGGGCTGACTCATCTTCGGCTTATTGGGTCTGTAGGTGCTGAGTCGCTCCACGACCTCGTACCGAGCTGTCAGAAATTGGTCCATTTCTGACCATCGAGGTAACTCCTTCCTTGAGTTGAGTGATTGCTCCCAGAGAGCTAGTGTCTCGTCCGGCAGTTTTGACGAGCAGAGGTAGACAAGCATTGGGTCCCAGCTTTCTGTTGATACTCCATTTGCCTGTAGGGTAGAAAGACAATTATTTATTGTCGTCTGGATCTGTTGAATCTTCTCTCCGTTCTCTGTGTGGGCAGGTTGGATGTTGAACAACGTCTTTATTTGGCCATCCACTACTATTCTTCTATTTTCGTAGTATGCCTTGAGTGCATCCCATGCTAATGAGAAATTGTGGCCACTGAGAGGGTAATTTTTTATGAGGAGTGCAGCTTTACCTCTTGTTTTCTGTCTCAAGTGGTATAGTTTCTGCAGTTCGGATAATTGGGGGTGGTTGATGTACACTGCTGTGAACACGTCCCTAAATGATGGCCAATCTTCGTATCCTCCATAGAAGATTTCTGTATCACATGCAGGTACCTTGAGAAAGCTGAGTGAGTCAGCTTGTGTTGGGGGGGGGGGCATCTTTGTGAGGGGGGTGTTTAAATGGGAGGAATCCATACTTTGTTGGATTTGGCCAAGTAACTCACTTATCCTGATTTTCGTGAGCATTGCGTTGTCATTTGTGGTCTCGTAGGCCTCTGCACATGCTGAGCGTGTCCTTTCATCCTCCACGTTGTTCATCTGTAGGTTTTGGTTGGCTGCCTCCACTAGTTCCATGTGCCTTTAAAGATGGTCCTTGAAAATTTTGAGGGCTGCTTCGGAGTGAGTCTCTTCACTGGTGTCCCACCATTTTCCGCAGAATTTTTCCATCTTGGAGAGCTCATATAGAAATTTTTTGTGTAGCTGGGAGAATTCCTCTTCTTCTGCCTGGGATTTCGAGCGAGTTCGGGGTCCTGTAAAGGGGTGGAGTGATTGGGGCTTCTCCATTTTATCCTCCATTGTGAGATATTTTATTTAATTTTAATATAAAATATTTATTTATATTTATATATATATATATATTTAAGTAATTAATTTAGTTAGGGGGTAGCTTTTATGTTTGTATTGTACTGTCTCAGCGCATCTGAGCACAGCAATGTATAAATGTATACTGGGTTTTTGTTATACCCCGTTTGTATGGTGGGTGCTTTGCTTAGCTTACACGAGTATGTACGTATGTATACTTATGTACATACGTGCCTTTGTCCGCTTGCTATTGTAAATAGCGAAGAAGTGGAAATTGCCGGAATTGAAATCAACCACTTTATGTATATATGTGTATGTATATACATGTACCACGGTTGGGTAGCGGTGACTTGCTATGCGGTGGTGACTTTGGGCAGTGTAATGTGCTCACACTAGTCCGGTTATGGGCCCGTGGGAATGAGTTTCGGTCCAGTTGGGGTGTATATACAGAGAGTATATATATAATTGGGAGGATGTATGAGAGGGGCAACTGGTCCGATCTGGTCCTTTTCGAAGGTGTTTTTGGCCCAGTTGGCGTATATAAAAAGGGGAGTTTATATACGTAAGGGGATATATAATAAGCGGTTTTTTGTATAAAATATATACTTGTGATGGGGAAAGCGCGCGTTTTTCATATATACATACGTTTTAATATATTATATATGAGCGCTGTTATATTCGGTAAATGAAAAGTAGGGGATTTTCATTTTCCGAATTTGGGGACCCGCTATGTATATTACCTATATATTGTGATTAATTTTTTGTTTAGCGGATTTTGTGATTTTGCGCAAACTAAATAAAGTTTTTATTTTATTATTATTATTTTTTTGAGATCTGGTGTATATGTATGATGAGGAGGTATCATGTACACCGTTTGGAAAAATCCGCTAAACTTAATCCAATATTTAATAGAGTGAGAGAGTTGGACTTACTTAGACATCCGGACTAGTACAAACCAAAATTTCTTTTTTTTTGAGAGGGTGGTGACGTGCTGGCTTCTATTCAGTGCTGGTGTTTCTGTGTGTTTTTTTGAAGTTTTAATTGTGTCCTCTTCTCGTTCTTCTGTATGTTTATAAAGGGTGGTTAAATTTTCAAGGGCCGATGTTGATTTTGAATAAAACACAAACTATTTAGGAAATTATTGAAATTTTATTTTATTATGATATATTGGTATTACTCAATTATGTATGTAACAAAATATCGGCGAAATGAGCGCCGCGACCTCGGCGGCACACCTCCATACGATGGTCCAAATTTTCGATGACGCTGAGGCATAATGGAGTTTCTATGCCGTTAATGTGCCGAATTATCTCATCCTTTAGCTCTTGAATTGTTGCTGGCTTATTGACGTACACCTTTTCTTTCAAATAACCCCAGAGAAAAAAGTCCAACGGTGTCAAATCACATGATCTTAGGGGCCAATTGACATCGCCATTACGTGAGTTAACACGGCCATTGAATTTGTTGCGCAAAAGAGCCATTGTTTCGTTAGCTGTGTGGCAAGTGGCACCGTCCTGCTGAAACCACATATCGTCCACATCCATATCTTCCAATTGTGGCCATAAAAAATTCGTTATCATCTCACTATAGCGAACACCATTCACAGTAACTACCTGACCGGCCTCATTTTGGAAAAAATACGGCCCGATGATGCCGCCAGCCCATAAACCGCACCAAACAGTCACTCTTTGTGGGTGCATTGGTTTTTCGACAATCACTCTTGGATTCTCATTCGCCCAAATGCGGCAATTCTGTTTATTGACGAATCCACTGAGGTGAAAATGTGCCTCATCACTGAAGATGATTTTCTTCGAAAATTTTCATAATAAGTCTGGATAACTTTAACACGTTGTTGGATTGTGTATCTCTCCACGGTTCAAATTGAGTAAGTCTGAAATAGAGAAATGTCAAATTAAATTCGGAAAAAAACTTGGCGTTTAGGTGTGGTTCACATTCAACATCGGCCCTTACAATTTAACCACCCTTTATCTTTTTATTTATGTAAATATGTATGTGCACTGTGTTTCACTTTTTTTTTGATGTTTTTTGTCACCTGGTGTATGAATTTGTGTATGTATGTACGCAAGTATTTTTCTCACATACGTATATATATATATGTTTGTTTTTTTTTTTTTTTTTTAGTTTATATTTTCCCCGCTTTTTATGTTCACCAGTTATTTATTTCTCGCTTTTTTTGGGTTTTGTGTCACGGCATTTACATACGGTTTATTTATATATGTATATATTTTTGGTTTATTCTTCTTAATATATTTTTTTCTAAAAACAAAATTTTCTGGTTAATTTTCCATTTATATTTGTTATTTTGTAGCACAGAGCACTTCTGTATGTATTTTTTTGTTTATTTGTTTTTAATTTTGAATGTATTTCACACCGCACTTCCCTTTATATATATATATATATATATATAGGTATATATATTTTTTTTGTTATATTTTGTCACAATCACTCACTTTTTCCAGCGCCCGAGTTATATGATTTATATTTAGTTTTATTTTAGTTTTAGAAAAACTTCTTAAGCTGGCGAAATTATTTATTTTTACTAATCTTTTAATTTTTTTCATATGCGTTTTTAATTATTATTTGTTTTTACACTGCACTCTCGCTCGCTATCACTTCGATCGCAATAAGGAAAATTTTTTGCTTTTTGTAACTGTTCACTTTAATTTTATGTATTTAATGTTTAATTTTATTTTTTTTATTTATATTTATATTCGATTTATTATATTTTTCGTTTTTGCGCATATGTACATATGTATGCAATGTATATATTACAGTAGAATTATATGTATCACCACTTTTCTCGTTTGCGGTTTAGAAAATATATATAGGTATGTATATGTGTGTACGTGGATTATTTATGTGCATATATTAAATGTGGTATTCACTTTCCCCGTTTACCTGTGTCTTCTATTGATTGTTTTGTTTAATCTTACAACACTGAGGAATATTATTTCCTTAATTTTTTATTTATGTTCACTCCGTAATCGGGTTTCGGCACCATGTATAATTTTCAACAATTTTGAATATTGTTTCTTATTATTTTATAAGTATATTTATTTTCCACTTTTAATTAAAATGCACTGTTTTTATTTACGAATCCCGCAATGTATCATTTTATTTATATATGTTTTACAGATAGTTTATTAAATCACAACCGTTTTAATTTGATATAGATATATATTTATGTATATATTTATTTGTAAAGATTAATTTAACACTAGGTTCTTTTTCGTATGCGAGCGAATGCGATTTAAATATATGTGTACAAGCGAATGATAACTATTGGTAAACAAATACGGTAAGCTTAATATTTATACAAAATGCTTAGCTTAGGTTTTACATTAACGGGGAAGGAGGGGAAATTTCGATTTCCGTTTTCTCTTCAATGTTCTTTACTTTACAGAAATTGGACTTCCAATGGATAAAGGGTGAGTATTTATAATTCAGTGTATGTATAATTCCGTATTGCATTTATGTTTTTCTATATATATATTAAGTTTAAAACTCGATGAGGTCCTCGCTCATGTCTTCAACACATTCCATTTAATTTAATTTTTTTTATTTCAGTTCACTTTATTTCATTTTATTTCATTTCAATTCTCTTTAAATCATTTCAATTCATTTCATGTCTTTTATTTGCTTCATTTCACTGCATTTTATTTTCGTTTTTCGTCTCTCTGTTTATTAGGAAAAAATTGGTTTTTTGTTATAGATTTTTTTTATTTTCATTTAATTTTATTTCATTTCATATCATCTCATTTCATTTCATTTCAATTTCTTTCATTTCATTTATTTCATTTCATTTCATTTCATATTTTTTCATTTCATTTCATTTCATTGCATTTCATTTCACTGCATTTCAATTCATTTCATTTCAATTCATGTCAATTCAATTCATTTTATTTCATTTCAATTTATTTCATTTAGTTTCAGTTTACTTCATTTTATTTTATTTCAATGCATTTTAATTCATTTCAATTCATTTTATGTAATTTCGTTTCGTTTCATTTCATTTTATTTTCGTTTCATTCCAGTTTATTTATTTTCTTTCTTTTCATTTCATTTCATTTCACTCCATTTCAATTCACTTCATTTCATTTCACTGCATTTTAATCCATTTTCATTTCATTTCATTTCAATTCACTGCATTTCAATCCATTTTCATTTCATTTCATTTCAATTCATTTAAATTCCTTTCAATTCATTTCATGTCTTTTCGTTTCACTTCATTTCATTTTATTTTCGCTTCATTTGATTTCATTTTATTTCTTTTCATTTCATTTCATTTCATTTAATTTTATTTCATTTCATTTTATTTCACTTTATTTCATTTCATTTCATTTCATTTCATTTCATTTCAGTTTACTTCATTTCATTTCATTTTATTTTATTGCATTTAATTTCATTTCATTTCATTTTATTTCATTTCATTTCATTTTATTTCATTGCATTCTAATTCATTTCAGTTCATTTTATGTCATTTCGTTTCATTTCAATTCATTTCATTCTATTTTCGTTTCATTTCATTTTATTTTCGTTCACTTCATTTCATTTCACTCCATTTGAATTCACTTCATTTCATTTCACTGCATTTCAATTCATTTCCATTTCATTTCATTTCAATTCATTTTAATTACTTTTAATTCATTTCATGTCTTTTCGTTTCACTTCATTTCATTTTATTTTCGATTCATTTCATTTAAATTTATTCCTTTTCATTTCATTTTATATTATTTCATTTTATTTCGTTTCATGTCATTTCATTTCATTTCATTTCAGTTTACTTCATTTCATTCCATTTTATTTAATTTCATTTCATTTTATTTCATTTCATTTTATTTCATTTCACTTCATTTCATTTCATTTCATTTCATTTTATTTCAATGCATTTTAATTCATTTCAGTTCATTTTATGTCATTTCGTTTCATTTCTTTTCATATTGTTTTCGTTTTATTTTACTTAATTTTATTTCATTTCTTTCATTTTATGTCATTTCGTTTCTTTTCATTTTGTTTTATTTTCGTTTCATTCCATATTATTTATTTTTTTTCATTTCATTTCATTTCACTCCATTTCAATTCACTTCATTTCATTTCATATCATATCAATTTACTTCATTTCATTTTATTTTATTTCATTTTATTTCATTTCATTTCATTTATTTCATTTCATTTCATATTTTTTCATTTCATTTCATTGTATTTCATTGCATTTCATTTCACTGCATTTCAGTTCATTTCATTTCATTTCATGTCATTTTACTTCATTTTAATTCATTTCAATTTATTTCATTTCAATTTATTTCATTTCATTTCAGTTTAGTTCATTTCATTTTATTTCATTTCATTTAACTTCATTTCATTTCATTTTATGTCATTTCGTTTCGTTTCATTTCATTTTATTTTTGCTTCATTTCATTCCCCTTTATTTTATTTCATTTTAATTCATTTCATTTTATTTCACTTAATTTCATTTCATTTTATTTCATTTCAATTCATTTTATGTCATTTCGTTTCATTTCATTTTGTTTTCGTTTCATTTTTTTTTATTTTATTTCATTTCGTTCATTTCATTTCATTTGATTTGACAGCATTTCATTTCATTTCGTTTCATTTCGTTTTCGTTTTTCGTTTCTCTGTTTATTAGGAAATGATTTGGCTTTTAGTATAAAATTTGTTTATTTTTGTTTGTTTCCAAATCAATTTTCGTTCCAATTCATCTCATTACATTTCATTTCTCTTCTTTTCATTTAAATTCACCTAATTTTGTTTCATTTCATTTCATTTCAATTCGTTTCATTTCATCTCATTTCATTTCATTCCATTTCATTTCATTTTATCTCATATCTGTTTATTTCTTTTCATTTCATATCATGTCATTTCATTTCAACTCTTTTTAATTCATTTCATATCATTTCGTTTCATTTCATTTTATTTTATTTTCGTTTTTCTTCTCTCTGTTTATTTGGAACCAAATCATGGTTTTTTTTTATATATATTTTTTTTTCATTTAATTTTATTTCATTTCATCTCATTACCGTTCATTTTATTTTATTTTTTTTTTATTTCACTTCGTTTCATTTCATTTCATTTCACTGCATATCATTTCATATCATTTCAGTGCATTTCAGTGCATTTCATTGTGTTTCTTTGTTTATTCGGAAATGATTTGGTTTTATGTTATATATGTTGTTTAGTTTTGTTTGATTTCATTTCATTTTCGTTTCACTGTTTATTTGCAAATGATTTGGTTTTTTATTATATATTTTGTTAATTTTTAATTGTTTTCATTTCATTTCCTTTTATTTAATTTCTTTTCATTTTATTTCAATTTATTTTATTTCATTTCATTTTATTTCATTTCGTCTCATTTCATTTCATTTTCGCTTCATTTTATTTCATTAGATTTTATTTCATTTCGTTTCATTTCATTTTCGTTTTTATCTATTTATTTGAACATGATTTATTTTTTTGTTATATAATTTGTTTATTTTTGCTTTGTTTTCAATTCATTTCGTTTCATTTCATATCACTTCATTTAATTTTATTTCATTTTGTTTCACTTCATTTCTATTCGTCTAATTTCATTCCTTTTCTTTTCGTTTCATTTTATTTCATTTCATTTTTTTTCGTTTCATTTCATTTCATTTTGTTTCATTTTATTTCATTTCATTTTGTTTGATTTAATTTGAATTTATTTCATTTCATTACTTTTCTTTATATTTCATTTCACTTCCCTTTATTTCAGTTTATTTTATTTCAATTCATTTTATTTTATTTCATTTCATTTCATTTCATTTTACTTCATTTCTTTTTATTTTTTTTCAGTTTATTTAATTTCATTTCATTTCGTTTCTTTTTATCTTATTTTATTTCATCTCTTTTCATTTCAATTCATTTCGTTTCATTTCATTTCATTTCGCTTAATTTCGTTTAATTTCATTTCTCTTCATTTCGTTTCATTTCATTTCATTTTATTTCATTTCATTTTATTTCATTTCACTTCATTTCATTTCATTTCATTTCATTTTATTTCAATGCATTTTAATTCATTTCAGTTCATTTTATGTCATTTCGTTTCATTTCTTTTCATATTGTTTTCGTTTTATTTTACTTAATTTTATTTCATTTCTTTCATTTTATGTCATTTCGTTTCTTTTCATTTTGTTTTATTTTCGTTTCATTCCATATTATTTATTTTTTTTCATTTCATTTCATTTCACTCCATTTCAATTCACTTCATTTCATTTCATATCATATCAATTTACTTCATTTCATTTTATTTTATTTCATTTTATTTCATTTCATTTCATTTATTTCATTTCATTTCATATTTTTTCATTTCATTTCATTGTATTTCATTGCATTTCATTTCACTGCATTTCAGTTCATTTCATTTCATTTCATGTCATTTTACTTCATTTTAATTCATTTCAATTTATTTCATTTCAATTTATTTCATTTCATTTCAGTTTAGTTCATTTCATTTTATTTCATTTCATTTAACTTCATTTCATTTCATTTTATGTCATTTCGTTTCGTTTCATTTCATTTTATTTTTGCTTCATTTCATTCCCCTTTATTTTATTTCATTTTAATTCATTTCATTTTATTTCACTTAATTTCATTTCATTTTATTTCATTTCAATTCATTTTATGTCATTTCGTTTCATTTCATTTTGTTTTCGTTTCATTTTTTTTTATTTTATTTCATTTCGTTCATTTCATTTCATTTGATTTGACAGCATTTCATTTCATTTCGTTTCATTTCGTTTTCGTTTTTCGTTTCTCTGTTTATTAGGAAATGATTTGGCTTTTAGTATAAAATTTGTTTATTTTTGTTTGTTTCCAAATCAATTTTCGTTCCAATTCATCTCATTACATTTCATTTCTCTTCTTTTCATTTAAATTCACCTAATTTTGTTTCATTTCATTTCATTTCAATTCGTTTCATTTCATCTCATTTCATTTCATTCCATTTCATTTCATTTTATCTCATATCTGTTTATTTCTTTTCATTTCATATCATGTCATTTCATTTCAACTCTTTTTAATTCATTTCATATCATTTCGTTTCATTTCATTTTATTTTATTTTCGTTTTTCTTCTCTGTTTATTTGGAACCAAATCATGGTTTTTTTTTATATATATTTTTTTTTCATTTAATTTTATTTCATTTCATCTCATTACCGTTCATTTTATTTTATTTTTTTTTTATTTCACTTCGTTTCATTTCATTTCATTTCACTGCATATCATTTCATATCATTTCAGTGCATTTCATTGTGTTTCTTTGTTTATTCGGAAATGATTTGGTTTTATGTTATATATGTTGTTTAGTTTTGTTTGATTTCATTTCATTTTCGTTTCACTGTTTATTTGCAAATGATTTGGTTTTTTATTATATATTTTGTTAATTTTTAATTGTTTTCATTTCATTTCCTTTTATTTAATTTCTTTTCATTTTATTTCAATTTATTTTATTTCATTTTATTTTATTTCATTTCGTCTCATTTCATTTCATTTTCGCTTCATTTTATTTCATTAGATTTTATTTCATTTCGTTTCATTTCATTTTCGTTTTTATCTATTTATTTGAACATGATTTATTTTTTTGTTATATAATTTGTTTATTTTTGCTTTGTTTTCAATTCATTTCGTTTCATTTCATATCACTTCATTTAATTTTATTTCATTTTGTTTCACTTCATTTCTATTCGTCTAATTTCATTCCTTTTCTTTTCGTTTCATTTTATTTCATTTCATTTTTTTTCGTTTCATTTCATTTCATTTTGTTTCATTTTATTTCATTTCATTTTGTTTGATTTAATTTGAATTTATTTCATTTCATTACTTTTCTTTATATTTCATTTCACTTCCCTTTATTTCAGTTTATTTTATTTCAATTCATTTTATTTTATTTCATTTCATTTCATTTCATTTTACTTCATTTCTTTTTAATTTTTTTCAGTTTATTTAATTTCATTTCATTTCGTTTCTTTTTATCTTATTTTATTTCATCTCTTTTCATTTCAATTCATTTCGTTTCATTTCATTTCATTTCGCTTAATTTCGTTTAATTTCATTTCTCTTCATTTCGTTTCATTTCATTTTCGTTTTTCGTTTCTCTGTTTATTTGGATATGATTTATGTTTTTTGTTATATAATTTGTTCGGCCGCGGTAGCCGAGTGGTTAGCATTGCGTCCTGCCATTCGGAAGACTAGGGTTCATATCCCGGTGCCACCAACATCCAAAAGTTATGGAAAATTAATTTAAATAAAAAATTAAATTAAATTTTCTAATTGCGGTTTTGTTGTTTTTTGTTATATAATTTGTTTATTTTTGTTTTGTTTTCAATTCATTTCATTTCGTTTCATTTCATATCACTTCATTTCATTTTATTTCATTTTGTTTCACATCATTTCTATTCGTCTAATTTTATTAATTTTCATTTCGTTTCATTTTATTTCATTTCATTTTGTTTCATTTTATTTCATTTCATTTTGCTTGATTTAATTTGAATTTATTTCATTTCATTTCTTTTCTTTATGTTTCATTTCGCTTCCCTTCATTTCAGTTCATTTTATTTCAATTCATTTTATTTTATTTCATTTCATTTTACTTCATTTCTTTTCATTTTATTTCAGTTTATTTTATTTCATTTCGTTTCATTTCTTTTGATCTTATTTTATTTCATCTCTTTTCATTTCATTTCAATTAATTTCGTTTCATTTCATTTCATTTCGCTTAATTTCGTTTCATTTCATTTCTCTTCATTTCGTTTCATTTCATTTTCGTTTTTCGTTTCTCTGTTTATTTGGATATGATTTATTTTTTTTTTTTTGTTATATAATTTGTTCGGCCGCGGTAGCCGAGTGGTTAGCATTGCGTCCTGCCATTCGGAAGACTAGGGTTCATATCCCGGTGCCACCAACATCCAAAAGTTATGGAAAATTAATTTAAATAAAAAATTGAATTAAATTTTCTAATTGCGGTCGCCCCTCGGCAGGGAATGTCCATCCCTCCGAGTGTATTTCGGACATGAAATAAAACTCCTCGTAAAAAAAAAACGTTAGCCGTTCGGAGGCGGCTTAGTATAAACTGTAGGTCCCTCCATTTGTTGGAAAAACATCAAGACGCAAAACCACAAATTGGAGGAGGAGCTCGGCCGAATATCGCTTCAGCGGTTACAAAGCGCCAATTATATATATATGTAGGTATAATTTGTTCATTTTTGTTTTGTTTTCAATTCATCTCATTTCATTTCATATCACTTCATTTAATTTTATTTCTCTTTTTTCACATCATTTCTATTCATCTAATTTCATTCCTTTTCATTTCGTTTCATTTTATTTCATTTCATTTTGTTTCATTTTATTTCATTTCATTTTGTTTGATTTAATTTGAATTTATTTCATTTCATTATTTTCTTTATATTTCATTTCACTTCCCTTTATTTCAATTCATTTTATTTTATTTCATTTCATTTTATTTCATTTTACTTCATTTCGTTTCATTTTATTTCAATTTATTTCATTTCATTTCGTTTCATTTCATTTTATCTTATTTCATTTCATCGCATTTCATTTCATTTCAATTCATTTCGTTTCATTTCATTTCATTTAATTTTATTTCTCTTCATTCCATTTCATTTCCTTTTCGTTATTTGTTGCTCTGTTTATTTGGAAATGGTTTGGTTTTTAGTTATATAATATGTTTATTTTTGCTTGTTTTCAACTCATTTCACTTCCTTTCATTTCTCTTCATATCATTTCATTTCATTCTATTTCATTTCGTTTTTTACATTTCAATTCATCTAATTTCATTTCGTTTCATTTCGCTTAATTTCATTTCATATCATTTCATTTAATTTCATTTCATTGCATATCATTTCATTTAATTTCATTTCATTGCATTACATTTCATTTCATTGCAATACATTTCATTTCATTGCATTACATTTCATTTCATTACATTACATTTCGTTTCATTGCATTACATTTCATTTCAATGCATTACATCTCATTTCATTTAAATTCACCTAATTTTATTTCATTTCATTCCATTTCATTTTATTTTATCTCATATCTGTTTATTTCTTTTCATTTCATATCATGTCATTTCATTTCAACTCTTTTTAATTCATTTCATATCATTTCGTTTCATTTCATTTTATTTTATTTTCGTTTTTCTTCTCTCTGTTTATTTGGAACCAAATCATGGTTTTTTTTATATATTTTTTTTTTCATTTAATTTTATTTCATTTCATCTCATTACCGTTCATTTTATTTTATTTTTTTTTATTTCACTTCGTTTCATTTCATTTCATTTCACTGCATATCATTTCATATCATTTCAGTGCATTTCATTGTGTTTCTTTGTTTATTCGGAAATGATTTGGTTTTATGTTATATATGTTGTTTAGTTTTGTTTGATTTCATTTCATTTTCGTTTCACTGTTTATTTGCAAATGATTTGGTTTTTTATTATATATTTTGTTAATTTTTAATTGTTTTCATTTCATTTCCTATTATTTAATTTCTTTTCATTTTATTTCAATTCATTTCATTTCATTTCATTTTATTTCATTTCGTCTCATTTCATTTCATTTTCGTTTCATTTTATTTCATTTCATTTTATTTCATTTCGTTTCATTTCATTTTCGTTTTTCGTTTCTCTGTTAATTTGGACATGATTTATTTTTTTTATTATATAATTTGTTTATTTTTATTTTGTTTTCAATTCGTTTGATTTCATTTCGTTTCATTTCATTTTATCTCATATCATTTCATTTCGTTTTATTTCATATCATTTCATTTAATTTTATTTCTCTTCATTTCGTTTCATTTCATTTTCGTTTTTCGTTTCTCTATTTATTTGAACATGATTTATTTTTCTGTTATATAATTTGTTTATTTTTGTTTTGTTTTCAATTCATTTCGTTTCGTTTCATATCACTTCATTTAATTTTATTTCATTTTGTTTCACTTCATTTCTATTCATCTAATTTCATTCCTTTTATTTTCGTTTCATTTTATTTCATTTCATTTTGTTTCGTTTTATTTCATTTAATTTTGTTTCATTTTATTTCATTTCATTTTGTTTGATTTAATTTGAATTTATTTCATTTCATTTCTTTTCTTTATATTTCATTTCACTTCCCTTTATTTCAGTTTATTTTATTTCAATTCATTTTATTTTATTTTATTTTATTTCATTTCATTTCATTTTACTTCATTTCTTTTCATTTTATTTCAGTTTATTTAATTTCAATTCGTTTCGTTTCTTTTTATCTTATTTTATTTCATCTCTTTTCATTTCATTTCAATTCATTTCGTTTCATTTCATTTCATTTCGCTTAATTTCGTTTAATTTCATTTCTCTTTATTTCGTTTCATTTCATTTTCGTTTTTCGTTTCTCTGTTTATTTGGATATG
This sequence comes from Ceratitis rosa, assembly GCA_037013455.1. NCBI lineage: Eukaryota > Metazoa > Arthropoda > Insecta > Diptera > Tephritidae > Ceratitis > Ceratitis rosa. Next base: position 138,208 of record JAWMAG010000014.1, on the reverse strand, counting down.
ATTAATTGTTTTTTTTTTTGTTATATAATTTGTTCGGCCGCGGTAGCCGAGTGGTTAGCATTGCGTCCTGCCATTCGGAAGACTAGGGTTCATATCCCGGTGCCACCAACATCCAAAAGTTATGGAAAATTAATTTAAGTAAAAAATTAAATTAAATTTTCTAATTGCGGTTTTGTTGTTTTTTGTTATATAATTTGTTTATTTTTGTTTTGTTTTCAATTCATTTCATTTCGTTTCATTTCATATCACTTCATTTAATTTTATTTCATTTTGTTTCACATCATTTCTATTCGTCTAATTTTATTATTTTTCATTTCGTTTCATTTTATTTCATTTCATTTTGTTTCATTTCATTTCATTTCATTTTGTTTGATTTAATTTGAATTTATTTCATTTCATTTCTTTTCTTTATGTTTCATTTCGCTTCCCTTCATTTCAGTTCATTTTATTTCAATTCATTTTATTTTATTTCATTTCATTTCATTTTACTTCATTTCTTTTCATTTTATTTCAGTTTATTTTATTTCATTTCGTTTCATTTCTTTTGATCTTATTTTATTACATCTCTTTTCATTTCATTTCAATTAATTTCGTTTCATTTCATTTCATTTCGCTTAATTTCGTTTAATTTCATTTCTCTTCATTTCGTTTCATTTCATTTTCGTTTTTCGTTTCTCTGTTTATTTGGATATGATTTATTTATTTTTTTTGTTATATAATTTGTTCGGCCGCGGTAGCCGAGTGGTTAGCATTGCGTCCTGCCATTCGGAAGACTAGGGTTCATATACCGGTGCCACCAACATCCAAAAGTTATGGAAAATTAATTTAATTAAAAAATTAAATTAAATTTTCTAATTGCGGTCGCCCCTCGGCAGGGAATGTCCATCCCTCCGAGTGTATTTCGGACATGAAATAAAACTCCTCGTAAAAAAAAACCGTTAGCCATTCGGAGGCGGAGGCTTAGTATAAACTGTAGGTCCCTCCATTTGTTGGAAAAACATCAAGACGCAAAACCACAAATTGGAGGAGGAGCTCGGCCGAATATCGCTTCAGCGGTTACAAAGCGCCAATTATATATATATATAGGTATAATTTGTTCATTTTTGTTTTGTTTTCAATTCATCTCATTTCATTTCATATCACTTCATTTAATTTTATTTCTTTTTTTTCACATCATTTCTATTCATCTAATTTCATTCCTTTTCATTTCGTTTCATTTTATTTCATTTCATTTTGTTTCATTTTATTTCATTTCATTTTGTTTGATTTAATTTGAATTTATTTCATTTCATTATTTTCTTTATATTTCATTTCACTTCCCTTTATTTCAATTCATTTTATTTTATTTCATTTCATTTTATTTCATTTTACTTCATTTCGTTTCATTTTATTTCAATTTATTTCATTTCATTTCGTTTCATTTCATTTTATCTTATTTCATTTCATCGCATTTCATTTCATTTCAATTCATTTCGTTTCATTTCATTTCATTTAATTTTATTTCTCTTCATTCCATTTCATTTCCTTTTCGTTTTTTGTTGCTCTGTTTATTTGGAAATGATTTGGTTTTTAGTTATATAATATGTTTATTTTTGCTTGTTTTCAACTCATTTCACTTCCTTTCATTTCTCTTCATATCATTTCATTTTATTCTATTTCATTTCGTTTTTTACATTTCAATTCATCTAATTTCATTTCGTTTCATTTCGCTTAATTTCATTTCATATCATTTCATTTAATTTCATTTCATTGCATATCATTTCATTTAATTTCATTTCATTGCATTACATTTCATTTCATTGCAATACATTTCATTTCATTGCATTACATTTCATTTCATTACATTACATTTCGTTTCATTGCATTACATTTCATTTCAATGCATTACATCTCATTTCATTTAAATTCACTTAATTTTATTTCATTTCATTCCATTTCATTTCATTTTATCTCATATCTGTTTATTTCTTTTCATTTCATATCATGTCATTTCATTTCAACTCTTTTTAATTCATTTCACATCATTTCGTTTCATTTCATTTTATTTTATTTTCGTTTTTCTTCTCTCTGTTTATTTGGAACCAAATCATGGTTTTTTCATATATATATTTTTTTTCATTTAATTTTATTTCATTTCATCTCATTACCGTTCATTTTATTTTATTTTTTTTTATTTCACTTCGTTTCATTTCAATTCATTTCACTGCATATCATTTCATATCATTTCAGTGCATTTCATTGTGTTTCTTTGTTTATTCGGAAATGATTTGGTTTTATGTTATATATGTTGTTTAGTTTTGTTTGATTTCATTTCATTTTCGTTTCACTGTTTATTTGCAAATGATTTGGTTTTTTATTATATATTTTGTTAATTTTTAATTGTTTTCATTTCATTTCTTATTATTTAATTTCTTTTCATTTTATTTCAATTTATTTCATTTCATTTCATTTTATTTCATTTCGTCTCATTTCATTTCATTTTCGTTTCATTTTATTTCATTTCATTTTATTTCATTTCGTTTCATTTCATTTTCGTTTTTCGTTTCTCTGTTAATTTGGACATGATTTCTTTTTTTTATTATATAATTTGTTTATTTTTACTTTGTTTTCAATTCGTTTGATTTCATTTCGTTTCATTTCATTTTATCTCATATCATTTCATTTCGTTTTATTTGATATCATTTCATTTAATTTTATTTCTCTTCATTTCGTTTCATTTCATTTTCGTTTTTCGTTTCTCTATTTATTTGAACATGATTTATTTTTTTGTTATATAATTTGTTTATTTTTGTTTTGTTTTCAATTCATTTCGTTTCATTTCATATCACTTCATTTAATTTTATTTCATTTTGTTTTACTTCATTTCTATTCATCTAATTTCATTCCTTTTCTTTTCGTTTCATTTTATTTCATTTCATTTTGTTTCGTTTTATTTCATTTAATTTTGTTTCATTTTATTTCATTTCATTTTGTTTGATTTAATTTGAATTTATTTCATTTCATTTCTTTTCTTTATATTTCATTTCACTTCCCTTTATTTAAGTTTATTTTATTTCAATTCATTTTATTTTATTTTATTTTATTTCATTTCATTTCATTTCATTTTACTTCATTTCTTTTCATTTTATTTCAGTTTATTTAATTTCATTTCGTTTCGTTTCTTTTTATCTTATTTTATTTCATCTCTTTTCATTTCATTTCAATTCATTTCGTTTCATTTCATTTCACTTCGCTTAATTTCGTTTAATTTCATTTCTCTTCATTTCGTTTCATTTCATTTTCGTTTCTCTGTTTATTTGGATATGATTTATGTTTTTTGTTATATAATTTGTTTATTTTTGTTTTGTTTTCAATTCATTTCATTTCGTTTCATTTCATATCACTTCATTTAATTTTATTTCATTATGTTTCACATCATTTCTATTCGTCTAATTTTATTATTTTTCATTTCGTTTCATTTTATTTCATTTCATTTTGTTTCATTTTATTTCATTTCATTTTGCTTGATCTAATTTGAATTTATTTCATTTCATTTCTTTTCTTTATGTTTCATTTCGCTTCCCTTCATTTCAGTTCATTTTATTTCAATTCATTTTATTTTATTTCATTTCATTTCATTTTACTTCATTTCTTTTCATTTTATTTCAGTTTATTTTATTTCATTTCGTTTCATTTCTTTTGATCTTATTTTATTACATCTCTTTTCATTTCATTTCAATTAATTTCGTTTCATTTCATTTCATTTCGCTTAATTCCGTTTAATTTCATTTCTCTTCATTTCGTTTCATTTCATTTTCGTTTTTCGTTTGTCTGTTTATTTGGATATGATTTATTTTTTTTTTGTTATATAATTTGTTCGGCCGCGGTAGCCGAGTGGTTAGCATTGCGTCCTGCCATTCGGAAGACTAGGGTTCATATCCCGGTGCCAGCAACATCCAAAAGTTATGGAAAATTAATTTAAATAAAAAATTAAATTAAATTTTCTAATTGCGGTTGCCCCTCGGCAGGGAATGTCCATCCCTCCGAGTGTATTTCGGACATGAAATAAAACTCCTCGTAAAAAAAAACCGTTACCCGTTCGGAGGCGGCTTAGTATAAACTGTAGGTCCCTCCATTTGTTGGAAAAACATCAAGACGCAAAACTACAAATTGGAGGAGGAGCTCGGCCGAAAATCGCTTCAGCGGTTACAAAGCGCCAATTATATATATATATAGGTATAATTTGTTCATTTTTGTTTTGTTTTCAATTCATCTCATTTCATATCACTTCATTTAATTTTATTTCCTTTTTTTCACATCATTTCTATTCATCTAATTTCATTCCTTTTCATTTCGTTTCATTTCATATCACTTCATTTAATTTTATTTCTTTTTTTTCACATCATTTCTATTCATCTAATTTCATTCCTTTTCATTTCGTTTCATTTTATTTCATTTCATTTTGTTTCATTTTATTTCATTTTATTTTGTTTGATTTAATTTGAATTTATTTCATTTCATTCTTTTCTTTATATTTCATTTCACTTCCCTTTATTTCAATTTATTTTATTTTATTTCATTTCATTTTATTTCATTTTACTTCATTTCGTTTCATTTTATTTCAATTTATTTGATTTCATTTCGTTTCATTTCATTTTATCTTATTTCATTTTATCGCATTTCATTTAATTTCAATTCATTTCGTTTCATTTCATTTCATTTAATTTTATTTCTCTTCATTCCATTTCATTTCCTTTTCGTTATTTGTTGCTCTGTTTATTTGGAAATGGTTTGGTTTTTAGTTATATAATATGTTTATTTTTGCTTGTTTTCAGCTCATTTCACTTCCTTTCATTTCTCTTCATATCATTTCATTTCATTCTATTTCATTTCGTTTTTTACATTTCAATTCATCTAATTTCATTTCGTTTCATTTCGCTTAATTTCATTTCATATCATTTCATTTAATTTCATTTGATTGCATATCATTTCATTTAATTTCATTTCATTGCATTACATTTCATTTCATTGCAATACATTTCATTTCATTACATTACATTTCGTTTCATTGCATTACATTATATTTCAATGCATTACATCTCATTTCATTGCATTACATTTCATTTCATTGCATTACATTTCATTTCATTTCATTACGTTTCATTTCATTTCATTTCGGTTAACTTCATTTCAGTTCACTTTCGTTTTTTATATCTCGGTTTAATTGGAAATGGTTCGGTTTTCTGTTATATAACCTGTTTATGTTTATTTGTTTTTAGTTCATTTCATTTTATTTTAATTTATTACAAGTCATTCGTTTCATTTCAATTCAATCCATTTCACTAAATTTCATTTAATTTCATTTAATTTCATTTCATCTTATTTCATTTCATCTCATTTCATTTCATTTCAATTCATTTCGTTTCATTTCATTTCATTTCATCTAATTTTATTTCTCTTCATTCCATTTCTTGTCCCTTTCGTTTTTCGTTGCTCTGTTTATTTGGAAACGATTTGGTTTTTTGTTGTATAATTTTTTTTATTTTTATTTGTTTTCATTTCATTTCATATCATTTAAATTCATTTCGTTTCGTTTCATTTAATTTCTTTTCATTTCGTTTCATTTTTTTTCATTTCATTTCAAATCATTTCATCTCATTTCATTTCAATTCAATTTCAATATCAATTTCAATTTCAATTTCAATTTCAATTTCAATTTCAATTTCAATTTCAATTTCAATTTCAATTTCAATTTCAATTTCAAATTCAATTTCAATTTCAATTTCAATTTCAATTTCAATTTCAATTTCAATTTCAATTTCAATTTCAATTTCCATTTCAATTTCAATTTCAATTTCAATTTCAATTTCAATTTCAATTTCAATTTCAATTTCAATTTCAATTTCAATTTCAATTTCAATTTCAATTTCAATTTCAATTTCAATTTCAATTTCAATTTCAATTTCAATTTCAATTTCAATTTCAATTTCAATTTCAATTTCAATTTCAATTTCAATTTCAATTTCAATTTCAATTTTAATTTCAATTTCAATTTCAATTTCAATTTCAATTTCAATTTCAATTTCAATTTTAATTTCAATTTCAATTTCAATTTCAATTTCAATTTCAATTTCAATTTCAATTTCAATTTCAATTTCAATTTCAATTTCAATTTCAATTTCAATTTCAATTTCAATTTCAATTTCAATTTCAATTTCAATTTCAATTTCAATTTCAATTTCAATTTCAATTTCAATTTCAATTTCAATTTCAATTTCAATTTTAATTTCAATTTCAATTTCAATTTCAATTATTTATCCGTACAGTAAGACACAGAGTCTTTTCATTGTACACATATTAACTTATAATGAATTGCAATTTGATTTTTTAAATCTTAGGAATGACTAAGAATAATATTATGTCTGAAAGGAGGGATTTCAACAGTATGTAGACATAGGTAAGGAGAATAGGGATGGGTATTATGCAAATAGGCTTGTAACTGCCGTTTTGAAGCATCCAATCGTTTTGATACATTTTATTGAAATTGGTAATGAGTTCCAAATTCTAATAGCACTAACAAAAAACAATCTAGAGGTCCTTTCATTTCATTTCAATTCATTTCATATTATTTAATTTTATTTCATTTCATTTCATTTTATTTCATTTCATTTAATTTCATTTCATGGCATTACATTTCTTTTCATTGCATTACATTTCATTTCATTGCATTACATTTCATTTCATTTCATTACGTTTTATTTCATTTCATTACAATTCATTTCATTTCGTTACATTTCGTTACATTTCATTTCATTTCATTATATTTTATTTCATTTCATTGCATTACATTTCATTTTACTTCATTTCTTTTCATTTTATTTCAGTTTATTTTATTTCATTTCGTTTCATTTCTTTTTATCTTATTTTATTACTTCTCTTTTCATTTCATTTCAATTAATTTCGTTTCATTTCATTTCGCTTAATTTCGTTTCATTTCATTTCTCTTCATTTCGTTTCATTTCATTTTCGTTTTTCGTTTCTCTGTTTATTTGGATATGATTAATTGTTTTTTTTTTGTTATATAATTTGTTCGGCCGCGGTAGCCGAGTGGTTAGCATTGCAAGACTAGGGTTCATATCCCGGTGCCACCAACATCCAAAAGTTATGGAAAATTAATTTAAATAAAAAATTAAATTAAATTTTCCAATTGCGGTCGCCCCTCGGCAGGGAATGTCCATCCTTCCGAGTGTATTTCGGACATGAAATAAAACTCCTCGTCAAAAAAAAAACCGTTAGCCGTTCGGAGGCGGCTTAGTATAAACTGTAGGTCCCTCCATTTGTTGGAAAAACTTCAAGACGCAAAACCACAAATTGGAGGAGGAGCTCGGCCGAAAATCGCTTCAGCGGTTACAAAGCGCCAATTATATATATATAGGTATAATTTGTTCATTTTTGTTTTGTTTTCAATTCATCTCATTTCATTTCATATCACTTCATTTAATTTTATTTCTTTTTTTTCACATCATTTCTATTCATCTAATTTCATTCCTTTTCATTTCGTTTCATTTTATTTCATTTCATTTTGTTTCATTTTATTTCATTTCATTTTGTTTGATTTAATTTGAATTTATTTCATTTCATTCTTTTCTTTATATTTCATTTCACTTCCCTTTATTTCAATTCATTTTATTTTATTTCATTTCATTTTATTTCATTTTACTTCATTTCGTTTCATTTTATTTCATTTCATTTCGTTTCATTTCATTTTATCTTATTTCATTTTATCGCACTTCATTTCATTTCAATTCATTTCGTTTCATTTCAATTCATTTAATTTTATTTCTCTTCATTCCATTTCATTTCCTTTTCGTTTTTTGTTGCTCTGTTTATTTGGAAATGGTTTGGTTTTTAGTTATATAATATGTTTTGTTTAGTTTTCCGAAACGATAAGCCAGCAATTAAAATGTATGGCCATAAATTCATATGCTGTATGACATTTATAGGCACAAGGCAATAGAAATTAAAGTACAAACAGATGTCCATATACACATATTCATGATATGAATATTGATACTTGATGCCTTTACAACAACATAAGGGTTGTTGCATATGCATCTATGTATACTGATGTTCTTATCATGAATATGTAAAGCAATAAAACTAAAACATAAGATAAGATTATCTATTCGTGGGTAATCTTCTAATGTAAAATATTTAACATGCTTATGTACACATATGCATGCATGTAAATTTTCATATACAAATTTATATAAATAAACGCTCCACAGATTGTGGAGTCAGTTATACTTAAACCTAGTCAAAGAAGAGTTCTTATTTAGTGTGTATCCCGATTCAACATTTGGTGACCCCTGGTAAGAGTACGCTTTCAAAAATATTTTTAATATTTTGAAAATAAAAATTTAAAAAATAACAATAAAAATAGAACTGTTTCAGACCATATATTTTTTGGAAATAGTGAAAAAATTACAACAATAGCTTTGGACGGTAGAAGTTATAGCTGCTATTTCGGAAACCACCACGTTTCCTCATCAGACTTCTTTTTCCAGACACCTTTTGTTCGAATGGAATTCGAACTTGGGATGCCCACAGCACGAGCCAATGGTAATCCCATTAAGCTACATGTGTGCCGCTTTCACATATTGTTGTTTTTCACTTTTTTCCTTTTACCTACATATCCACGATCAAGTGCTCAGATATTCTGTAGCTGTAAACTTGACGCGATGTAGTTGTTTTTGCGAAGAATTTACCAACAAATATTTTAAAGCAACGCCTTTTTTATTATTGGAAAATTTCATTCGCACGGCAAGGCTCTTCCGTAATTCCTAGATGCTTTTTCAGGTCATTATTGTGTTGAATTGTTTTTGGGTTTTCATTTAAATGGAACTGTTTCAGACCATATATTTTTTGGAAATAGTGAAAAAATTACAACAATAGCTTTGGACGGTAGAAGTTATAACTGCTATTTCGGAAACCACCACGTTTCCTCATCAGACTTCTTTTTCCAGACACCTTTTGTTCGAATGGAATTCGAACTTGGGATGCCCACAGCACGAGCCAATGGTAATCCCATTAAGCTACATGTGTGCCGCTTTCACATATTGTTGTTTTTCACTTTTTTCCTTTTACCTACATATCCACGATCAAGTGCTCAGATATTCTGTAGCTGTAAACTTGACGCGATGTAGTTGTTTTTGCGAAGAATTTACCAACAAATATTTTAAAGCAACGCCTTTTTTATTATTGGAAAATTTCATTCGCACGGCAAGGCTCTTCCGTAATTCCTAGATGCTTTTTCAGGTCATTATTGTGTTGAATTGAAAAACAACAATATGTGAAAGCGGCACACATGTAGCTTAATGGGATTACCATTGGCTCGTGCTGTGGGCATCCCAAGTTCGAATTCCATTCGAACAAAAGGTGCCTGGAAAAAGAAGTCTGATGAGGAAACGTGGTGGTTTCCGAAATAGCAGCTATAACTTCTACCGTCCAAAGCTATTGTTGTAATTTTTTCACTATTTCCAAAAAATATATGGTCTGAAACAGTTCCATTTAAATGAAAACCCAAAAACAATTCAACACAATAATGACCTGAAAAAGCATCTAGGAATTACGGAAGAGCCTTGCCGTGCGAATGAAATTTTCCAATAATAAAAAAGGCGTTGCTTTAAAATATTTGTTGGTAAATTCTTCGCAAAAACAACTACATCGCGTCAAGTTTACAGCTACAGAATATCTGAGCACTTGATCGTGGATATGTAGGTAAAAGGAAAAAAGTGAAAAACAACAATATGTGAAAGCGGCACACATGTAGCTTAATGGGATTACCATTGGCTCGTGCTGTGGGCATCCCAAGTTCGAATTCCATTCGAACAAAAGGTGTCTGGAAAAAGAAGTCTGATGAGGAAACGTGGTGGTTTCCGAAATAGCAGCTATAACTTCTACCGTCCAAAGCTTTGTTGTAATTTTTTCACTATTTCCAAAAAATATATGGTCTGAAACAGTTCCATTTAAATGAAAACCCAAAAACAATTCAACACAATAATGACCTGAAAAAGCAACAATAAAAATATTTTTAATACTTATTATTTAATACTTATTATTAACAACTTGAAATAAAATAAAAAAAAAAAGTAAAATAATAATAATTATTGCTAAAAATTAAAAAAAAAAAACAAAATTTTCTAAAAATGGAAAAAGTAATTTTCGAACAGCAGGCCATTGGAAGTGAAATTGAGAGCTTACATAACGCGTTTGTAAGCCTCAAAGCAACTCCAGTGACCAGGGAACAGGTTAACGACTGGGGAAAACGTATAACTCACCTGTCCCACCAGCTGGAAAATAATGATCGGGAATTAGGGCAACCGTCGGCACCAATGTCACGGAACCCGTATTATACGGAAAAATATGCTCCAAAAGTTAGGGAGCTAATTAAATTGAGTCAGGAGATGTTAAAATCCCTGCAAATAAAAAATATTGAAAATTTAACTATGAAGGATAGTGAAAATAAGAATTCTGTTCTCCAAATAAAATTCGAATTCGCCGTAAGTGATTTGGAAGAAAACTTTGAAGCTCTTTGCTGGAACAGGGAATCTAGAAGAAGTAAATAAGTGTTCAGATCTGGCGAATGAATTGTTTTTAAAATATATTGAAGTGCATGCAGAAGATGAACTAACAAGTAAATTTAGGCAATTGAGGAAAAACTTAAACTCAATGCCAAATAAAAGTAAAAATGAATATATAGTGGAAGAAAAAATAAGAGGAAGACCCCTCAATCTTCCACAAATTGATATTCCTTGTTTCGAAGGGGACTATACTAAATGGAATATGTTCAAGGAACTATTTCATGAATTAGTGGATTCTGAAAATATATCCACAGTGCAAAAAATGTGCATTTTAAAATCAAAATTAAAAGGATATGCGTCCACATTAATTGAAAATCTTCCATCTTCGGAAGAAAATTACTCAGTCGCATGGAATTTGCTAAAAATCAACTTTGATAATAAGCGAGCTTTAACAAACATTTATTTCAAAAATTTAGTAGATGCTCCCTTTACAAATTCCACAGCTGCTAGTGTGAAAAAATTAAAAGAAGTTATTGAAGAAAGTATTCAAGCTCTAAAGGCGACAAATTTATCGTTAGAAGAAATACTTCAAGCGTTACTGAATTTTCTGCTTGTGAGAAAACTTGACGACTCTCTCAGAACAAAATATGAATCTTCCCTAAAAGACTCCAAAGAATTACCGAGGCTAGATTCATTAACACAATTTCTCGGAAAAGAATTTTTTGCATTAGAAGCAAAACAAAGTGAATACAGAATACAAAAAGCTGTAAATATTCAGTAGTACCAAATTGTATTATGAACTGCGGAATGCAGCACTATTTTAATCAGTGTAAGAAATTTCAAGGTTTATCCATAAAAGAAAGATGATATAAAAAAAAAACAAAAATATTTGTAAAAAATGTTTAAACGGTGGGCATGTGTTTAAAAACTGCAGCTACATAAACTGTCGGTTTTGCAATTTGGAGCATCATTGGTTACTCCATAAAGACATAAATGCAGTGGCTAGCACAGTGAGCAGTGTAAATTTAAAAGAAAACAAATATGTCCTCTTATCAACAGCCGTAATTAAAATAAAGGATTTTGAAGGGAAATTCATTAATGCAAGAGCATTAATAGATAATGGATCGCAAGTAAATTTAGTAACAAAGCAATTAAAAAATAGACTAAAAATAAAAGGAGAAAATAAAAAAAGCATTATAGAAGGTATTGGGCAAAACATATCTAAAGCACAGGAGCGGATAATAATTGAAATAAAGTCGAAAGTATCCGAATATGAAACATACATTGAAGCATTAGTAGTGGAAAAAATTATTTCACCATTACCATCTATTGAAATAGAACGTGGAGAAATTCCTACAAAAATAAAATTAGCTGATCCAGAATTTGATATACCAAGCAAAATTGATATATTACTTGGAGCAGAAATTTATCACTCTTTATTGAAGAGTGGTCAAATAAAAATAAAAAATCAAGAATACAATCTTCAAAATAGTGTGCTAGGATGGCTAGCCGGAGGTAGAGCAGATATTAAATTATACTCAAATCATTGTGGAGTATTAGCCTACCATAGGAAAGCTTGAATAATCAATTAAGGAAATTTTGGGAACTTGAAGAAATAGATACACAAAAAAGATATTTAACAGAGGATGAGAAAAATTGTGAATATCATTTTAACAAAAATTTCAAAATTTCAAAAGATAACAAGTTTTCCGTAGCATTGCCATTTAAAATTAATCCACTTCAACTAGGTAATTCGGAGTTAATAGCAAAACGACGATTTTTTGCTTTAGAAAGGAAATTAGATAAAGATACACAATTAAAAGTACAATACAAGGAGTTTATGGACCAATATTTAAGCTCGGGCCACATGGAATTAATAAATAACGCCAATCAATTGAAACATAAATATTTTCTACCACATCATTGTGTGTTTCGGCCAGAAAGTAGCTCAACCAAATTACGTGTGGTTTTCGATGTGTCATGCAAAACAACAAATAATAATTCTCTCAATGAATTATTATATACAGGTCCAAGACTACAAGACGATATTTTTAACATATTGCTCAGATTTAGGAAACATAAATATGTAATATCTGCAGATATTGAAAAAATGTTTCGCCAAATTTGGATAAATGAAGAAAATCGTAAATATCAACTAATATTGTGGAGAAACTCCAAGGAAGAACCCTTACAGACATATGCTCTTAAAACAGTAACTTATGGTACATCATCGGCTCCATATTTGACAACAAAATGTTTAGAAATTATTGCAGAAAGAGAAAAGAATAATTACCCTGAAGTTGCAAGAATTATAAAGGAAGATTTCTATATGGATGATTTAATGACAGGTAGTAACGACATTGAAGAATTAAAACTTTTCCAAGATCACATAATTAAGATTTTGGAAAAGTATGGGTTTCCGTTACGCAAATGGTGTTCAAATATAAAAGATTTACTTGAAGGGATTCCACCTGAAAATCAGGAAGTAAAGTTAGATTTTGAAGAAGAAGAGCAATGCAAGGTAAAAGCGTTAGGTTTAACTTGGATTCCTACAACTGATAATTTAATTATTAAATGCCATGGAATCAAAGACATAAAACCTACTAAGAGAAATTTACTTTCTGAAATTTCTAAATTATTTGACCCATTAGGCCTAACTGGGATGAAATGTTACCAACTGAGATCCAGCAAAAATGGAATGAAATAAGATCTGACTTAAATTCATTAAATAATATAAAAATCCCAAGATATTTAATGAGTGACAAAGCCGAGAAAATAGAAATTCACGGATTTTGTGACGCTTCTATGAAAGCTTATGGTGCTGTAGTATACATAAGATCAATTAACACAGACGGAACAGAAATATCACGGTTAGCAACAGCTAAATCTAGAGTTGTGCCAATCAAGATAGTTACATTGCCCAGATTAGAATTATGTGCAGCAGTGTTACTTACTGATCTGGTGAAGCAAGTTTTAAAAAGTCTAAAAGTTAAGTTTAACCAAGTTTTTTATTACACAGATTCCACCATAGTATAAAGCTGGCTACGTTTAGAGCCAGCTACTCTCAAAATATTTGTAGCCAACAGAGTCAGCCATATTCAGTCCAACAGCAAGGTCAAGGATTGGAATCATATAAAATCAGAGGAGAACCCTGCAGACATACTTTCCAGAGGAATAATGGGTAAGGAATTGTCTGAAAATAAATTTTGGTTTACAGGTCCGAAATTTTTAGAAGAAAATAACTTTAAAATAAAAGAAATTATGTTTGACGACGAAATCCCAGACATAAAAAACATTAAAAAGGTCGGGGTAGTAATAAATAAAAATTCAATGTGGGAAAGAATAAACCACAAAAATAATTTTAACCACCTTCAAAATATAATTGCCCAAATATATAAATTTACTCAAATTTGCAAGAAAAAGGAATCGAAACCTTGGGTAGAGTACAGAAAAAAAGCTCTAGATATAATTGTAAAAAACATACAAAGCAAACACTTTAAAGAAGAAATTAAAAACCTATAAAAAAATAAAGTAGTACCCTCGAATTCCAAGATAGCTACATTGTCTCCCTTCTTGGACAATGATGGTTTAATTCGAGTTGGAGGTAGAATAGAAAACAGTTTGCTTCCTTTTGAAGCAAAGCATCCTATTTTACTTCCATACGGAGATGAGCACACAGAATTGATGATAAAATGTCTTCACAGTAAACATCTACATGTAGGACCTCAAGGACTACTTGCAATTGTGAGGCAAAAATTCTGGCCATTGCGGGGTAAACAATTAACTACAAAAATCGTAAAGCAATGCTATAGGTGTTTTAAAGTAAATCCACGACCATTACATCAACTGATGGGTAACCTGCCAGAAGATAGAGTCACAAAGACTAGGCCATTCCTTAATGTAGGTATTGACTTTTTAGGTCCGATAAATATTCACCATAAAACAAAAGGAAAATTCCTAGAAAATTTATTAACGCTACATAAATTTCAAGAGCAGATTAAGTTAATTAAAACTCACCTCAATCAGCATTTAATGCTTCCAGATATCGACCCAATCGAACTGGCCAAAAGAGCAAAAATAACAACTCGTACAACGGAAGAGATGTTAATATTTGAAATAAAAATTCCGTTAATGAACAAAAATAACTTGCAATTATACTCTGTATTGACATACCCAATTAGTCATTCAGAATATTTTGTAAAAATCCAAACTACGTTCAAGCACATTATAATCGACGACAAGAAATCAATGTACTATGGTCTTGCTGATAACAATTACGACCATTGCGAAAAAATGAAAAAATTAATTTTATGTTCACAAATACATCCACTGTACAACATCGGAAAAGATGCGGAGTGCGAAATACAGCTATTCATAAACAAAAAAGAATTATCTACAGATTGCGCACTAACCATCTTACCTCGAACCAATTATTGGAGTCAGATGCATTCGGAAAATACATGGTTATTTTCAATTGCTGATAAAGTTTCGGCTGACATCATTTGCGACAACCAAACATCAAGCGTAAACTTACATGAGCAAGGTATTTTACGTTTAAAACCGAATTGCCATTTGAAAGCGGAGCATGTCAATATATGGGCTTACAATACGTACACAACAATTGCAGACTACCGAATACCAAAAGTGAATTTGACCCAACAATTACCAGGTTTTGAGAAACTACAAATAAAAGGGAAATGCAGACGTTTAAAATAGGAAACATTCCAAGGTCGCGAGGTCTAATGGGGTTTCCGATCGATTTCGAATTTCATCATCTAATGCACTACACATCAACATTGATAACTAATAGTGGAATAGAATTACTGGTCCGTAATAAGCGACGTTTGCGTCGCGAATGGCAAGCCTGCCGATCTCCCGATGCAAAAAATCGTCTTAAGGTAGCAGAAAACAGACTAAAAAAGGCATTAGTATACGAAGAAGAAAGAAATTGCCAAGCATTGCTCTCGTTTTTCTTGCAAAGCATTTCAGTGCCATTTTGATGCTAGGATATTATCCACAACTCTGGAAAAAGTCACAGATAATTATGGTAGTTAAACCAGGTAAAGACGCAACCCTGCCGTCATCATATAGACCAATCAGCCTGTTGCCTTGCCTATCAAAACTTTTCGAAAAAGTGCTGCTATCAAAAATTTCTCCTTTTCTCCATCAAAATGATATTATTCCTACACATCAATTTGGTTTTCGGGAAAAATACGGCACAATTGAACAAGTACATATACACATATTCATGATATGAATATTGATACTTGATGCCTTTACAACAACATAAGGGTGGTTGCATATGCATCTATGTATACTGATGTTCTTATCATGAATATGTAAAGCAATAAAACTAAAACATAAGATAAGATTATCTATTCGTGGGTAATCTTCTAATGTAAAATATTTAACATGCTTATGTACACATATGCATCTATGTATGGTATACTGATGTTCTTATCATGAATATGTAAAGCAATAAAACTAAAACATAAGATAAGATTATCTATTCGTGGGTAATCTTCTAATGTAAAATATTTAACATGCTTATGTACACATATGCATGCATGTAAATTTTCATATACAAATTTATATAAATAAACGCTCCACAGATTGTGGAGTCAGTTATACTTAAACCTAGTCAAAGAAGAATTCTTATTTAGTGTGTATCCCGATTCAACATGTTTATTTTTGCTTGTTTTCAACTCATTTCACTTCCTTTCATTTCACTTCATATCATTTCATTTCATTCTATTTCATTTCGTTTTTTACATTTCAATTCATCTAAGTTCATTTCGTTTCATTTCGCTTAATTTCATTTCATATCATTTCATTTAATTTCATTTCATTGCATATCATTTCATTTAATTTCATTTCATTGCATTACATTTCGTTTCATTGCATTACATTTCATTTCAATGCATTACATCTCATTTCATTTGATTTCGCTTAACTTCATTTCAGTTCACTTTCGTTTTTTATATCCCGGTTTAAATGGAAATGGTTTGGTTATTTGTTATATAACCTGTTTATGTTTATTTGTTTTTAGTTCATTTCATTTTATTTTAATTTATTACAAGTCATTCGTTTCATTTCAATTCAATCCATTTCACTAAATTTCATTTAATTTCATTTCATCTTATTTCATTTCATCTCATTTCATTTCATTTCAATTCATTTCGTTTCATTTCATTTCATTTCATTTAATTTTATTTCTCTTCATTCCATTTCTTGTCCTTTTCGTTTTTCGTTGCTCTGTTTATTTGGAAACGATTTGGTTTTTTGTTGTATAATTTTTTTTATTTTTATTTGTTTTCATTTCATTTCATATCATTTAAATTCATTTCGTTTCGTTCAATTTCAATTTCAATTTCAATTTCAATTTCAATTTCAATTTCAATTTCAATTTCAATTTCAATTTCAATTTCAATTTCAATTTCAATTTCAATTTCAATTTCAATTTCAATTTCAATTTCAATTTCAATTTCAATTTCAATTTCAATTTCAATTTCAATTTCAATTTCAATTTCAATTTCAATTTCAATTTCAATTTCAATTTCAATTTCAATTTCAATTTCAATTTCAATTTCAATTTCAATTTCAATTTCAATTTCAATTTCAATTTCAATTTCAATTTCAATTTCAATTTCAATTTCAATTTCAATTTCAATTTCAATTTCAATTTCAATTTCAATTTCAATTTCAATTTCAATTTCAATTTCAATTTCAATTTCAATTTCAATTTCAATTTCAATTTCAATTTCAATTTCAATTTCAATTTCAATTTCAATTTCAATTTCAATTTCAATTTCAATTTCAATTTCAATTTCAATTTCAATTTCAATTTCAATTTCAATTTCAATTTCAATTTCAATTTCAATTTCAATTTCAATTTCAATTTCAATTTCAATTTCAATTTCAATTTCAATTTCAATTTCAATTTCAATTTCAATTTCAATTTCAATTTCAATTTCAATTTCAATTTCAATTTCAATTTCAATTTCAATTTCAATTTCAATTTCAATTTCAATTTCAATTTCAATTTCAATTTCAATTTCAATTTCAATTTCAATTTCAATTTCAATTTCAATTTCAATTTCAATTTCAATTTCAATTTCAATTTCAATTTCAATTTCAATTTCAATTTCAATTTCAATTTCAATTTCAATTTCAATTTCAATTTCAATTTCAATTTCAATTTCAATTTCAATTTCAATTTCAATTTCAATTTCAATTTCAATTTCAATTTCAATTTCAATTTCAATTTCAATTTCAATTTCAATTTCAATTTCAATTTCAATTTCAATTTCAATTTCAATTTCAATTTCAATTTCAATTTCAATTTCAATTTCAATTTCAATTTCAATTTCAATTTCAATTTCAATTTCAATTTCAA
Organism: Ceratitis rosa; assembly: GCA_037013455.1. Lineage (NCBI taxonomy): Eukaryota > Metazoa > Arthropoda > Insecta > Diptera > Tephritidae > Ceratitis > Ceratitis rosa. The sequence goes on along the minus strand of JAWMAG010000014.1, from coordinate 120,250 downwards.
TTTCAATTTCAATTTCAATTTCAATTTCAATTTCAATTTCAATTTCAATTTCAATTTCAATTTCAATTTCAATTTCAATTTCAATTTCAATTTCAATTTCAATTTCAATTTCAATTTCAATTTCAATTTCAATTTCAATTTCAATTTCAATTTCAATTTCAATTTCAATTTCAATTTCAATTTCAATTTCAATTTCAATTTCAATTTCAAGTTCAATTTCAATTTCAATTTCAATTTCAATTTCAATTTCAATTATTTATCCGTACAGTAAGACACAGAGTCTTTTCATTGTACACATACTTACATATAATGAATTGCAATTTGTATGTTTCGGCCAGAAAGTAGCTCAACCAAATTACGTGTGGTTTTCGATGCGTCATGCAAAACAACAAATAATAATTCTCTCAATGAATTATTATATACAGGTCCAAGACTACAAGACGATATTTTTAACATATTGCTCAGATTTAGGAAACATAAATATGTAATATCTGCAGATATTGAAAAAATGTTTCGCCAGAAAACAAGAATAATTACCCTGAAGTTGCAAGAATTATAAAGGAAGATTTTTATATGGATGATTTAATGACAGGTAGTAACGACATTGAAGAATTAAAACTTTTCCAAGATCACATAATTAAGATTTTGGAAAAGTATGGGTTTCCGTTACGCAAATGGTGTTCAAATATAAAAGATTTACTTGAAGGGATTCCACCTGAAAATCAGGAAGTAAAGTTAGATTTTGAAGAAGAAGAGCAATGCAAGGTAAAAGCGTTAGGTTTAACTTGGATTCCTACAACTGATAATTTAATTATTAAATGCCATGGAATCAAAGACATAAAACCTACTAAGAGAAATTTACTTTCTGAAATTTCTAAATTATTTGACCCATTAGGCCTAATGAATCCAATCATTGTATCCGCAAAAATATTACTCCAACAACTGTGGAAATTAAAAATTGACTGGGATGAAATGTTACCAACTGAGATCCAGCAAAAATGGAATGAAATAAGATATGACTTAAATTCATTAAATAATATAAAAATCCCAAGATATTTAATGAGTGACAAAGCCGAGAAAATAGAAATTCACGGATTTTGTGACGCTTCTATGAAAGCTTATGGTGCTGTAGTATACATAAGATCAATTAACACAGACGGAACAGAAATATCACGGTTAGCAACAGCTAAATCTAGAGTTGTGCCAATCAAGATAGATACATTGCCCAGATTAGAATTATGTGCAGCAGTGTTACTTACTGATCTGGTGAAGCAAGTTTTAAAAAGTCTAAAAGTTAAGTTTAACCAAGTTTTTTATTACACAGATTCCACCATAGTATTAAGCTGGCTACGTTTAGAGCCAGCTACTCTCAAAATATTTGTAGCCAACAGAGTCAGCCATATTCAGTCCAACAGCAAGGTCAAGGATTGGAATCATATAAAATCAGAGGAGAACCCTGCAGACATACTTTCCAGAGGAATAATGGGTAAGGAATTGTCTGAAAATAAATTTTGGTTTACAGGTCCGAAATTTTTAGAAGAAAATAACTTTAAAATAAAAGAAATTATGTTTGACGATGAAATCCCAGACATAAAAAACATTAAAAAGGTCGGGGTAGTAATAAATAAAAATTCAATGTGGGAAAGAATAAACCACAAAAATAATTTTAACCACCTTCAAAATATAATTGCCCAAATATATAAATTTACTCAAATTTGCAAGAAAAAGGAATCGAAACCTTGGGTAGAGTACAGAAAAAAAGCTCTAGATATAATTGTAAAAAACATACAAAGCAAACACTTTAAAGAAGAAATTAAAAACCTATAAAAAAATAAAGTAGTACCCTCGAATTCCAAGATAGCTACATTGTCTCCCTTCTTGGACAATGATGGTTTAATTCGAGTTGGAGGTAGAATAGAAAACAGTTTGCTTCCTTTTGAAGCAAAGCATCCTATTTTACTTCCATACGGAGATGAGCACACAGAATTGATGATAAAATGTCTTCACAGTAAACATCTACATGTAGGACCTCAAGGACTACTTGCAATTGTGAGGCAAAAATTCTGGCCATTGCGGGGTAAACAATTAACTACAAAAATCGTAAAGCAATGCTATAGGTGTTTTAAAGTAAATCCACGACCATTACATCAACTGATGGGTAACCTGCCAGAAGATAGAGTCACAAAGACTAGGCCATTCCTTAATGTAGGTATTGACTTTTTAGGTCCGATAAATATTCACCATAAAACAAAAGGAAAATTCCTAGAAAATTTATTAACGCTACATAAATTTCAAGAGCAGATTAAGTTAATTAAAACTCACCTCAATCAGCATTTAATGCTTCCAGATATCGACCCAATCGAACTGGCCAAAATAGCAAAAATAACAACTCGTACAACGGAAGAGATGTTAATATTTGAAATAAAAATTCCGTTAATGAACAAAAATAACTTGCAATTATACTCTGTATTGACATACCCAATTAGTCATTCAGAATATTTTGTAAAAATCCAAACTACGTTCAAGCACATTATAATCGACGACAAGAAATCAATGTACTATGGTCTTGCTGATAACAATTTCGACCATTGCGAAAAAATGAAAAAATTAATTTTATGTTCACAAATACATCCACTGTACAACATCGGAAAAGATGCGGAGTGTGAAATACAGCTATTCATAAACAAAAAAGAATTATCTACAGATTGCGCACTAACCATCTTACCTCGAACCAATTATTGGAGTCAGATGCATTCGGAAAATACATGGTTATTTTCAATTGCTGATAAAGTTTCGGCTGACATCATTTGCGACAACCAAACATCAAGCGTAAACTTACATGAGCAAGGTATTTTACGTTTAAAACCGAATTGCCATTTGAAAGCGGAGCATGTCAATATATGGGCTTACAATACGTACACAACAATTGCAGACTACCGAATACCAAAAGTGAATTTGACCCAACAATTACCAGGTTTTGAGAAACTACAAATAAAAGGGGAAATGCAGACGTTTAAAATAGGAAACATTCCAAGGTCGCGAGGTCTAATGGGGTTTCCGATCGATTTCGAATTTCATCATCTAATGCACTACACATCAAACGCCGGATCCTGGGCAATAATCATCATAATCATCATAGTCATCATACTGATAGCAAGGAAAATGTGGAGAATATCGTTAACACATATACCTAATATGATTGTTCTTCCGCGTTTAGCTTAGAAATAATAACATTATGGTATTTATGTGTCAGTAACTAAATAATGTATAAGATTAAAAAAGGGCACAAAATGTACATATATAGATATCAATTATTAAAAAAAAAAAAAAAAAAAAAAAAAAAAAATAATTTAAATTTGACGGTTTAAAATTATATATAATCAGATACATCTTTAAAAGACTAAGCCTTTTAACGCGGGCAATATGTTTAGTTTTCCGAAACGATAAGCCAGCAATTAAAATGTATGGCCATAAATTCATATGCTGTATGACATTTATAGGCACAAGGCAATAGAAATTAAAGTACAAACAGATGTCCATATACACATATTCATGATATGAATATTGATACTTGATGCCTTTACAACAACATAAGGGTGGTTGCATATGCATCTATGTATACTGATGTTCTTATCATGAATATGTAAAGCAATAAAACTAAAACATAAGATAAGATTATCTATTCGTGGGTAATCTTCTAATGTAAAATATTTAACATGCTTATGTACACATATGCATCTATGTATGGTACACTGATGTTCTTATCATAAATATGTAAAGCAATAAAACTAAAACATAAGATAAGATTATCTATTCGTGGGTAATCTTCTAATGTAAAATATTTAACATGCTTATGTACACATATGCATGCATGTAAATTTTCATATACAAATTTATATAAATAAACGCTCCACAGATTGTGGAGTCAGTTATACTTAAACCTAGTCAAAGAATAATTCTTATTTAGTGTGTATCCCGATTCAACATGTTTATTTTTGCTTGTTTTCAACTCATTTCACTTCCTTTCATTTCACTTCATATCATTTCATTTCATTCTATTTCATTTCGTTTTTTACATTTCAATTCATCTAAGTTCATTTCGTTTCATTTCGCTTAATTTCATTTCATATCATTTCATTTAATTTCATTTCATTGCATATCATTTCATTTAATTTCATTTCATTGCATTACATTTCATTTCAATGCATTACATCTCATTTCATTTGATTTCGCTTAACTTCATTTCAGTTCACTTTCGTTTTTTATATCCCGGTTTAAATGGAAATGGTTTGGTTATTTGTTATATAACCTGTTTATGTTTATTTGTTTTTAGTTCATTTCATTTTATTTTAATTTATTACAAGTCATTCGTTTCATTTCAATTCAATCCATTTCACTAAATTTCATTTAATTTCATTTCATCTCATTTCATTTCATTTCAATTCATTTCGTTTCATTTCATTTCATTTCATTTAATTTTATTTCTCTTCATTCCATTTCTTGTCCTTTTCGTTTTTCGTTGCTCTGTTTATTTGGAAACGATTTGGTTTTTTGTTGTATAATTTTTTTTATTTTTATTTGTTTTCATTTCATTTCATATCATTTAAATTCATTTCGTTTCGTTTCATTTAATTTCTTTTCATTTCGTTTCATTTTTTTTCATTTCATTTCAAATCATTTCATCTCATTTCATTTCAATTCAATTTCAATATCAATTTCAATTTCAATTTCAAATTCAATTTCAATTTCAATTTCAATTTCAATTTCAATTTCAATTTCAATTTCAATTTCCATTTCAATTTCGATTTCAGTTTCAATTTCAATTTCAATTTCAATTTCAATTTCAATTTCAATTTCAATTTCAATTTCAATTTCAATTTCAATTTCAATTTCAATTTCAATTTCAATTTCAATTTCAATTTCAATTTCAATTTCAATTTCAATTTCAATTTCAATTTCAATTTCAATTTCAATTTCAATTTCAATTTCAATTTCAATTTCAATTTCAATTTCAATTTCAATTTCAATTTCAATTTCAATTTCAATTTCAATTTCAATTTCAATTTCAATTTCAATTTCAATTTCAATTTCAATTTCAATTTCAATTTCAATTTCAATTTCAATTTCAATTTCAATTTCAATTTCAATTTCAATTTCAATTTCAATTTCAATTTCAATTTCAATTTCAATTTCAATTTCAATTTCAATTTCAATTTCAATTTCAATTTCAATTTCAATTTCAATTTCAATTTCAATTTCAATTTCAATTTCAATTTCAATTTCAATTTCAATTTCAATTTCAATTTCAATTTCAATTTCAATTTCAATTTCAATTTCAATTTCAATTTCAATTTCAATTTCAATTTCAATTTCAATTTCAATTTCAATTTCAATTTCAATTTCAATTTCAATTTCAATTTCAATTTCAATTTCAATTTCAATTTCAATTTCAATTTCAATTTCAATTTCAATTTCAATTTCAATTTCAATTTCAATTTCAATTTCAATTTCAATTTCAATTTCAATTTCAATTTCAATTTCAATTTCAATTTCAATTTCAATTTCAAGTTCAATTTCAATTTCAATTTCAATTTCAATTTCAATTTCAATTTCAATTTCAATTTCAATTTCAATTTCAATTTCAATTTCAATTTCAATTTCAATTTCAATTTCAATTTCAATTTCAATTTCAATTATTTATCCGTACAGTAAGACACAGAGTCTTTTCATTGTACACATACTTACATATAATGAATTGCAATTTGTATGTTTCGGCCAGAAAGTAGCTCAACCAAATTACGTGTGGTTTTCGATGCGTCATGCAAAACAACAAATAATAATTCTCTCAAAGAATTATTATATACAGGTCCAAGACTACAAGACGATATTTTTAACATATTGCTCAGATTTAGGAAACATAAATATGTAATATCTGCAGATATTGAAAAAATGTTTCGCCAGAAAACAAGAATAATTACCCTGAAGTTGCAAGAATTATAAAGGAAGATTTTTATATGGATGATTTAATGACAGGTAGTAACGACATTGAAGAATTAAAACTTTTCCAAGATCACATAATTAAGATTTTGGAAAAGTATGGGTTTCCGTTACGCAAATGGTGTTCAAATATAAAAGATTTACTTGAAGGGATTCCACCTGAAAATCAGGAAGTAAAGTTAGATTTTGAAGAAGAAGAGCAATGCAAGGTAAAAGCGTTAGGTTTAACTTGGATTCCTACAACTGATAATTTAATTATTAAATGCCATGGAATCAAAGACATAAAACCTACTAAGAGAAATTTACTTTCTGAAATTTCTAAATTATTTGACCCATTAGGCCTAATGAATCCAATCATTGTATCCGCAAAAATATTACTCCAACAACTGTGGAAATTAAAAATTGACTGGGATGAAATGTTACCAACTGAGATCCAGCAAAAATGGAATGAAATAAGATATGACTTAAATTCATTAAATAATATAAAAATCCCAAGATATTTAATGAGTGACAAAGCCGAGAAAATAGAAATTCACGGATTTTGTGACGCTTCTATGAAAGCTTATGGTGCTGTAGTATACATAAGATCAATTAACACAGACGGAACAGAAATATCACGGTTAGCAACAGCTAAATCTAGAGTTGTGCCAATCAAGATAGTTACATTGCCCAGATTAGAATTATGTGCAGCAGTGTTACTTACTGATCTGGTGAAGCAAGTTTTAAAAAGTCTAAAAGTTAAGTTTAACCAAGTTTTTTATTACACAGATTCCACCATAGTATTAAGCTGGCTACGTTTAGAGCCAGCTACTCTCAAAATATTTGTAGCCAACAGAGTCAGCCATATTCAGTCCAACAGCAAGGTCAAGGATTGGAATCATATAAAATCAGAGGAGAACCCTGCAGACATACTTTCCAGAGGAATAATGGGTAAGGAATTGTCTGAAAATAAATTTTGGTTTACAGGTCCGAAATTTTTAGAAGAAAATAACTTTAAAATAAAAGAAATTATGTTTGACGATGAAATCCCAGACATAAAAAACATTAAAAAGGTCGGGGTAGTAATAAATAAAAATTCAATGTGGGAAAGAATAAACCACAAAAATAATTTTAACCACCTTCAAAATATAATTGCCCAAATATATAAATTTACTCAAATTTGCAAGAAAAAGGAATCGAAACCTTGGGTAGAGTACAGAAAAAAAGCTCTAGATATAATTGTAAAAAACATACAAAGCAAACACTTTAAAGAAGAAATTAAAAACCTATAAAAAAATAAAGTAGTACCCTCGAATTCCAAGATAGCTACATTGTCTCCCTTCTTGGACAATGATGGTTTAATTCGAGTTGGAGGTAGAATAGAAAACAGTTTGCTTCCTTTTGAAGCAAAGCATCCTATTTTACTTCCATACGGAGATGAGCACACAGAATTGATGATAAAATGTCTTCACAGTAAACATCTACATGTAGGACCTCAAGGACTACTTGCAATTGTGAGGCAAAAATTCTGGCCATTGCGGGGTAAACAATTAACTACAAAAATCGTAAAGCAATGCTATAGGTGTTTTAAAGTAAATCCACGACCATTACATCAACTGATGGGTAACCTGCCAGAAGATAGAGTCACAAAGACTAGGCCATTCCTTAATGTAGGTATTGACTTTTTAGGTCCGATAAATATTCACCATAAAACAAAAGGAAAATTCCTAGAAAATTTATTAACGCTACATAAATTTCAAGAGCAGATTAAGTTAATTAAAACTCACCTCAATCAGCATTTAATGCTTCCAGATATCGACCCAATCGAACTGGCCAAAATAGCAAAAATAACAACTCGTACAACGGAAGAGATGTTAATATTTGAAATAAAAATTCCGTTAATGAACAAAAATAACTTGCAATTATACTCTGTATTGACATACCCAATTAGTCATTCAGAATATTTTGTAAAAATCCAAACTACGTTCAAGCACATTATAATCGACGACAAGAAATCAATGTACTATGGTCTTGCTGATAACAATTTCGACCATTGCGAAAAAATGAAAAAATTAATTTTATGTTCACAAATACATCCACTGTACAACATCGGAAAAGATGCGGAGTGTGAAATACAGCTATTCATAAACAAAAAAGAATTATCTACAGATTGCGCACTAACCATCTTACCTCGAACCAATTATTGGAGTCAGATGCATTCGGAAAATACATGGTTATTTTCAATTGCTGATAAAGTTTCGGCTGACATCATTTGCGACAACCAAACATCAAGCGTAAACTTACATGAGCAAGGTATTTTACGTTTAAAACCGAATTGCCATTTGAAAGCGGAGCATGTCAATATATGGGCTTACAATACGTACACAACAATTGCAGACTACCGAATACCAAAAGTGAATTTGACCCAACAATTACCAGGTTTTGAGAAACTACAAATAAAAGGGGAAATGCAGACGTTTAAAATAGGAAACATTCCAAGGTCGCGAGGTCTAATGGGGTTTCCGATCGATTTCGAATTTCATCATCTAATGCACTACACATCAAACGCCGGATCCTGGGCAATAATCATCATAATCATCATAGTCATCATACTGATAGCAAGGAAAATGTGGAGAATATCGTTAACACATATACCTAATATGATTGTTCTTCCGCGTTTAGCTTAGAAATAATAACATTATGGTATTTATGTGTCAGTAACTAAATAATGTATAAGATTAAAAAAGGGCACAAAATGTACATATATAGATATCAATTATTAAAAAAAAAAAAAAAAAAAAAAAAAAAAAAAATAATTTAAATTTGACGGTTTAAAATTATATATAATCAGATACATCTTTAAAAGACTAAGCCTTTTAACGCGGGCAATATGTTTAGTTTTCCGAAACGATAAGCCAGCAATTAAAATGTATGGCCATAAATTCATATGCTGTATGACATTTATAGGCACAAGGCAATAGAAATTAAAGTACAAACAGATGTCCATATACACATATTCATGATATGAATATTGATACTTGATGCCTTTACAACAACATAAGGGTGGTTGCATATGCATCTATGTATACTGATGTTCTTATCATGAATATGTAAAGCAATAAAACTAAAACATAAGATAAGATTATCTATTCGTGGGTAATCTTCTAATGTAAAATATTTAACATGCTTATGTACACATATGCATCTATGTATGGTACACTGATGTTCTTATCATAAATATGTAAAGCAATAAAACTAAAACATAAGATAAGATTATCTATTCGTGGGTAATCTTCTAATGTAAAATATTTAACATGCTTATGTACACATATGCATGCATGTAAATTTTCATATACAAATTTATATAAATAAACGCTCCACAGATTGTGGAGTCAGTTATACTTAAACCTAGTCAAAGAATAATTCTTATTTAGTGTGTATCCCGATTCAACATGTTTATTTTTGCTTGTTTTCAACTCATTTCACTTCCTTTCATTTCACTTCATATCATTTCATTTCATTCTATTTCATTTCGTTTTTTACATTTCAATTCATCTAAGTTCATTTCGTTTCATTTCGCTTAATTTCATTTCATATCATTTCATTTAATTTCATTTCATTGCATATCATTTCATTTAATTTCATTTCATTGCATTACATTTCATTTCAATGCATTACATCTCATTTCATTTGATTTCGCTTAACTTCATTTCAGTTCACTTTCGTTTTTTATATCCCGGTTTAAATGGAAATGGTTTGGTTATTTGTTATATAACCTGTTTATGTTTATTTGTTTTTAGTTCATTTCATTTTATTTTAATTTATTACAAGTCATTCGTTTCATTTCAATTCAATCCATTTCACTAAATTTCATTTAATTTCATTTCATCTCATTTCATTTCATTTCAATTCATTTCGTTTCATTTCATTTCATTTCATTTAATTTTATTTCTCTTCATTCCATTTCTTGTCCTTTTCGTTTTTCGTTGCTCTGTTTATTTGGAAACGATTTGGTTTTTTGTTGTATAATTTTTTTTATTTTTATTTGTTTTCATTTCATTTCATATCATTTAAATTCATTTCGTTTCGTTTCATTTAATTTCTTTTCATTTCGTTTCATTTTTTTTCATTTCATTTCAAATCATTTCATCTCATTTCATTTCAATTCAATTTCAATATCAATTTCAATTTCAATTTCAAATTCAATTTCAATTTCAATTTCAATTTCAATTTCAATTTCAATTTCAATTTCAATTTCAATTTCCATTTCAATTTCGATTTCAGTTTCAATTTCAATTTCAATTTCAATTTCAATTTCAATTTCAATTTCAATTTCAATTTCAATTTCAATTTCAATTTCAATTTCAATTTCAATTTCAATTTCAATTTCAATTTCAATTTCAATTTCAATTTCAATTTCAATTTCAATTTCAATTTCAATTTCAATTTCAATTTCAATTTCAATTTCAATTTCAATTTCAATTTCAATTTCAATTTCAATTTCAATTTCAATTTCAATTTCAATTTCAATTTCAATTTCAATTTCAATTTCAATTTCAATTTCAATTTCAATTTCAATTTCAATTTCAATTTCAATTTCAATTTCAATTTCAATTTCAATTTCAATTTCAATTTCAATTTCAATTTCAATTTCAATTTCAATTTCAATTTCAATTTCAATTTCAATTTCAATTTCAATTTCAATTTCAATTTCAATTTCAATTTCAATTTCAATTTCAATTTCAATTTCAATTTCAATTTCAATTTCAATTTCAATTTCAATTTCAATTTCAATTTCAATTTCAATTTCAATTTCAATTTCAATTTCAATTTCAATTTCAATTTCGATTTCAATTTCAATTTCAATTTCAATTTCAATTTCAATTTCAATTTCAATTTCAATTTCAATTTCAATTTCAATTTCAATTTCAATTTCAATTTCAATTTCAATTTCAATTTCAATTTCAATTTCAATTTCAATTTCAATTTCAATTTCAATTTCAATTTCAATTTCAATTTCAATTTCAATTTCAATTTCAATTTCAATTTCAATTTCAATTTCAATTTCAATTTCAATTTCAATTTCAATTTCAATTTCAAGTTCAATTTCAATTTCAATTTCAATTTCAATTTCAATTTCAATTTCAATTTCAATTTCAATTTCAATTTCAATTTCAATTTCAATTTCAATTTCAATTTCAATTTCAATTTCAATTTCAATTTCAATTTCAATTTCAATTTCAATTTCAATTTCAATTTCAATTTCAATTTCAATTTCAATTTCAATTTCAATTTCAATTTCAATTATTTATCCGTACAGTAAGACACAGAGTCTTTTCATTGTACACATACTTACATATAATGAATTGCAATTTGTATGTTTCGGCCAGAAAGTAGCTCAACCAAATTACGTGTGGTTTTCGATGCGTCATGCAAAACAACAAATAATAATTCTCTCAAAGAATTATTATATACAGGTCCAAGACTACAAGACGATATTTTTAACATATTGCTCAGATTTAGGAAACATAAATATGTAATATCTGCAGATATTGAAAAAATGTTTCGCCAGAAAACAAGAATAATTACCCTGAAGTTGCAAGAATTATAAAGGAAGATTTTTATATGGATGATTTAATGACAGGTAGTAACGACATTGAAGAATTAAAACTTTTCCAAGATCACATAATTAAGATTTTGGAAAAGTATGGGTTTCCGTTACGCAAATGGTGTTCAAATATAAAAGATTTACTTGAAGGGATTCCACCTGAAAATCAGGAAGTAAAGTTAGATTTTGAAGAAGAAGAGCAATGCAAGGTAAAAGCGTTAGGTTTAACTTGGATTCCTACAACTGATAATTTAATTATTAAATGCCATGGAATCAAAGACATAAAACCTACTAAGAGAAATTTACTTTCTGAAATTTCTAAATTATTTGACCCATTAGGCCTAATGAATCCAATCATTGTATCCGCAAAAATATTACTCCAACAACTGTGGAAATTAAAAATTGACTGGGATGAAATGTTACCAACTGAGATCCAGCAAAAATGGAATGAAATAAGATATGACTTAAATTCATTAAATAATATAAAAATCCCAAGATATTTAATGAGTGACAAAGCCGAGAAAATAGAAATTCACGGATTTTGTGACGCTTCTATGAAAGCTTATGGTGCTGTAGTATACATAAGATCAATTAACACAGACGGAACAGAAATATCACGGTTAGCAACAGCTAAATCTAGAGTTGTGCCAATCAAGATAGTTACATTGCCCAGATTAGAATTATGTGCAGCAGTGTTACTTACTGATCTGGTGAAGCAAGTTTTAAAAAGTCTAAAAGTTAAGTTTAACCAAGTTTTTTATTACACAGATTCCACCATAGTATTAAGCTGGCTACGTTTAGAGCCAGCTACTCTCAAAATATTTGTAGCCAACAGAGTCAGCCATATTCAGTCCAACAGCAAGGTCAAGGATTGGAATCATATAAAATCAGAGGAGAACCCTGCAGACATACTTTCCAGAGGAATAATGGGTAAGGAATTGTCTGAAAATAAATTTTGGTTTACAGGTCCGAAATTTTTAGAAGAAAATAACTTTAAAATAAAAGAAATTATGTTTGACGATGAAATCCCAGACATAAAAAACATTAAAAAGGTCGGGGTAGTAATAAATAAAAATTCAATGTGGGAAAGAATAAACCACAAAAATAATTTTAACCACCTTCAAAATATAATTGCCCAAATATATAAATTTACTCAAATTTGCAAGAAAAAGGAATCGAAACCTTGGGTAGAGTACAGAAAAAAAGCTCTAGATATAATTGTAAAAAACATACAAAGCAAACACTTTAAAGAAGAAATTAAAAACCTATAAAAAAATAAAGTAGTACCCTCGAATTCCAAGATAGCTACATTGTCTCCCTTCTTGGACAATGATGGTTTAATTCGAGTTGGAGGTAGAATAGAAAACAGTTTGCTTCCTTTTGAAGCAAAGCATCCTATTTTACTTCCATACGGAGATGAGCACACAGAATTGATGATAAAATGTCTTCACAGTAAACATCTACATGTAGGACCTCAAGGACTACTTGCAATTGTGAGGCAAAAATTCTGGCCATTGCGGGGTAAACAATTAACTACAAAAATCGTAAAGCAATGCTATAGGTGTTTTAAAGTAAATCCACGACCATTACATCAACTGATGGGTAACCTGCCAGAAGATAGAGTCACAAAGACTAGGCCATTCCTTAATGTAGGTATTGACTTTTTAGGTCCGATAAATATTCACCATAAAACAAAAGGAAAATTCCTAGAAAATTTATTAACGCTACATAAATTTCAAGAGCAGATTAAGTTAATTAAAACTCACCTCAATCAGCATTTAATGCTTCCAGATATCGACCCAATCGAACTGGCCAAAATAGCAAAAATAACAACTCGTACAACGGAAGAGATGTTAATATTTGAAATAAAAATTCCGTTAATGAACAAAAATAACTTGCAATTATACTCTGTATTGACATACCCAATTAGTCATTCAGAATATTTTGTAAAAATCCAAACTACGTTCAAGCACATTATAATCGACGACAAGAAATCAATGTACTATGGTCTTGCTGATAACAATTTCGACCATTGCGAAAAAATGAAAAAATTAATTTTATGTTCACAAATACATCCACTGTACAACATCGGAAAAGATGCGGAGTATGAAATACAGCTATTCATAAACAAAAAAGAATTATCTACAGATTGCGCACTAACCATCTTACCTCGAACCAATTATTGGAGTCAGATGCATTCGGAAAATACATGGTTATTTTCAATTGCTGATAAAGTTTCGGCTGACATCATTTGCGACAACCAAACATCAAGCGTAAACTTACATGAGCAAGGTATTTTACGTTTAAAACCGAATTGCCATTTGAAAGCGGAGCATGTCAATATATGGGCTTACAATACGTACACAACAATTGCAGACTACCGAATACCAAAAGTGAATTTGACCCAACAATTACCAGGTTTTGAGAAACTACAAATAAAAGGGGAAATGTAGACGTTTAAAATAGGAAACATTCCAAGGTCGCGAGGTCTAATGGGGTTTCCGATCCATTTCGAATTTCATCATCTAATGCACTACACATCAAACGCCGGATCCTGGGCAATAATCATCATAATCATCATAGTCATCATACTGATAGCAAGGAAAATGTGGAGAATATCGTTAACACATATACCTAATATGATTGTTCTTCCGCGTTTAGCTTAGAAATAATAACATTATGGTATTTATGTGTCAGTAACTAAACAAAAAATGTACATATATAGATATCAATTATTAAAAAAAAAAAAAAAAAACAAAAAAAAATAATTTAAATTTGACGGTTTAAAATTATATATAATCAGATACATCTTTAAAAGACTAAGCCTTTTAACGCGGGCAATATGTTTAGTTTTCCGAAACGATAAGCCAGCAATTAAAATGTATGGCCATAAATTCATATGCTGTAGGACATTTATAGGCACAAGGCAATAGAAATTAAAGTACAAACAGATGTCCATATACACATATTCATGATATGAATATTGATACTTGATGCCTTTACAACAACATAAGGATGGTGGCATATGCATCTATGTATACTGATGTTCTTATCATGAATATGTAAAGCAATAAAACTAAAACATAAGATAAGATTATCTATTCGTGGGTAATCTTCTAATGTAAAATATTTAACATGCTTATGTACACATATGCATCTATGTATGGTATACTGATGTTCTTATCATGAATATGTAAAGCAATAAAACTAAAACATAAGATAAGATTATCTATTCGTGGGTAATCTTCTAATGTAAAATATTTAACATGCTTATGTACACATATGCATGCATGTAAATTTTCATATACAAATTTATATAAATAAACGCTCCACAGATTGTGGAGTCAGTTATACTTAAACCTAGTCAAAGAAGAATTCTTATTTAGTGTGTATCCCGATTCAACATGTTTATTTTTGCTTGTTTTCAACTCATTTCACTTCCTTTCATTTCACTTCATATCATTTCATTTCATTCTATTTCATTTCGTTTTTTACATTTCAATTCATCTAAGTTCATTTCGTTTCATTTCGCTTAATTTCATTTCATATCATTTCATTTAATTTCATTTCATTGCATATCATTTCATTTAATTTCATTTCATTGCATTACATTTCGTTTCATTGCATTACATTTCATTTCAATGCATTACATCTCATTTCATTTGATTTCGCTTAACTTCATTTCAGTTCACTTTCGTTTTTTATATCCCGGTTTAAATGGAAATGGTTTGGTTATTTGTTATATAACCTGTTTATGTTTATTTGTTTTTAGTTCATTTCATTTTATTTTAATTTATTACAAGTCATTCGTTTCATTTCAATTCAATCCATTTCACTAAATTTCATTTAATTTCATTTCATCTTATTTCATTTCATCTCATTTCATTTCATTTCAATTCATTTCGTTTCATTTCATTTCATTTCATTTAATTTTATTTCTCTTCATTCCATTTCTTGTCCTTTTCGTTTTTCGTTGCTCTGTTTATTTGGAAACGATTTGGTTTTTTGTTGTATAATTTTTTTTATTTTTATTCGTTTTCATTTCATTTCATATCATTTAAATTCATTTCAATTCGTTTCATTTAATTTCTTTTCATTTCGTTTCATTTTTTTTTTCATTTCATTTCAAATCATTTCATCTCATTTCATTTCAATTCGATTTCAATATCAACTTCAATTTCAATTTCAATTTCATTTTCAATTTCAATTTCAATTTCAATTTCAATTTCAATTTCAATTTCAATTTCAATTTCAATTTCAATTTCAATTTCAATTTCAATTTCAATTTCAATTTCAATTTCAATTTCAATTTCAATTTCAATTTCAATTTCAATTTCAATTTCAATTTCAATTTCAATTTCAATTTCAATTTCAATTTCAATTTCAATTTCAATTTCAATTTCAATTTCAATTTCAATTTCAATTTCAATTTCAATTTCAATTTCAATTTCAATTTCAATTTCAATTTCAATTTCAATTTCAATTTCAATTTCAATTTCAATTTCAATTTCAATTTCAATTTCAATTTCAATTTCAATTTCAATTTCAATTTCAATTTCAATTTCAATTTCAATTTCAATTTCAATTTCAATTTCAATTTCAATTTCAATTTCAATTTCAATTTCAATTTCAATTTCAATTTCAATTTCAATTTCAATTTCAATTTCAATTTCAATTTCTAGTTTTTAGTGTGTATCCCGATTCAACATGTTTATTTTTGCTTGTTTTCAACTCATTTCACTTCCTTTCATTTCACTTCATATCATTTCATTTCATTCTATTTCATTTCGTTTTTTACATTTCAATTCATCTAAGTTCATTTCGTTTCATTTCGCTTAATTTCATTTCATATCATTTCATTTAATTTCATTTCATTGCATATCATTTCATTTAATTTCATTTCATTGCATTACATTTCGTTTCATTGCATTACATTTCATTTCAATGCATTACATCTCATTTCATTTGATTTCGCTTAACTTCATTTCAGTTCACTTTCGTTTTTTATATCCCGGTTTAAATGGAAATGGTTTGGTTATTTGTTATATAACCTGTTTATGTTTATTTGTTTTTAGTTCATTTCATTTTATTTTAATTTATTACAAGTCATTCGTTTCATTTCAATTCAATCCATTTCACTAAATTTCATTTAATTTCATTTCATCTTATTTCATTTCATCTCATTTCATTTCATTTCAATTCATTTCGTTTCATTTCATTTCATTTCATTTAATTTTATTTCTCTTCATTCCATTTCTTGTCCTTTTCGTTTTTCGTTGCTCTGTTTATTTGGAAACGATTTGGTTTTTTGTTGTATAATTTTTTTTATTTTTATTCGTTTTCATTTCATTTCATATCATTTAAATTCATTTCAATTCGTTTCATTTAATTTCTTTTCATTTCGTTTCATTTTTTTTTCATTTCATTTCAAATCATTTCATCTCATTTCATTTCAATTCGATTTCAATATCAACTTCAATTTCAATTTCAATTTCATTTTCAATTTCAATTTCAATTTCAATTTCAATTTCAATTTCAATTTCAATTTCAATTTCAATTTCAATTTCAATTTCAATTTCAATTTCAATTTCAATTTCAATTTCAATTTCAATTTCAATTTCAATTTCAATTTCAATTTCAATTTCAATTTCAATTTCAATTTCAATTTCAATTTCAATTTCAATTTCAATTTCAATTTCAATTTCAATTTCAATTTCAATTTCAATTTCAATTTCAATTTCAATTTCAATTTCAATTTCAATTTCAATTTCAATTTCAATTTCAATTTCAATTTCAATTTCAATTTCAATTTCAATTTCAATTTCAATTTCAATTTCAATTTCAATTTCAATTTCAATTTCAATTTCAATTTCAATTTCAATTTCAATTTCAATTTCAATTTCAATTTCAATTTCAATTTCAATTTCAATTTCAATTTCAATTTCAATTTCAATTTCAATTTCAATTTCAATTTCAATTTCATTCAATTTCAATTTCAATTTCAATTTCAATTTCAATTTCAATTTCAATTTCAATTTCAATTTCAATTTCAATTTCAATTTCAATTTCAATTTCAATTTCAATTTCAATTTCAATTTCAATTTCAATTTCAATTTCAATTTCAATTTCAATTTCAATTTCAATTTCAATTTCAATTTCAATTTCAATTTCAATTTCAATTTCAATTTCAATTTCAATTTCAATTTCAATTTCAATTTCAATTTCAATTTCAATTTCAATTTCAATTTCAATTTCAATTTCAATTTCAATTTCAATTTCAATTTCAATTTCAATTTCAATTTCAATTTCAATTTCAATTTCAATTTCAATTTCAATTTCAATTTCAATTTCAATTTCAATTTCAATTTCAACTTCAATTTCAATTTCAATTTCAATTTCAATTTCAATTTCAATTTCAATTTCAATTTCAATTTCAATTTCAATTTCAATTTCAATTTCAATTTCAATTTCAATTTCAATTTCAATTTCAATTTCAATTTCAATTTCAATTTCAATTTCAATTTCAATTTCAATTTCAATTTCAATTTCAATTTCAATTTCAATTTCAATTTCAATTTCAATTTCAATTTCAATTTCAATTTCAATTTCAATTTCAATTTCAATTTCAATTTCAAGTTCAATTTCAATTTCAATTTCAATTTCAATTTCAATTTCAATTTCAATTTCAATTTCAATTTTAATTTCAATTTTAATTTCAATTTCAATTTCAATTTCAATTTCAATTTCAATTTCAATTTCAATTTCAATTTCAATTTCAATTTCAATTTCAATTTCAATTTCAATTTCAATTTCAATTTCAATTTCAATTTCAATTTCAATTTCAATTTCAATTATTTATCCGTACAGTAAGACACAGAGTCTTTTCATTGTACACATATTAACATATAATGAATTGCAATTTGATTTTTTAAATCTTAGGAATGACTAAGAATAATATTATGTCTAAAATGAGGGATTTCAACAGTATGTAGACATAGGTAAGGAGAATAGGGATGGGTATTATGCAAATAGGCTTGTAACTGCCGTTTTGAAGCATCCAATCGTTTTGATACATTTTATTGAAATTGGTAATGAGTTCCAAATTCTAATAGCACTAACAAAAAACAATCTAGAGGTCCTTTCATTTCATTTCAATTCATTTCATATTATTTCATTTTATTTCATTTCATTTCATTTCATTTCATTTCATTTTATTTCATTTCATTTAATTTCATTTCATGGCATTACATTTCATTTCATGGCATTACATTTCTTTTCATTGCATTACATTTCATTTCTATTTGTTTAAATTCCTTTCATTTCATTCCATTCCGTTTTGTGTCATATCGTTTCGTTTCATTTCTTTTCATTTCATTTTCGTTTTTCGTTTCTCTGTTTATTTGGATATGATTTGTTTTTTGTTATATAATTTGTTTATTTTTTTTGTTTTTAAATCACTTCATTTCATTTCAATTCTTTTCATTTTATTTCTATTAATTTGGTTTCATTTTATTTCATTTCATTTCTTTTCTTTATATTTTATTTCAGTTCATTTTATTTCTTTTCATTTTTTTAGTTTCATTTCATTTAACTTCATTTCATTTCAATTCGTTTCATTTCATCTCATTTTATTTCATTTCATTTCATTAGATCTCATATCTGTTCATTTCTTGTCATTTCTCTTCATATCATTTCATTTCAATTTATTTCATTTCGTTTCTTTTCATTTCAATTCATCCAATTTCATCTCATTTCATTTCAATTCCTTTCATTTCATTTCAATTCCCTTCCTTTTATTTCATTTTATTTTATTTCATTTCATTTTAATGCATTTCATTTCATTTCATTACGTTTCATTTCATTTTATTACAATTTAGTTCATTACATTTCATTTTGTAACATTTCAATACATTTAATTTCATTTCATTACATTTTAATTCATTGCATTTCATTTCATTTCATTACGTTTCATTTCGAGAAAGTGCGTTTTCTTTGCTAAAATTAAGGAAAATATACACATAAATATATTTATTAAACATAAACCGGTGTATCCCTATAATATAGGTACATATATACTAAATATAACCGTGCAAGTGGAAAAATACATAATAATTAAAAAACATAAATTCCTTATAATTCGGAATTATACAATTTCAATTTAAATTTCAATCTCAATTTCAATTTCAGTTTCAATTTCAATTTCAATTTCAATTTCAATTTCAATTTCAATTTCAATTTCAATTTCAATTTCAATTTCAATTTCAATTTCAATTTCAATTTCAATTTCAATTTCAATTTCAATTTCAATTTCAATTTCAATTTCAATTTCAATTTCAATTTCAATTTTAATTTCAATTTCAATTTCAATTTCAATTTCATTTTCAATATTAATTATTTATCCGTACAGTAAGACACAGAGTCTTTTCATTGTACACATATTAACATATAATGAATTGCAATTTGATTTTTTAAATCTTAGGAATGACTAAGAATAATATTATGTCTGAAAGGAGGGATTTCAACAGTATGTAGACATAGGTAAGGAGAATAGGGATGTGTATTAAGCAAATAGACTTGTAACTGCCGTTTTGAAGCATCCAATCGTTTTGATACATTTTATTGAAATTGGTAATGAGTTCCAAATTCTAATAGCACTAACAAAAAACAATCTAGAGGTCCTTTCATTTCATTTCAATTCATTTCATATTATTTCATTTTATTTCATTTCATTTCATTTTATTTCATTTCATTTTATTTCATTTCATTTCATTTTATTTCATTTCATTTAATTTCATTTCATGGCATTACATTTATTTTCATTGCATTACATTTCATTTCATTTCATTACGTTTCATTTCATTTCATTACAATTCATTTCATTTCGTTACATTTCGTTACATTTCATTTCATTTCATTATAATTCATTTCTATTTGTTTAATTTCCTTTCATTTCATTCCATTCCGTTTTGTGTCATATCGTTTCGTTTCATTTCTTTTCATTTCATTTTTGTTCTTCGTTTCTCTGTTAATTTGGATATGATTTGTTTTTTGTTATATAATTTGTTTATTTTTTTTTGTTTTTAAATCACTTCATTTCATTTCAATTCTTTTCATTTTATTTCTATTAATTTGGTTTCATTTTATTTCATTTCATTTCTTTTCTTTATATATTATTTCAGTTCATTTTATTTCTTTTCATTTCATCTCATTTTATTTCATTTCATTTCATTAGATCTAATATCTGTTCATTTCTTGTCATTTCTCTTCATATCATATCATTTCAATTTATTTCATTTCGTTTCTTTTCATTTCAATTCATCCAATTTCATCTCATTTCATTTCAATTCCTTTCATTTAATTGCAATTCCTTTCCCTTTATTTCATTTTATTTTATTTCATTTCATTTTATTTCATTTCATTTCATTTTATTGCGTTTCATTTCATTTCATTACGTTTCATTTCATTTTATTACAATTCATTTCATTACATTTCATTTTGTTACGTTTCATTACATTTAATTTCATTTCATTTCATTACGCTTCATTTCGATACAATTCATTACATTTCATTACGTTTCATTTCGATACAATTTATTTCATTTCATTACATTTCATTTCATTACATTTCGTTTCATTTCATTACATTTCATTTCATTACGTTTAATTTCATTCCATTACATTTAATTTCATTTTATTTTACTTAATTTTATTTTATTTCGTTTCATATCATTTATTTCGTTTCATTTAATTGTATTTTTTGTTTCTCTGTTTATTTTAAAGGGATTTTGCTTTCTGTTATATATTTTATTTAATATTGTTTGTTATCAAATTATTTCATTTCGTGTCGTTGCTTCTCATTTCGCTTCGTTTCATTTCATTTCGTTTCATTTCGTTTTCGTTTTTCGTTTCTCTGTTTATTTGGATATGATGTGTGGTTTTGTTGTATAATTTGTTTATTTTTTGTTTTCAAATCATTTCATTTCATTTCAACTCTATTTAATTTATTTCAATTCATTTCATATCATTTCGTTTCATTTCATTTCAATTGATTTTCGTTTTTCGTCTCTCTGTTTATTTGGAAATGATTTGTTATTTTGTTATATATTTTTTTTTATTTTCATTTAATTTTATTTCATTTCATCTCGTTTCCGTTCATTTTCTTTTATTTTATTTTATTTCACTTCGTTTCATTTCATCTCACTGCATTTCAATTCAGTTCATTTCATTTCACTGCATTTCATTTCATTTCACTGCATTTCATTTCATTTCACTGCATTACATTTCATTTCATTTTGTTTTACGTTTCTTTGTTTATTTGAAAATGATTTGGTTTTATGTTATATATTTTGTTTATTTTTGTTTGTTTTCAATTCATTTCATTTCATTTTAGTTTTTCGTTTAACTGTTTATGTGCAAATGATTTGGTTTTTTATTATAAATTTTGTAATTTTTAATTGTTTTCATTTCGTTTCATTTCATTTCATATTATTTCATTTCATCTCATTCGATTTCGTTTCCCTTCACTTTATTTCTTTCCATTTCGTTCTATTTCATTACATTTCGTTTCATTTCATTTCATCTCAATTCATTTCATTTCGCTTCATTTTATTTCTTTCCATTTTATTTTATTTTATTTCGTTTTCTTTCATTTCAATTCATCTAATTTCTTTTTATTTCATTTCATTTAATTTCATTACATTTCGTTTAAATTCAGTTCATTTCAATTCTTTTTAATTCATTTCAATTCATTTCATGTCATTTCGTTTTATTTCACTTCATTTTATTTTGGTTTTTCGTCTTTTTGTTTATTTGCAAATGATTTGGTTTTTTGTTATATATTTTTTTATTTTCATTTATTTTTATTTCATTTCGTCTCATTTCAGTTCTTTTTATTTTATTTTAATTCATTTCATTTCATTTCATTTCGTCTTCGTTTTTCGTTTCTCTGTTTATTTGGAAATGATTTGGTTTTATGTTCTTTATTTTGTTTATTTTTGTTTGCTTTCAATTAGTTTCACTTTATTTCATTTCGTTTCATTTCATCTCATTGCATTTCATTTCGTCTCATTTCATTTCCTTTCTCTACTTATCATTTCATTTCAATTCATCTCATTTTGTTTTTTTTTTTTCATTTTAGTTCATCTAATTTCGTCTCATTTCATGTCATTTCATTTCATTCATTTCAATTCATTTTAGTTCATCTCAGCTCATTTCATGTCATTTCGTTTCATATCATTTCATTTTATTTTCCCTTCATTTTACTTCATTTCTTTCATTTCACTGCATTTCAATTCATTTCACTGCATTCCAATTCATTTCATTACATTTCACTGAATTTCACTTCATTTCATTTCATTTCATTTCGTTTCATTTCGTTTTCGTTTCTCTGAATATTTGGAAATGATTTGGTTTTATGTTCTTTATTTTGTTTATTTTTGTTTAATTCCATTTCATTTCATTTTCAATCATTACAAATCATTTCATTTCGTTTAACTTCATTTCATTTAGTTTCAGTTCATTTCATTTCACTTTCGTTTTTCATTTCTCTGTTTATTTGGAAATGATTTGGTTTTGTGTTATATAATTTGTTTATTTTTATTTGTTTTAATTTCATTTCATTTCATTTCCTTTTATTCATTTCTTTTCATTTTATTTCAATTTATTCAATTCATTTCGTTTCATTTCGTTTCATCTCATTTAATTTCATTTCACTTCACTTCATTTCTTTCCATTTTATTTTATTTCATTTCATTTCGTTTCATTTCATTTTCGTTTTTCGTTTCTCTGTTTATTTGGATACGTGTATGATTTATTTTTTTTGTAATATAATTTGTTTATTTTTGTTTTGTTTTCAATTCAATTCGTTTCATTTCACCTCTTTTCATTTCATTTCATTTTATCTCATATCATTTCAATTCATTTCATCTCATTTCATTTCAATTCCTTTCATTACATTTCAAATCTTTTCATTTCATTTAATTTTATTTCAATTCATTTCCTTTTATTACATTTCATTTAATTTTTTATTTCATTGCATTACATTTCATTTCATTGCATTACATTTCATTTCATTGCATTACATTTCATTTCTTTGCATTACATTTCATTTCATTGCATTTCACTATATTTCATTTCCTATTGTTTAATTTCATTTCATTCCATTTCATTACGTTCCGCTTCGTTTCATCTCATTTCGTTTCATTTCATTTCGTGTCATTTCATTTTCGTTTTTCGTTTCTGTTTATTTGGATAAGATTTGTTTTTTGTTATATAATTTGTTAATTTGTTTGTTTTAGTTCCATTCATTTCATTTCAAATCGTTTCATTTTATTTCATTTCATTTTGTTTCATTTCATTTCATTTCATTTTGTTTGATTTAATTTCGTTTCATTTCTTTTATTTTCTTTATATTTCATTTCACTCCCTTTTATTTCAGTTCATTTTATATCATTTTATTTAACTTCATTTTATTTTACTTCATTTCATTTAATTTATTTTCATTTAAATTCATTTCATTTTATTTCAGTTCGTTTCAATTAATTTTTTTTAATTTCATTTCATTTTACTTCATTTCATTTCATTGCATTACATTTCATTTCATTTTGTTTCATTTTATTTCATTATGTTTCGTTTTTCGTTATATATTTTATATAATATTGCTTTAATATTGTATGTTTTTCGCTTCTCTGTTTATTTGGAAATGATTTGGATTTTTGTTATATAATTTGTTTGTTTTTGCTTGTTTTCAATTCATTTCATTTCATTTCAATTCTTGTCGATTCACTCCATCTCATTGCATTTCATTTTGTTTTATTTTATTTCATTTCATTTTTCTTCAATCATTTCATTTCTCTTCATATGATTTCTTTGCAATTTATTTCATTTCGGTTCTTTTGATTTAAATTCATCTAATTTCATTTCAATCCATTTCATCTCATTTCATTTCAATTCCTTTCATTTCGTTTCAATTCATTTCATTTTATTTCATTTCATTTCATTTCAATTCATTACACTTCATTTCATTGCATTACATTTTATTTCATTTTGTTTCATTTTATTTCATTATGTTTCGTTTTTGGTTATATATTTTATTTAATATTGTTTGTTTTAAGACTACTTCATTTTATTTCGTTTCATTCCATTTCATTTTATTTTTGTTTTTCGTCTCGGTTTTTTGTTATATATTCTTTTCATTTAATTTTATTTCGTTTCATCTCATTTCAGTTTTTTTTTTTTATTTCATCTCATTTCATTTCATTTCAATTCCTTTCATTTCAATTCATTTCATTTCATCTCTTTTCCTTTTATTTCATTTCGTCTTATTTTATTTCAATTCACTTCATTTCATTTCATTACAATTCATTTCATTTCAGTGCATTTCATTTCATTTCAGTGCATTTCATTTCATTACGTTTCATTTCATTTCATTTCATTTCTTTTCATTTCAACTCTTTTTTTTTTTCAACTCATTTCATGTCATTTCGCTTCATTTCATGTCATTTCGTTTCATTTCATTTCAATTGATTTTCGTTTTTCGTCTCTCTGTTTATTTGGAAATGATTTGTTATTTTGTTATATATTTTTTTTATTTTCATTTAATTTTATTTCATTTCATCTCGTTTCCGTTCATTTTCTTTTATTTTATTTTATTTCACTTCGTTTCATTTCATCTCACTGCATTTCAATTCAGTTCATTTCATTTCACTGCATTTCATTTCATTTCACTGCATTTCATTTCATTTCACTGCATTACATTTCATTTCATTTTGTTTTACGTTTCTTTGTTTATTTGAAAATGATTTGGTTTTATGTTATATATTTTGTTTATTTTTGTTTGTTTTCAATTCATTTCATTTCATTTTAGTTTTTCGTTTAACTGTTTATGTGCAAATGATTTGGTTTTTTATTATAAATTTTGTAATTTTTAATTGTTTTCATTTCGTTTCATTTCATTTCATATTATTTCATTTCATCTCATTCGATTTCGTTTCCCTTCACTTTATTTCTTTCCATTTCGTTCTATTTCATTACATTTCGTTTCATTTCATTTCATCTCAATTCATTTCATTTCGCTTCATTTTATTTCTTTCCATTTTATTTTATTTTATTTCGTTTTCTTTCATTTCAATTCATCTAATTTCTTTTTATTTCATTTCATTTAATTTCATTACATTTCGTTTAAATTCAGTTCATTTCAATTCTTTTTAATTCATTTCAATTCATTTCATGTCATTTCGTTTTATTTCACTTCATTTTATTTTGGTTTTTCGTCTTTTTGTTTATTTGCAAATGATTTGGTTTTTTGTTATATATTTTTTTATTTTCATTTATTTTTATTTCATTTCGTCTCATTTCAGTTCTTTTTATTTTATTTTAATTCATTTCATTTCATTTCATTTCGTCTTCGTTTTTCGTTTCTCTGTTTATTTGGAAATGATTTGGTTTTATGTTCTTTATTTTGTTTATTTTTGTTTGCTTTCAATTAGTTTCACTTTATTTCATTTCGTTTCATTTCATCTCATTGCATTTCATTTCGTCTCATTTCATTTCCTTTCTCTACTTATCATTTCATTTCAATTCATCTCATTTTGTTTTTTTTTTTTCATTTTAGTTCATCTAATTTCGTCTCATTTCATGTCATTTCATTTCATTCATTTCAATTCATTTTAGTTCATCTCAGCTCATTTCATGTCATTTCGTTTCATATCATTTCATTTTATTTTCCCTTCATTTTACTTCATTTCTTTCATTTCACTGCATTTCAATTCATTTCACTGCATTCCAATTCATTTCATTACATTTCACTGAATTTCACTTCATTTCATTTCATTTCATTTCGTTTCATTTCGTTTTCGTTTCTCTGAATATTTGGAAATGATTTGGTTTTATGTTCTTTATTTTGTTTATTTTTGTTTAATTCCATTTCATTTCATTTTCAATCATTACAAATCATTTCATTTCGTTTAACTTCATTTCATTTAGTTTCAGTTCATTTCATTTCACTTTCGTTTTTCATTTCTCTGTTTATTTGGAAATGATTTGGTTTTGTGTTATATAATTTGTTTATTTTTATTTGTTTTAATTTCATTTCATTTCATTTCCTTTTATTCATTTCTTTTCATTTTATTTCAATTTATTCAATTCATTTCGTTTCATTTCGTTTCATCTCATTTAATTTCATTTCACTTCACTTCATTTCTTTCCATTTTATTTTATTTCATTTCATTTCGTTTCATTTCATTTTCGTTTTTCGTTTCTCTGTTTATTTGGATACGTGTATGATTTATTTTTTTTGTAATATAATTTGTTTATTTTTGTTTTGTTTTCAATTCAATTCGTTTCATTTCACCTCTTTTCATTTCATTTCATTTTATCTCATATCATTTCAATTCATTTCATCTCATTTCATTTCAATTCCTTTCATTACATTTCAAATCTTTTCATTTCATTTAATTTTATTTCAATTCATTTCCTTTTATTACATTTCATTTAATTTTTTATTTCATTGCATTACATTTCATTTCATTGCATTACATTTCATTTCATTGCATTACATTTCATTTCTTTGCATTACATTTCATTTCATTGCATTTCACTATATTTCATTTCCTATTGTTTAATTTCATTTCATTCCATTTCATTACGTTCCGCTTCGTTTCATCTCATTTCGTTTCATTTCATTTCGTGTCATTTCATTTTCGTTTTTCGTTTCTGTTTATTTGGATAAGATTTGTTTTTTGTTATATAATTTGTTAATTTGTTTGTTTTAGTTCCATTCATTTCATTTCAAATCGTTTCATTTTATTTCATTTCATTTTGTTTCATTTCATTTCATTTCATTTTGTTTGATTTAATTTCGTTTCATTTCTTTTATTTTCTTTATATTTCATTTCACTCCCTTTTATTTCAGTTCATTTTATATCATTTTATTTAACTTCATTTTATTTTACTTCATTTCATTTAATTTATTTTCATTTAAATTCATTTCATTTTATTTCAGTTCGTTTCAATTAATTTTTTTTAATTTCATTTCATTTTACTTCATTTCATTTCATTGCATTACATTTCATTTCATTTTGTTTCATTTTATTTCATTATGTTTCGTTTTTCGTTATATATTTTATATAATATTGCTTTAATATTGTATGTTTTTCGCTTCTCTGTTTATTTGGAAATGATTTGGATTTTTGTTATATAATTTGTTTGTTTTTGCTTGTTTTCAATTCATTTCATTTCATTTCAATTCTTGTCGATTCACTCCATCTCATTGCATTTCATTTTGTTTTATTTTATTTCATTTCATTTTTCTTCAATCATTTCATTTCTCTTCATATGATTTCTTTGCAATTTATTTCATTTCGGTTCTTTTGATTTAAATTCATCTAATTTCATTTCAATCCATTTCATCTCATTTCATTTCAATTCCTTTCATTTCGTTTCAATTCATTTCATTTTATTTCATTTCATTTCATTTCAATTCATTACACTTCATTTCATTGCATTACATTTTATTTCATTTTGTTTCATTTTATTTCATTATGTTTCGTTTTTGGTTATATATTTTATTTAATATTGTTTGTTTTAAGACTACTTCATTTTATTTCGTTTCATTCCATTTCATTTTATTTTTGTTTTTCGTCTCGGTTTTTTGTTATATATTCTTTTCATTTAATTTTATTTCGTTTCATCTCATTTCAGTTTTTTTTTTTATTTCATCTCATTTCATTTCATTTCAATTCCTTTCATTTCAATTCATTTCATTTCATCTCTTTTCCTTTTATTTCATTTCGTCTTATTTTATTTCAATTCACTTCATTTCATTTCATTACAATTCATTTCATTTCAGTGCATTTCATTTCATTTCAGTGCATTTCATTTCATTACGTTTCATTTCATTTCATTTCATTTCTTTTCATTTCAACTCTTTTTTTTTTTCAACTCATTTCATGTCATTTCGCTTCATTTCATGTCATTTCGTTTCATTTCATTTCAATTGATTTTCGTTTTTCGTCTCTCTGTTTATTTGGAAATGATTTGTTATTTTGTTATATATTTTTTTTATTTTCATTTAATTTTATTTCATTTCATCTCGTTTCCGTTCATTTTCTTTTATTTTATTTTATTTCACTTCGTTTCATTTCATCTCACTGCATTTCAATTCAGTTCATTTCATTTCACTGCATTTCATTTCATTTCACTGCATTTCATTTCATTTCACTGCATTACATTTCATTTCATTTTGTTTTACGTTTCTTTGTTTATTTGAAAATGATTTGGTTTTATGTTATATATTTTGTTTATTTTTGTTTGTTTTCAATTCATTTCATTTCATTTTAGTTTTTCGTTTAACTGTTTTTGTGCAAATGATTTGGTTTTTTATTATAAATTTTGTTAATGTTTAATTGTTTTCATTTCGTTTCATTTCATCTTATTTCATTTCATCTCATTTGATTCCATTTCCCTTCACTTTATTTCTTTCCATTTCATTCTATTTCATTACATTTCGTTTCATTTCATTTCAGCTCAATTCATTTCATTTCACTTCATTTTATTTCTTTCCATTTCATTTTATTTCATTTCGTTTCTTTTCATTTCAATTCATCTAATTTCTTTTTATTTCATTTCATTTTATTTAATTTCATTACATTTCATTTAATTTCATTACATTTCGTTTATTTTAATTACATTTCGTTTAATGTCATTTCATTTCAATTCTTTTTAATTCATTTCAATTCATTTCATGTCATTTCGTTTCATTTCATTTCATTTTATTTTGGTTTTTCGCCTTTTTGTTTATTTGCAAATGATTTGGTTTTTTGTTATATATTTTTTTATTTTCATTTATTTTTATTTCATTTCGTCTCATTTCAGTTCTTTTTATTTTATTTTAATTCATTTCATTTCATTTCATTTCGTCTTCGTTTTTCGTTTCTCTGTTTATTTGGAAATGATTTGGTTTTATGTTCTTTATTTTGTTTATTTTTGTTTAATTCCATTTCATTTCATTTTCAATCATTACAAATCATTTCATTTCGTTTAACTTCATTTTATCTAGTTTCAGTTCATTTCATTTCACTTTCGTTTTTCGTTTCTCTGTTTATTTGGAAATGATTTGGTTTTGTGTTATATAATTTGTTTATTTTTATTTGTTTTAATTTCATTTCATTTCATTCCCTTTTATTCATTTCTTTTCATTTTATTTCAATTTATTCAATTCATTTCGTTTCATTTCGTTGCATCTCATTTAATTTCATTTCACTTCATTTCATTTCTTTCCATTTTATTTTATTTCATTTCATTTCGTTTCATTTCTTTTTCGTTTTTCGTTTCTATGTTTATTTGGATACGTGTATGATTTATTTTTTTTGTTATATAATTTGTTTATTTTTGTTTTGTTTTCAATTCATTTCGTTTCATTTCACCTCTTTTCATTTCATTTCATTTTATCTCATATCATTTCAATTCATTTCATCTCATTTCATTTCAATTCCTTTCATTACATTTCAAATCTTTTCATTTCATTTAATTTTATTTCAATTCATTTCCTTTTATTACATTTCATTTAATTTTTTATTTCATTGCATTACATTTCATTTCATTGCATTACATTTCATTTCATTGCATTACATTTCATTTCATTGCATTTCACAATATTTCATTTCCTATTGTTTAATTTCATTTCATTTCATTCCATTTCATTACGTTCCGCTTCGTTTCATCTCATTTCGTTTCATTTCATTTCGTGTCATTTCATTTTCGTTTTTCGTTTCTGTTTATTTGGATAAGATTTGTTTTTTGTTATATAATTTGTAAATTTATTTGTTTTAGTTTCATTCATTTCATTTCAAATCGTTTCATTTTATTTCATTTCATTTTGTTTAATTTCATTTCATTTCATTTTGTTTGATTTAATTTCGTTTCATTTCTTTTATTTTCTTTATATTTCATTTCACTCCCTTTTATTTCAGTTCATTTTATATCATTTTATTTATTTCAACTCATTTGATGTCATTTCGCTTTATTTCATTTCATTTCAATTCATTTCATTTCATTTTATATTCGTTTTTCGTCTCTCTGTTTATTTGGAAATGATTTGGTTTTTTGTTACATATTATTTTTTTCATTAATTTGTATTTCATTTCATCTCATTTCTCTTCATTTTATTTTATTTTAATTCATATCATTTCATTTCATTTCATTACGTTTCATTTCGTATGCATTTCATTTCATTTTCAATCACTCCAAATCATTTCACTTTTCGTTTCGTTTCGTTTTTTGTTTCGATAATTTTTAATTAATTTCTTTTCATTTCGTTTAATTTCATTTCATTTCATTTAATTACATTTCAATTCATCTAATTTCATTTCATTTCATTTCATTTCTCTACTTTTCATTTCATTTCAATTCATCTCATTTCGTTTCTTTTCATTTTAGTTCATCTAATTTCGTTTCATTTCATTTCAATTCATTTTAGTTCGTTTCAATGCATTTCATGTCATTTTATTTCATTTCATTTTATTTTCGCTTCATTTTACTTCATTTCACTGCATTTATATTTATTTCATTTCATTTCATTGAATTTCACTTCATTTCATTTTATTTCATTTTATTTCATTTTAATTTCTTTGTTTTTTTTGGATATGATTTGGTTTTATGTTATTTATTTTTGTTTGTTTCCATTTTATTTCATTTTCAATCATTCCAAATCATTTCATATCGTTTAACTGCATTTCATTTAGTTTCAGTTCATTTCAATTCAATTTCGTTTTTCATTTCTCTGTTTATTTGGAAATTATTTGGTTTTTTGTTATATAATTTGTTTATTTTTATTTGTTTTCATTTCATTTCATTTCTATTCGTTTCATTTCATTTCATTTCACTTAATTTCATTTAATTTCGTTTCATTTAAATTCATTTAATTTGTTTTCATTTCAATTCAAATCATTTCATCTCAATTATTTTCAATTCCCTTCATTTCATTTCAATTCATTTCATTTCAATTCATTTTATTTCACTTCATTTCATTTCAATTCATTTCATTTCAATTCATTTCATTTCAATTCATTTCATTTCAATTCATTTCATTTCATTTCATTTCATTTATTTTTATTTCATTGCATTACATTTCATTTCATTGCTTTACATGTCATTTCATTTCAATTCAGTTCATTTGATTTTATATCATCTCATTTCATTGATTTTCATTTCATTGCAATACATTTCATTTCATTGCAATACATTTCATTTCATTGCTTTACATTTCATTTCATTTCATTACGTTTCATTTCATTTCATTACGTTCCATTTCATTTCATTACATTTCATTTCATTACGTTTCATTATTTTTCATTGCATTTCATTTCATCTCATTTCATTTCATTTCATTACATTTCATTTCATTTCATTACATTTCATTTCATTCCATTTCATTACATTTCATTTCATTCCATTTCATTACATTTCGTTCTATTTCATTACATTTCATTTCATTTCATTTTAGTTCGTTTCATTTCTATTTATTTCGTTAAATTTAATTGTATTTTTCGTTTCTCTGTTTATTTGAAAGTGATTTTGTTTTTTGTATTTTATTTGTTTATTGTTGGGTAATTTCGTTTGATTTCATTTCGTTTCATTTCATTTTCGTTTTTCGTTTCACTGTTTATTTGGAAATGATTTGGTTTTTTGTTATATAATTTGTTTATTTTTGTTTGCTTTCAAATCGTTTCACTTCATTTCATTTCGTTTCATTTCATCTCATTACATTTCATTTCTCTACTTATCATTTCATTTCAATTCATCTCATTTCGTTTCTTTTCAGTTTAGTTTATCTAATTTCGTTTCATTTCATTTCATTTCAATTCATTTTATTTCGTTTCTATTCATTTCATGTTATTTCGTTTCATTTCATTTCATTTAATTTTCGCTTCATTTTACTTCACTTCTTTCATTTCATTTCACTGCATTTCAATTCATTTAATTTCATTTCATTTTCGTTTCTTTGTTTATTTGCTTTGGTTTTATGTTGTATATTTTGTTTATTTTTATTTGTTTTCATTTCATTTCAATTCATTTCATTTCATTTCACTGCATTTCAATTCCTTTCATTTCATTTCACTGAATTCAACTTCATTTCATTTCATTTCATTTTAATTTTTCTGTCTATTTGCAAATAATTTTTTTTTGTTATATAATTTGTTTATTTTTATTTGTTTTCATTTAATTTCATATCATTTCAATTCAATTCGTTTCATTTAATTTCTTTTCATTTCATTTGACTTATTTTCATTTAATTTCGTTTCATTTAAATTCATTTAATTTGTTTTCATTTCAATTCAATTCATTTCATCTCAATTCATTTCAAATCCTTTCATTTCATTTCAATTCATTTCATTTCATTTCAATTCATTTCATTTGATTTTATATCATTTCATTTCATTTAATTTCATTTCATTGCAATACATTTCATTTCATTGCTTTACATAACATTTCATTTCATTACGTTTCATTTCATTTTGTTATGTTCCATTTCATTTCATTACATTTCATTTTATTTCATTACATTTCTTTTCAGTACACTTCATTTCATTACGTTAAATTTAATTTCATTTTATTTCGTTTCATTTCGTTTCATTGAATTGTATTTTTCGTTTCTCTGTTTTTTTGAAAGTGATTTTGTTTTTTGTTACATATTATTTTTTTTTTCATTAATTTGTATTTTATTTCATCTCATTTCTGTTCATTTTATTTTATTTTAATTCATATCATTTCATTTCATTTCAATGCATTACACTTCATATCATTGCATTACATTTCATTTCATTTCATTTTGTTTCATTTTATTTCATTATGTTTCGTTTTTGGTTATATATTTTATATAATATTGTTTTAATATTGTTTGTTTTTCGCTTCTCTGTTTATTTGGAAATGATTTGGTTTTTTGTTATATAATTTGTTAATTTACATTTGTTTTCATTTCATTTCTTATCATTTCATATCAATTAGTTTCATTTCATTTCTTTTCATTTCATTTCACTTAATTTCATTTGAATTCATTTCATTTCGGTCGTTTTCATTTCATTTCATTGCTTAACATTTCATTTCATTTCATTAAGTTCCATTTCATTTCGTTCTATTTCATTACATTTCATTACATTTCATTTCATTTCATTTTAGTTCGTTTCACTTAATTTTATTTCTTTTCATTTAATTGTATTTTTCGTTTCTCTGTTTATTTGAAATTGATTTTGCTTTTTGTTATATATCTTATTTAAAATTGTTTGTTTTCAAATTATTTCATTTCGTTTCGTTTCATTTCATTTTCGTTTTTCGTTTCGATAATTTTTAATTAATATATTTTCATTTCATTTAAATTCATTTCATTTCATTTTATTACATTTCAATTCATCTAATTTCATTTCATTTCATTTCTCTACTTATCATTTCATTTCAATTCATCTCATTTTGTTTCTTTTCATTTTAGTTCATCTAATTTCGTTTCATTTCATTTCATTTCATTTCAATTCATTGCATTTCATTTCATTACAATTCATCTCATTTCATTACATTTCATTTCATTTCATTCCATTTCATTATATTTCGTTCTATTTCATTACATTTCATTTCATTTCATTCCATTTCATTATATTTCGTTCTATTTCATTACATTTCATTTCATTTCATTTTAGTTCGTTTCATTTCATTTTATTTCGTTAAATTTAATTGTATTTTTCGTTTCTCTTTTTATTTGAAGGAGATTTTGCTTTTTGTTATATACCTTATTTAATATTGTTTGTCTTAAAGTTATTTCATTTCATTTCATTTCAATTCTATTTAATTCATTTCATGTCATTTCGTTTCATTTCATTTCATTTTATTTTTGTTTTTCGTCTCTCTGCTTATTTAGTAATGATTTGGTTTTTTGTTATATATTCTTTTTATTTTCATTTAATTTTATTTCATTTCATCTCATTTCAGTTCATATTTTTTTATTTCATCTAATTTCATTTCAATTTCTTTCATTTTAATCCATTTCATTTCATCTCATTTCCTTTCATTTCATTTCGTTTCATTTCATTTTCGTTTTTCGTTTTACTATTTATTTGGAAATGTTTTGGTTTTTTGTTATATAATTTGTTTATTTTTGTTTGCTTTCAAATCGTTTCATTTCATTTCAGTTCGTTTCATTTCATCTCATTGCATTTCATTTCATCTCTGTTGAAGACATGAGCGAAGACCTCATCGAATTATAAATTTTAGAAATATATATATATAAAATTTCTCAAACCAAAAATGAAATACTGAATTACTTACTCACCATGAATGTACTAATAATTAAAATACTTACCAGCAACCCTACTTCCGTTTCTACAGAAAGGGGAAATCAAAACAAAAATGTATAAATATGTATGTATTAGTAATTTTTAGTCAAAATAATTTTCGCTTGCTCGAACTGCCGGTTGTGTTATAAATAAATTATTAATATATAAATAAATTATAGAGAAATCATAAAAACCCCTGTAAAATTAAAGTTTCAAATAATGAAAATAAATTAAATTTTGTGAAAACTGTTTGATGAAAAAACAAAGTGTTTTTAGTTAAAACGGAAAACAATAAATAAATACAGCAAGTAGCTGATATTTATACATGGTGCCGAAACCAGTTTGTCGGAAAAGAACCGCGAACACCAAAACTCAATAAAATAGTGCAAATTAATAAAATTAAATAAAATTAAAACAAAATTAAACGCGAGCACCGTAGCAAAACATAGCGAGCGAAAAGTTGTATACTCGTAACTCGGGCGGTTTAAAAAAAAAAAAAATTAAAAATTAAAAAGTTTAATGCTAAATAATAAAAAAAAAAGTATAGTGCTATACAATTTAGAAACCACAAAATAAACGTTGCTGGTGCTGTAAAAACAAAAAAAAAGAGAGTAATGTGTGGTAGAAAATAAACAACAATACCTTATATACATACATAAAATTAAAATAAACCGCTCAAGTGACAAAACAGAAAACTAAGTGAAATAAAAAAGTGGAACCAAAAAAAATTTATATACCATATACATACACTATATATATACATATATATTGAAAGCGCCGGATGAAAATAAATACACATACATACACATAGTGAAAGTGCTGTGCGGCAAAATAACAAAATTAAAAACCGTATATAAGCAATTAAATAGATAATTAAAAAAATAATTTTTTTAAAGCATACAAATAAAAAATATATACATATATAAATACTTAGTAATTAGTTTTAATAATTAATAATATAAACAAAGAAAATATATATTTTATATATATATATACATATATACGTGTACATACACACGTACACAAGTGCATACCTACATACGGTAGAAAAATAAAAATTTATATATATACATAAAAATTAAAAACCCAAAAAAAAAAATAAAATTTTTATATACATATACATATATATGAAAATATATTCATACAAATATACAAAAAGACATAAAAAGCAGTGAAAAAAATACATACATAGCAACATACATAAAAAAAGGAAAAAGAATTAAATAAGATTTGAAAAAAATATATATACAAAAGTTAACAAACAGTGCACATACATATTTACATAAAAAAAGGTGTAAAAATCAAATAAGATTAAATTTTTTTTTTATATTAAAACAAAAAAAGCAAAAACGAGCACAGCACATACACGTACATACAGCAGCAGTCCAAGCCACAATCAATACCTCATCACCACAGGAACACAAGCACTACGCAGAAGACAACGGGCCCAGAATCGGACTAGTGTGAGCACATTACACTGCCCAAAGTCACCACCGCATAGCAAGTCACCGCTACCCAACCGTGGTACATGTATATACATACACATATATACATAAAGTGGTTTTTTCAAATTCCGGCAATTTCCACTTCTTCGCTATTTACAATAGCAAGCGGGCAAAGGCACGTATGTACATAAGTATACCAGTATACAAACAAGGTATAACAAAAACCCAGTAAACATTTATACATTTCTGTGCTCAGACGCGCTGAGACAGTACAGTACCCCACATAAAAGCTTCACACTAAATGAATTAAATAATAATAATATATATACATACATATTATTATATAAATATAAATAAATATTTTATAATAAAATTTTATGAAATCAATATCTCACAATGGAGGATAAAATGGAGAAGTCCCAATCACTCCACCCCATTACAGGGATCCGAACTCTCTCGAAATCCCAGGCGGAAGAAGAGGAATTCTCCCAGCTGCATAAAAAATTTTTATATGAGCTATCCAGGATGGAAAAATTCTGCGGTAAATGGTGGAACACCAGTGAAGAGACCCATTCCGAAGCAGCGCTTAAAATTTTCAAGGACCATCTTTAAAGGCACATGGAACTAGTGGAGGCAGCCAACCAAAACCTACAGATGAGCAAAATGGAGGACGAAAAGACACGCTCAGCATGCGCAGAGGCCTACGAGACCACAAATGACAACGCAATGCTCACGAAAATCAGGATAAGTGAGTTACTTGACCAAATCCAACAAAATATGGATTCCTCCCGGTCAATCACCCCCATCACAAAGATGCCCCACCCCCCCCAACACAAGCTGACTCACTCAGCTTTCCCAAGGTACCTGCATGTGACACAGAAATCTTCCATGGAGGATATGAAGATTGGCCCTCATTTAGGGACATGTTTACAGCAGTGTACATCAACCACCCCCAATTATCCGAAGTGCAGAAACTATACCACTTCAGACAGAAAACAAGAGGTAAAGTTGCACTCCTCATAAAAAATTACCCTCTCAGTGGCCACAATTTCTCATTAGCATGGGATGCACTCAAGGCACGCTACGAAAATAGAAGAATCGTAGTGGATGGCCAAATAAAGACGTTATTCAACATCCAACCTGCCCACACAGAGAACGGAGAAAGGATTCAACAGATCCAGACGACAATAAATAATTGTCTTTCTACCCTACAGGCAAATGGAGTATCAACAGAAAGCTGGGACCCAATGCTTGTCTGCCTCTGCTCGTCAAAATTGACGGATGAGACACTAGCTCTCTGGGAGCAATCACTCAACTCAAGGAAAGAGTTACCTCGATGGTCAGAAATAGACAAATTTCTGACAGCTCGGTACAAGGTCGTGGAGCGACTCAGCACACACAGACCCAATAAGCCGAAGATCAGTCAGCCCAGCTACCCCCAACGGACACCATCGGTCCCTCCCCCAACATTTAATTATCGCAACAAAACCAAATCGTTCCATACTCAAAACAAAAGGCAAGTTTCATGTAAACTATGCCAATCAAACCACTCGATGACAACGTGCGTCAAACTTCGAGAACTATCCGTCTCAGACCGGAATAATTTTTATTAAAGATAACAACTACTGCAAAAATTGCCTGGCGTACTCGCATTTGGAGTAAGATTGCATAAGCAACTTTACGTGCGTTTACTGTCAAAGACGTCATCACTCCTTCCTCTATTACACTGCGAACAACCCCACGCCTTACCCCCCAAAACCTCAAAAAAACTTCACTACTTCTCAAGTGACAGTCGAGGAAGAACAGCCCTGCACCTCTAAGCAGGCATCAAAAAACTCAAAGGCAAATGAAAGCGGTAGAACAAAAACTCTATCCGACTATTCGAGTAACAAAGAAAGAACATTGCTTCCCAGAGCAAATATTCCCATTCTCCACAAAGGAGAAGTAACTCACATCAGAGCTCTCATTGACCAAGGCTCTCAAAAAACTTTTGTAACATCCCGTATACAAAAGTTACTTGGTCTCCCCACCACAAAAGCCAACTACCAAATTCTTGGCTTGGGCGGTAACACAGTCCAAAACTCAAATAAAATATGCTCTATTACTATATGCTCAGCTAATCAATCAATAAGAATCGCAGCTCAAGCGATAATACTGTCTCAATTGACGCACACTCTTCCATCCTTCAAAATAAAAGAAGTAGATTTAACAGAATATCTCTCACTACCATTAGCAGACCCCAACTGCTTTACACCAGTTAGAATAGACATGGTCATTGGTAGCGATATAATCCCCAAAATACTCACCCCAGGCCTCAAAATTAATGTAGGCGGCAGCTTAATAGCCCAAAACACAATATTTGGGTGGATATTAAGTGGACCAGTTGTGGAAGAAATCTCCTCATTCTCTACTCAGGTGATTGAAACCCCTTCAGAATCACTAGGAGAATTACTCAGGAAATTCTGGGAACAAGAAGAGGTACCCGGCCCCCACATACACAGACGATGATGAATACTGTGAAGCGCTCTACAAAACAACCACTCATCGACGAGAAGATGGCCGATATGTAGTAAAGCTGACATTCAAGTCAGCTTTCCCGGACTCCATCGCACTCGGGCACTCCAGACCTGCAGCACAGCAGCAATACCTCAGCGTGGAACGAACCAACGAAAAGAAAGATGAGCTTCGGAACACCTATTCAGAAGTCCTAGAGGAATACCTAACGCTAGACCACATGGAACCAACCCATTCACGAGAAATCATACGCGACGGTAAATATTTCTCCTTTTACCTACCCCATCACGCGGTGATTAAACCTGGAAGCAAAACTACTAAAGTCCGTGTAGTTTTCAATGCTTCAAAAACCTCGCATTCCGGTCTCTCACTCAATGACGTATTACATACTGGCCCCGTTCTCCAAAATGACTTAATGCTCATTATTTTAAAATGGAGATTATATAAGTATGTATTTAAGGGCGACATTGAAAAAATGTACCGCCAAATATACGTCCATAAGGAAGACCAAGACTTCCATCGCGTTCTATTCCGCAAAACCCCGAATAGTCCGATAGAAGACTTTAAACTAAAAACGGTCACATTCGGTGTCAACTGCGCTCCATACTTGGCAATAAGGACACTCCACCAATTAGCCGAGGACTCTAAGACCACAGCAAAATACCACAAGTCACTGCTGAAAGACATCCCCCCGTCTGATCTTTTAGATGAAGAATTTCTCCAATTCCAAGAGGCAAGTTCTACAACAGCAACTATGGATGGAAGGAACAGACTGGGACGAAACCGTGAAGCCGATCTCACTCCACAAATGGAACACATTCAGGAAAACTCCCGCCGCAATCGAAGAAATAAGGATACCTCGATGGGTGCAATTCAGCCCAAACAGTTCCATTCAGCTACACGGATTTTCAGATGCTTCCGAGAAAGCATTCTGCGCTTGCGTATACTTAGGAGTCCAGCAAGGTGAAGCTGCTACATCCCACTTACTCGCAGCCAAGAGTAAAGTAGCCCCCTTACAAACCGTCTCTCTCCCTAGGCTGGAACTTTGCGGCGCAGTTTTACTGGTAAAATTAGTAAAGCAGATCCGATCCTCCCTAAATCCGCCATCTCATGAACTAATTTTGCGGACAGACTCCTCAATTGTATTAGCATGGCTGGAAAAACCCCCATGGACGTGGAAAACATACGTAGCGAACAGGACATCTCAGATCCTCGAACTCGTGAATAATGCTACGTGGCGACATGTCTCCAGCGCTGACAGCCCAGCCGATCTAGGTACGCGTGGAGCTAAACCCCAAGAGCTCGTCAACTGTTCACTCTGGTGGAAAGGCCCCGAGTGGTTAACTAGGCCATCCCCTCTTTGGCCGAAAAGTTCACCAACTCATTCGTCCCCTCCCGAACAACGATAAATTGAAGCATTCCACGCTTTAGAATCTCCTGATTTTCTAGACCGTTTCTCCTTCTTTTCCACCGCTCTCAGAGTATCAGCTTACATATTTCGTTTCGCGCAAAGGGCTAGGAACCCAGCGAAAATATTTCGGAAAAACCATCACAGCAGTGGAGTCGAAATGCCCGATAGAAAAAAAATATCCTCTCCGTACTCTCAACCCCTTCTTGGATAAATCAGGACTGCTGCGTGCAAATGAACGTCTCACTCATGCCGCTCTCAGCTACGATGAGCGCCATCCAATTATCATCCCCGATAATTCCCGATATTGCTCCCTCCTCCTCGAGTTCCTCCACTCAACTCTACTGCACGCGGAAAAGCAGCTGATGATTCGCGTGGTCCAACAGGAATACCATATTCCCCGAATCCGCCAGAAGGTAAAATCTTGCATTTTTCGGTGCAAGACATGTACGATATACAAACAGAAGATGAGCACGCAATTGATGGCAGCGTTACCCCCTGAACGGTCCACATATACGCTAACCTTCCATACTACCGGTGTAGATTTTGCCGGCCCATTCCTCGTCAAAACCTCGACTCTCTGCCGAGCATCCCATTCCAAAGCATACGTGTGTGTATTCGTATGTTTCTCGACAAAGGCCATTCAACTGGAAGTATGCTCCTATCTAACAACAGAAGCGTTTAAGGCAGCATTCGCACGATTTGTAGGACGAAGAGGCATTCCCCACAAGATAATGTCCGACAACGGCAAAACCTTCGTAGGAGCACAGCGAAGCCTCCAAAGAGAGCTATCCGCCTTCCTTGAAGAAGTTTCTGACAAAACCGCAACGCAATATGCCATTCACGGACTTACATGGCAATTTATACCGCCTTACGCTCCACATATGGGAGGACTTTGGGAAGTGGCAATGAAGAGCTTCAAAACTCACTTCACCAAAGTCGCTGGAAATCAAAAGTTCACCTTCGAGGAATTTACCACTCTCCTAATACGCATCGAAGCGGCACTCAACTCCAGACCACTCTCTCCTATGTCTCACGAGCCCGAAGACTTGAAGGTACTAACCCCAGGCCACTTCTTACGAGCCGCACCCTTACTCTCGATCCCTGAGCCAAATTCAGAAAATCTCTCACTCATTAATAAATGGCAATAATTTAGAGTACCCCATCATCAGTTCAACAAGCGCTGGAAAACTGAATACATCTCCACCATCTTCAAAAACGCTATAAATGGAAAGGATCCCAGCGAAATATGAAGGAAGGTGATCTCGTCGTCATCAAAGACGACCTCCTACCCCCAAACGAATGGCGACTAGGTCGCAAAACCAAACTGCATCCCGGACCCGACCAAAACGTTCACGTGGTAGACATCCGCATTCAAGGCAACATAACCAAACTCTGCCTTCTGCCACCCGCTTAGCTTATACATCCCCCTCTCTCGCTCTCTCGAAAAGCTAAACTCTGCACAACTCCACTCTCCATCATCTCATACTAAAATTGCTTTTCGAACGATGTCTTTACAGATCACAGAACTTCGGTAAGTGTCGGCTGTGCTGCCGCACCCACTCGTTGCGCCACTGTCGTGCGTTCCTTGCATTGACTCCAGACGTGCGATATGAGTCTGCGAAGGTGCATAAATATTGTATCAACTAACTGTAATTCTCCAGACAGCTGCCACCGCTGTGAACTCGCACACCATACTCTGCTGCACAGCTCCACGCGCACGCCATCAACACGAATCACGCCCAGCAGTTCGAAGAGAGCCCCCAAACCACTACGCGATAAACCTGCCGAAAAGGGGGAAAAAACCGCGAAAAAGCAGGAAGTCCCAAAAAGAGCAGGACACCGAAGAGTTGACGCCCCAAAATCACGAAGGCATCCTACCTCGGCCCTCCAACGTCGACTCACTGGCCTAGTCAGCGAAGCCAAGAAGGCACTACAACAGCTCGAAGAATTGGTGCATGTTACGAACCCGCAAGCCCTCCGGCATGTTGAAGACATAAGCAAAGACCTCATCGAATTTTAATTTTTAGAAATATATATATATATAAAATTCCTAATTAACTAAGAATGAAATACTGAATTACTTACCCTTATACTTACTCACCATGAATTTACTCCAAATTAAAATACTTACCAGCAACCCTACCTCCGTTACTACCCTAAAGGAGAAACCAAAACAAAAATGTATAAATATGTATGTATTGGTAATTTTAAGTATTAGTCAAATAATAATTTTCACTCGTTATAACTTCGAACGGTTGTGTCTTCAGAAATAATATAAATATAAAGAAAACAGAAACTAAATATATTAAAGTTCGAAATAAAATAAAAAATAAAAATAATAACTGCAATTCTAAAATAAAGAAAGTGCGTTTCCTTTGCTAAAATTAAGAAAAATATACACATAAATATATCTATTAAACATAAACCGGTGTGTCCCTATAATATAGGTACATATATACTAAATATAACCGTGCAAGTGGAAAAATATATAATAATTAAAAAACATAAATTCCTTATAATTCGGAATTATACAATTTCAATTTAAATTTCAATTTCAGTTTCTATTTCAATTTCAGTTTCAATTTCAATTTCAATTTCAATTTCAATTTCAATTTCAATTTCAATTTCAATTTCAATTTCAATTTCAATTTCAATTTCAATTTCAATTTCAATTTCAATTTCAATTTCAATTTCAATTTCAATTTCAATTTCAATTTCAATTTCAATTTCAATTTCAATTTCAATTTCAATTTCAATTTCAATTTCAATTTCAATTTCAATTTCAATTTCAATTTCAATTTCAATTTCAATTTCAATTTCAATTTCAATTTCAATTTCAATTTCAATTTCAATTTCAATTTCAATTTCAATTTCAATTTCAATTTCAATTTCAATTTCAATTTCAATTTCAATTTCAATTTCAATTTCAATTTCAATTTCAATTTCAATTTCAATTTCAATTTCAATTTCAATTTCAATTTCAATTTCAATTTCAATTTCAATTTCAATTTCAATTTCAATTTCAATTTCAATTTCAATTTCAATTTCAATTTCAATTTCAATTTCAATTTCAATTTCAATTTCAATTT
This sequence comes from Ceratitis rosa, assembly GCA_037013455.1. Lineage (NCBI taxonomy): Eukaryota > Metazoa > Arthropoda > Insecta > Diptera > Tephritidae > Ceratitis > Ceratitis rosa. The sequence continues at coordinate 76,890 of JAWMAG010000014.1, read as the reverse complement.
CAATTTCAATTTCAATTTCAATTTCAATTTCAATTTCAATTTCAATTTCAATTTCAATTTCAATTTCAATTTCAATTTCAATTTCAATTTCAATTTCAATTTCAATTTCAATTTCAATTTCAATTTCAATTTCAATTTCAATTTCAATTTCAATTTCAATTTCAATTTCAATTTCAATTTCAATTTCAATTTCAATTTCAATATCAATTTCAATTTCAATTTCAAATTCAATTTCAATTTCAATTTCAATTTCAGTTTAAATTGCAATTTCAATTTCAGTTTCAATTTCAAATTCAATTTCAGTTTCAATTTCAATTTCAATTATTTATCCGTACAGTAAGACACAGAGTCTTTTCATTGTACACATATTAACATATAATGAATTGCAATTTGATTTTTTAAATCTTAGGAATGACTAAGAATAATATTATGTCTGAAAGGAGGGATTTCAACAGTATGTAGACATAGGAAAGGAGAATAGGGATGGGTATTATGCAAATAGGCTTGTAACTGCCATTTTGAAGCATCCAATCGTTTTGATACATTTTATTGAAATTGGTAATGAGTTCCAAATTCTAATAGCACTAACAAAAAACAATCTAGAGGTCCTTTCATTTCATTTCAATTCATTTCATATTATTTCATTTTATTTCATTTCATTTCATTTTATTTCATTTCATTTAATTTCATTTCATGGCATTCCATTTCTTTTCATTGCATTACATTTCATTTCATTTCATTACGTTTCATTTCATTTCATAACAATTCATTTCATTTCGTTACATTTCGTTACATTTCATTTCATTACATTTCATTTCATTTCATTTCATTACATTTCATTTCATTTCATTATATTTCATTTCTATTTGTTTAATTTCCTTTCATTTCATTCCATTTCATTACATTCCGTTTTGTGTCATATCGTTTCGTTTCATTTCGTTTCATCTCAATTTCGTTTCTCTGTTTATTTGGATATGATTTGTTTTTTGTTATATAATTTGTTTATTTTTTTTGTTTTTAAATCACTTCATTTCATATCAATTCTTTTCATTTTATTTCTATTAATTTGGTTTCATTTTATTTCATTTCATTTCTTTTCTTTATATTTTATTTCAGTTCATTTTATTTCTTTTCATTTTATTTAGTTTCATTTCATTTTACTTCATTTCATTTCATTTCAATTCGTTTCATTTCATCTCATTTGATTTCATTTCATTAGATCTCATATCTGTTCATTTCTTGTCATTTCTCTTCATATCATATCATTTCAATTTATTTCATTTCGTTTCTTTTCATTTAAATTCATCCAATTTCATCTCATTTCATTTCAATTCCTTTCATTTCATTTCAATTACTTTCCTTTCATTTCATTTTATTTTATTTCATGTCATTTTATTTCATTTCATTTCATTTTATTGCGTTTCATTTCATTTCATTACGTTTTATTTCATTTTATTACAATTCATTTCATTACATTTCATTTTGTAACATTTCAATACATTTAATTTCATTTCATTACATTTTAATTCATTACATTTCATTTCATTTCATTACGTTTCATTTCGAGAAAGTGCGTTTTCTTTGCTAAAATTAAGGAAAATATACACATAATTATATCTATTAAACATAAACCGGTGTGTCCCTGTAATATAGGTACATACCATATATACTAAAAATAACCGTGCAAGTGGAAAAATACATAATAATTAAAAAACACAAATTTCTTATAATTCGGAATTATACAATTTCAATTTAAATTTCAATTTCAATTTCAGTTTCAATTTCAATTTCAATTTCAATTTCAATTTCAATTTCAATTTCAATTTCAATTTCAATTTCAATTTCAATTTCAATTTCAATTTCAATTTCAATTTCAATTTCAATTTCAATTTCAATTTCAATTTCAATTTCAATTTCAATTTCAATTTCAATTTCAATTTCAATTTCAATTTCAATTTCAATTTCAATTTCAATTTCAATTTCAATTTCAATTTCAATTTCAATTTCAATTTCAATTTCAATTTCAATTTCAATTTCAATTTCAATTTCAATTTCAATTTCAATTTCAATTTCAATTTCAATTTCAATTTCAATTTCAATTTCAATTTCAATTTCAATTTCAATTTCAATTTCAATTTCAATTTCAATTTCAATTTCAATTTCAATTTCAATTTCAATTTCAATTTCAATTTCAATTTCAATTTCAATTTCAATTTCAATTTCAATTTCAATTTCAATTTCAATTTCAATTTCAATTTCAATTTCAATTTCAATTTCAATTTCAATTTCAATTTCAATTTCAATTTCAATTTCAATTTCAATTTCAATTTCAATTTCAATTTCAATTTCAATTTCAATTTCAATTTCAATTTCAATTTCAATTTCAATTTCAATTTCAATTTCAATTTCAATTTCAATTTCAATTTCAATTTCAATTTCAATTTCAATTTCAATTTCAATTTCAATTTCAATTTCAATTTCAATTTCAATTTCAATTTCAATTTCAATTTCAATTTCAATTTCAATTTCAATTTCAATTTCAATTTCAATTTCAATTTCAATTTCAATTTCAATTTCAATTTCAATTTCAATTTCAATTTCAATTTCAATTTCAATTTCGATTTCAATTTCAATTTCAATTTCAATTTCAATTTCAATTTCAGTTTCGATTTCAATTTCAATTTCAATTTCAATTTCAATTTCAATTTCAATTTCAATTTCAATTTCAATTTCAATTTCAATTTCAATTTCAATTTCAATTTCAATTTCAATTTCAATTTCAATTTCAATTTCAATTTCAATTTCAATTTCAATTTCAATTTCAATTTCAATTTCAATTTCAATTTCAATTTCAATTTCAATTTCAATTTCAATTTCAATTTCAATTTCAATTTCAATTTCAATTTCAATTTCAATTTCAATTTCAATTTCAATTTCAATTTCAATTTCAATTTCAATTTCAATTTCAATTTCAATTTCAATTTCAATTTCAATTTCAATTTCAATTTCAATTTCAATTTCAATTTCAATTTCAATTTCAATTTCAGTTTCAATTTCAATTTCAATTTCAATTTCAATTTCAATTATTTATCCGTACAGTAAGACACAGAGTCTTTTCATTGTACACATATTAACATATAATGAATTGCAATTTGATTTTTTAAATCTTAGGAATGACTAAGAATAATATTATGTCTGAAAGGAGGGATTTCAACAGTATGTAGACATAGGAAAGGAGAATAGGGATGGGTATTATGCAAATAGGCTTGTAACTGCCATTTTGAAGCATCCAATCGTTTTGATACATTTTATTGAAATTGGTAATGAGTTCCAAATTCTAATAGCACTAACAAAAAACAATCTAGAGGTCCTTTCATTTCATTTCAATTCATTTCATATTATTTCATTTTATTTCATTTCATTTCATTTTATTTCATTTCATTTAATTTCATTTCATGGCATTACATTTCTTTTCATTGCATTACATTTCATTTCATTTCATTACGTTTCATTTCATTTCATAACAATTCATTTCATTTCGTTACATTTCGTTACATTTCATTTCATTACATTTCATTTCATTTCATTTCATTTCATTACATTTCATTTCATTTCATTATATTTCATTTCTATTTGTTTAATTTCCTTTCATTTCATTCCATTTCATTACATTCCGTTTTGTGTCATATCGTTTCGTTTCATTTCGTTTCATCTCATTTTCGTTTCTCTGTTTATTTGGATATGATTTGTTTTTTGTTATATAATTTGTTTATTTTTTTTGTTTTTAAATCACTTCATTTCATATCAATTCTTTTCATTTTATTTCTATTAATTTGGTTTCATTTTATTTCATTTCATTTCTTTTCTTTATATTTTATTTCAGTTCATTTTATTTCTTTTCATTTTATTTAGTTTCATTTCATTTTACTTCATTTCATTTCATTTCAATTCGTTTCATTTCATCTCATTTCATTTCATTTCATTAGATCTCATATCTGTTCATTTCTTGTCATTTCTCTTCATATCATATTATTTCAATTTATTTCATTTCGTTTCTTTTCATTTAAATTCATCCAATTTCATCTCATTTCATTTCAATTCCTTTCATTTCATTTCAATTACTTTCCTTTCATTTCATTTTATTTTATTTCATGTCATTTTATTTCATTTCATTTCATTTTATTGCGTTTCATTTCATTTCATTACGTTTTATTTCATTTTATTACAATTCATTTCATTACATTTCATTTTGTAACATTTCAATACATTTAATTTCATTTCATTACATTTTAATTCATTACATTTCATTTCATTTCATTACGTTTCATTTCGAGAAAGTGCGTTTTCTTTGCTAAAATTAAGGAAAATATACACATAATTATATCTATTAAACATAAACCGGTGTGTCCCTGTAATATAGGTACATACCATATATACTAAAAATAACCGTGCAAGTGGAAAAATACATAATAATTAAAAAACACAAATTTCTTATAATTCGGAATTATACAATTTCAATTTAAATTTCAATCTCAATTTCAATTTCAATTTCAATTTCAGTTTCAATTTCAATTTCAATTTCAATTTCAATTTCAATTTCAATTTCAATTTCAATTTCAATTTCAATTTCAATTTCAATTTCAATTTCAATTTCAATTTCAATTTCAATTTCAATTTCAATTTCAATTTCAATTTCAATTTCAATTTCAATTTCAATTTCAATTTCAATTTCAATTTCAATTTCAATTTCAATTTCAATTTCAATTTCAATTTCAATTTCAATTTCAATTTCAATTTCAATTTCAATTTCAATTTCAATTTCAATTTCAATTTCAATTTCAATTTCAATTTCAATTTCAATTTCAATTTCAATTTCAATTTCAATTTCAATTTCAATTTCAATTTCAATTTCAATTTCAATTTCAATTTCAATTTCAATTTCAATTTCAATTTCAATTTCAATTTCAATTTCAATTTCAATTTCAATTTCAATTTCAATTTCAATTTCAATTTCAATTTCAATTTCAATTTCAATTTCAATTTCAATTTCAATTTCAATTTCAATTTCAATTTCAATTTCAATTTCAATTTCAATTTCAATTTCAATTTCAATTTCAATTTCAATTTCAATTTCAATTTCAATTTCAATTTCAATTTCAATTTCAATTTCAATTTCAATTTCAATTTCAATTTCAATTTCAATTTCAATTTCAATTTCAATTTCAATTTCAATTTCAATTTCAATTTCAATTTCAATTTCAATTTCAATTTCAATTTCAATTTCAATTTCAATTTCAATTTCAATTTCAATTTCAATTTCAATTTCAATTTCAATTTCAATTTCAATTTCAATTTCAATTTCAATTTCAATTTCAATTTCAATTTCAATTTCAATTTCAATTTCAATTTCAATTTCAATTTCAATTTCAATTTCAATTTCCATTTCAATTTCAATTTCAATTTCAATTTCAATTTCCATTTCAATTTCAATTTCAATTTTAATTTCAATTTCAATTATTTGTACATTGTACACATACTAACATATAATGAATTGCAATTTGATTTTTTAAATATTAGGAATGACTAAGAATAATATTATGTCTGAAAGGAGGGATTTCAACAGTATGTAGACATAGGTAAGGAGAATAGGGATGGGTATTATGCAAATAGGCTTGTAACTGCCATTTTGAAGCATCCAATCGTTTTGATACATTTTATTGAAATTGGTAATGAGTTCCAAATTCTAATAGCACTAACAAAAAACAATCTAGAGGTCCTTTCATTTCATTTCAATTCATTTCATATTATTTCATTTTATTTCATTTCATTTCATTTTATTTCATTTCATATAATTTCATTTCATGGCATTACATTTCTTTTCATTGCATTACATTTCATTTCTATTTGTTTAAATTCCTTTCATTTCATTCCATTCCGTTTTGTGTCATATCGTTTCGTTTCATTTCTTTTCATTTCATTTTCGTTTTTCGTTTCTCTGTTAATTTGGATATGATTTGTTTTTTGTTATATAATTTGTTTATTTTTTTTGTTTTTAAATCACTTCATTTCATTTCAATTCTTTTCATTTTATTTCTATTAATTTGGTTTCATTTTATTTCATTTCATTTCTTTTCCTTATATTTTATTTCAGTTCATTTCATTTCTTTTCATTTTTTTAGTTTCATTTCATTTAACTTCATTTCATTTCAATTCGTTTCATTTCATCTCATTTTATTTCATTTCATTTCATTAGATCTCATATCTGTTCATTTCTTGTCATTTCTCTTCATATCATTTCATTTCAATTTATTTCATTTCGTTTCTTTTCATTTCAATTCATCCAATTTCATCTCATTTCATTTCAATTCCTTTCATTTCATTTCAATTCCCTTCCTTTTATTTCATTTTATTTTATTTCATTTCATTTTAATGCGTTTCATTTCATTTCATTTTATTACAATTTAGTTCATTACATTTCATTTCATTTCATTACGTTTCATTTCGAGAAAGTGCGTTTTCTTTGCTAAAATTAAGGAAAATATACACATAAATATATCTATTAAACATAAACCGGTGTATCCCTATAATATAGGTACATATATACTAAATATAACCGTGCTAGTGGAAAAATACATAATAATTAAAAAACATAAATTCCTTATAATTCGGAATTATACAATTTCAATTTAAATTTCAATCTCAATTTCAATTTCAGTTTCAATTTCAATTTCAATTTCAATTTAAATTTCAATTTCAATTTCAATTTCAATTTCAATTTCAATTTCAATTTCAATTTCAATTTCAATTTCAATTTCAATTTCAATTTCAATTTCAATTTCAATTTCAATTTCAATTTCAATTTCAATTTCAATTTCAATTTCAATTTCAATTTCAATTTCAATTTCAATTTCAATTTCAATTTCAATTTCAATTTCAATTTCAACTTCAATTTCAATTTCAATTTCAATTTCAATTTCAATTTCAATTTCAATTTCAATTTCAATTTCAATTTCAATTTCAATTTCAATTTCAATTTCAATTTCAATTTCAATTTCAATTTCAATTTCAATTTCAATTTCAATTTCAATTTCAATTTCAATTTCAATTTCAATTTCAATTTCAATTTCAATTTCAATTTCAATTTCAATTTCAATTTCAATTTCAATTTCAATTTCAATTTCAATTTCAATTTCAATTTCCATTTCAATTTCAATTTCAATTTCAATTTCCATTTCAATTTCAATTTCAATTTCAATTTTAATTTCAATTTCAATTTCAATTTCAATTTCAATTTCAATTTCAATTTCAATTTCAATTTCAATTTCAATTTCAATTTCAATTTCAATTTCAGTTTCAATTTCAATTTCAATTTCAATTTCAATTTCAATTTCAATTTCAATTTCAATTTCAATTTCAATTTCAATTTCAATTTCAATTTCAATTTCAATTTCAATTTCAATTTCAATTTCAATTTCAATTTCAATTTCAATTTCAATATCAATTTCAATTTCAATTTCAAATTCAATTTCAATTTCAATTTCAGTTTAAATTGCAATTTCAATTTCAGTTTCAATTTCAAATTCAATTTCAGTTTCAATTTCAATTTCAATTATTTATCCGTACAGTAAGACACAGAGTCTTTTCATTGTACACATATTTACATATAATGAATTGCAATTTGATTTTTTAAATCTTAGGAATGACTAAGAATAATATTATGTCTGAAAGGAGGGATTTCAACAGTATGTAGACATAGGAAAGGAGAATAGGGATGGGTATTATGCAAATAGGCTTGTAACTGCCATTTTGAAGCATCCAATCGTTTTGATACATTTTATTGAAATTGGTAATGAGTTCCAAATTCTAATAGCACTAACAAAAAACAATCTAGAGGTCCTTTCATTTCATTTCAATTCATTTCATATTATTTCATTTTATTTCATTTCATTTCATTTTATTTCATTTCATTTAATTTCATTTCATGGCATTACATTTCTTTTCATTGCATTACATTTCATTTCATTGCATTACATTTCATTTCATTTCATTACGTTTTATTTCATTTCATCACAATTCATTTCATTTCGTTACATTTCATTTCATTTCACTATATTTAATTTCTATTTGCTTAATTTTCTTTCATTTCATTACATTCCGTTTTGTGTCATATCGTTTCGTTTCATTTCTTTTCATTTCATTTTCGTTTTTCGTTTCTCTATTTATTTGGATATGATTTGTTTTTTGTTATATAATTTGTTTATTTTTTTTGTTTTTAAATCACTTAATCATATCAATTCTTTTCATTTTATTTCTATTAATTTGGTTTCATTTTATTTCATTTCATTTCTTTTCTTTATATTTTATTTCAGTTCATTTTATTTCTTTTCATTTTATTTAGTTTCATTTCATTTTACTTCATTTCATTTCATATCAATTCGTTTCATTTCATTAGATCTCATATCTGTTCATTTCTTGTCACTTCTCTTCATATCATTTCATTTCAATTTATTTCATTTCGTTTCTTTTCATTTCAATTCATTCAATTTCATCTCATTTCATTTCAATTCCTTTCAATTCATTTCAATTCCTTTCCTTTTATTTCATTTTATTTTATTTCATTTCATTTTATTTTATTTCATTTCATTTCATTTTATTGCGTTTTATTTCATTTCATTACGTTTCATTTCATTTTATTACAATTCATTTCATTACATTTCTTTTTGTTACATTTCATAACATTTAATTTCATTTCATTTCATTACGTTTCATTTCGATACAATTCATTACATTTCATTTCATTTCATTACGTTTCATTTCGATACAGTTCATTTCACTTCATTACATTTCATTTCATTACATTTCATTTCATTTCATTACATTTCATTTCATTACATTTCATCTCATTACATTTCATTTCATTACATTTCATCTCATTACATTTCATTTCATTACATTTCATTTCATTTCATTACATTTCATTTCATTTCATTACATTTCATTTCATTTCATTACATTTCATTTCATTACATTTAATTTCATTCCATTACATTTAATTTCATTTTATTTTACTTCATTTTATTTTATTTCGTTTCATTTCATTTATTTCGTTTCATTCAATTGTATTTTTCGTTTCACTGTTTATTTGAAAGGGTTTTTGCTTTCTGTTATATATTTTATTTAATATTGTTTGTTATCAAATTATTTCATTTCGTTTCATTTCGCTTCGTTTCATTTCATTTCGATTTCGTTTTTCGTTTCTCTGTTTATTTGGATATGATGTGTGGTTTTGTTGTATAATTTGTTTATTTTTAGTTTTCAATTCATTTCATTTCATTTCAACTCTATTTAATTTATTTCAATTCATTTCATATCATTTCGTTTCATTTCATTTCAATTGATTTTCGTTTTTAGTCTCTCTGTTTATTTGGAAATGATTTGTTATTTTGTTATATATTTTTTTTATTTTCATTTAATTTTATTTCATTTCATCCCGTTTCCGATCATTTTCTTTTATTTTATTTTATTTCACTTCGTTTCATTTCATCTCACTGCATTTCAATTCAGTTCATTTCATTTCACTGCATTTCATTTCATTTCACTGCATTACATTTCATTTCATTTTGTTTTACGTTTCTTTGTTTATTTGAAAATGATTTGGTTTTATGTTCTATATTTTGTTTATTTTTGTTTGTTTTCAATTCATTTCATTTCATTTTAGTTTTTCGTTTAACTGTTTTTGTGCAAATGATTTGGTTTTTTATTATAAATTTTGTTAATGTTTAATTGTTTTCATTTCGTTTCATTTCATCTTATTTCATTTCATCTCATTTGATTCCATTTCCCTTCACTTTATTTCTTTCCATTTCATTCTATTTCATTACATTTCGTTTCATTTCATTTCAGCTCAATTCATTTCATTTCACTTCATTTTATTTCTTTCCATTTCATTTTATTTCATTTCGTTTCTTTTCATTTCAATTCATCTAATTTCTTTTTATTTCATTTCATTTTATTTAATTTCATTACATTTCATTTAATTTCATTACATTTCGTTTATTTTAATTACATTTCGTTTAATTTCATTTCATTTCAATTCTTTTTAATTCATTTCAATTCATTTCATGTCATTTCGTTTCATTTCATTTCATTTTATTTTGGTTTTTCGTCTTTTTGTTTATTTGCAAATGATTTGGTTTTTTGTTATATATTTTTTGTTTTCATTTATTTTTATTTCATTTCGTCTCATTTCAGTTCTTTTTATTTTATTTTAATTCATTTCATTTCGTTTTCGTTTTTCGTTTCTCTGTTTTATTTGGAAATGATTTGGTTTTTTGTTACATAATTTATTTATTTTTGTTTGCTTTCAATTCGTTTCACTTTATTTCATTTCGTTTCATTCCATTTCATTACATTTCGTTCTATTTCATTACATTTCATTTCATTTCATTTCCTTTCATATCAATTCATTTCATTTCATTTTATTTCAATTCAGTTCATTTCATTTCATTTAATTTCATTGCATTACATTTAATTTCACTGCATTACATTTCATTTCATTACATTTCATTTCATTTCATTACATTTCATTTCATTTCATTACATTTCATTTCATTTCATTACATTTCATTTCATTACATTTCTTTTCAGTACATTTCATTTCATTACGTTAAATTTAATTTCATTTTATTTCGTTTCGTTTCATTTAATTGCATTTTTCGTTTCTCTGTTTAGTTGAAAGTGATTTTGTTTTTTGTTATATTATTTGTTTATTGTTCATTTCGTTTCATTTCATTTTCGTTTTTCGTTTTACTGTTTCTTTGGAAATGATTTGGTTTTTTGTTATATAATTTGTTTATTTTTGTTCGCTTTCAAATCGTTTCACTTCATTTCATTTCGTTTCATTTCATCTCATTGCATTTCATTTCGTCTCATTTCATTTCCTTTCTCTACTTATCATTTCATTTCAATTCATCTCATTTTGTTTTTTTTTTTTCATTTTAGTTCATCTAATTTCGTCTAATTTCATTTCATTTCATTCATTTCAATTCATTTTAGTTCGTCTCAGCTCATTTCATGTCATTTCGTTTCATATCATCTCATTTTATTTTCCCTTCATTTTACTTCATTTCTTTCATTTCACTGCATTTCAATTTATTTCACTGCATTTCAATTCATTTCACTGCATTTCAATTCATTTCATTACATTTCACTGAATTTCACTTCATTTCATTTCATTTCATTTCGTTTCATTTCGTTTTCGTTTCTCTGAATATCTGGAAATGATTTGGTTTTATGTTCTTTATTTTGTTTATTTGTGTTTAATTCCATTTCATTTCATTTTCAATCATTACAAATCATTTCATTTCGTTTAACTTCATTTCATTTAGTTTCAGTACATTTCATTTCACTTTCGTTTTTCATTTCTCTGTTTATTTGGAAATGATTTGGTTTTGTGTTATATAATTTGTTTATTTTTATTTGTTTTAATTTCATTTCATTTCATTTCCTTTTATTCATTTCTTTTCATTTTATTTCAATTTATTCAATTCATTTCGTTTCATTTCATTTCATCTCATTTAATTTCATTTCACTTCATTTCATTTCTTTCCATTTTATTTTACTTCATTTCATTTCGTTTCATTTCATTTTCGTTTTTCGTTTCTCTGTTTATTGCGTGTATGATTTATTTTTTTTGTAATATAATTTGTTTATTTTTGTTTTGTTTTCAATTCATTTCGTTTCATTTCACCTCTTTTCATTTCATTTCATTTTATCTCATTTCATTTCAATTCATTTCATCTCATTTCATTTCAATTCCTTTCATTACATTTCAAATCTTTTCATTTCATTTAATTTTATTTCAATTCATTTCCTTTTATTACATTTCATTTAATTTAATTTCATTGCATTACATTTCATTTCATTGCATTTCATTTCATTTCATTGCATTACATTTCATTTCATTGCATTTCACTATATTTCATTACCTATTGTTTAATTTCATTTCATTTCATTCCATTTCATTACGTTCCGCTTCGTTTCATCTCATTTCGTTTCATTTCATTTCGTGTCATTTCATTTTCGTTTTTCGTTTCTGTTTATTTGGATAAGATTTGTTTTTTGTTATATAATTTGTTAATTTGTTTGTTTTAGTTCCATTCATTTCATTTCAAATCGTTTCAATTTATTTCATTTCATTTTGTTTCATTTCATTTCATTTCATTTTGTTTGATTTAATTTCGTTTCATTTCTTTTATTTTCTTTATATTTCACTTCACTTCCTTTTATTTCAGTTCATTTTATATCATTTTATTTAATTTCATTTCATTTTACTTCATTTCATTTAATTTATTTTCATTTAAATTCATTTCATTTTATTTCAGTTCGTTTCAATTAATTTTTTTTTAATTTCATTTCATTTTACTTCATTTCATTTCATTTCGTATCATTTCATTTCATTTTATTTCATTTCATTTCATTTCATTTCAATTCATTTCATTTCAATGCATTTCATTTCAATTCATTTCATTTCAATTCAGTTCATTTGATTTTATATCATTTCATTTCATTTATTTTCATTTCATTGCAATACATTTCATTTCATTGCCTTACATTTTATTTCGTTGCTTTACATTTCATTTCATTTCATTTCATTACGTTTCATTTCATTTCATTACGTTCCATTTCATTTCATTACATTTCATTTCATTACGTTTCATTTCATTTCATTGCATTTCCTTTCACTACATTTCATTGCATTTCAGTTCATTACATTTCATCTCATTTCATTACATTTCATTTCATTTCATTTTATTCCATTTCATTACATTTCATTCTATTTCATTACATTTCATTTCATTTCATTTTAGTTCGTTTCATTTCATTTTATTTCGTTAAATTTTATTTGTATTTTTCGTTTCTCTGTTTATTAGAAAGTGATTTTGTTGTTTGTTATATTATTTGTTTATTGTTGGGTAATTTCGTCTGATTTCATTTCGTTTCACTGTTTATTTGGAAATGATTTGGTTTTTTGTTATATAATTTATTTATTTTTGTTTGCTTTCAAATCGTTTCATTTCATTTCGTTTCATTTCATCTCATTGCATTTCATTTCTCTACTAATCACTTCATTTCAATTCACCTCATTTCGTTTCTTTTCATTTTAGTTCATCTAATTTCGTTTCATTTCATTTCAATTCATTTTATTTCGTTTCTATTCATTTCATGTTATTTCGTTTCATTTCACTTCATTTAATTTTCGCTTCATTTTACCTCACTTCTTTCATTTCATTTCACTGCATTTCAATTCATTTCATTTCATTTTCGTTTCTTTGTTTATTTGGAAATGCTTTGGTTTTATGCTGTATATTTTGTTTATTTTTATTTGTTTTCATTTCATTTCAATTCATTTCATTTCATTTCACTGCATTTCAATTCCTTTCATTTCATTTCACAGAATTCCACTTCATTTCATTTCATTTCATTTTCATTTTTCTGCCTATTTGCAAATTATTTTTTTTGTTATATAATTTGTTTATTTTTATTTGTTTTCATTTCATTTCATATCATTTCCTTTCAATTCGTTTCATTTAATTTCTTTTCATTTCATTTGATTTTATATCATTTCATTTCATTGCTTTACATAACATTTCATTTCATTACGTTTCATTTCATTTCATTACATTTCATTTCATTTCATTACATTTCATTTCATTTCATTACATTTCATTTCATTTCATTTCATTTCATTCCATTTCATTACATTTCGTTCTATTTCATTACATTTCATTTCATTTCATTTCCTTTCATATCAAATCATTTCATTTCATTTTAGTTCATTGCATTACATTTAATTTCACTGCATTACATTTCATTTCATTTCATTACACTTCATTTCATTACACTTCATTGTTTATTTTTATTTGTTTTCATTTCATTTCAATTCATTTCATTTCATTTCACTGCATTTCAATTCCTTTCATTTCATTTCACAGAATTCCACTTCATTTCATTTCATTTCATTTTCATTTTTCTGTCTATTTGCAAATTATTTTTTGTGTTATATAATTTGTTTATTTTTATTTGTTTTCATTTCATTTCATATCATTTCATTTCAATTCGTTTCATTTAATTTCTTTTCATTTCATTTGATTTTATATCATTTCATTTTATTTAATTTCATTTCATTGCAATACATTTCATTTCATTGCTTTACATAACATTTCATTTCATTACGTTTCATTTCATTTCATTACATTTCATTTCATTTCATTACATTTCATTTCATTTCATTTCAATTCATTTCATTTCAATTCATTTCATTTCAATTCATTTCATTTCAATTCATTTCATTTCAATTCAGTTCATTTGATTTTATATCATTTCATTTCATTTATTTTCATTTCATTGCAATACATTTCATTTCATTGCCTTACATTTTATTTCGTTGCTTTACATTTCATTTCATTTCATTTCATTACGTTTCATTTCATTTCATTACGTTCCATTTCATTTCATTACATTTCATTTCATTACGTTTCATTTCATTTCATTGCATTTCATTTCATTACATTTCATCTCATTTCATTACATTTCATTTCATTTCATTTCATTACGTTCCATTTCATTTCATTACATTTCATTTCATTACGTTTCATTTCATTTCATTGCATTTCCTTTCACTACATTTCATTGCATTTCATTTCATTACATTTCATCTCATTTCATTACATTTCATTTCATTTCATTTTATTCCATTTCATTACATTTCATTCTATTTCATTACATTTCATTTCATTTCATTTTAGTTCGTTTCATTTCATTTTATTTCGTTAAATTTTATTTGTATTTTTCGTTTCTCTGTTTATTAGAAAGTGATTTTGTTGTTTGTTATATTATTTGTTTATTGTTGGGTAATTTCGTCTGATTTCATTTCGTTTCACTGTTTATTTGGAAATGATTTGGTTTTTTGTTATATAATTTATTTATTTTTGTTTGCTTTCAAATCGTTTCATTTCATTTCGTTTCATTTCATCTCATTGCATTTCATTTCTCTACTAATCACTTCATTTCAATTCACCTCATTTCGTTTCTTTTCATTTTAGTTCATCTAATTTCGTTTCATTTCATTTCAATTCATTTTATTTCGTTTCTATTCATTTCATGTTATTTCGTTTCATTTCACTTCATTTAATTTTCGCTTCATTTTACCTCACTTCTTTCATTTCATTTCACTGCATTTCAATTCATTTCATTTCATTTTCGTTTCTTTGTTTATTTGGAAATGCTTTGGTTTTATGCTGTATATTTTGTTTATTTTTATTTGTTTTCATTTCATTTCAATTCATTTCATTTCATTTCACTGCATTTCAATTCCTTTCATTTCATTTCACAGAATTCCACTTCATTTCATTTCATTTCATTTTCATTTTTCTGCCTATTTGCAAATTATTTTTTTTGTTATATAATTTGTTTATTTTTATTTGTTTTCATTTCATTTCATATCATTTCCTTTCAATTCGTTTCATTTAATTTCTTTTCATTTCATTTGATTTTATATCATTTCATTTCATTTAATTTCATTTCATTGCAATACATTTCATTTCATTGCTTTACATAACATTTCATTTCATTACGTTTCATTTCATTTCATTACATTTCATTTCATTTCATTACATTTCATTTCATTTCATTACATTTCATTTCATTTCATTTCATTCCATTTCATTACATTTCGTTCTATTTCATTACATTTCATTTCATTTCATTTCCTTTCATATCAAATCATTTCATTTCATTTTAGTTCATTGCATTACATTTAATTTCACTGCATTACATTTCATTTCATTTCATTACACTTCATTTCATTACACTTCATTGTTTATTTTTATTTGTTTTCATTTCATTTCAATTCATTTCATTTCATTTCACTGCATTTCAATTCCTTTCATTTCATTTCACAGAATTCCACTTCATTTCATTTCATTTCATTTTCATTTTTCTGTCTATTTGCAAATTATTTTTTTTGTTATATAATTTGTTTATTTTTATTTGTTTTCATTTCATTTCATATCATTTCATTTCAATTCGTTTCATTTAATTTCTTTTCATTTCATTTGATTTTATATCATTTCATTTCATTTAATTTCATTTCATTGCAATACATTTCATTTCATTGCTTTACATAACATTTCATTTCATTACGTTTCATTTCATTTCATTACATTTCATTTCATTTCATTACATTTCATTTCATTTCATTTCAATTCATTTCATTTCAATTCATTTCATTTCAATTCATTTCATTTCATTTCAATTCATTTCATTTCAATTCAGTTCATTTGATTTTATATCATTTCATTTCATTTATTTTCATTTCATTGCAATACATTTCATTTCATTGCCTTACATTTTATTTCGTTGCTTTACATTTCATTTCATTTCATTTCATTACGTTTCATTTCATTTCATTACGTTCCATTTCATTTCATTACATTTCATTTCATTACGTTTCATTTCATTTCATTGCATTTCCTTTCACTACATTTCATTGCATTTCATTTCATTACATTTCATCTCATTTCATTACATTTCATTTCATTTCATTTTATTCCATTTCATTACATTTCATTCTATTTCATTACATTTCATTTCATTTCATTTTAGTTCGTTTCATTTCATTTTATTTCGTTAAATTTTATTTGTATTTTTCGTTTCTCTGTTTATTAGAAAGTGATTTTGTTGTTTGTTATATTATTTGTTTATTGTTGGGTAATTTCGTCTGATTTCATTTCGTTTCACTGTTTATTTGGAAATGATTTGGTTTTTTGTTATATAATTTATTTCTTTTTGTTTGCTTTCAAATCGTTTCATTTCATTTCGTTTCATTTCATCTCATTGCATTTCATTTCTCTACTAATCACTTCATTTCAATTCACCTCATTTCGTTTCTTTTCATTTTAGTTCATCTAATTTCGTTTCATTTCATTTCAATTCATTTTATTTCGTTTCTATTCATTTCATGTTATTTCGTTTCATTTCACTTCATTTAATTTTCGCTTCATTTTACCTCACTTCTTTCATTTCATTTCACTGCATTTCAATTCATTTCATTTCATTTTCGTTTCTTTGTTTATTTGGAAATGCTTTGGTTTTATGCTGTATATTTTGTTTATTTTTATTTGTTTTCATTTCATTTCAATTCATTTCATTTCATTTCACTGCATTTCAATTCCTTTCATTTTATTTCACAGAATTCCACTTCATTTCATTTCATTTCATTTTCATTTTTCTGTCTATTTGCAAATTATTTTTTTTGTTATATAATTTGTTTATTTTTATTTGTTTTCATTTCATTTCATATCATTTCATTTCAATTCGTTTCATTTAATTTCTTTTCATTTCATTTGATTTTATATCATTTCATTTCATTTAATTTCATTTCATTGCAATACATTTCATTTCATTGCTTTACATAACATTTCATTTCATTACGTTTCATTTCATTTCATTACATTTCATTTCATTTCATTACATTTCATTTCATTTCATTTCATTCCATTTCATTACATTTCGTTCTATTTCATTACATTTCATTTCATTTCATTTCCTTTCATATCAAATCATTTCATTTCATTTTAGTTCATTGCATTACATTTAATTTCACTACATTACATTTCATTTCATTTCATTACACTTCATTGTTTATTTTTATTTGTTTTCATTTCATTTCAATTCATTTCATTTCATTTCACTGCATTTCAATTCCTTTCATTTCATTTCACAGAATTCCACTTCATTTCATTTCATTTCATTTTCATTTTTCTGTCTATTTGCAAATTATTTTTTTTGTTATATAATTTGTTTATTTTTATTTGTTGTCATTTCATTTCATATCATTTCATTTCAATTCGTTTCATTTAATTTCTTTTCATTTCATTTGATTTTATATCATTTCATTTCATTTAATTTCATTTCATTGCAATACATTTCATTTCATTGCTTTACATAACATTTCATTTCATTACGTTTCATTTCATTTCATTACATTTCATTTCATTTCATTACATTTCATTTCATTCCATTTCATTACATTTCGTTCTATTTCATTACATTTCATTTCATTTCATTTCATTTCCTTTCATATCAAATCATTTCATTTCATTTTAGTTCATTGCATTACATTTAATTTCACTGCATTACATTTCATTTCATTTCATTACACTTCATTTCATTTCATTACACTTCATTACATTTCATTTAATTTCATTACATTTCTTTTCAGTACATTTCATTTCGTTACGTTAAATTTAATTTCATTTTATTTCGTTTCGTTTCGTTTCATTTAATTGTATTTTTCGTTTCTCTGTTTATTTGAAAGTGATTTTGTTTTTTGTTATATTATTTGTTTATTGTTGTGTAATTATATTTCATTTCGTTTCATTTCATTTTCGTTTTTCGTTTTACTGTTTCTTTGGAAATGATTTGGTTTTTTGTTATATAATTTCTTTATTTTTGTTTGCTTTCAAATCGTTTCACTTCATTTCATTTCGTTTCATTTCATCTCATTGCATTTCATTTCATCTCATTTCATTTCAATTCTCTACTTATCATTTCATTTCAATTCATCTCTTGCCGTTTCTTTTCATTTTGGTTGATCTAATTTCGTTTCATTTCATTTCATTTCAATTCATTTTAGTTCGTTTCTATTCATTTCATGTTGTTTCGTTTCATTTATTTTTATTTTATTTTTGTTTTTGTCTCTCGGTTTATTTAGAAATGATTTGGTTTTTTGTTATATATTCTTTTTTTTCATTTAATTTTATTTCATTTCATCTCATTTCAGTTCATTTTATTTTATTTCATCTCATTTCATTTCATTTCAATTCCTTTCATATCAATTCATTTAATTTCATCTCTTTTCCTTTCATTTCATTTCGTCTCATTTCATTTCATTTCATTTCCTTTCATTTCATTTCATTTCATTTCATTTTATTTCAATTCACTTCATTTCAATTTATTTCATTTCATTTATTTTAATTCATTGCATTACATTTAATTTCACTGCATTACATTTCATTTTATTTCATTTCATTACGTTTCATTTCATTTCATTTCTTTACATTTCATTTCATTTCTTTACACTTCATTACATTTCATTTCATTTCATTTCATTACATTTCTTTTCAGTACATTTTATTTCATTACGTTAAATTTCATTTCATTTTCTTTCGTTTCATTTCATTTCATTTCATTTCACTGAATTTCACTTCATTTCATTTTCGTTTCTTTGTGTACTTGGAAATGATTTGGTTTTATGTTATATATTTTGTTCATTTTTGTTTGTTTCCATTTTATTTCATTTTCAATCATTTCATATCTTTTCGTTTAACTTCTTTTCATTTAGTTTCAGTTCATTTCATTTCACTTTCGTTTTTCATTTCTATGTTTATTTGGAAATGATTTGGTTTTTTGTTATACAATTTATTTCTTATTGTTTGCTTTCAAATCGTTTCACTTCATTTCATTTCGTTTCATTTCATCTCATTGCATTTCATTTCATCTCATTTCATTTCACTTCTCTACTTATCATTTCATTTCAATTCATCTCATTTCATTTCTTTTCATTTTAGTTCATCTTATTTTTTTTTATTTCATTTAATTTCATTTCAATTCATTTTAGTTCGTTTCAATTCATTCCATGTCATTTCGTTTCATTTCATTTCATTTTATTTTCTCTTCGTTTTACTTCATTTTTTTCATTTAGTTTAATTTCATTTCACTACATTTCAATTCATTTCATTTCACTGCATTTCAATTCATTTTATTTCACTGCATTTCAATTCATTTCATTTCATTTGACTGAATTTCACTTCATTTCATTTCATTTTATTTTCGTTTCTTTGTTTGTTTGGAAATGATTTGGTTTTATGTTATATATTTTGTTTAATTTTGTTTGTTTCCATTTCATTTCATTTTCAATCATTCCAAATCATTTCATTTCATTTCGTTTAACCTCATTTCATTTAGTTTCAGTTTACTTCATTTCACTTTCGTTTTTCATTTCTCTGTTTATTTGGAAATGATTTGGTTTTTTGTTATATAATTTGTTTATTTTTATTTGTTTTAATTTCATTTAATTTCAATTCGTTTCATTTCATTTCTTTTCATTTCATTTCACTTAATTTAATTTAATTTCGATTATTCATTTCATTTCATTTGTTTTCATTTCATTTCAATTCATTTCCTCTCAATTCATTGCAATTCCTTTCATTTCATTTCAATTCATTTCCTCTCAATTCATTTCAATTCCTTTCATTTCATTTCAATTCATTTCATTTTATTTCATTTCATTTTATTTCATTTCATTTCAATTCCTTTCATTTCATTTTAATTCATTTCATTTTATTTCATTTCATTTCATTTCATTTAATTTAATTTCATTTCATTGCATTACATTTCATTTCATTGCTTTACATGTCATTTCATTTCATTACGTTTCATTTCATTTCATTACGTTCCATTTCATTTAATTACATTTCGTTTCATTACATTTCATTACGTTTCATTTCATTTTATTTTATTTCATTTTAATTAGTTTCATTTCATTTTCTTTCGTTTAACTTAATTGTATTTTGCGTTTCTCTGTTTATTTGAAAGTGATTTTGCTTTTTGTTATATATCTTATTTAATATTGTTTGTTTTCAAATTATTTCTTTTCGTTTCGTTTCTTTTCGATTCATTTCATTTTCGTTTTTCGTTTCGATAATTTTTAATTGTTTTCTTTAAATTTCGTTTAATTTTATTTCATTTCTTTTCGTTATATTTCAACTCATCTAATTTCATTTCATTTCATTTTATTTCATTTCATTTCTTTTCATTTTAGTTCTTGTTTTTTATTTCAAATCATTTCATGTCATTTCGCTTCCATTCATTTCATTTTATATTCGTTTTTCGTCTCTCTGTTTATTTGGAAATGATTTGGTTTTTTGTTACATATTATTTTTTTTTTTTCATTTATTTGTATTTCATTTCATCTCATTTCTGTTCATTTTATTTTATTTTAATTCATTTCATTTCATTTCATTTCGTTTTATTTTGTATACGTTTTTCGTTTCTCTGTTTATTTGGAAGTGATTTGGTTTTTTGTTATATAATTTGTTTATTTTTGTTAGCTTTCAAATCGTTTCACTTCATTTCATTTCGTTTCATTTCATCTCATTGCATTTCATTTCATATCATTTCATATCATTTCAATTCATTTCATTTCATTTCGTTTCTTTCATTTCATTTCATTTCATTTCATTTCATTTCATTTCATTTCTTTTCATTTCAATTCTTTTTTTTATTTCATCTCATTTCTTGTCATTTCGCTTCGTTTCATTTTATATTCGTTTTTGGTCTCTCTGTTTATTTGGAAATGATTTGGTTTTTTGTTAAATATTATTTTTTTTCATTAATTTGTATTTCATTTCATCTCATTTCTGTTCATTTTAATTTATTTTAATTCATATCATTTCATTTCATTTCATATCATTTCATTTCATTTCATTTTATTTCATTTCATTTCATTTCATTTCAATACATTACACTTCATTTCATTGCATTACATTTCATTTCATTTCATTTTGTTTCATTTTATTTCATTATGTTTCGTTTTTGGTTATATATTTTATATAATATTGTTTTAATATTGTTTGTTTTTCGCTTCTCTTTCTATTTGGAAACGATTTGGTTTTTTGTTATATAATTTGTTAATTTACATTTGTTTTCATTTCATTTCTTATAATTTCATATCAATTAGTTTCATTTCATTTCTTTTCATTTCATTTCACTTAATTTCATTTAATTTCGTTTCATTTGATTTCATTTCATTTCGGTCGTTTTCATTTCATTTTATTGCTTAACATTTCATTTCAGTTCATTAAGTTCCATTTCATTTCATTCCATTTCATTTCATTATGATACATTACGTTTCATTCCATTTCATTACATTTCGTTCTATTTCATTTCATTTCATTTTAGTTCGTTTCGCTTAATTTTATTTCTTTTCATTTAATTGTATTTTTCGTTTCTCTGTTTATTTGAAATTGATTTTGCTTTTTGTTATATATCTTATTAAAAATTGTTTGTTTTCAAATTATTTCATTTCGTTTCGTTTCATTTCGTTTCATTTCATTTTCGTTTTTCGTTTCGATAATTTTTAAAAAATATATTTTCATTTCATTTAAATTCATTTCATTTCATTTTATTACATTTCAATTCATCTAATTTCATTTCATTTCATTTCATTTCTCTACTTATCATTTCATTTCAATTCATCTCATTTTGTTTCTTTTCATTTTAGTTCATCTAATTTCGTTTCATTTCATTTCACTTCATTTTATTTCGTTTCAATGCATTTTATGTCATTTCATTTTATTTTCGCTTCATTTTACTTCATTTCTTCCTTTTCAATTCATTTCATTTCATTTCACTGAATTTCACTTCATTTCATTTTCGTTTCTTTGTTTATTTGGAAATGATTTAGTTTTATGTTATTTATTTTGTTTATTTTTGTTTGTTTCCATTTTATTTCATTTTCAATCATTCCAAATCATTTCATATCGTTTAACTGCTTTTCATTTAGTTTCAGTTCATTTCATTTCACTTTCGTTTTTCATTTCTCTGTTTATTTGGAAATAATTTGGTTTTTTGTTATATAATTTGTTTATTTTTATTTGTTTTCATTTCATTTCATTTCATATCCTTTCATCTCAATTCGTTTCTTTTCATTTCTTTTTATTTCATTTCACTTAATTTCATTTAATTTCATTTCATTTGTTTTCATTTCAATTCAATTCATTTCATTTGATTTTATATCATTTCATTTCATTTATTTTCATTTCATTGCAATACATTTCATTTCATTGCTTTACATGTCATTTCATTTCATTACGTTTCATTTCATTTCATTACGTTCCATTTCATTTCATTACATTTCATTTTATTACGTTTCATTTCATTTCATTGCATTTCATTTCATTACATTTCATCTCATTTCATTACATTTCATTTCATTTCATTTCATTTCATTTCATTCCATTTCATTACATTTCGTTCTATTTCATTACATTTCATTTCATTTCATTTTAGTTCGTTTCTTTTCATTTTATTTCGTTAAATTTAATTGTATTTTTCGTTTCTCTTTTTATTTGAAGGTGATTTTGCTTTTTATTATATACCTTATTTAATATTGTTTGTTTTAAAGTTATTTCATTTCATTTCATTTCAATTCTATTTAATTCACTTCATGTCATTTCGTTTCATTTCATTTCATTTTATTTTTGTTTTTGGTCTCTCTGCTTATTTAGTAATGATTTGGTTTTTTGTTATGTATTCTTTTTATTTTCATTTAATTTTATTTCATTTCATCTCATTTCAGTTCATATTTTTTTATTTCATCTCATTTCATTTCATTTCATTTCAATTCCTTTCATTTCAATCCATTTCATTTCATCTCATTTCCTTTCATTTCATTTCGTCTCATTTCATTTCATTTCATTTCATTTCATATCAATTCATTTCATTTCTTTTATTTCAATTCATTTCATTGCATTTTATTTAATTTCATTGCAACACATTTAATTTCACTGCATTATATTTCATTTGATTGCATTTTATTTCAATTCATTGCGTTTCATTTCATTTCATTACGTTTCATTTCATTTCATTACATTTCATTTCATTTCATTACATTTCATTTCATTTCATTACATTTCATTTCAGTATATTTCATTTCATTTCATTACATTTCTTTTCAGTACATTTCATTTCATTACGTTAAATTTCATTTCATTTTATTTCGTTTCATTTCATTTCATTTCGTTTCATTTAATTGTATTTTTCGTTTCTCTGTTTATTTGAAAGTGGTTTTGTTTTTTGTTATATTATTTGTTTATTGTTGTGTAATTTCATTCCATTTCGTTTCATTTCATTTCGTTTCATTTTATTTTCGTTTTTCGTTTTACTGTTTATTTGGAAATGATTTGGTTTTTTGTTATATAATTTGTTTATTTTTGTTTGCTTTCAAATCGTTTCATTTCATTTCATTTCGTTTCATTGCATCTCATAGTATTTCATTTCATCTCTGTTGAAGACATAAGCGAAGACCTCATCGAATTATAAATTTTAGAAATATATATATATAAAATTTCTCAAACCAAAAATGTAATACTGAATTACTTACTCACCATGAATGTACTAATAATTAAAATACTTACCAGCAACCCTACTTCCGTTTCTACAGAAAGGGGAAATCAAAACAAAAATGTTTAAATATGTATGTATTAGTAATTTTTAGTCAAAATAATTTTCGCTCGCTCGAACTGCTGGTTGTGTTATAAATAAATTATAAATATATAAATAAATTATAGAGGAATCATATAAACCCCTGTAAAATTAAAGTTTCAAATAATGAAAATAAATTAAATTTTGTGAAAACTGTTTGATGAAAAAACAAAGTGTTTTTAGTTAAAACGGAAAACAATAAATAAATACAGCAAGTAGCTGATATTTATACATGGTGCCGAAACCAGTTTGTCGGAAAAGAACCGCGAACACCAAAACTCAATAAAATAGTGCAAATTAATAAAATTAAATAAAATTAAAACAAAATTAAACGCGAGCACCGTAGCAAAACATAGCGAGCGAAAAGTGCATACTCGTAACTCGGGCGGTTTAAAAAAAGAAAAAATTAAAAATTAAAAATTAAAAAGTTTAATGCTAAATAATAAAAAAAAAAAAGTATAGTGCTATACAATTTAGAAACCACAAAATAAACGTTGCTGGTGCTGTAAAAACAAAAAAAAAGAGAGTAATGTGCGGTAGAAAATAAACAACAATACCTTATATACATACATAAAATTAAAATAAACCGCTCAAGTGACAAAACAGAAAACTAAGTGAAATAAAAAAGTGGAACCAAAAAAAATTTATATATACATACACTATATATATACATATATATTGAAAGCGCCGGATGAAAATAAATACACATACATACACATAGTGAAAGTGCTGTGCGGCAAAATAACAAAATTAAAAACCGTATATAAGCAATTAAATAGATAATTAAAAAAATAATTTTTTTAAAGCATACAAATAAAAAATATATACATATATAAATACTTAGTAATTAGTTTTAATAATTAATAATATAAACAAAGAAAATATATATTTTATATATATATATATACATATATACGTGTACATACACACGTACACAAGTGCATACCTACATACGGTAGAAAAATAAAAATTTATATATATACATAAAAATTAAAAACCCAAAAAAAAAATAAAATTTTTATATACATATACATATATATGAAAATATATTCATACAAATATACAAAAAGACATAAAAAGCAGTGAAAAAAATACATACATAGCAACATACATAAAAAAAGGAAAAAGAATTAAATAAGATTTGAAAAAAATATATATACAAAAGTTAACAAACAGTGCACATACATATTTACATAAAAAAAGGTGTAAAAATCAAATAAGATTAAAATTTTTTTTTATATTAAAACAAAAAAAGCAAAAACGAGCACAGCACATACACGTACATACAGCAGCAGTCCAAGCCACAATCAATACCTCATCACCACAGGAACAGAAGCACTACGCAGAAGACAACACCTACGTATATAAACTCTCCTTTTTATATACGCCAACTGGTCCAAAAAGACATTCGAAAAGGACCAGAATCGGGCCAGTTGCCCTCTCATACATCCTCCCAATTATATATATACTCTCTGTATATACACCCCAACTGAGCCGAAACTCATTCCCACGGGCCCAGAATTGGACCAGTGTGAGCACATTACACTGCCCAAAGTCACCACCGCATAGCAAGTCACCGCTACCCAACCGTGGTACATGTACCATATATACATACACATATATACATAAAGTGGTTTTTTCAAATTCCGGCAATTTCCACTTCTTCGCTATTTACAATAGCAAGCGGGCAAAGGCACGTATGTACATGAGTATACCAGTATACAAACAAGGTATAACAAAAACCCAGTAAACATTTATACATTTCTGTGCTCAGACGCGCTGAGACAGTACAGTACCCCACATAAAAGCTTCACACTAAATAAATTAAATAATAATAATATATATACATAGATATATATAAATATAAATAAATATTTTATAATAAAATTTTATGAAATCAATATCTCACAATGGAGGATAAAATGGAGAAGCCCCAATCACTCCACCCCCTTACAGGACCTCGAACTCGCTCGAAATCCCAGGCGGAAGAAGAGGAATTCTCCCAGCTGCATAAAAAATTTTTATATGAGCTATCCAGGATGGAAAAATTCTGCGGTAAATGGTGGAACACCAGTGAAGAGACCCATTCCGAAGCAGCGCTTAAAATTTTCAAGGACCATCTTTAAAGGCACATGGAACTAGTGGAGGCAGCCAACTAAAACCTACAGATGAGCAACGTGGAGGACGAAAAGACACGCTCAGCATGCGCAGAGGCCTACGAGACCACAAAAGACAACGCAATGCTCACGAAAATCAGGATAAGTGAGTTACTTGACCAAATCCAACAAAATATGGATTCCTCCCGGTCAATCACCCCCATCACAAAGATGCCCCCCCCCCCCAACACAAGCTGACTCACTCAGCTTTCCCAAGGTACCTGCATGTGACACAGAAATCTTCCACGGAGGATATGAAGATTGGCCCTCATTTAGGGACATGTTCACAGCAGTGTACATCAACCACCCCCAATTATCCGAAGTGCAGAAACTATACCACTTGAGACAGAAAACAAGAGGTAAAGCTGCACTCCTCATAAAAAATTACCCTCTCAGTGGCCACAATTTCTCATTAGCATGGGATGCACTCAAGGCACGCTACGAAAATAGAAGAATCGTAGTGGATGGTCAAATAAAGACGTTATTCAACATCCAACCTGCCCACACAGAGAACGGAGAAAGGATTCAACAGATCCAGACGACAATAAATAATTGTCTTTCTACCCTACAGGCAAATGGAGTATCAACAGAAAGCTGGGACCCAATGCTTGTCTGCCTCTGCTCGTCAAAATTGCCGGATGAGACACTAGCTCTCTGGGAGCAATCACTCAACTCAAGGAAAGAGTTACCTCGATGGTCAGAAATGGACCAAATTCTGACAGCTCGGTACAAAGTCGTGGAGCGACTCAGCACACACAGACCCAATAAGCCGAAGATCAGTCAGCCCAGCTACCCCCAACGGACACCATCGGTCCCTCCCCCAAAATTTAATTATCGCAACAAAACCAAATCGTTCCATACTCAAAACAAAAGGCAAGTTTCATGTAAACTATGCCAATCAAACCACTCGATGACAACGTGCGTCAAATTTCGAGAACTATCCGTCTCAGACCGGAATAATTTTATTAAAGATAACAACTACTGCAAAAATTGCCTGGCGTACTCGCATTTGGAGTAAGATTGCATAAGCAACTTTACGTGCGTTTACTGTCAAAGACGTCATCACTCCTTCCTCTATTACACTGCGAACAACCCCATGCCTTACCCCCCAAAACCTCAAAGAAACTTCACTACTTCTCAAGTGACAGTCGAGGAAGAACAGCCCTGCACCTCTAAGCTGGCATCAAAAAACTCAAAGGCAAATGAAAGCGGTAGAACAAAAACTCTATCCGACTATTCGAGTAACAAAGAAAGAACATTGCTTCCCAGAGCAAATATTCCCATTCTCCACAAAGGAGAAGTAACTCACATCAGAGCTCTCATTGACCAAGGCTCTCAAAAAACTTTTGTAACATCCCGTATACAAAAGTTACTTGGTCTCCCCACCACAAAAGCCAACTACCAAAATCTTGGCATGGGCGGTAACACAGTCCAAAACTCGAATAAAATATGCTCTATTACGATATGCTCAGCTAATCAATCAATAAGAATCACAGCTCAAGCGATAATACTGTCTCAATTGACGCACACTCTTCCATCCTTCAAAATAAAAAAAGTAGATTTAACAGAATATCTCTCACTACCATTAGCAGACCCCAACTGCTTTACACCAGCTAGATTAGACATGGTCATTGGTAGCGATATAATCCCCAAAATACTCACCCCACGCCTCAAAATGAATGTAGGCGGCAGCTTAATAGCCCAAAACACAATATTTGGGTGGATATTAAGTGGACCAGTTGTGGAAGAAATCTCCTCATTCTCTACTCAGGTGATTGATACCCCTTCAGAATCACTAGGAGATTTACTCAGGAAATTCTGGGAACAAGAAGAGGTACCACCGGCCCCCACATACACAGACGATGATGAATACTGTGAAGCGCTCTAAAAAACAACCACTCATCGACGAGAAGATGGTCGGTATGTAGTAAAGCTGCCCTTCAAATCAGCATTCCCGGACTCCATCGCACTCGGGCACTCCAGACCTGCAGCACAGCAGCAATACCTCAGCGGGGAAAGAACTAACGAAAAGAAAGATGAACTTCGGAACACATATTCAGAAGTCCTAGAGGAATACCTAACGTTAGACCACATGGAACCAACCCATTCACGAGAAATCATACGCGACGGTAAATATTTCTCCTTTTACCTACCCCATCACGCGGTGATTAAACCTGGAAGCAAAACTACTAAAGTCCGTGTAGTTTTCAATGCCTCAAAAACCTCGCATTCCGGTCTCTCACTCAATGACGTATTACATATTGGCCCCGTTTTCCAAAATGACTTAATGCTCATTATGTTAAAATGGAGATTATATAAGTATGTATTTAACGGCGACATTGAAAAAATGTACCGCCAAAAAAACGTCCATAAGGAAGACCAAGACTTCCAACGCGTTCTATTCCGCAAAACCCCCAATAGTCCGATAGAAGACTTTAAACTAAAAACGGTCACATTCGGTGTCAACTGTGCTCCATAATTGGCAATAAGGACACTCCACCAATTAGCCGAGGACTCTAAGGAGACATACCCCCATGTCTCAAAAATATTAAGAGGACGTATGTCTATACGTAGATGACATCCTCTCAGGCGGACATAATCTCGACTCAGCCGGCGAATCGATACATCAAGTTATCGAAGTACTCAAGTCAGCCGGATTCACGTTAAAAAAGACCACAGCAAAAAACCCTCGGAATAAAATGGAATGCTCGCACTGATACATTCTCGTACTCAGTTGATCCCCCGTTATCCTCAGACACTGCCACGAAACGACAGATCCTCTCATCTGTCGCGAAACTTTTCGACCCGGCAGGATGGCTATCGCCCATAATGATAGCAGCGAAAACTCTTCTTCAGCAACTATGGATGGAAGGAGCAGACTGGGACGAAACCGTGAAGCCGAACTCACTCCACAAATGGAACACATTCAGGAAAACTCTCGCCGCAATCGAAGAAATAAGGATACCTCGATGGGCGCAATTCAGCCCAAACAGTTCAATTCAGCTACACGGATTCTCAGATGCATCCGAGAAAGCATTCTGCGCTTGCGTATACTTACGAGTCCAGCAAGGTGAAGCTGCTACATCCCACTTACTCGCAGCCAAGAATAAAGTAGCCCCCTTACAAACCGTCTCTCTCCCTAGGCTGGAACTTTGCGGCGCAGTTTTACTGGTAAAATTAGTAAAGCAGATCCGATCCTCCCTAAATCTGCCATCTCATGAACTAATTTTGCGGACAGACTCCTCAATTGTATTAGCATGGCTGGAAAAACCCCCATGGACGTGGAAAACATACGTAGCGAACAGGACATCTCAGATCCTCGAACTCGTGAATAATGCTACGTGGAGACATGTCTCCAGCGCTGACAGCCTAGCCGATCTAGGTACGCGTAGAGCTAAACCCCAAGAGCTCGTCAACTGTTCACTCTGGTGGAAAGGCCCCGAGTGGTTAACTAGGCCATCCCCTCTTTGGCCGAAAAGTTCACCAACTCATTCGTCCCCTCCCGAACAACGACAAATTGAAGCATTCCACGCTTTAGAATTTCCTGATTTTCTAGATCGTTTCTCCTCCTTTTCCACCGCTCTCAGAGTAACAGCGCACATATTTCGTTTCGCGCAAAAGGCTAGGAAACTGTCAAATTCGCCCTCTACCACTCTCACTCAAAGCGACATAAAGTTCGCAAAAACTCGTCTCATAGCTGTCACCCAGCGAAAATACTTCGGAAAAACCATCACAGCACTGGAGTTGAAATGCCCGATAGAAAAAAAATATCCTCTCCGTACTCTCAACCCCTTCTTGGATAAATCAGGACTGCTGCGTGCAAATGAACGTCTCACTCATGCCGCTCTCAGCTACGATGAGCGCCATCCAATTATCATCCCCGATAATTCCCGATATTGCTCCCTCCTCCTCGAGTTCCTCCACTCAACTCTACTGCACGCGGAAAAGCAGCTGATGATTCGCGTGGTCCAACAGGAATACCATATTCCCCGAATCCGCCAGAAGGTAAAATCTTGCATTTTTCGGTGCAAGACATGTACGATATACAAACAGAAGATGAGCACACAATTGATGGCAGCGTTACCCCCTGAACGGTCCACATATACGCTAACCTTCCATACTACCGGTGTAGATTTTGCCGGCCCATTCCTCGTCAAAACCTCGACTCTCTGCCGAGCATCCCATTCCAAAGCATACGTGTGTGTATTCGTATGTTTCTCGACAAAGGCCATTCAACTGGAAGTATGCTCCTATCTAACAACAGAAGCGTTTAAGGCAGCATTCGCACGATTTGTAGGACGAAGAGGCATTCCCCACAAGATAATGTCTGACAACGGCAAAACCTTCGTAGGAGCACAGCGAAGCCTCCAAAGAGAGCTATCCACCTTCCTTGAAGAAGTTTCGGACAAAACCACAACGGAATATGCCATTCACGGACTTACGTGTCAATTTATACCGCCTTACGCTCCACATATGGGAAGACTTTGGGAAGCGGCAGTGAAGAGCTTCAAAACTCACTTCACCAAAGTCGCTGGAAATCAAAAGTTCACCTTCGAAGATTTACCACTCTCCTAATACGCATCGAAGCGGTACTCAACTCCAGACCACTCTCTCCTATGTCTCAAGATCCCGAAGACTTGAAGGTACTAACCCCAGGCCACTTCTTACGAGGCTCGCCCTTACTCTCGATCCCTGAGCCAAACTCAGAAAATCTCTCACTCATTAATAAATGGCAAAAATTAAGAGTACTCCATCATCAGTTCAGCAAGCGCTGGAAAACTGAATATCTCCACCATCTTCAAAAACGTTATAAATGGAAACGATCCCAGCGAAATATGAAGGAAGGTTATCTCGTCGTCATCAAAGACGACCTCCTACCCCCAAACGAATGGCGACTAGGTCGCATAACCAAACTGCATCCCGGACCCGACCAAAACGTTCGCGTGGTAGACATCCGCATTCAAGGCGGAACTGTCACCCGCAACATAACCAAACTCTGCCTTCTGCCACCCGCTTAGCTTACACATCCCCCTCTCTCTCTCTCTCGAAAAGCTAAACTCTGCACACCTTCACTCTCCATCATCTCATACTAAAATTGCTTTTCGAACGATGTCTTTTCAGATCACAGAACTTCGGCAAGTGTCGGCTGTGCTGCCGCACCCACTCGTTGCGCCACTGTCGTGCATTCCTCGCAATGACTTCAGACGAGCGTTACAAGTCTGCGAAGGTGCACAAATATTGCATAAATTGTTTGGCGACCTCGCATTCGACGGGAAACTGCAACTCGCGAGACAGCTGCCACCGCTGTGGGCTTGCACACCACACTCTGCTGCACAGCTCTACACGCACGACAGCAGCTCGAAGAGAGCGCCCAAACCGCCACCAGGTAAACCTGTTGCCAGTGGACGAGTATCAAAAAGAGCAGGACACCGGAAGGTTGACGCCCCAAAATCCCGAAGGCATTCCACCTCGGCCCTCCAACGTCGACTCACTGGCCTGGTCAGCGAGGCCAAGAAGGCACTACAAAAACTCGAGGACTTGGTGCATGTTACGACCCCGCAGGCCCCCCGGCATGTTGAAGACATGAGCGAAGACCTCATCGAATTATAAATTTTAGAAATATATATACTATACATAAAATTTCTCAAACCAAAACTGAAATACTGAAGTACTTACTCACCATGAATGTACTAATTATTAAAATACTTACCAGCAACCCTACTTCCGTTACTACAGAAAGGGAAAATCAAAACAAAAAGATATAAATATGTATGTATTAGTAATTTTTAGTCAAAATAATTTTCGCTCGCTCGAACTGCCGGTTGTGTTATAAATAAATTATAAATATATAAATAAATTATAGAGAAATCATAAAAACCCCTGTAAAGTTAAAGTTTCAAATAATGAAAATTAAATTAAATTTTGTGAAAACTGTTTAATGAAAAAACAAAGTGTTTTTAGTTAAAACGGAAAACAATAAATAAATACAGCAAGTAGCTGATATTTATACAATCTCATTTCATTTCATTTCTCTAATTATCTTTTCATTTCAATTCATCTCATTCCGTTTCTTCTCATTTTAGTTCATTTAATTTCGTTTCATTTCATTTCATTTCAATTCATTTTAGTTCGTTTCGTGTTATTTCGTTTCATCTCATTTTATTTTATTTCCGCTTCATTTTACTTCACTTCTTTCATATCATTTCACTGCATTTCAGTTCATTTCATTTCATTTCATTTTCGCTTCTTGATTTGGTTATATGTTGTATATTTTGTTTATTTTGATTTGTCTTCATTTCATTTCATTTCATATCACTTCATTTCAATTCGTTTCATATCATTTCTTTTTATTTCATTTCACTAAATTTAATTTCCCTTCATTTAAATTCATTTCATTTCATTTGTTTTCATCTCAATTCATTTCAATTCCTTTCACTTCATTTCAATTCATTTCATTTCATTTAAATTCATTGCATTACATTTAATTTCACTGCATTACATTTCATTTGATTACATTTTATTTCAAATCATTACGTTTCATTTCATATCATTTCATTTCAATTTCTTTCATTTCAATCCATTTCATTTCATCTCTTTTCTTTTCATTTCATTTCGTCTCATTTCAGTTCATTTCATTTCCTTTCATATCAATTCATTTCATTTCATTTTATTTCAATTCACTCCATTCCATTTCATTTAATTTCATTGCATTACATTTAATTTCACTGCATTACATTTCATTTGATTACATTTTATTTCAAATCATTACGTTTCATTTCATATCATTTCATTTCAATTTCTTTCATTTCAATCCATTTCATTTCATCTCTTTTCTTTTCATTTCATTTCGTCTCATTTCAGTTCATTTCATTTCCTTTCATATCAATTCATTTCATTTCATTTTATTTCAATTCACTCCATTCCATTTCATTTAATTTCATTGCGTTACATTTAATTTCACTGCATTACATTTCATTTGATTACATTTTATTTCAAATCATTACGTTTCATTTCATTTCAATTTCTTTCATTTCAATCCATTTCATTTCATCTCTTTTCTTTTCATTTCATTTCGTCTCATTTCAGTTCATTTCATTGCCTTTCATATCAATTCATTTCATTTCATTTTATTTCAATTCACTTCATTCCATTTCATTTAATTTCATTGCATTACATTTAATTTCACTGCATTACATTTCATTTGATTGCATTTTATTTCAATTCATTACGTATCATTTCATTTAATTTCATTGCATTACATTTCATTTCATTTCATTACATTTCATTACATTTTATTTCGTTTCATTTCATTTCATTTTATTTTCGCTTCATTTTACTTCACTTCTTTCATTTTATTTCACTGCATTTCAATTCATTTTATTTCATTTCATTTTCGTTTCTTTGTTTATTTGGAAATGGTTTAGTTTTATGTTGTATATTTTGTTTGCTTTTATTTGTTTTCATTTCATTTAATTTCATTTCATATCATTTCATTTCAATTCGTTTCATTTCATTTTTTTTCATTTCATTTCATTTTATTTCATTTCATTTCATTTAATTTCATTTAATTTCATTTCATTGCTCTACATTTCATTTCAATTCATTACGTTTCATTTCATTTCATTACGTTCCATTTCATTTCATTACATTTCATTCCATTTCATTAAATTTCGTTCTATTTCATTACATTTCATTTCATTTTAATTCGTTTCAATTCATTTTATTTCGTTTCATTTAATTGTATTTTTCGTTTCTCTGTTTATTTGAAAGTGAGTTTGCTTTTTGTTATATACTCGTATCTTATTTAATATTGCTTGTTTTCAAGTTATTTAATTTCGTATCGTTTCATTTCGTTTCGTGTCATTTCGTTCATTTAGTTCATTTAATTTCATATCATTTCATTTCATATCATTTCATTTCATTTTGTTTCAGTTCGTATTCGTTTTTCATTTCTCTCTTTATTTGGAAGTGATTTGGTTTTTTTTATATAATTTGCATATTTTTGTTTGCTTTCAAACCGGTTTACTTCATTTCATTTTGTTTCATTTCATCTGATTGCATTTCATTTCTCTACTTATCATTTCATTTCAATTCACCTCATTTCGTTTCTTTTCATTTTAGTTCCTCTCATTTCGTTTCATTTCATTTCTTTTCATTTCAATTCATTTTAGTTCGTTTCAATTCATTTCATATCATTTCGTTTCGTTTCATTTCATTTCATTTTATTTTCGCTTCATTTTATTTCATTTCTTTCATTTAGCTTCATTGCAATTTATTTCATTTCATTTGAATTCATTTCATTTCATTTCACTTCATTTCATTTCACTGCATTTCAATTCATTTCATTTCATGTCACTGCATTTCAATTCATTTCATTTCATTTCACTGCATTTCAATAATTTTCATTTCATTCCATTTCAGTACGTTTCGTTCTATTTCATTACATTTCATTTCATTTCTTTTTAGTTCGTTTCATTTCATTTTATTTCGTTAAATTTAATTGTATTTTTCGTTTCTCTGTTTATTTGAAGATGATTTTGCTTTTTGTTATATAGCTTATTTAATATTGTTTGTTTTAAAAATATTTCATTTCATTTCAATTCTATTTAATTCATTTCATGTCATTTCGTTTCGTTTCATTTCATTTTATTTTTGTTTTTCGTCTCTCTGTTTATTTAGGAACGATTTGGTTTTTTGTTATATATCCTTTTTATTTTCATTTAATTTTATTTCATTTCATCTCATTTCAGTTCATATTATTTATTTCATCTCATTTCATTTCATTTCAATTCCTTTCATTTCAATCCATTTCATTTCATCTCTTTTCCTTTCATTTCATTTCGTCTCATTTCTCTTCATTTCACTTCATTTCATTTCATTTCATTTCACTTCATTTCATTTCATTACGTTTCATTTCATTTCATTAAATTTCTTTTCAGTAAATTTCATTTCATTACGTTAAATTTCATTTCATTTTATTTCGTTTCATTTCATTTCGTTTCATTTAATTGTATTTTTCGTTTCTCTGTTTATTTGAAAGTGATTTTGTTTTTTGTTCTATCATTTGTTTACTGTTGTGTAATTTCATTTCATTTCGTTTCATTTCATTTCATTTTCGTTTTTCGTTTTACTGTTTATTTGGAAATGATTTGGTTTTTTTGTTATATAATTTGTTTATTTTTGTTTGCTTTTAAATCACTTCATTTCATTTCAATTCCTTTCATTTTATTTCTATTAATTTGGTTTCATTTTATTTCATTTCATTTCATTTCTTTTCTTTATATATTATTTCAGTTCATTTTATTTCTTTTCATTTCATCTCATTTTATTTCATTTCATTTCATTAGATCTAATATCTGTTCATTTCTTGTCATTTCTCTTCATATCATATCATTTCAATTTATTTCATTTCGTTTCTTTTCATTTCAATTCATCCAATTTCATCTCATTTCATTTCAATTCCTTTCATTTAATTTCAATTCCTTTCCCTTTATTTCATTTTATTTTATTTCATTTCATTTTATTTCATTTCATTTCATTTTATTGCGTTTCATTTCATTTCATTACGTTTCATTTCATTTTATTACAATTCATTTCATTACATTTCATTTTGTTACGTTTCATTACATTTAATTTCATTTCATTTCATTACGCTTCATTTCGATACAATTCATTAACTTTCATTACGTTTCATTTCGATACAATTTATTTCATTTCATTACATTTCATTTCATTACATTTCGTTTCATTTCATTACATTTCATTTCATTACATTTAATTTCATTCCATTACATTTAATTTCATTTTATTTTACTTAATTATATTTTATTTCGTTTCATATTATTTATTTCGTTTCATTTAATTGTATTTTTCGTTTCTCTGTTTATTTGAAAGGGATTTTGCTTTCTGTTATATATTTTATTTAATATTGTTTGTTATCAAATTATTTCATTTCGTTTCGTTGCTTCTCATTTCGCTTCGTTTCATTTCATTTCGTTTCATTTCGTTTTCGTTTTTCGTTTCTCTGTTTATTTGGATATGATGTGTGGTTTTGTTGTATAATTTGTTTATTTTTTGTTTTCAAATCATTTCATTTCATTTCAACTCTATTTAATTTATTTCAATTCATTTCATATCATTTCGTTTCATTTCATTTCAATTGATTTTCGTTTAATTTCATTTTATTTCGTTTCATTTAATTGCATTCTTCGTTTCTCTGTTTAGTTGAAAGTGATTTTGTTTTTTGTTATATTATTTGTTTATTGTTCATTTCGTTTCATTTCATTTTCGTTTTTCGTTTTACTGTTTCTTTGGAAATGATTTGGTTTTTTGTTATATAATTTGTTTATTTTTGTTCGCTTTCAAATCGTTTCACTTCATTTCATTTCATCTCATTGCGTTTCATTTCATCTCATTTCATTTCAATTCTCTACTTATCATTTCAATTCAATTCATCTCTTGTCGTTTCTTTTCATTTTAGTTCATCTAATTTCGTTTCATTTCGTGTCATTTCCTTTCATTTCAATTCATTTTGTTTCAATTCACTTCATTTCATTTAATTTAATTGCATTACATTTAATTTCACTGCATTACATTTCATTTGATTGCATTTTATTTCAATTCATTTCGTGTCATTTCATTTCATTACACTTCATTACATTTCATTTCATTTCATTACGTTTCATTTCATTTCATTACATTTCTTTTCAGTAAATTTCATTTCATTACGTTAAATTTCATTTCATTTTATTTCGTTTCATTTCATTTCGTTTCATTTAATTGTATTTTTCGTTTCTCTGTTTATTTGAAAGTGATTTTGTTTTTTGTTCTATCGTTTGTTTATTGTTGTGTAATTTCATTTCATTTCGTTTCATTTCATTTCATTTTACTGTTTATTTCGAAATGATTTGGTTTTTTTGTTATATAATTTGTTTATTTTTGTTTGCTTTCAAATCGTTTCACTTCATTTCATTTCGTTTAATTTCATCTCATTGCATTTCATTTCATCTCATTTCATTTCAATTCTCTACCTATCATTTCATTTCAATTCATCTCTTGTCGTTTCTTTTCATTTTAGTTCATCTAATTTCGTTTCATTTCGTGTCATTTCATTTCTTTTCATTTCAATTCACTTCATTTCAATTTATATCATTTAATTTAATTTAATTTCATTGCATTACATTTAATCTTATTGTATTTTAATTCATTTCATTATGTTTCATTTAATTTCATTTCATTTCATTTTATTTCGTTTCATTTCACTTCACTTC
Organism: Ceratitis rosa; assembly: GCA_037013455.1. Taxonomy (NCBI): domain Eukaryota; kingdom Metazoa; phylum Arthropoda; class Insecta; order Diptera; family Tephritidae; genus Ceratitis; species Ceratitis rosa. The sequence continues at coordinate 39,137 of JAWMAG010000014.1, read as the reverse complement.
GTTTCATCTAATTGTATTAATCTTTTCTCTGTTGATTTGAAAGTGATTTTGTTTTTTGTTATATTATTTGTTTATTGTTGTGTAATTTCATTTCATTTCGTTTGATTTCATTTCATTTTCGTTTTTCGTTTCACTGTTTATTTGGAAATGATTTGGTTTTTTGTTATAAAATTGGTTTATTTTTGGTTGCTTTCAAATCGTTTCACTTCATATCATTTCGTTTCGTTTCATCTCATTGCATTTCATTTCATCTCATTTCATTTCATTTCTCTACTTATCATTTCATTTCAATTCATCTAATTTCGTTTCTTTTCAATTTAAATCATATTATTCGTTTCATTTCAATTCATTTTAGTTCGTTTCGTGTTATTTCGTTTCATTTCATTTCATTTTATTTTCGCTTCCTTTTACTTCACTTCTTTCATATCATTTCACTGCATTTCAATTCATTTCACTTCATTTCATTTTCGTTTTTTTTTTATTTGGAAATGATTTGTTATATGTTGTATATTTTGTTTATTTTTATTTGTTTTCATTTCATTTCATTTCATTTCACTTAATTTTATTTCGTTTCATTTTAATTCGTTTCATTTCATTTTATTTCGTTTCATTTAATTGTATTTTTGTTTCTCTGTTTATTTGAAAGTGATTTTGCTTTTTGTTATATACTCGTATCTTATTTAGTATTGTTTGTTTTCAAATTATTTCGTTTCGTTTCGTATCATTTCGTTTCGTGTCATTTCGTTCATTTAGTTCATTTCATTTCATATCATTTCACTTCATTTCGTTTTTTTTTCTTTGTTTATCTGGAAGTGATTTGGTTTTTGTTATATTATTTGTATATTATTGTTTGCTTTCAAATCGTTTCACTTCATTTCATTTCGTTTCATTTCATCTCATTGCATTTCATTTCTCTAGTTATCATTTCATTTCAATTCATCTCATTTCGTTTCTTTTCATTTTAGTTCATCTTATTTCGTTTCATTTCATTTCTTTTCATTTCAGTTCATTTTAGTTCGTTTCAATTCATTTCATATCACTTCATTTCATTTAATTTCATTTCATTTCTTTTCATGTCACTGCATTTCAATTCATTTCATTTCATTTCACTGTATTTCAATTCATTTCATTTCATGTCACTGCATTTCAATTCATTTCAGTTCATTTCATTTCACTGCATTTCAATTCATTTCATTTCATTTCACTGAATTTCACTTCATTTCATTTCATTTCATTTAATTTTCGTTTCTTTGTTTATTTGGAAATGATTTTGTTTTATGTTATATGTTTTGTTTATTTTTGTTTGTTTCCATTTCATTTCATTTTCAATCATTCCAAATCATTTCATTTCATTTCGTTTAACCTCATTTCATTTAGTTTCAGTTCATTTCATTTCACTTTCCTTTTTCATTTCTCTGTTTATTTGGAAATGATTTGGTTTTTTGTCATAAAATTTGTTTATTTTTATTTGTTTTCGTTTCATTTCATTTCACATCATTTCATTTCAATTCGTTTCATTTCATTTATTTTCATTTCATTTCACTTAATTTCATTTAATTTCGTTTCATTTAAATTCATTTCATTTGTTTTCATTTCATTTCAATTCATTTCATTTTATTTCATTTCATTTCATTTTATTTCATTTCATTTTATTTCAATTCTTTTTTCTTATTTCAATTCATGTAATTTCATTTCGTTTCATTTCATTTCGTTTTATTTTCGTTTTTCGTCTCTCTGTTTATTGGGAAATAATTTGGTTCTTTGCTACATTTTTGTTTTCATTTATTTGTATTTCATTGCATCTCATTTCAGTTCATTTTATTTTATTTTAATTCATTTCATTTCATATCATTTCATTTCATTTCGTTTAATTTCGTATTCGTTTTTCATTTCTCTGTTTATTTGGAAATGATTTGTTTTTTTGTTATATAATTTGTTTATTTTTGTTTGATTTCAAATCGTTTCACTTCATTTCATTTCGTTTCATTTCATCTCATTACATTTCATTTCTCTACTTATGTTTTCATTTTAATTCATCTCATTTCGTTTCTTTTCATTTAAGTTTCATTTCATTTCATTTTATTTTTGCGTCATTTTACTTCACTTCTTTCATATCATTTCACTGCATTTCAGTTCATTTCATTTCATTTCATTTTCGTTTCTTTGTTAATTTTGATATGATTTGGTATATTTTGCTTATTTTTATTTGTTTTCATTTCATTTCATTTCATTTCATATCATTTCATTTCAATTCGTTTCATATCATTTCTTTTCATTTCATTTCACTTAATTTAATTTAGTTTCATATAAATTCATTTCATTTCATTTGTTTTCATCTCAATTCATTTCAATTCCTTTCACTTCATTTCAATTCATTTCATTTCAAATAATTTCATTGCATTTCATTTAATTTCACTGCATTACATTTCATTTGATTGCATTTTATTTCAAATCATTACGTTTCATTTCATATCATTTTATTTCAATTCCTTTCATTTCAATCCATTTTATTTCATCTCTTTTCTTTTCATTTCATTTCGTCTCATTTCAATTCATTTCACTTCCTTTCATATCAATTCATTTCATTTCATTTTATTTCAATTCACTTCATTTCATTTCATTTAATTTCATTTCATTGCATTAGATTTCTTTCATTGCTCTACATTTCATTTCATTTCATTACGTTTCATTTCATTTCATTACGTTCCATTTCATTTCATTACATTTCATTACACTTCATTACATTTCATTTCATTTCATTACGATAAATTTCATTTCTTTTTTTTCATTTCATTTCATTTCATTTCGATTCATTTAATTGTATCTTTCGTTTCTCTGTTTATTTGAAAGTGATTTTGTTTTTTGTTATATTATTTGTTTATTGTTGTGTAATTTCATTTCATTTCGTTTGATTTCATTTCGTTTGATTTCATTTCGTTTCATTTCATTTTCGTTTTTCGTTTGGAAATGATTTGGTTTTTTGTTATATATATTGTTTATTTTTGTTTGCTTTCAAATCGTTTCACTTCATTTCATTTCGTTTCATTTCATCTCATTGCATTTCATTTCTCTACTTATCATTTCATTTCAATTCATCTCATTTCGTTTCTTTTCAATTTAGTTCATCTAATTTCGTTTCATTTCATTTCATTTCTATTCATTTTATTTCGTTTCTATTCATTTTATGTTATTACATTACATATCATTTGATTGCATTTTATTTCAATTCATTACGTTTCATTTCATTTAATTTCATTACATTACATTTCATTGCATTGCATTTCATTACACTTCATTACATTTCATTTCATTTCATTACGATAAATTTCATTTCTTTTTTTTCATTTCATTTCGATTCATTTAATTGTATCTTTCGTTTCTCTGTTTATTTGAAAGTGATTTTGTTTTTTGTTATATTATTTGTTTATTATTGTGTAATTTCATTTCATTTCGTTTGATTTCATTTCGTTTCATTTCATTTTCGTTTTTCGTTTGGAAATGATTTGGTTTTTTGTTATATATATTGTTTATCGTTGTTTGCTTTCAAATCGTTTCACTTCATTTCATTTCGTTTCATTTCATCTCATTGCATTTCATTTCTCTACTTATCATTTCATTTCAATTCATCTCATTTCGTTTCTTTTCAATTTAGTTCATCTAATTTCGTTTCATTTCATTTCTATTCATTTTATTTCGTTTCTATTCATTTTATGTTATTTCGTTTCATTTCATTTCATTTTATTTTCGCTTCATTTTACTTCACTTCTTTCATTACATTTCCCTGAATTTTATGTCATTTCATTTCATTTCATTTTCGCTTCTTTATTTATTTGGAAATGCTTTGGTTTTATGTTGTACATTTTGTTTATTTTTATTTGTTTCATTTCATATCATTTCATTTCAATTCGTTTCATTTCATTTCTTTTCATTTCATTTCACTTAATTTAGTTTCGTTTCATTTAAATTAATTTCATTTCATTTGTTTTCATCTCAATTAATTTCAATTCCATTCATTTCATTTCAATTCATTTCATTTTATTTCATTTCATTTCATTTCATTTCATTTCATTTCATTTCATTTCATTTCATTTAATTTCATTTCATTGCAGTAGATTTCTTTCATTGCTCTACATTTCATTTCATTTCATTACGTTTCATTTCATTTCATTACGTTCCATTTCATTTCATTACTTTTCATTTCATTACATTTCATTACGTTTCATTACATTTCATTTCATTACATTTCATTACGTTTCATTTCGTTTCATTTCATTTTTTTTCATTTCAATTCATTTTAGTTCGTTTCAATTCATTTCATATCATTTCGTTCATTTCATTTCATTTTATTTTATTTTCGCTTCATTTTACTTCATTTCTTTCATTAAGTTTCATTTCATTTCAATTCATTTCATTTCATGTCACTGCATTTCAATTCATTTCATTTCTTTTCACTGCATATCAATTCATTTTATTTCTTTTCACTGCATTTCAATTCATTTCATTTCATGTCACTGCATTTCAATTCATTTTATTTAATTTCACTGCATTTCAATTCATTTCCTTTCATTTTGGTTTCTTTGTTTATTTCATTTCATCTCAATTCATTTCAATTCCTTTCATTTAATTTTATTTCATTTCATTTCCTGTAATTTCATTTCATTGCATTACATTTCATTTCATTGCTTTACATGTCATTTCATTTCATTACGTTTCATTTCATTTCAGTACGTGCCATTTCATTTTTTTACATTTCGTTTCATTACATTTCATTACGTTTCATTTCATTTCGTAACATTTCATTTCATTTTATTACATTTCGTTACATTTCGTTCTATTTTATTACATTTCATTTCACTTCATTTTAGTTCGTTTCATTTTATCTTATTTCGTTTAATTTAATTATATTTTTCGTCTCTCTGTTTATTTGAAAGTGATTTTGCTTTTTGTTATATATCTTAAGTAATATTGTTTGTTTTCAAATTATTTCATTACATTTCGCTTCATTTCGTTTCATTTAATTTTCGTTTTTCATTTCGTAAATTTTTAATTGTTTTCTTTTCATTTCGTTTAATTTCATTTCATTTCATTACATTTCAATTCATCTAATTTCATTTCATTTCATTTTATTTCATTTCATTTCATTTCTTTTCATTTCAATTCTTTTTTCTTATTTCAATTCATTTCATGTCATTTCGTTACATTTCATTTCATTTTATATTCCCTTTTCGTCTCTCTGCTTATTGGGAAATGGTTTGGAGTTTTGTTACATTTTTTTTTATATTTATTTGTATTTCATTTCATCTTATTTCAGTTCATTTTATTTTATTTTTATTCATTTCATTTCATGTCATTTCGTTTCATTTCATTTCATTTCATTTCAATTCATTTAATTTTATTTCCGCTTCGTTTTGTTTATTTTTTTCATTTAGTTTCATTTCATTTCACTGAGTTTCACTTCATTTCATTTCATTTTCGTTTCTTTGTTTATTTGGAAATGATTTGGTTTTATGTTATATGTTTTGTTTATTTTTGTTTGTTTCCATTTCATTTCATTTTCAATCATTCCAAATCATTTCATAGCATTTCGTTTAAGTTCATTTCATTTAGTTCCAGTCCATTTCATTTCGTTTTTCATTTCTCTGTTTCTTTGGAAATGATTTGGTTTTTTGTTATACAATTAGTTTATTTTTATTTGTTTTCATTTCATTTAATTTCATTTCATATCCTTTCATTTCAATTCGTTTGATTTCATTTGTTTTCATTTCATTTCACTTGATTTCATTTAATTTCGTTTCATTTAAGTTCATTTCATTTCATTTGTTTTCATTTCAATTCATTTCATCTCAATTCATTTCGATTCCTTTCAATTCGTTTCAATTCATTTCATTTTATTTCATTGTATTTTATTTCATTTTATTTCATTTCATGTAATTTCATTTTATTGCATTATATTTCATTTCATTGTTTTACATGTCATTTCATTTCATTACGTTTCATTCCATTCCAGTATGTTCCATTTCATTTCGTTACATTTCGTTTCATTACATTTCATTACGATTCATTTCATTTCAGTATGTTCCATTTCATTTCGTTACATTTCGTTTCATTACATTTCATTACGTTTCATTTCATTTCAGTATGTTCCATTTCATTTCGTTACATTTCGTTTCATTACATTTCATTACGTTTCATTTCTTTTCATAACATTTCATGTCATTTCGTTTCATTTCATTTCATTTTATATTCGTTTTTCGTCTCTCTGTTTATTGGGAAATGATTTGGTTTTTTGTTACATTTTTTTTTTCATTTATTTGTATTTCATATAATCTCATTTCAGGTCAATTTATTTTATTTTAATTCATTTCATTCCATTTCATTTCATTTCGTATTCGTTTTTCGTTTCTCTGTTTATTTGGAAGTGATTTGCTTTTTTGTTATATAATTTGTTTATTTTTGTTTGCTTTCAAATCGTTTCAATTAATTTCATTTCGTTTCATTTCATCTCATTGCATTTCAGTTAGTCTCGTTTCATTTCATTTTTCTACTTATCATTTCATTTCAGTTCATCTCATTTCGTTTCTTTTCATTTTAGTTCATCTAATTTCGTTTCAGTTCATTTCTTTTCATTTCAATTCATTTTAGTTCGTTTCAATTCATTTCGTTTCATTTCATTTCATTTCATTTTATTTTCGCTTCATTTTACTTCATTTCTTTCATTTAGTTTCATTTCATTTCACTGCATTTCAATTCATTTCATTTTATTTCATTTCAATTTTGTTTCGTTGTTTATTTGGAAATGATTTGGTTTTATGTTATATGTTTTGTTTATTTTTGTTTGTTTCCATTTTATTTCATTTTCAATCATTCCACATCAATTCATTTCATTTCTTTTAACTTCATTTCATTTAGTTTCAGTTCATTTCACTTAAATTCATTTAATTTCGTTTCATTTAAATTCATTTCATTTCATTGAATTTCATTTCATTTCAATTCATTTCATCTCAATTCATTTCATTTTATTTCATTTCATTTCATGTAATTTCATTTCATTTCATGTAATTTCATTTCTTTGTATTATATTTCATTTCATTGCTTTACATGTCATTTCATTTCATTACGTTTCATTTCATTTCAGTACGTCCCGTTTCATTTCGTTACATTTCGTTACATCTCGTTTCATTACATTTCATAACGTTTCATTTCATTTCATTACATTTCATTACATTTCGTTCTATTTGATTACATTTCATTTCATTTCATTTTAGTTCGTTTCATTTTATTTTATTGCGTTCAATTTAATTGTAATTTTCGTACCTCTGTTTATTTGAAAGTGATTTTGCTTTTTGTTATGTATCTTATTTAATATTGTTTGTTTTCAAATTATTTCGTTTCATTTCCTTTCATTTAATTTTCGTTTTTCATTTCGGTATTTTTTATTTGTTTTTTTTTTCATTTCGTTTAATTTCATTTCATTTCATTTTATTACATTTCAATTCATCTAATTTCATTTCATTTCATTTCATTTCATTTCATTTTAACTCTTTTTTCTTATTTCAATTCATTTTATGTCATTTCGTTTCATTTCATTTCATTTTATATTCGTTTTTCGTCTCTCTGCTTATTTGGAAATGATTTGGTTTTTTGTTACATTTTTTTTTCTTTTTTTTGTATTTCATTGCATCTCATTTCAGTTCATTTGATTTTATTTTAATTCATTTCATTTCATTTCATTTCATTTCATTTCATTTTATTTCATTTCATTTCATTTCATTTAATTTCGTATTCGTTTTTCGTTTATCTGTTTATTTGGAAGTGGTTTGGTTTTTTGTTATATAATTTGTTTATATTTGTTTGCTTTCAAATCGTTCCACTTCATTTCATTTCGTTTCATTTCATCTCATTGCATTTCATTACATCTCATTTCATTTCATTTCTCTACTTATCATATCATTTCAATTCATCTCATTTCGGTTCTTTTCATTTTAGTTCATCTAATTTCGTTTCATTTCATTTCATTTAGTTTCATTTCAATTTAGTTCGTATCAATTCATTTCATTTCATGTCACTGCATTTCAAAAAATTTTATTTCATTTCACTGCATTTCAATTCATTTCTTTTCATTTCACTGAATTTCACTTCATTTCATTTTCGTTTCTTTGTTTATTTCATTTCATCTCAATTCATTTCAATTCCTATCATTTCATTTTATTTCATTTCATGTAATTTCATTTCATTACATTACATTTCATTTCACTGCTTTACATGTCATTTCATTTCATTACGTTTCATTTCATTTCATTACATTTCATTTCATTGCTTTACATTTCATTTCATTGCGTTCCATTTCATTTCATTACATTTCATTACGTTTCATTTCATTTCATTACATTTCATTTCATTTCATTACATTTCATTTCATTTCATTTCATTACATTTCGTTCTATTTCATTACATTTCATTTCATTTCATTTTAGTTCGTTTCATTTCATTTCACTTCGTTTCAATTAATTGTATTTTTCGTTTCTCTGTTTATTAGAAAGTGACTTTGCTTTTTGTTATTTATCATATTTATTATTGTTTGTTTTCAAATTATTTCTTTTCGTTTCGTTTCATTTCGTTTCGTTTCATTTCGCTTCGTTTCATTTCGTTTCATTTCATTTTCGTTTTTTCGTTTCGATAATTTTTAATTGTTTTCTTTTCATTTCGTTTAATTTCATTTCATTTCATTTAAGTTCATCTTATTTCGTTTCATTTCATTTCATTTCATTTCAATTCATTTAAGTTCGTTTCATTTCATTTCATGTCAGTTCATTTCATTTCATTACATTTTATTTTCGCTTCATTTCGTTTCTTTCATTTCATTTCACTGCATTTCAATTCATTTCATTTCATTTCATTGCATTTCAATTCATTTCATTTCACTGAATTTCACTTCATTTCATTTCATTTTCGTTTCTTTGTTTATTTGGAAATGATTTGGTTTGATGTTACATATTTTGTTTATTTTTGTTTGTTTCCATATCATTTCATTTTCAATCATTCCAAATCATTTAATTTCTTTTCGTTTAACTTCATTTCATTTAGTTTCAGTTCATTTCATTTCTTTTTCGTTTTTCATTTCTCTGTTTATTTGGAAATGATTTGGTTTTTTGTTCTATAATTTGCTTTTTTTTATTTGTTTTCATTTCATTTCATTTCATTTCATTTCTTTTCATTTCATTTCACATAATTTCAATTAATTTCGTTTCATTTAAGTTTACTTAATTTCATTTGTTCGCATTTCATTTCAAATCATTTCATCTCAATTCATTTCAATTGCTTTCATTCAATTTATTTAGTTTATTTCATTTCATTTGATTTCATTTCATTTGATTTACTTTCATTTTATTTCATTTCATTTCATTTCATTTCAGTGCATTACTTCATTTCATTTAGTTTCAGGTCATTTCATTTCACTTTCGGTTTTCAGTTCTCTGTTTATTTGGAAATGATTTGGTTTTTTGTTGTATAATTTGTTTATTTTTGTTTGCTTTAAAATCGTTTCACTTCATTTCAATTCGTTTCATTTCATCTCATTGCATTTCATTTCTTTTCATTTCATTTCTTTTAATTTCATTTAATTTCGTTTCATTTAAATTCTTTTTAATTCATTTGTTTTCATTTCAATTCTTTTCATCTCAATTCATTTCAATTCCTTTCATTTCATTTTATTTAATTTAATTTCATTTAATTTGATCTCATTTCGTTGCATTACAATTCATTTCATTGTTTTACATTTCATTTCATTGCTTTACATTTCCTCTCATTTCATTACGTTCCATTTCATTTCATTACATTTCATTACGTTCCATTTCGTTTTATTACATTTAATTTCATTACATTTAATTTCATTTCATTTCATTACATTTCCTTACATTTCGTTCTATTTCATTACATTTCGTTCTATTTCATTGAATTCCATTTCATTTCACTTTAGTTCGTTTCATTTCATTTTATTTCGATTCATTTAATTGTATTTTTCGTTTCTCTGTTTATTTGAAAGTGCTTTTTGCTATATATCTTATACAATATTGTCTGTTTTCAAATTTTTTCACTACGTTTAGTTTCATTTCGTTTCGTTTCATTTCGTGTCATTTTATTTTCATTTTCTGTTTCGAAAATTTTTAAATGTTTTCTTTTCATTTCGTTTAAATTCATTTCATTTCATTTCAGTACATTTCAGTTCATCTAATTTCATGTCATTTCATTTCATTTCTTTTCATTTCAATTCTTTTTTTTATTTCAATTTATTTCATGGCATTTCGTTTCATTTCATTTCATTTTGTATTCGTTTTTCGTCTCTCTGCTTATTTGGAAATGATTTGGTTTTTGGTTACATATTTCTTTTTTCATTTATTCGTATTTCTTATCATCTCGTTTCAGGTCATTCTATTTTATTTTAATTTATTTCATTTCTTTTCATTTCATTTCATTTCATTTCATTTCATTTCATTTCATTTCATTTCATTTCATTTCATTTCATTTCAACTCATTTCATTTCATTTCTTTTCATTTCAACTCATTTCATTTCATTTCATTTCATCTCATTTCATTTCATTTCATTTCATTTCGTTTCATTTCGTATTCGTTTTTCGTTTCTCTGTTTATTCGGAAGTGATTTGGTTTTTTGTTATATAATTGGTTTATTTTTTTTGCTCTCAAATCGTTTTACTTTATTTCATTTCGTTTCATTTCATTTCATTTCATTTCTCTACTTATCATTTCATTTCAATTCATCTCTTGTCGTTTCAATTCATTTCATTTTATTTTCGCTTCAATTAACTTCATTTAGTTTCATTTCATTTCACTGCATTTCAATTCATTTAATTTCATTTCACTGCATTTCAATTCCTTTAATTTTATTTCACTGCATTTCAATTCATTTAATTTCATTTCACTGCATTTCAATTCATTTAATTTCATTTCATTTCATTACATTTCATTTCATTTCATTACATTTCATTTCATTTCATTACATTTCATTTCATTTTATTTCATTACGTTTCATTTCATTTCATTACATTTCATTTCATTACATTTCCTTCTAGTTCATTACATTTCATTTCATTTTAGTTCGTTTCATTTCATTTTATTTCATTTCATTTAATTGTATTTTTCGTTTCTCTGTTTATTTGAAAGTGATTTTGCTTTTCGTTGTATATCATATTTAATATTGTTTGTTTTTAAATTATTTCTTTTCGTGTCGTTTCATTTCGCTTCGTTTCATTTCGTTTCATTTCATTTTCGTTTTTCGTTACGATAATTTTTAATTGTTTTATTTTCATTTTATTTAATGTCTATTCATTTCATCTCTTTACATTTCAATTCAGCTAATTTCATTTCATTTCATTTCTCTACTTATCAATTCATTTCAATTAATCTCATTTCATTTCTTTTCTTTTTAGTTCATCCAATTTCGTTTCATTTCATTTCATTTCATTTCATTTCAATTCATTTTAGTTCGTATCAATTCATTGCATTTCATTTCATTTTCGCTTCATTTTACTTCATTTCTTTCATTTCATTTCACTGCATTTCAATTCATTTCATTTCACTTCACTGCATTTCAATTCATTTCATTTCACTTCACTGCATTTCAATTCATTTCATTTCATTGCATTTCAATTCATTTTATTTCATTTCACTGAATTTCAATGAATTTCACTTCATTTCATTTCATTTCATTTCACTGAATTTCACTTCATTTCATTTCATTTCATTTTCGTTTTTCTGTTTACTTGGAAATGATTTGGTTTTATGTTAAATATTTTGTTTATTTCTGTTTGTTTCCATTTCATTTCATTTTCAATCATTCCAATTCATTTCATTTCATTTCGTTTAACATCATTTCATTTAGTTTCAGTTCATTTCATTCCACTTTCGTTTTTCATTTCCCTGTTTATTTGGAAATGATTTGGTTTTTTGAGATATTATTTGTTTATTTTTATTTGGTTTCATTTCATTTCATTGCATATCATTTCATTTCAACTCGTTTCATTTAATTTCTTTTCATTTCATTTCACTTAATTTCATTTAATTTAATTTCATTTCATTTAATTTCATTTCGTTGCATTAGATTTATTTTCATTGCGTTTCATTTCATTTCATAACATTTAATTTCATTGCATCTCATTACATTTCATTTCATTTCATTACATTTCGTTATATTTTTTTACATTTCATTGCATTTCATTTTATTTCGTTTCATTTTATTTTATTTCGTTTAAATTAATTGTAATTTTCGTATCTCTGTTTATTTGAAAGTGATTTTGCTTTTTGTTATATAACTTATTTAATATTGTTTGTTTTCAAATAATTTCATTTCATTTCGTTTTATTTAATTTTCGTTTTCCATTTCGGTAATTTTTAATTGTTTTTTTTTTTTCATTTCATTTCATTTCTTTTCATTTCATTTCATTGCATTTCATTTTATTTCGTTTCATTTTATTTTATTTCGTTTAAATTAATTGTAATTTTCGTATCTCTGTTTATTTGAAAGTGATTTTGCTTTTTGTTATATAACTTATTTAATATTGTTTGTTTTCAAATAATTTCATTTCATTTCAATTCATTTTAGTTCGTATCAATTCATTTCATTTCATTTTATTTTCGCTTCATTTTAGTTCATTTCTTTCATTTCATTTCACTGCATTTCAATTCAATTCATTTTATTTCGTTTCACTGAATTTCAATGAATTTCACTTCATTTCATTTCATTGCACTGAATTTCACTTCATTTCATTTCATTGCACTGAATTTCACTTCATTTCATTTCACTGAATTTCACTTCATTTCATTTCATTTCATTTTCGTTTCTCTGTTTACTTGGAAATGATTTGGTTTTATGTTATATATTTTGTTTATTTCTGTTTGTTTCCATTTCATTTCATTTTCAATCATTCCAATTCATTTCATTTCATTTCGTTTAACATCATTTCATTTAGTTTCAGTTCATTTCATTTCAATTTCGTTTTTCATTTCCCTGTTTGTTTGGAAATGATTTGGTTTCTTGAGATATTATTTGTTTATTTTTATTTGGTTTCATTTCATTTCTTTTCATATCATTTCATTTCAATTCGTTTCATTTAATTTCTTTTCATTTCATTTCACTTAATTTCATTTAATTTAATTTCATTTCATTGCATTAGATTTAATTTCATTGCTTTACATTTCATTTCATTTCATTACGTTTTATTTTATTTCGTTACATTTCGTTTCATTACATTTCATTACGTTTCATTTCATTCCATAACATTTAATTTCATTGCATTTCATTACATTTCATTTCATTTCATTACATTTCGTTATATTTTTTTTCATTTCATTGAATTTCATTTCATTTCATTTGTTTTCATTTCATTTCAATTCATTTCATCTCAATTCATTTCGATTCCTTTCATTTCATTTCAATTCATTTCATTTTACTTCATTTCATTTCAATTCATTTCATTTCGTTTCATTTCATTTCGTTTCATTTCATCTCATTGCATTTCATTTCATCTCATTTCAATTCATTTCTCTACTTATCATTTCATTTCAATTCATCTCTTGTCGTTTCTTTTCATTTTAGTTCATCTAATTTCGTTTCAATTCATTTCATTTTATTTTCGCTTCAATTAACTTCATTTAGTTTCATTTCATTTCACTGCATTTCAATTCATTTAATTTCATTTCACTGCATTTCAATTCATTTAATTTCATTTCACTGCATTTTAATTCATTTAATTTCATTTCACTGCATTTCAATTCATTTAATTTCATTTCACTGAATTTCAATGAATTTCACTTCATTTCATTTCATTTTACTGAATTTCACTTCATTTCATTTTATTTTCGCTTCAATTAACTTCATTTAGTTTCATTTCATTTCACTGCATTTCAATTCATTTAATTTCATTTCACTGCATTTCAATTCATTTAATTTCATTACATTTCATTTCATTTCATTACATTTCATTTCATTTCATTACATTTCATTTCATTTTATTTCATTACGTTTCATTTCATTTCATCACATTTCATTTCATTCCATTTCATTACATTTCCTTCTAGTTCATTACATTTCATTTCATTTTAGTTCGTTTCATTTCATTTTATTTCGTTTCATTTAATTGTATTTTTCGTTTCTATGTTTATTTGAAAAAGATTTTGCTTTTCGTTGTATATCATATTTAATATTGTTTGTTTTTAAATTATTTCTTTTCGTTTCGTTTCATTTCGCTTCGTTTCATTTCGTTTCATTTCATTTTCGTTTTTCGTTACGATAATTTTTAATTGTTTTATTTTCGTTTTATTTAATGTCTATTCATTTCATTTCTTTACATTTCAATTCAGCTAATTTCATTTCATTTCATTTCTCTACTTATCATTTCATTTCAATTAATCTCATTTCATTTCTTTTCATTTTAGTTCATCCAATTTCGTTTCATTTCATTTCATTTCATTTCATTTCTTTTCACTTCATTTCATTTCAATTCATTTTAGTTCGTATCAATTCATTTCATTTTATTTCATTTCATTTTATTTTCGCTTCATTTTAGTTCATTTCTTTCATTTCATTTCACTGCATTTCAATTCAATTCATTGCATTTCAATTCATTTTATTTCGTTTCACTGAATTTCAATGAATTTCACTTCATTTCATTTCATTGCACTGAATTTCACTTCATTTCATTTCACTGAATTTCACTTCATTTCATTTTCGTTTTTCTGTTTACTTGGAAATGATTTGGTTTTATGTTATATATTTTGTTTATTTCCGTTTGTTTCCATTTCATTTCATTTTCAATCATTCCAATTCATTTCATTTCATTTCGTTTAACATCATTTCATTTAGTTTCAGTTCATTTCATTCCACTTTCGTTTTTCATTTCCCTGTTTATTTGGAAATGATTTGGTTTTTTGAGATATTATTTGTTTATTTTTATTTGGTTTAATTTCATTTCATTGCATATCATTTCATTTCAATTCGTTTCATTTAATTTCTTTTCATTTCATTTCACTTAATTTCATTTAATTTAATTTCATTTCATTTAATTTCATTTCGTTGCATTAGATTTAATTTCATTGCTTTACATTTCATTTCATTTCATTACGTTTTATTTTATTTCGTTACATTTCGTTTCATTACATTTCATTACATTTCGTTATATTTTTTTACAATTCATTGCATTTCATTTTATTTCGTTTCATTTTATTTTATTTCGTTTAAATTAATTGTAATTTTCGTATCTCTGTTTATTTGAAAGTGATTTTGCTTTTTGTTATATAACTTATTTAATATTGTTTGTTTTCAAATTATTTCATTTCATTTCGTTTTATCTAATTTTCGTTTTCCATTTCGGTAATTTTTAATTGTTTTTTTTTTCATTTCATTTCATTTCTTTTCATTTCATTTCATTGCATTACTTTCCATTTCATTTCTTTTCATAACGTTTTATTTCATTTAATTTTATTTCATTACGTTTCATTTCATTTCATTACGTTCCATATCATTCCATTACATTTCATTCCATTACATTTCATTACGCTTCATTTTTTTTTCATTTTATTTCTCTTCATTACATTTCATTTCATTTCATTCCATTACATTTCATTTCATTTCATTTTATTTCATTACGTTTCATTTCATTTCATTACGTTCCATATCATTCCATTACATTTTATTTCATTACATTTCATTACGTTTCATTTCTTTTCATTAGATTTCATTACATTACATTTCATTTCATTTTGGTTTCATTACATTTCGTTCTAGTTCATTACATTTCATTTCCTTTCATTTTAGTTCGTTTCATTTCATTTTATTTCGTTTCATTTAATTGTACTTTTCGTTTTTCTGTTTATTTGAAAGTGATTTTGCTTTTCGTTGTATATCATATTTTATATTGTTTGTTTTCAAATTATTTCATTTCGTTTCGTTTCATTTCGCTTCGTTTCATTTTGTTTCATTTCGTTTTTCGTTACGATAATTTTTAATTGTTTTATTTTCATTTCATTTAATGTCATTTCATTTCATTTCTTTACATTTCAATTTAGCTAATTTCATTTCATTTCATTTCTCTACTTATCATTTCATTTCAATTAATCTCATTTCGTTTCTTTTCATTTTAGTTCATCCAATTTCGTTTCATTTCATTTCATTTCAATTCATTTTAGTTCGTATCAATTCATTTCATTTCATTTTATTTTCGCTTCATTTTAGTTCATTTCTTTCATTTCATTTCACTGCATTTCAATTCAATTCATTTTATTTCGTTTCACTGAATTTCAATGAATTTCACTTCATTTCATTTCATTGCACTGAATTTCACTTCATTTCATTTCATTGCACTGAATTTCACTTCATTTCATTTCACTGAATTTCACTTCATTTCATTTCATTTTCGTTTCTCTGTTTACTTGGAAATGATTTGGTTTTATGTTATATATTTTGTTTATTTCTGTTTGTTTCCATTTCATTTCATTTTCAATCATTCCAATTCATTTCATTTCATTTCGTTTAACATCATTTCATTTAGTTTCAGTTCATTTCATTTCACTTTCGTTTTTCAATTCCCTGTTTGTTTGGAAATGATTTGGTTTCTTGAGATATTATTTGTTTATTTTTATTTGGTTTCATTTCATTTCATTTCATATCATTTCATTTCAATTCGTTTCATTTAATTTCTTTTCATTTCATTTCACTTAATTTCATTTGATTTAATTTCATTTCATTGCATTAGATTTAATTTCATTGCTTTACATTTCATTTCATTTCATTACGTTTTATTTTATTTCGTTACATTTCGTTTCATTACATTTCATTACGTTTCATTTCATTCCATAACATTTAATTTCATTGCATTTCATTACATTTCATTTCATTTCATTACATTTCGTTATATTTTTTTTCATTTCATTGCATTTCATTTCATTTCATTTGTTTTCATTTCATTTCAATTCATTTCATCTCAATTCATTTCGATTCCTTTCATTTCATTTCAATTCATTTCATTTTACTTCATTTCATTTCAATTCATTTCATTTCGTTTCATTTCATTTCGTTTCATTTCATCTCATTGCATTTCATTTCATCTCATTTCAATTCATTTCTCTACTTATCATTTCATTTCAATTCATCTCTTGTCGTTTCTTTTCATTTTAGTTCATCTAATTTCGTTTCAATTCATTTCATTTTATTTTCGCTTCAATTAACTTCATTTAGTTTCATTTCATTTCACTGCATTTCAATTCATTTAATTTCATTTCACTGCATTTCAATTCATTTAATTTCATTTCACTGAATTTCAATTCATTTAATTTCATTACATTTCATTTCATTTCATTACATTTCATTTCATTTCATTACATTTCATTTCATTTTATTTCATTACGTTTCATTTCATTCCATTTCATTACATTTCCTTCTAGTTCATTACATTTCATTTCATTTTAGCTCGTTTCATTTCATTTTATTTCGTTTCATTTAATTGTATTTTTCGTTTCTATGTTTATTTGAAAAAGATTTTGCTTTTCGTTGTATATCATATTTAATATTGTTTGTTTTTAAATTATTTCTTTTCGTTTCGTTTTATTTCGCTTCGTTTCATTTCATTTTCGTTTTTCGTTATGATAATTTTTAATTGTTTTATTTTAATTTTATTTAATGTCTATTCATTTCATTTCTTTACATTTCAATTCAGCTAATTTCATTTCATTTCATTTCTCTACTTATCATTTCATTTCAATTAATCTCATTTCATTTCTTTTCATTTTAGTTCATCCAATTTCGTTTCATTTCATAGCATTTCATTTCATTTCTTTTCACTTCATTTCATTTCAATTCATTTTAGTTCGTATCAATTCATTTCATTTCATTTCATTTCATTTTATTTTCGCTTCATTTTAGTTCATTTCTTTCATTTCATTTCACTGCATTTCAATTTAATTCATTGCATTTCAATTCATTTTATTTCGTTTCACTGAATTTCAATGAATTTCACTTCATTTCATTTCATTGCACTGAATTTCACTTCATTTCATTTCACTGAATTTCACTTCATTTCATTTTTGTTTTTCTGTTTACTTGGAAATGATTTGGTTTTATGTTATATATTTTGTTTATTTCTGTTTGTTTCCATTTCATTTCATTTTCAATCATTCCAATTCATTTCATTTCATTTCGTTTAACATCATTTCATTTAGTTTCAGTTCATTTCATTCCACTTTCGTTTTTCATTTCCCTGTTTATTTGGAAATGATTTGGTTTTTTGAGATATTATTTGTTTATTTTTATTTGGTTTAATTTCATTTCATTGCATATCATTTCATTTCAATTCGTTTCATTTAATTTCTTTTCATTTCATTTCACTTAATTTCATTTAATTTAATTTCATTTCATTTAATTTCATTTCGTTGCATTAGATTTAATTTCATTGCTTTACATTTCATTTCATTTCATTACGTTTTATTTTATTTCGTTACATTTCGTTTCATTACATTTCATTACGTTTCATTTCATTTCATAACATTTAATTTCATTGCATCTCATTACATTTCATTTCATTTCATTACATTTCGTTATATTTTTTTACAATTCATTGCATTTCATTTTATTTCGTTTCATTTTATTTTATTTCGTTTAAATTAATTGTAATTTTCGTATCTCTGTTTATTTGAAAGTGATTTTGCTTTTTGTTATATAACTTATTTAATATTGTTTGTTTTCAAATTATTTCATTTCATTTCGTTTTATCTAATTTTCGTTTTCCATTTCGGTAATTTTTAATTGTTTTTTTTTTTTTCATTTCATTTCATTTCATTTCTTTTCATTTCATTTCATTGCATTACGTTCCATTTCATTTCATTTCATAACGTTTCAGTTCATTTCATTACGTTCCATTTCATTCCATTACATTTCATTACGCTTCATTTTTTTTTCATTTTATTTCTCTTCATTACATTTCATTTCATCTCATTCCATTACATTTCATTTCATTTCATTACATTTAATTTCATTTCATTTTATTTCATTACGTTTCATTTCATTTCATTACGTTCTATATCATTCCATTACATTTCATTTCATTACGTTTCATTTCTTTTCATTACATTTCATTTCATTACATTTCATTTCATTTCATTACATTTCGTTCTAGTTCATTACATTTCATTTCATTTCATTTAAGCTCTTTTCATTTCATTTTATTTCGTTTCATTTAATTGTATTTTTCGTTTTTCTGTTTATTTGAAAGTGATTTTGCTTTTCGTTGTATATCATATTTTATATTGTTTGTTTTCAAATTATTTCATTTCGTTTCGTTTCATTTCGCTTCGTTTCATTTCATTTTCGTTTTTCGTTACGATAATTTTTAGTTGTTTTATTTTCATTTCATTTAATGTCATTTCAATTCATTTCTTTACATTTCAATTTAGCTAATTTCATTTCATTTCATTTCTCTACTTATCATTTCATTTCAATTAATCTCATTTCGTTTCTTTTCATTTTAGTTCATCCAATTTCGTTTCATTTCATTTCATTTCAATTCATTTTAGTTCGTATCAATTCATTTCATTTCATTTCATTTTATTTTCGCTTCATTTTAGTTCATTTCTTTCATTTCATTTCACTGCATTTCAATTCATTTCATTTCATTTCATTGCATTTCAATTCATTTTATTTCATTTCACTGAATTTCAATGAATTTCACTTCATTTCATTTCATTTCACTTTCGTATCTCTGTTTACTTGGAAATGATTTGGTTTTATGTTATATATTTTGTTTATTTCTGTTTGTTTCCATTTCATTTCATTTTCAATCATTCCAATTCATTTCATTTCATTTAGTTTCAGTTCATTCCATTTCACTTTTATTTTTTATTTGTTTATTTTTATTTGGTTTCATTTCATTTCATTTCATATCATTTCATTTCAATTCCTTTCATTTCATTTCTTTTCATTTCACTTAATTTCATTTAATTTAATTTCATTTCATTGCATTAGATTTAATTTCATTGCTTTACATTTCATTTCATTTCATTACGTTTTATTTTATTTCGTTACATTTCGTTTCATTACATTTCATTACGTTTCATTTCATTCCATAACATTTAATTTCATTACATTTCATTTCATTTCATTACATTTCGTAAAATTTTTTTTTCATTTCATTGCATTTCATTTCATTTCATTTGTTTTCATTTCATTTCAATTCATTTCATCTCAATTCATTTCGATTCCTTTCATTTCATTTCAATTCATTTCATTTCTTTTCATTTCATTTCAATTCATTTCATTTTACTTCATTTCATTTTATTTCGTTTCATTTCATTTAATTTAATTTCCTTTCATTTGATTTCATTTCATTGCATTACATTTTATTTAATTGCTTTGCATTTCATTTCATTTCATTACATTTCAATTCAATTCATTACGTTCCATTTCATTTCATTTCATTTCATTACGTTCCATTTCGTTCTATTACATTTCATTTCATTACATTTCATTACGTTTCATTTCCTTTCATTACATTTCATTTCATTACCTTTCATTTCAATTCATTTCATTACATTTCATTTGATTAAATTTCGTTCTATTTCATTACATTTCATTTCATTTCATTTAAGTTCGTTTCATTTCATTTTATTTCGTTTCATTTAATTGTATTTTTCGTTTCTCTGTATATTTGAAAGTGATTTTGCTTTTTGTTACATATCATATTTAATTTTGTTTGTTTTCAAATTATTTCAGTTCGTTTCGTTTCATTTCGCTTCGTTTCATTTCGTTTCATTTCATTTTCGTTTTTCGTTTCGATAAATTTTAATTGTTTTCTTTTCATTTCATTTCATTTCCTTACATTCCAATTCAGCTAATTTCATTTCATTTCTTTTTTTTACTTATCATTTCATTTCAATTAATCTCATTTCGTTTCTTTTCATTTTAGTTCATCTAATTTCGTTTCATTTCATTTTATTACAATTCATTTTAGTTCGTATCAATTCATATCATGTCACTTCATTTCATTTCATTTTATGTTCGCTTCATTTTACTTCATTTCTTTCATTTCATTTCACTGCATTTCAATTCATTTCATTTCATTTCACTGAATTTCACTTCATTTCATTTCATTTTCGTTTCTTTGTTTATTTGGAAATGATTTGGTTTTATGTTACATATTTTCTTTATTTTTGTTTGTTTCCATTTCATTTCATTTTCAATTATTCCAAATCATTTCATTTCATTTCGTTTAACTTCATTTCATTTAGTTTCAGTTCATTTCATTTCACTTTCGTTTTTCATTTCTCTATTTATTTGGAAATGATTTGGTTTTTTGTTATATAATTTATTTATTTTTATTTGCTTACATTTCATTTCATTTCATATAATTTCATTTCATTTGGTTTTATTTAATTTCTTTTCATTTCATTTCACTTAATTTCATTTAATTTTGTTTCATTTAAATTCATTTCATTTCACTTGTTTTCATTTCATTTCAATTAACTTCATCTCAATTCATTTCAATTCCTTTCATTTCATTTCAATTCATTTCATTTTATTTCAATTCATTTTATTTCATTTCATTTCATTTAATTTCATTTCATTTCATTTCATTTAATTTCATTTCATTGCATTTGATTTAATTTCGTTGCTTTACATTTCAATTCATTTCACTACGCTCCATTTAATTTCATTACATTTCATTACGTTTCAATTCATTTCATTTCATTTCTTTTCATTTTATTACATTTCATTTCATTTCATTACATTTCATTTCATTTCAAATCGTTTCATTTTATTTCATTTCATTTTGTTTCATTTCATTACATTTAATTTCATTTCATTTCATTACATTTCATTTCATTCCATTCCATTACATTTCGTTCTATTTCATTACATTTCATTTCATTTTAGTTCGTTTCATTTAATTGTATTTTTCGTTTCTCTGTTTATTAGAAAGTGACTTTGCTTTTTGTTATATATCATATTTAATATTGTTTGTTTTCAAATTATTTCTTTTCGTTTCGTTTCATTTCGTTTCATTTCATTTTCATTTTTCGTTTCGATAATTTTTAATTGTTTTCTTTTCATTTATATAATTTGTTTATTTTTATTTGTTTTCATATCATTTCATTTCATATAGTTTCATTTCAATTCGTTTCATTTCATTTCTTTTCATTTCATTTAATTTCGTTCATTTAAATTCGTTTCATTTGTTTATACTTCATTTCAATTCATTTCATCCCAATTCATCTCATTTCATTTGAATTCCTTTCATTTCTTTTCAATTCACTTCATTTTGTTTCATTTCATTTTATTTCATTTCATTTCATTTCATTTAATTTCGTTTAATTTCATTTCATTTCATTTGATTTCATTTCATTGCATTACATTTCATTTCATTTTATTACATTTCATTTCATTTCATTACGTTTCATTTCATTTCATTTCATTACATTTAATTTCAGTACATTTCATTTCATTTCATTTGATTACATATCATTTCATTTCATTACATTTCAGTTCATTTCATTCCATTTCATCACATTTCGTTCTATTTAATTTATTTTCATTTCATTTCATTTAATTTCATTTTATTTCATTTAATTTCACTTCAGTGCATGACTTCATTTCATTTAGTTACAGGTCATTTCATTTCACTTTCGTTTTTCATTTTTCTGTTTATTTGGAAATGATTTGGTTTTTTGTTGTATAATTTGTTTATTTTTATTTGTTTTCATTTCATTTCATATCGTTTCATTTCAATTCGTTTCATTTCATTTCTTTTCGTTTCATTTCACTTAATTTCATTTAATTTCGTTTTATTTAAATTTATTTCATTTCATTTGTATTCGTTTCGTTTCACTTCATTTCATCTCAATTCATTTCAATTCCTTTTATATCATTTCAATTCATTTCATTTTGTTTCATTTCATTTCATTATATTTCATTTCATTTCATTTTATTTCATTTCATTTTATTTCATTTCATTTTATTTTATTTCATTTCATTTCATTTCATTTAATTTAATTTCATTTCATTTGATTTCATTTCATTGCATTACATTTCATTTCATTGCTTTACATTTCATTTCATTACATTTCATTTCATTTCATTACATTTCATTTCATTTCATTTCATTTTATTCATTTCATTTCATTTTATTTCATTTCATTTTATTTCATTTCATTTCATTTAATTTAATTTCATTTCATTTGATTTCATTTCATTTGATTTCATTTCGTTGCATTACATTTCATTTCATTACTTTACATTTCATTTCATTGCATTACATTTCATTTCATTGCATTACATTTCATTTCATTGCTTTGCATTTCATTTCATTTCATTACATTTCATTCCATTCCATTACATTTCGTTCTATTTTATTACATTTCATTTCATTCCATTTTCGTTCGTTTCATTTAATTTTATTTCGTTTCATTTAATTGTATTTTTCGTTTCTCTGTTTATTTGAAAGTGATTTTGCTTTTTGTTATATATCTTATTTTGTTGTTTGTTTTCAATATACTTCATGTCGTTTCGTTTTTTGTCGTTTCGTTTCATTTCGATTTGTCTTATTTCGTTCATTTCATTTTCGTTTTTTTTTCGATAATTTTTAATTGTTTTCTTTTCATTTCGCTTAATTTCATTTCATTTCATTTCACTACATTTTAATTCATCTAATTTCATTTGATTTCATTTCATTTCCTTTCATTTCTTTTCATTTCAATTCTTTTTTTTATTTCAATACATTTCATGTCATTTCGTTTCATTTCCTTTCATTTTATATTCGTTTTTCGTTTCTCTGTTTATTTGGAAGTGATTTGGTTTTTTGTTATATAATTTGTTTGTTTTTGTTTGCTTTAAAATTGTTACACTTCATTTCAATTCGTTTCATTTCATCTCATTGCATTTCATTGCATTTCATTTCATCTCATTTCGTTTCATTTCTCTACTTATCATTTCATTTCAATTCATCTCATTACGTTTCTTTTCATTTTAGGTCATCTAATTTCGTTTCATTTCATTTCAATTAATTTTAGTTCGTTTCAATTCCGTTCATGTCATTTCATTCGTTTCATTTAATTTCATTTTATTTTCGCTTTATTTTACTTAATTTCTTTCATTTAGTTTCATTTCATTTCACTGCAATTCAATTCATTTTATTTCATTTCACTGAATTTTACTTCATTTCATTTCATTTCATTTCATTTTCGATTCTTTGTTTATTTGGAAATAATTATATATTTTGTCTATTTTTGTTAGTTTCCATTTCTTTTCATTTCATTTAGTTTCACTTCATTTCATTTCACTTTCGTTTTTCATTTCTCTGTTTATTTGGAAAGGACTTGGTTTTTTGTTATATAATTTGTTTATTTTGATTTGTTTTCATTTCATTTCATTTCATATCATTTCATTTCATTTCATATCATTTCATTTCATATCATTTCAATTCAATTCGTTTCATTTCATTTCTTTTCTTTTCAATTCACTTAATTTCATTCAATTTCCTTTCATTTAAATTCATTTCATTTCATTTGATTTCAATTCATTTCATTTTATTTCATTTTATATTATTTCATTTCATTTAATTTAATTTCATTTCATTCCATTTAATTTAATTTCATTACATTACATTTAATTTTATTGCTTTACAATTCATTTCATTACGTTTCATTTCATTTCATTACTTTCCATTTCACTTCATTTCATTTCATTACATTTCATTACGTTTCATTTCATTTCATTACATTTCGTTTTAGTTCGTTTCATTTCATTTTATTTCGTTTAATTTAATTCCGTTCATTTCATTTCAATTCATTTCATTTTATTTCATTTCGTTTTATTTCATTTCATTTCATTTTATTTCATTTAATTTCATTTCAGTGCATTACTTCATTTCATTTAGTTTCAGGACATTTCATTTCACTTTCGTTTTCATTTCTCTGTTTATTTGGAAATGATTTGTTTTCTGTTATAAAATTTATTTATTTTTATTTATTTTTATATCATTTCATTTCATATAGATCATTTCAATTCGTTTCATTTCATTTCTTTTTATTTCATTTAATTTCGTTCATTTAAATTCATTTCATTTGTTTTTATTTCATTTCAATTCTTTTCAATTCATTTCAATTCATTTCATCCCAATTCCTCTCATTTCATTTCAATTCCTTTCATTTCTTTTCAATTCATTTCATTTTGTTTCATTTAATTTTATTTCATTTCATTTAATTTAATTTCATTTCATTTAATTTCATTTCATTGCATTACATTTCATTTCATTGCATTACATTTCATTTCATTGCTTTACATTTCATTTTATTACGTTTCATTTCATTTCATTACGTCCCATTTCATTCCGTTTCATTTCATTTTATTTCATTTCAGTATATCTCATTTCATTTCATTTTAGTTCGTTTCATTTAATTTTATTTCGTTTCATTTAATTGTATTTTTCGTTTCTCTGTTTATTTGAAAGTGCTTTTGCTTTTTGTTATATATCTTATTTAATAATGTTTGTTTTCAAATTATTTAATATCGTTTCGTTTCGTTTCATTTCGTTCATTTCATTTTCGTTTTTCGTTTCGATAATTTTTATTTGTTTTCTTTTCATTTCGTTTAATTTCATTTCATTTCATTACATTTCAATTCATCTAAATTTATTTCATTTCATTTAATTTCATTTCATTTCATTTCTTTTCTTTTCATTTCAATTCTTTTTTTTTTATTTCAATTCATTTTATGTCATTTCCTTTCATTTCATTTCATTTTATATTCGTTTTTTTGTTTATTTGGAAATAATTTGGTATAATGTTATATATTTTGTTTATTTTTGTTTGTTTCCATTTCATTTCATTTTCAATCATTCTAAGTCACTTCATTTCATTTCCTTTAACTACATTTTATTTAGTTTGAGTTCATTTCATTTCACTTTCTTTTTTCATTTCTCTGTTTATTTGGAACAGAATTGGTTTTTTGTTATATAATTTGTTTATTTTTATTTGTTTTCATTTCATTTCATTTCGTATTATTTCATATCAATTCGTTTCATTTCAATTCCTCTCATTTCATTTCAATTCATTTCATCCTATTTCATTTCATTTTATTTCAGTTCATTTCATTTAATTTCATTTCATTGCATTACATTTCATTTCATTGCTTTACATTTCATTTCATTACGTTTCATTTTATTTCATTACGTTCCATTTCATTTCATTACATTTCATTTCATTACCTTTCATTTCATTTCATTACGTTTCATTTCATATCATTACATTTCATTACTTTTTGTTTCAATTCATTTCATTACGTTTCATTTCATTTCATTACATTTCATTTCATTACCTTTCATTTCATTTCATTATATTTCAGTTCATTTCATCAATTTAATTCAATTTAATTCAATTTAATTCAATTCAATTCAATTCAATTCAATTCAATTCAATTCAATTCAATTCAATTCAATTCAATTCAATTCAATTCAATTCAATTCAATTCAATTCAATTCAATTCAATTCAATTCAATTCAATTCAATTCAATTCAATTCAATTCAATTCAATTCAATTCAATTCAATTCAATTCAATTCAATTCAATTCAATTCAATTCAATTCAATTCAATTCAATTCAATTCAATTCAATTCAATTCAATTCAATTCAATTCAATTCAATTCAATTCAATTCAATTCAATTCAATTCAATTCAATTCAATTCAATTCAATTCAATTCAATTCAATTCAATTCAATTCAATTCAATTCAATTCAATTCAATTCAATTCAATTCAATTCAATTCAATTCAATTCAATTCAATTCAATTCAATTCAATTCAATTCAATTCAATTCAATTCAATTCAATTCAATTCAATTCAATTCAATTCAATTCAATTCAATTCAATTCAATTCAATTCAATTCAATTCAATTCAATTCAATTCAATTCAATTCAATTCAATTCAATTCAATTCAATTCAATTCAATTCAATTCAATTCAATTCAATTCAATTCAATTCAATTCAATTCAATTCAATTCAATTCAATTCAATTCAATTCAATTCAATTCAATTCAATTCAATTCAATTCAATTCAATTCAATTCAATTCAATTCAATTCAATTCAATTCAATTCAATTCAATTCAATTCAATTCAATTCAATTCAATTCAATTCAATTCAATTCAATTCAATTCAATTCAATTCAATTCAATTCAATTCAATTCAATTCAATTCAATTCAATTCAATTCAATTCAATTCAATTCAATTCAATTCAATTCAATTCAATTCAATTCAATTCAATTCAATTCAATTCAATTCAATTCAATTCAATTCAATTCAATTCAATTCAATTCAATTCAATTCAATTCAATTCAATTCAATTCAATTCAATTCAATTCAATTCAATTCAATTCAATTCAATTCAATTCAATTCAATTCAATTCAATTCAATTCAATTCAATTCAATTCAATTCAATTCAATTCAATTCAATTCAATTCAATTCAATTCAATTCAATTCAATTCAATTCAATTCAATTCAATTCAATTCAATTCAATTCAATTCAATTCAATTCAATTCAATTCAATTCAATTCAATTCAATTCAATTCAATTCAATTCAATTCAATTCAATTCAATTCAATTCAATTCAATTCAATTCAATTCAATTCAATTCAATTCAATTCAATTCAATTCAATTCAATTCAATTCAATTCAATTCAATTCAATTCAATTCAATTCAATTCAATTCAATTCAATTCAATTCAATTCAATTCAATTCAATTCAATTCAATTCAATTCAATTCAATTCAATTCAATTCAATTCAATTCAATTCAATTCAATTCAATTCAATTCAATTCAATTCAATTCAATTCAATTCAATTCAATTCAATTCAATTCAATTCAATTCAATTCAATTCAATTCAATTCAATTCAATTCAATTCAATTCAATTCAATTCAATTCAATTCAATTCAATTCAATTCAATTCAATTCAATTCAATTCAATTCAATTCAATTCAATTCAATTCAATTCAATTCAATTCAATTCAATTCAATTCAATTCAATTCAATTCAATTCAATTCAATTCAATTCAATTCAATTCAATTCAATTCAATTCAATTCAATTCAATTCAATTCAATTCAATTCAATTCAATTCAATTCAATTCAATTCAATTCAATTCAATTCAATTCAATTCAATTCAATTCAATTCAATTCAATTCAATTCAATTCAATTCAATTCAATTCAATTCAATTCAATTCAATTCAATTCAATTCAATTCAATTCAATTCAATTCAATTCAATTCAATTCAATTCAATTCAATTCAATTCAATTCAATTCAATTCAATTCAATTCAATTCAATTCAATTCAATTCAATTCAATTCAATTCAATTCAATTCAATTCAATTCAATTCAATTCAATTCAATTCAATTCAATTCAATTCAATTCAATTCAATTCAATTCAATTCAATTCAATTCAATTCAATTCAATTCAATTCAATTCAATTCAATTCAATTCAATTCAATTCAATTCAATTCAATTCAATTCAATTCAATTCAATTCAATTCAATTCAATTCAATTCAATTCAATTCAATTCAA
This sequence comes from Ceratitis rosa, assembly GCA_037013455.1. NCBI lineage: Eukaryota > Metazoa > Arthropoda > Insecta > Diptera > Tephritidae > Ceratitis > Ceratitis rosa. The sequence goes on along the minus strand of JAWMAG010000014.1, from coordinate 10,519 downwards.
TTCAATTCAATTCAATTCAATTCAATTCAATTCAATTCAATTCAATTCAATTCAATTCAATTCAATTCAATTCAATTCAATTCAATTCAATTCAATTCAATTCAATTCAATTCAATTCAATTCAATTCAATTCAATTCAATTCAATTCAATTCAATTCAATTCAATTCAATTCAATTCAATTCAATTCAATTCAATTCAATTCAATTCAATTCAATTCAATTCAATTCAATTCAATTCAATTCAATTCAATTCAATTCAATTCAATTCAATTCAATTCAATTCAATTCAATTCAATTCAATTCAATTCAATTCAATTCAATTCAATTCAATTCAATTCAATTCAATTCAATTCAATTCAATTCAATTCAATTCAATTCAATTCAATTCAATTCAATTCAATTCAATTCAATTCAATTCAATTCAATTCAATTCAATTCAATTCAATTCAATTCAATTCAATTCAATTCAATTCAATTCAATTCAATTCAATTCAATTCAATTCAATTCAATTCAATTCAATTCAATTCAATTCAATTCAATTCAATTCAATTCAATTCAATTCAATTCAATTCAATTCAATTCAATTCAATTCAATTCAATTCAATTCAATTCAATTCAATTCAATTCAATTCAATTCAATTCAATTCAATTCAATTCAATTCAATTCAATTCAATTCAATTCAATTCAATTCAATTCAATTCAATTCAATTCAATTCAATTCAATTCAATTCAATTCAATTCAATTCAATTCAATTCAATTCAATTCAATTCAATTCAATTCAATTCAATTCAATTCAATTCAATTCAATTCAATTCAATTCAATTCAATTCAATTCAATTCAATTCAATTCAATTCAATTCAATTCAATTCAATTCAATTCAATTCAATTCAATTCAATTCAATTCAATTCAATTCAATTCAATTCAATTCAATTCAATTCAATTCAATTCAATTCAATTCAATTCAATTCAATTCAATTCAATTCAATTCAATTCAATTCAATTCAATTCAATTCAATTCAATTCAATTCAATTCAATTCAATTCAATTCAATTCAATTCAATTCAATTCAATTCAATTCAATTCAATTCAATTCAATTCAATTCAATTCAATTCAATTCAATTCAATTCAATTCAATTCAATTCAATTCAATTCAATTCAATTCAATTCAATTCAATTCAATTCAATTCAATTCAATTCAATTCAATTCAATTCAATTCAATTCAATTCAATTCAATTCAATTCAATTCAATTCAATTCAATTCAATTCAATTCAATTCAATTCAATTCAATTCAATTCAATTCAATTCAATTCAATTCAATTCAATTCAATTCAATTCAATTCAATTCAATTCAATTCAATTCAATTCAATTCAATTCAATTCAATTCAATTCAATTCAATTCAATTCAATTCAATTCAATTCAATTCAATTCAATTCAATTCAATTCAATTCAATTCAATTCAATTCAATTCAATTCAATTCAATTCAATTCAATTCAATTCAATTCAATTCAATTCAATTCAATTCAATTCAATTCAATTCAATTCAATTCAATTCAATTCAATTCAATTCAATTCAATTCAATTCAATTCAATTCAATTCAATTCAATTCAATTCAATTCAATTCAATTCAATTCAATTCAATTCAATTCAATTCAATTCAATTCAATTCAATTCAATTCAATTCAATTCAATTCAATTCAATTCAATTCAATTCAATTCAATTCAATTCAATTCAATTCAATTCAATTCAATTCAATTCAATTCAATTCAATTCAATTCAATTCAATTCAATTCAATTCAATTCAATTCAATTCAATTCAATTCAATTCAATTCAATTCAATTCAATTCAATTCAATTCAATTCAATTCAATTCAATTCAATTCAATTCAATTCAATTCAATTCAATTCAATTCAATTCAATTCAATTCAATTCAATTCAATTCAATTCAATTCAATTCAATTCAATTCAATTCAATTCAATTCAATTCAATTCAATTCAATTCAATTCAATTCAATTCAATTCAATTCAATTCAATTCAATTCAATTCAATTCAATTCAATTCAATTCAATTCAATTCAATTCAATTCAATTCAATTCAATTCAATTCAATTCAATTCAATTCAATTCAATTCAATTCAATTCAATTCAATTCAATTCAATTCAATTCAATTCAATTCAATTCAATTCAATTCAATTCAATTCAATTCAATTCAATTCAATTCAATTCAATTCAATTCAATTCAATTCAATTCAATTCAATTCAATTCAATTCAATTCAATTCAATTCAATTCAATTCAATTCAATTCAATTCAATTCAATTCAATTCAATTCAATTCAATTCAATTCAATTCAATTCAATTCAATTCAATTCAATTCAATTCAATTCAATTCAATTCAATTCAATTCAATTCAATTCAATTCAATTCAATTCAATTCAATTCAATTCAATTCAATTCAATTCAATTCAATTCAATTCAATTCAATTCAATTCAATTCAATTCAATTCAATTCAATTCAATTCAATTCAATTCAATTCAATTCAATTCAATTCAATTCAATTCAATTCAATTCAATTCAATTCAATTCAATTCAATTCAATTCAATTCAATTCAATTCAATTCAATTCAATTCAATTCAATTCAATTCAATTCAATTCAATTCAATTCAATTCAATTCAATTCAATTCAATTCAATTCAATTCAATTCAATTCAATTCAATTCAATTCAATTCAATTCAATTCAATTCAATTCAATTCAATTCAATTCAATTCAATTCAATTCAATTCAATTCAATTCAATTCAATTCAATTCAATTCAATTCAATTCAATTCAATTCAATTCAATTCAATTCAATTCAATTCAATTCAATTCAATTCAATTCAATTCAATTCAATTCAATTCAATTCAATTCAATTCAATTCAATTCAATTCAATTCAATTCAATTCAATTCAATTCAATTCAATTCAATTCAATTCAATTCAATTCAATTCAATTCAATTCAATTCAATTCAATTCAATTCAATTCAATTCAATTCAATTCAATTCAATTCAATTCAATTCAATTCAATTCAATTCAATTCAATTCAATTCAATTCAATTCAATTCAATTCAATTCAATTCAATTCAATTCAATTCAATTCAATTCAATTCAATTCAATTCAATTCAATTCAATTCAATTCAATTCAATTCAATTCAATTCAATTCAATTCAATTCAATTCAATTCAATTCAATTCAATTCAATTCAATTCAATTCAATTCAATTCAATTCAATTCAATTCAATTCAATTCAATTCAATTCAATTCAATTCAATTCAATTCAATTCAATTCAATTCAATTCAATTCAATTCAATTCAATTCAATTCAATTCAATTCAATTCAATTCAATTCAATTCAATTCAATTCAATTCAATTCAATTCAATTCAATTCAATTCAATTCAATTCAATTCAATTCAATTCAATTCAATTCAATTCAATTCAATTCAATTCAATTCAATTCAATTCAATTCAATTCAATTCAATTCAATTCAATTCAATTCAATTCAATTCAATTCAATTCAATTCAATTCAATTCAATTCAATTCAATTCAATTCAATTCAATTCAATTCAATTCAATTCAATTCAATTCAATTCAATTCAATTCAATTCAATTCAATTCAATTCAATTCAATTCAATTCAATTCAATTCAATTCAATTCAATTCAATTCAATTCAATTCAATTCAATTCAATTCAATTCAATTCAATTCAATTCAATTCAATTCAATTCAATTCAATTCAATTCAATTCAATTCAATTCAATTCAATTCAATTCAATTCAATTCAATTCAATTCAATTCAATTCAATTCAATTCAATTCAATTCAATTCAATTCAATTCAATTCAATTCAATTCAATTCAATTCAATTCAATTCAATTCAATTCAATTCAATTCAATTCAATTCAATTCAATTCAATTCAATTCAATTCAATTCAATTCAATTCAATTCAATTCAATTCAATTCAATTCAATTCAATTCAATTCAATTCAATTCAATTCAATTCAATTCAATTCAATTCAATTCAATTCAATTCAATTCAATTCAATTCAATTCAATTCAATTCAATTCAATTCAATTCAATTCAATTCAATTCAATTCAATTCAATTCAATTCAATTCAATTCAATTCAATTCAATTCAATTCAATTCAATTCAATTCAATTCAATTCAATTCAATTCAATTCAATTCAATTCAATTCAATTCAATTCAATTCAATTCAATTCAATTCAATTCAATTCAATTCAATTCAATTCAATTCAATTCAATTCAATTCAATTCAATTCAATTCAATTCAATTCAATTCAATTCAATTCAATTCAATTCAATTCAATTCAATTCAATTCAATTCAATTCAATTCAATTCAATTCAATTCAATTCAATTCAATTCAATTCAATTCAATTCAATTCAATTCAATTCAATTCAATTCAATTCAATTCAATTCAATTCAATTCAATTCAATTCAATTCAATTCAATTCAATTCAATTCAATTCAATTCAATTCAATTCAATTCAATTCAATTCAATTCAATTCAATTCAATTCAATTCAATTCAATTCAATTCAATTCAATTCAATTCAATTCAATTCAATTCAATTCAATTCAATTCAATTCAATTCAATTCAATTCAATTCAATTCAATTCAATTCAATTCAATTCAATTCAATTCAATTCAATTCAATTCAATTCAATTCAATTCAATTCAATTCAATTCAATTCAATTCAATTCAATTCAATTCAATTCAATTCAATTCAATTCAATTCAATTCAATTCAATTCAATTCAATTCAATTCAATTCAATTCAATTCAATTCAATTCAATTCAATTCAATTCAATTCAATTCAATTCAATTCAATTCAATTCAATTCAATTCAATTCAATTCAATTCAATTCAATTCAATTCAATTCAATTCAATTCAATTCAATTCAATTCAATTCAATTCAATTCAATTCAATTCAATTCAATTCAATTCAATTCAATTCAATTCAATTCAATTCAATTCAATTCAATTCAATTCAATTCAATTCAATTCAATTCAATTCAATTCAATTCAATTCAATTCAATTCAATTCAATTCAATTCAATTCAATTCAATTCAATTCAATTCAATTCAATTCAATTCAATTCAATTCAATTCAATTCAATTCAATTCAATTCAATTCAATTCAATTCAATTCAATTCAATTCAATTCAATTCAATTCAATTCAATTCAATTCAATTCAATTCAATTCAATTCAATTCAATTCAATTCAATTCAATTCAATTCAATTCAATTCAATTCAATTCAATTCAATTCAATTCAATTCAATTCAATTCAATTCAATTCAATTCAATTCAATTCAATTCAATTCAATTCAATTCAATTCAATTCAATTCAATTCAATTCAATTCAATTCAATTCAATTCAATTCAATTCAATTCAATTCAATTCAATTCAATTCAATTCAATTCAATTCAATTCA